>WOXC01004499.1:0-600000 GCA_011680675.1 Gymnobelideus leadbeateri | reverse complement strand
TATGGATTTTGAGGTAGAAGGGATATTAAAAGTCATTTAGTCCAAATGTCTATTTTACAGATAAGGAAACTGAGGCCCAAAGAATTTAATTGTATATTTTAGCACTTTAAGGGTTGTAGAGTTTTTATGAATATTCTCTCATTTAACCTTCACAACCTCCTTTATTTAGGGGCTTGCCCCCTTTTTTAGTCATGGAACTAAATTTACTCTGAGGGTAAATAAACTGCTGAGGGTGAGGCAGCTGGGAAGTATCTGTAGTAGGATTTGAATTCGGTCTTCCTGACTCCAAATCTGGCACTCTGTCCCCTCTTGCCTTATTTATAGCAGAGCCAAATTCCTGCTAAAATTAGTTCAATTAAAGTCAGTAGATTTTGAAAGGCAAGGATAGAGTGGCTGATATTCTAACTTTGGAGTGTTAAAGACCTGGGGTTAGATCTCACTTCTATGTGACCATAGGCAAATTTTTTGTTCAGTCATGTCTGACTCTGTGACCCCATTTGGAGTTTTCTTGGCAAAGGTACTGGAGTGCTTTGCCATTTTTTTTTAGTCCAGCTTATTTTACAGATGAAGAAACTGAGACAAACAGGGTTAAGTGACTTGCCCAAGGTCACACAGCTAATAAGTGTCAGAGGCTGCATTTGAACTCAGACCTTTCTGATTCCAGACCCTGTGCTCGCTCTACTGAGCCCCCTGGCTGCCTTTAATCCCTGTCATCCTGTTTTCCCACATGTGAAAGGAGGGACCTCTAACATCTCTTAGGCACACAGATGCACGAGATATATAGAAATAGTGAAGACTTTTATCTCATGGTTAATTTAATGGGGAAAAGTATATAAATAACTGATTCAAGGAGGAATGAGAGATAGGAAAAACTAGATAGGAAGCAACCCCCAAATGCTAGTAAGAATCTTTTTGTCTAGCTGGCAGAATAGGAATATAGCACATCATCAGAAGTCAGAGATCCCTGTTTCCCCATAAGTACATCTGAGTCTCCAGAAGTGGCCTCAGTCTTCCCTGCCCTCAGATTAATTCAGATTCAATTCATTCCAGTTTCATAGATATTTATCATCTATCATCAAGGCTGCTCAGTGGTGCAGTGGTTAGAAAACTGGGCCTGGAATCAGGAAGAGATGAGTTCAAATATAGCCTCAGGCATGTACTATCAGTGTGACCCTGGGCAAGTCACTTAACCTCTGTTTACCTTAATTCACCGGAAATGGAAATGGCAAATTACTCCAGTATCTTTGCCAAGAAAACCCCAAATGGGGTCCCAGAGAGTTGGATATGATTGAGCAACTGAATAACAACAAAAGACAAAGTTAAAGCTGTCACTGACCTCAAGGAGCTTATATTCTACTGGGTTAAATTCAAAGTTATAACTGGAAATGAATTCATTCAACCATAGTCATTCTGCTAATCAAACTGATGAGAAACATTAATAAAGTTCACTGACATATTTTACTAGCAGTAACAATATATTATATTTAGTTAGTATATATTATATTATGTATATTAAATTATTATATTTAATAGCAATATATTAAGTGCCTTTGTGCTGAACACTGTACTGGGCACTAGTAAAAGCATAAAGTTTAAATAAGCCATGACCAAAAATGAACATTAAAAATAAATAAATGGATTGAGGACTGGGGAAGGTACAATTTTAATTAGTAGCACTATTATAATAGAAGAGAGAAAACCTTACCAATTTTCCGGGATTCTGCTTTCGAAGGACTTCCTGGATTTACCACCTGTCCTGCTTGTATGCCCTGTGATGGTTTCCCACTAGCATCTGATCTACTGATAATCTAAAAAGGCCTGCTTGGGCGATGCAAACTGCCTCTCTGGTGCATTCTTAAGACTTTAGGACTAAGGACTCTTAAGTCTTTTCATTTACCCAGCACCTGAACTCTCAATATGTTATGTTCCTACAAATGTGAACTTGACCATAGAAGGACTTTCCCTAGTTGTTATCCTTAGTGCTGAACATAGTACTTGGAACTTAGTAGGAATAGGAGTTCAATGCATGTTTTTCATTGAATTAAAAAGAATAGAAGAAAGGTGGCATAGATTAATGAATAGAGAATTTAGACTGTGGTCCTCATTGTAAGGAAGATAGCTTCAAGTCCCATCTCTAACTTACTATCAACGTGATCCTGGGGCAAATCACTTGAATACTCAATGCTCAGGGCAACTATCTTAGACTTTAATGGCAGACCAGGTGTCCTTTAGCATTGCTGGAGGGAGCTTTCTCATCAGAAATTCCCTATACCTATGAAAACTCAAGTTTGACACCATTTCCAATTAGTCTGAAAATGGCATTTAACTTGCTGTTCCATAAAATGAGAAATGAATATAAAATGGAGACATGAACTCCTTTCCTTTCTTTTTTAAAAATTTATTTATTTACTTTTAGTTTATAACATTCAGTTCCACAATCCCCTGAGTTCCAAATTTTCTCCTCCTCACCCCTACGGTGGCTTGCAATCCAATATCGGTTTTAAAAATATCTTCACATTAAACATTAGTCAAGTTGTAAGAAGTATTTTAACCAATGAACTCCTTTTCTTTCATTGTGTATAACTCAAGAGGATAGGGGAGACATAGATAGGTCAGGATGATCCTGGTGCATATCCCTAGTCACACTTGTCCAGAGTTTCTCTTTTCCATATTTTTGGTGAACTGAGAGTCAAATGAAGGCTAAAAGATATTGGGTACTACTTTGTTGTAGCTGTTTGGTAAGTTCAGTCTTATCCATGACCCTGCTTGGGGTTCTTTTTGCAGAGATACTGGAGCAGTTTGCATTTCCTTCCCCAGCTCATTTATAGATGAGGAAACTGAGGCAAACAAGGTTAAGTGACTTGCCCAGAGTCACAGTGTCTGAGGCCAGATTTGAACTAATGAAGGTGAGCCTTCCTGACTCAAGGAATGAAACTCTATCCACTGTGCTGTCCAATTACTACTTAAATTGCCTCTAACCAGAACAGGACAGTGGCAGGATCTCTGGATTTGGGGTCCTAGTTTCAAGTCCCCATTTTACTATTTGCTGCTTTTGAATCTTTTTTCCCCCAAAACTCCTATCCCTTCTGAACTTCATGATTTTTTTGGGGGGGGGTAGGGATTTGTTTTGTTTTTGTTTTGTTTTTTCCATCTGTAAACTAAGACAATTAAGACTAAATGATCTGGAAGGTTCCTGCCAGCCGTAGGTCCTATGACCCTATCTTTGAAAGGAGCCCCTTTAGAGGGTGTATGGGATTCTGTCGGGATTCTGGGGAATTGATGACTTCTTTCCTTTTGCAATCCATGTACCAGCCAGGCAGTGTTCGGGATTGCCTGCTGGACATGGGGTCAGGAAGACCAAAGTTTTGGCTCTGCCTCAGATTCTGGTTAGCTGTGAGATCCAGAACAAATTATTTAAACCTCTCGCAGCTTCATTTCTTAAAATGAGAGAGGGTGAGTAGATCCAAGGACCTCCAAATCTCTTTAATCTCAAAACCCATGATTTTCTGAGCATCTTAGGTACTGTTTCCTGTTTCAGAAAGAAAATCTGACTTTCTGCATTCTGACATAAGAACAAGCTAATTGCTGGGATGGTAGGTATCCTAAAGATATGGACAGTCTGTATAAAGCAAGATTTATTCTAACAAAGGCTAGAAAAACATCTTTGTGAATGAAAACTTGGATCAACATAACCCTGTAGCCATGGCAGGGATATTTAAATTTCACCAAGGGTGTCAATTGTTTTGAATGCTTGTTTTTTGTTGGCTTGCCAGGGATGTCCATAGCTGAATGCAGGAGTAGGTTGAGTTTGGAATTTCAGAAGAGATTGAATGTCAAGAGAGGAAGGAAGTGCTGAAAACCACAACAGCATGTGTTTATGGAATGGGTTATATTCTTATATGGAGTTGTGTTACTGGCTTTCAGGGGAAAGGGCAAAGTCTTGAAAAGCTTTTATCTAGAGTTGCTTCCTCTCTAGTAGGGCTGAGGGGGTGGTATTGAATATGCTCTGTACAGGAAGAAAGGGCTAGATATGAGGAGCCCTGGGATCATGACAAAGAAAAATCAGACATTTTCCTTTTCAATCAGTCCCTCTGCTCATTTATTTATAATGGATATGCCTATGCAAATAGGTACTTGCTTCTCCTTTTCTGGTCTTAAGCCATTTTCAGGAGACTGGATATGTCCCTGGGAATCAATTAACATTCTGATTTTTTTTATTCAAAGCATTTATTGATATTCAATGTAAGTATGTGTAAGACGCAAAATTAATTGAAGTTTTCCATTTGAGAAGGAATATTGGTTTACAGTAAGAAGGACCTTTTGTAGTTCAGAGGGAGATCATTTTACATAGCAGGAAACTGAGGCTGAAAGAAATGAAATGATTGGTATCATATAGACCATAAATGGCAGGACCAGGATTTCAACTTAGGCTTTCCAACTCCAGATCCAATTCTTTTCCTAGTGCCCCATGATGTCTCCTTGTAGTATATTTCAATCAATCCATATCTTATAAATCAGAGACTGAAAAGTTACCTTTGACATTAAAATAAAATTGGTACGCAACATTTACTTAGTTCCTTCTTATCCTGGTGTTTCTGAGAATTATTTAGATACTGTAAAAACAGTTTCTAAAAATAGGGCCTACGAAAATTCCTATTCCACTTGGAAAATTTGTACTAACTCTACTTTGGGTTACCAAAGTCACCTTGCTGGCCATCACCCAATCTTTCTGTTGCCCTTGGCACAACTAGGAAGAAAACCTTAGCCTCCATCTGCCATGTGTTCCTTCATTAGGACCAGCTTCTCATGGAAGTCTCTTGAGACATATGAAAAGAAAAAGCTGAATATATTTAAAATTTGTTGGTCGTTTTGCAGATTTCTTTCAGACCCTTACTGAGGATTCACATGCTTGTTTTTATAAAATATTAGAATCCAAGAGGACCCAACTTAGAACCATGCCTGGGGGAGGGGAGACATCTGGGCCTTTGCTTGAAGATATGGATATTTTGGGGGATTGAGAATGCCTGCACCCCTTCAGGAGTGTTGAAACAACTGGGTGTAACACTTAATTAGCAAGAATAATTAGCTAAAAATAAAAAAGTACCTAGTAGTATATTTCCTTTGGACAGAGGCTATCACCCAGGTGAGCTCTTTTATGCCCCACTTTGTGCCCTCAACCCACTGGCTGTGGACTCCCTGAGTAAACCTCAATATCCTGGGATCTATGTTTCCCATCCTGCCCCTCCCCTTTACCCCCATAAGGCTTGACAACTGAGTTTTTCTTCAAAAGTTGATCTGATGCTTTGCTTCAGAGTTTTGTAAAGCTGGCTCCAGGGATTAAAACTGCACCTATAATTCTCCCTTACTAATGATGATGCTCTAATTTTATAGAGACCTGTGATAAGACTGACAAGTGAGGGGGTGAATTTTGAATTGCGTGAAAGCTGCCATTGAATGTCTTCTACAGATTTGGCTGCAAATTATGATATTTGTAGCCCTGTATGATCCACTCACCTCCCTACACATTATATCCCTAGCATTTAGCACAGTGACCCGCACAGTTTGTCATTCAATTGTTTTCAGTTATATCTGACTCTTCGTGACCCCGTTTGAGGTTTTCTTGGCAAAATAATGGAGTGGTTTGCCATTTCCTTCTCCAGCTCATTTTACAAATGAGGAAACTGAGACAAACAAGTTGAAATTTTCAATTTGAGAAGGAATATCAGTTTGCAATTGGACCTTTTGTAGTTCAGAGGCAGATAATTGAGACAGAGAGAAATGAAATGGTTGATATCATATAGACAATAAATGGCAGGGCTAGGATTTCAACCTGGGCTTTCCAACTCCAGATCTAATTCTTGTTCTAGTATTCCATGATGCCTCCTTGTAATATATTTCAATCATTCCTTGTCTTATAAATCAGAGACTGAAAGTTCACCTTTAACATTAAGTAAAATTAAGTACACTAGATTTACTTGCCCAGGGTCACACAGCTAGTGAGTATCTGAAGCCAGATTTGAACTCAGGAAAATGAGTTTTCCTGGATCCAGGCCTGGCACTATATCCCTTGTGCTACCTACCTGGAACATAGGTACTCAATAAATGTGTATTGACTGAGTTCATTCACTCTGTATCCTACTTAGAGTTGAGATACTAAATAAATCTTATGACTAGGGAATTTACAAGTTGAAAGTTTTGTTTTCTACCTCTGGGCATTTTTAAAGTCATTTCTTATATTAAGAATAATAATAAATGACACTTTTAAATGCATTCGTAAGGTAATTATTTACATGGTCACGTGTGAGTGCCCAATGGTTCTGTGAAATAGGTCCCAGAAAGTCAGTGCAGATATGATTCAAGCATGTCTACCTGACTCAGTGTCCAGTGGAGTATATAAGTACATGATGCTGCCTTTCTCTCCTTATCTCTTCCTTTTGAAGTGGCTATCTTCCTTCAAGGCTTAGCTTAGCAGTGTTTTGTAGCCTATCCTGATTTTCTCTCATTCATCATCCACCTAGCTGTTACTAGTGTGTTCTCTTAGATCAAATATCCCTATACTGTTTTGTCTTCTTCTCTGGCCCTTTGTTCCTTATCTTGTGTTAAAAGTTTATTGAGTACAGGTAGTAGTCTTCCTAGGGGACTCTAAGCCCCTTGAAATGAGGGGCTATTGTTTTTTTGTCTCTTTTTCCTCATCATCACACTTGGCACGTGGTAGACACTTAAGCAAATGTTTGTTGATTCTAATTTGATTAATGTGAAAGTCAACATAGTGTAATGGAGAGGGCTAGAATTGGAATAGGAGCTACATTTAGCATGACTGTTCCTTACCTAGTTCTGTGATCTTAGGAAATTCACCTAATATCCATGAGTTTCAATTTCCTCATCTGCTAAATGAGGGTAATGCTTGTAATAGATGCCTTGTTAGGGTTGTTTTTTGTGGTTTCTACTATGAATAGATGTATGGGGGTGTATTTACATACATAATTCATATATATTCATGTGTGTTTAATAGGGAGAGTAGTTATTATTAAACACTTAGTAAATGCTTGTTGAATTAGTTATTATTACTATGATTATTAAGTAGATTTTCTCCCCAGTGGGGTTTTGTTTGCAATGTTTCATTCACATTATTTCAATTTATTTCCTCTTAAGACCGGAAGGATGCATATAGTCTGTGGAATGAAACAAAAAATGTTAATGGGTCCATGAGAAGATCTGACTAACAACTTTGCCCTTGTTGGCACATTCTCTGGTCTCCTAACTTACATGCCTGTGTGATGCTGTAACATCTCCAGAAGCCTCTGTTTCCCGTGGTTGGGCAGGCAGTCTCTACTAGATAAACTGAGGTGAGGAGCCGTTGTATGTTTGACTTAGGGGTAAGGTGATGGGTTGAATAAAGTAATAGGGAAAAAAAAAGTAGAGTGATATTGAAAAAAGGAAAGAGAAAAAGAAAACGAAAAAAGAGAGGAAGAGAAATTTGGAAAAGAAAACAGAAAAGGGAAATATTCTTTATAAAAATAGAAGGGCAAAGGATCAGTGTACTTTTGCTCTGATTGATTATTTTTCAAATTCTTTGTGTCCTCCACACCCATCCCCCCAAAACAACTATTCCACTAACATGAAGGTCAGAGCTAAGGGCGATATGGATGGTACTTTGTTATTTGCTTCATGGTAGCTTGGTGGCACAGTGGATACCATGTTGGACTTGGAATTAAGGAGATCTGAATTCAAATCCAGCCTCAGGCACTTACTAGCTGTGTGAGCTTGGGCAAGTCACTTAATCCTGTTTCCCTTAGTTTCCTCATCTGTAGAATGAAGATATTAATAGCATATAACCATGCAGAGTTATTGTTATTATCAAATGAGATAATATTTATAAAGTACTTAGCATAGTACCTGGGACATAGTAAATTCTACATGTGTTGACTATTATTAGCTATTATCATAATTCATGGGGAAAGGGGATTATCTAGAAAATAGGAATGTCTAGACAGTGCATATTGGTTTTTATTTATCTGGTTTGACTTCATCTTGCAGGAATATATTTTATGTCATGGTACTGTTGAGGTCAGAGTTGGGGGAACTGATTCAAGTTTTGAAAGAATTCAACCAGACCTTCTCTTTAGCCAAAGGGAACTTTATTAACACAAAAACATGCGGGCCTGAGACTTAGCAAGGAGATAAACAAAGACATTGATATAGGACAAGGATCAGACTTATATAGACAGAAAGCTATACAGCCTGTAGGATGATAATGTAATTTTAGGACTTCTAAAGGGAGTTGGAGATTTAGAGACAAGATAAGTTTTGCAAGATAAGGACATAGGATGAGGACTATGAATGACATAAGGTAAGGGAGACAAGGGAATTTTTATGATACAGGATGGGAGGAGACAAGGAATTTTAGGATGAGGGGAAATTTTATGGTATTTCAGAATAAGAGGAAACTTTAGGATGCCAGGGAATGAGCAACACAACCCTTAGGGTACCTCTGTATTTTAGGGTGCCTTTAGAGAATAAACCAGGGAAAGGGTAACTCAACCATTAAGGCACCTCTGTATCCACATCGGTACAAATATAAAGTTTCCTTTGCACAAACAAATAATAAGTAACTGGATGAATGCATGCATGCATACATGGATGAATTCTTTGTGATACATCAGTGCTGTGCCTCTGGATTGGCTGTCCCAGATGTGGAGGTGACTGGCAGGTGTGACTCAGTACCATGGTACCTTTTCTTTAGAGGCTCCCAATCAAAGATATATCCATGATAACCTGGTGGTTCAGTTGTCCGGCTCTGCTTGAAAATAGAGGTGATGCTAATGGTATCTTTCCTTTTTATGATTCCTTTAAGCATGTTGGATCATGAGATTGAAAGGCATTTTGGTGGACTAGGAAGGAAGGAAATAATCATTTATTAAGTGCTAGGCACTGTGCTAAGTGGAAAGTCACAGGATTTGGAAGAAGAACACCCAGGTTCAAAACTCAACTCTTGTCACTCTCTGTGTGAACTTGTGAAAATGGCACACAATCCTTCTAGGTCCCAGTTTTCTCTTATGTAAAATTGAGGAATTATCCTAGATGAGACCTCTAAGGCCTTTAATTTCCCCCCAGCTCTAATTCTAGAATCTTATTATCAGCTGAAATAATAGACATCTGTAATGAGCCTGACAATACAATCCTATGCTAGAACAGACATTAGGGATCATTTAGTCTTCCCCTCCCCCACCATTATTTTACAGCTCTGCAAATGGAGGCTCCTTTGTATTGAAATGCCTTGACCAAGGGACAAGAAACAGAACAAGGATTGAAACCTAAGTTTTTTGACTCCAAATTCAGTACATTTTCCACTGTGCTATCAGCCTCTTATCTAATCACAGCAGAAATGGATAGAAGAATTTAACCAACTGGGATATAGACCTAAAGTGTTCAGTATTTCATTAATGACACATTATGGTTATTAGCAGCTAGCCAAAAACAAGAACAACAAAAAAGGTGGGGGTGGGGGTGGCATAACACTGCAAGGGGGAAAATGAAGACAGGTCCAATCGAACTATACCAAGTATTACCTGTCATGCATTCCATTTCTCTAGGCACAGAAAGAATTGTTAACTGGATTGTTCTCAAAAGCTAAATGATCCAGAACAATCCATTTTTCTCATATATAACCTGGGAAGCAAGGAAACCAACTAGGTTCTAGGGCTATTTGTTATAAGAACTGGCTGATAATAAAATGATTTTGGAGCTCTTTGCAAATGGAAGGTACCTTTACTAAGCCCTGTCCATTCTCCATCTCATTATACAAATATGGCAGGTAATCACTGGTGTTCCATAATTTTATCTTCTCCACTCTTTCTGAGGTCATTTCTCTCATATAAACTGGGTATCTACTTTTCATTTCTGAGCCCTGGAATGGAGGGAGGCCAGGATTATCTTTTTTTTTTCTCTTATGTAGAATCAGATTTGAATCTTTCTGAGAACCAGCACAAGAAATCAGAAAGGCTATCGATGGTGGTTTCTGTATATTCTGTGTGTGTGTGTGTGTGTGTGTGTGTGTGTGTGTGTGTGTGTGTATATATATATATATATATATATTTTTTTTTTTAGAGGTAAACCTCTAAATAACACTAGCACCATTTTTTAGTTACTGAGACTGACATCAAGTTAAGGTCCCTAGGTAAGTGGAAATGAAGACCTCTGAGCAGGTGATTAGCCTTGAAAATCCCTCTCAGCAGAGACCTGTGATCATTACACTCAAGTGGGAGTCATAGGCCTGTCTCTCAACCTCCATCCATGTTCATAGAGAATGTCAGTGTGCCACATTAGCCCCAGCAGTGAAGTAGCTAGGTGACAATAATACTCAAATCCATGAGATCAATTTAAATTCCAGACTCCTAAGTCTGAATTTCAGAAGGAGAAAAACAAAAACAAAGCCAGCCCTTTCTCTTTTCTATGGAAAACAGCAAGGTGTTTATTTCCTTTAATTTCATTACTCCTTTCCATTTCAAGTGCACTTGAATTGTATTGATTTAATGATAATAATAGACAGCTAGATGGCATAGTGAATTCCCAGACCTGGAGTCATAAAAACTCATCTTTCTGAGTTCAAATCTGTCCTCAGACACTTACTATGTGACCCTGGGCAAGTCACTCAACCCTGTTTGCCTCAGTTTCCTCATCTGTTAAATGAGCTGGAGAAGGAAATGGCAAACTACTCAAGTATCTTTGCCAAGAAAACTCCAAATGGGGTCAGAAAGCTTCAGATACCACCGAAAAATAACTATGCATGACAACAATAATAGCCAGTCAGACTTCTAGAATGCTTGAAATTGTATAAAATGCTTTTCTTAAAAGTTTATAAAACATAATTCCTCAAACCAATTCACTAAATTAGCCTTTATATTGGCATTTTAAGGTTTCCAGAGCACTTTTTTATATGTCAACACCTTTAACTCTCACAATAACCCTGGGGAGTAATTGCTGTTATTACTTCCTTTTGACAGAAGAGGAAACTGGGGTTGGAGGAGTTGAAGTGATTTGCCCAGGGTCACACAGCTAGAAAATGCCACAGGCAAGTTTTGAACTGAGGCTTCCTGGTTCCAAGTCCTGTGGTGTCTTCAGTGCACCATCTAACTGCTCCACGGGATAGTGATGGCACAAGCTCATCTTACACAGAAGTAAGCCCCCGCTCAAGATGGGGAGAATCTTCCTTGGCATCCCCCATGGCTAGGAAGTGACTACTGATTCCAAATGCAGTATTCTTTCCTCTGTAGTACACTACCATGAAGTTCCTTTAGAACTACAAGGAGGGAGTCAGTGTGTCTTAGTGCATAGAGAGTTGGTCTGTGATTCACAAAGTCCTAGATTCAAGTACTGCCTCTCACACATACTGACTGTGTGAGCCTAGGTTATCACTTAGTCTCTTAATATCCCAGGTACTTCTCTAAGGCTCCATTTTTTCAGTGCAATTGTAGATCTATATTTGTAGAAGGGGCTTCCTCTTGGGCATCCCCATACCCATGGAAGCACAGATCATAAAGAGAAAGATAAAACCTTCAGAGTATCTAAGGAAAAGTCACACACACACACACATATGTAATGGGCTATAATATGCTTTTTTTTTAGCAACTAAGCACCACAATATTCCAGTGAGGTGCTTTTAACATTATCAGACATGCTTTTTATGTTAAAATAATGCATCCTGTTGTAAGTGTAATGTGATGGAGCAGAGAAGACAGGGAATGAGAAAATGGCCATATCATTCTCTGTTGATCTTTGCATAAGGAAAAACGAGGCAGCTGAACTTTAGAGATGGGAAAGCAGTAGATATGACCTTTTGCCAAAGGAAGGCATCCTGGTTCTCTCACTCACGAGAGCTGGTCAAGCGAGGAGACTCAAGGATGACTTATTTAAATTATGCCTTTGTGGATATGACTTGAGGAAGTATCAAAGGTAAGGGAGAAAAGGCCTGGCAGGGTTCTGATTGTAGCGAGCCTCCAAGACTCTTGGATCCCAGGTACCTACCTGCTCTTGTCTGTGAGCTTTGCTGACCTCATGGAAAGACACCCAGAAGGGGGCTCATAGGGTTGATTGAGAGTCAGAAGAGATCTGAGAGATCATTCTCCCTTCACCACCTCTTTACACATGAGGAAACTGAGGCATAAAGGAGGTTCAGTACTAGCTTCACACAGTTAGGAAATGCCTGAGTCGTGGTTTGAAACCAGTGTTGTTCTGATTTAAAGTCAACATTTAATCCATATGCCATCCCACCTCAAGGCAATGGTCAATATATGCTGCTCTAGGACCTAGGACTTTTAAGGAGTGCTTGGTAAAATAGTTCCTGCTCCATGGAGGCAGGGACTGTTTGACTTCTTCTTGCATCACCATCATCTAAAAGTCTGCTTGGCATGTGATAGGTGCTGCATTCATATAGACACATAAATATAAGTGAGCTCTTTATTTTATTATTTTCCTAGTCTAACTCTCAGCAGAGGATAATGTGGTAACATATAAGTAGTGGTAGTGTCCCCTTTGGCCACTCTTACAGTGGGATCCAGGGCAGCAGTAAAGCTGCTAGAGAAAAGATGGGAATGTTGTAAAATTAATCATGGCCATGAGTGTGTTGAGCCTTAAAACTACCTTTGCCATATGTATATGTGTGTCTGTATGTATTTGTATATACACCCATATACATACACTCGTATATATACACACAAGTACCTCTACATCTTTAATGTTTAATCCTATCCATTAAAAAGTGAATCTCAGCCTATTAATGTCAACATGCCAAAGATCAAAGTATAGAATCCTAGAAGAGTTATGGAAATTAGGGCTAAAAGCTTAGAGATCATCTAATCCAACCTTTTTGTGAGTGTTATGCATACTTTTGGCAGTCTGCAGAAACCTATGAACCCTTTCTATGGATAATGTTTCAAAATGCATAATATAAAATAACACAAAATTGCAAAAGATTCTGTTGAAACATTTATTGAAATAAAAACAAAGTTACAGAATCCAGGTGAATTACCTCTGATATAGGCCAACTTCCTCCCTTTTACAACTTAGGAAACTGAGGCAGAAAGAGGCTCATTTATTCGCTCATCTTTATTCAAGAAATAGCAAATTATAAGTCGTCGAGCTGAGATTTGAACCTAGAGTTTCTGAGGCCGAATTTCCTATTGATTCCACCATACTATGCTACCTGTTGCCTCTTATGGCCCTTGGGCCTCACATGTTAGGAGGAGAGATACAAAGGGCTAGGAGTTAGGGCACCTGGATTCTAATCTTAACTCTAGTTAGATTGATAACCTATCCCTGGAATGAGCAGTACTTTACACCTGTCAGCCCATTCCGGACAACTCTTGTCCAATCCTTCTCAAAAATTCACCACAAGGGGCCTACATCCCTTTGCACAGAAAAGAGAGGAGCATGATGTCTGGCTGTGATTATCCTTTATTCTCACCACATGATGAATGAAAACATAGAGTTGGTTTTATTATATTCTGGAAAGTAGGTTAAGAACTCTATACCAGCCTGTAATTAAAGAATTACTAGATTCTATTATAATCCTGTAATTAGATAATAGAATCCTTGTGTGAATATGCCAATCTCAGGCCTTTAACAGGAAAATGAAAGATAAAATGCTATTTTGAGTGTGTGTTGTGATACACTATAATAACCTAAAGAAGCATCAAGTAATTAATTCTTCTAACTGCTCATTTTCAACTCTGATTTTCTCTGTGTGCTGAGACAGTCCTGGCTCTGTCTCTAAGCACCTAGGTGACCCTGGGCAAGGCACTTAGCCTCAGTTTCATCTGGAAAATGAGGTGAGACTGGATGATATCAAGGTCTCTTCCAATGTTAAAAATACAGTGGTTCTATAAAAGCAGCTTCCTCCCAGTAGTTCCGAGCTTGTTCTCAGAGTAGCTGGGTTGAAGTGGTTTCAAAGGTTATGCAAAGGCCATAGAGAAATGTCTTTTCCAGAAAACTCATTTCATTTTTAGTCTCAACAATTTAATAAAAAGACTACAGGGAACCCTCTTGATTTCACATTCAGGATTGTGGCTTTGAATTTTTACTGCCTCCTATTCTTCCTTGATGCTCTGGCCTTCACTGGGGTCTTTCCTTAAAAAAAAGGAGATTAGAAGGTGTTAAAGGTCATTAAGGATTAATTGAAGGCTTTTCTCAAATGAAATCTGAGAACTGAAAAGTGTTCCCTCAATAAAAAGACAAAGAGAAAAAGTGAATTGGGTATCAGAAAAGGACACTCCTTGCTGAGCCAGACTCTGCACATATACCTCAATTAAATCTGATTAACTTAGTTTACATCTCTAGGCCTCAGTTTCCTTTCATTGCTGAAAAAGGATAGGGTTGGGCAAGATGATCTCTGAGATCTACTCTAAAATCAGTTGATCATAAGTCTAGAACTAGAAGGACATCAGGGACTGCTTTGGATGCCCCTCATTGTACAGATGAGAAAACAGAGGGAGGCTAAGTGGTTTGCTCAATGTCATATGAATGGCAAATAACATAGAGTTGATTTGAAACCCACAGGTTCTCAGTTCCAGAGACAGGGAAAGCTTATTCCTGATGAATAGAAAATGACATCACAGCCAAACAAATACAGAAAAGTATCTCCATTTGGATTTTGCCTTCCATTCAAAATTATCACTCTTTAACATTGTTAAAGACAATGTAGAACATGTTAATATCATCTTATGGATGTGTGTATATGTGTTTATTATATGTTTATGTTATGTGTATATTCATATACGTACACATATACACAAATGTACACATACATATAAACTAGTCAGCTGAATGTGTATAAGTTTTTAAAAAGGAGGGAATAGTAATAAAGGGTTAGGCAGAGCCAAGATGGTGGTGTGCAAGCTGGTACCTGGCTGGACTCTCCCCAGTATCTCCCTCTAGACAAATTTTAAAATAACACCTCAAATAAAATTTTTCAGTGGCAGAGACAACAAAAGGTCAGAGGGAAACATTTTTCCAGCCTAAGATAATTTAGTAGGTCCTCAGGAGAAGTCTGTAACAATGGCATGGATATAGGTCCAGAGCATGGCAGGCATGTCAGTAGTGAACACTGGAGGAGGCCACAGCAACAGCAGTTGCAGCTTTGGGAACTCTCAGCCCTGAGAGAATAAAAGAATTGAACAGCTGGTCAGAAAGATGTTACAAAAGACCCTTTCCTTTCACTGGGTGTAACTGGAACTGATGGGCAACTCTCTTGTCCATAAGCAGTTCTGGGTAGCAGTTCTAGGATAGAGAGGAGTCCTTGTGACTGGTCACAAGGGAGCAGAGGCCCTGGTCACAGTTCCAAGGCCAAGAAGAACACTAGCACTCGTTGCTTCAAGAGAACAAGAACCCTTCCTGGTTAAAGATCAGAGGATAGATGTGAACACAAGTGTCCCAGAATAACATGACCTTGGAAGCACTGAAAACTCACAGACCCCAAGGACTAGCTTGCAGACTCCAGGGAAAATCCTGAAACTCGGCACAGCACCTCTTTGTCCCCAGGTGAGCAGAGCCTAACTTTAACACAGAATTTAAAGTCAAGAAATGGGCTGGAAAAATGAGCAAACAATAAAAAAGAACTTGACCATAAAAAGCTACTATAGTAACAAGAATTAAACTTGGAAAAAGACAACAATATTAAAACAGCTATAAGCAAAGTCTCAAAGAAAAAGTCCAATTGGACTCAAGGCTAGCAAAAATTCCTGGAAGAGCTAAAGAAAGAGATAATAGTTGTAGAGGAAAACGGGAGAAGAAATGAAAGTGATGCAAGAAAATTAGGAAAAGAGAATTAACAGCTTAGCAAAAGAGGCATAAAAAATAGTGAAGAAAATTTAACCTTAAAAAATAGAATTGGCCTAATGGTAAAGGAGGCACAAAAATTCACTGAAGAAAATAACTCTTTAAAAAGGCCAAATTATCCTTTTTTTAATTGGCCAAATGAAAAAGAGATGCAAAAGCTCACTGAAGAAAACAATTCTTTAAAAATTATATTTGCAGGGGCAGCTAGGTGGCGCAGTGAGTAGAGTGCCAGCCCTGGAGTCAGAAGGACCTGAGTTCGGATCCAGCCTCAGACACTTAACACACACAAACAAAAACCTAGCCGTGTGACCTTGGGCAAGTTACTTAACCCCAATAGCCCTCCAAAAAAAAAATTATATTTGGACCTGTGCAAGTTAATGAATCCATATAACTTCAAGAAATAGTCACAAAGATAAAAAAAAAGAAAATATGAAATATCTTTTATTGGCAAAACAACTGACCTGGAAGGTAGATTGAGAGGAGACAATTTAAGAATCATTGAACTACCTAAAAGCCATGATCAAAAAAAGAGCCTAGACAGCATATTTCAAGCAATTACCAAGGAAAACTGCCCTGATATCTTAAATCCAGTGAGCAAAATAGAAATTGAAAGAATCCATCTACAATCTTCTTAAATATATACCAAAATGAAAACAGGAATACCACAGCCAAATTCCAGAGCTCCCAGATCAAGGAGAAAATACTGTAAGCAGCCAGAAAGAAACAATTCACATATTATGGAGGTATAGTTAGGATCACACAAGATCTAGCATGTGAAAGGATCCAGAGGGCTTGGAATATGATATTCTGGAGTGCAAAGGAGCTAGGATTACAACCAAGAATATCCTACCCAGCAAAACTGAGTATAATTGTTCATTCAGGGTGGGGGGGAAATGGATATTTAATGAAATGGAGAACTTCCAAGCTTTATTCCTGATAAAAAGACCAGAGCTGAATAGAAAATTTGATATTCAAACAGAAGACTCAAGAAAAATGAAAAAGATTCTTATAAGAGACTCAAAGAAATTAAAATGTTCATATTCCTACATGAGATAAATACTTGGAACTCCCAAAAACTTTATCATTATTAGGCAAGTTACAAGGAGTATATATATAGAGAGGACACAGGTATAAGTCAATTATGTTGAGGTAATCTGAAAAAAAATGAAGGGGTGAGAAAGAGGGAGAAGGGGGAAGGGAGAATTAGAATGGGGCAAATTTTTCATGTAAAGGAAACACAATGAGAAGCTTTTATAGTGTGGAGGAAAATGGGGGCAGAATGACAGAAAATTCTTGATTCTCACATTGGAATTGGTTTAAGGGGGAGGAATATATATATATATAACTATGTAAAAGTAGCATTTACAACAAACCCAAAATTAATTGAAATGGAAAATTACAACACTTAGAACTGACTACTCCCTAGGATATAATACATTGTGCAGTTCAAATCTTAAGGAATTTCTCATTCTGTAGGCATGAAATACATTATACTATATAATTCACTCTTCTCCATCTATAACTATGCTCTTTAAATACTCATCTATTTTTGAAATGTCTCCCCTTCTAACTCTATTCTACCTATTTTTTTAAATGCTCAAGAAAAAACTTAGTGGCATGGAAATAAATATCTTGCCTAGGAGGCAGCATTTGAACTGTGCTTTGAAGGAAAATAGAGGTTCTAATAGGTGGGGACAAAGAACACCAGACATGGATTCATCCAGTGGCACTAAGAGAATGGAGTATCATAGAGAGTTAAAACCTAGCAGTCCAATTTAACTGAAATGGAGAATATATGAGGGCAGGTAATGGGAAATAAGACTAGAAAGGTAGGTAAAAGCCAGATTGTGGAGGCCCTCAAATGCTAACTTGGAAGACTTATCTTAGAGTCCACGAGGCTATAGCTGACAACATATTACTAGATCACAAGATTGAATGGCATCTAGGGTTGGAAGAGAGCTCAAAGATCAGCCAGTCAAACCCTCTCATTTTATATATGAGTATACCTACAGAGAGGGGAGGTGACTTTTTCCATGATAACACCAATAGAAAATAACTCGATTCTTGGTTTTCTTATTCCAAATCTAGTTACTTCCTATTTTAGCACATATCATTTATGTTTTCCATTCCATGTGAAACCAGATCTCTGTAGCCTGACCTTTAATTCAATAAACACTCCTACTGTCTATATCCATTATGTACAAAGGTCCATTTCTTTTTTTCCTATATTTGTTCCCTGCTTCCTCATGGAAAATAGAGGGGGTATGCCATGAAACTGAAATAGGTCAGTGTTCTCCTGATTATGAAGAACAGCCTTGGAGGAGGGAAAGCAGATTATATTTGTGAATTTGATATTAATTTCTGGCTATTCTAAGATGAGTGGCTGATTTATGAACACTTAGGGAAACGATGACTATTAAATAAGTCATGCCAATTAATAGTATTGCCTGCTTTGATATGTTACCTAGATTTGTAGATCAGAATTATGTGATACATATAGTATATCTGGATTTCAGTAAAGAATTTGAAAAATCTCCCCTGATAAGTTGGAGGATGAGTTAGAGAAGTAGACTGACTAAATGATTCCGTTTCTGAATAGCCTTACCCAAAGAAAGATCAATGCTATCGGGCCTTTGTACTTGTCTGAGTTCTTCTCATCATTTTAAACAATGATGTGGGTGAAGGAATACTTGTCAAATTTATTTTTGACAAGCCTGGGAGGCATGACTAAAACAAAGGAAGACAGTGTCAAAATGACCTCAGCAGGATGGAATGTTTAGAAAAACTTAAAATAGGCAAAAAATGTAAAGGATTGAACTTAGCTTTAAGAAAATCAGCTGCACAGGTAGATGATGGAGAAGCTTAACAGCTATTACTCTGAAAAAGACCCAGAGTTTTACTGACTTTAAGCTGTCCTGAATCTCTCTCTTCCCCTCAAAAGAAGCTTGTTTTTGGTAAGTGGTGGGTGGTTTTGGTAATGGGTGGTAGAGTTTTGGTGGAGTTTTGGAAATGGGTGGTGGAGACTCTGTTACCCAATTTTTTGGAGACCTAGACATGAGCCGTATTTGGAGAATTTCCAAATCCCCAGAGTATCTGTAAGCTCTGGATGGAGGGCAATATAAGCCAGAGAAACAGTAAACTTTAAGATAGTCCTTCAAGATTAGACACCATCCACATGAGCCCATGTTATACTCATTATGTACCAGCAGTCATATTCCCCAAAACTCATTCAATCTTAGGCTAAATATTTGCCAAGAAGACTAATTTCCAAAGCAAGAGTGGTCCTAGTCTAATTGTACATTGGTCTGTCCAGAATCATAAAGTAAATATGTGGTTCAACTCTCCAGTTTAGGAGGAACATTGACAAACTTCAATGCGTCTTAAGGAAACTTATCAAAAGGTTTAGCATTCTCGAAACCATATCATCCAAGGAATGTTTGGAGGAGTTGTGGACATTTTACCTGGAAAATGGGAGACAGTATGGTAGAGGGATGGATGATAATGTCTTCAAATATTTGAAGAGCTTATATGGAAAGTGAATTGGGCTTGTTCTCTATAATGGCAGACAGCAGAACTAAGGTCATCTGGTGGAATTAACAGGGAGATCTGGTTCAGCCTTCTAATTTTGCAAGAGCCGTCTCATAGCTAAAGCTATTTGGAAAGAGATGTCATTCAGACAGGATACTGTTTTAGAGTCAGGAAGACCTGCTTTCAGATCTCCTCCTCAAACACTTAAGTAGCTGTGTGAGTTTGAGCAAGTCTTTTATTTTCTCTGTTCCTCAATTTCCTCATCTGTAAAGTGAAAGGATTTGAGTCAATGCCATCTGAAGTCCCTTCTAACTCTCAATCTACGATTCTATTTTTAAAAAGTATTTATTGTGTGCTTACTCTGTGGAAAGCATCCTGCTAAATGCCGGAAATAGAAATAGAAAAATGAGACAGTCCTTGTCCTCAAAGGGCTCCCATGATGACTGGGGAGATAGCCCATGGAGAAGAGTTTAGCTTCAGGAAAGGCTGAGTGGGCTGGAGGATACAGCTTCCTGGAAGATGAGAAACTCTAGTGGTCCATCTTACCCAGAGACTCATTGATAAGGTGTGAACAGTCATGCCCTTAGGGGAGGAAGGAACCTGGGACCATCTGCCATCTAAGGTGCTAAACTCCCCTTAAAGAAAACTAATTGATTATATTGTAGCCAAGATATGCAGAGGGCTGTGTGTGTTGGGGGGGGTCTCATTGTATGTATTCTATATTTACTCATGTGTACATATTAGCTCCCCAAAAAGAATATGTTACTTGAGATCCGAGACTAATTATTACACTTTTGTCTTTATATACCTTGCATTTGGTGCCATGACTCACATATAAGTTAAAAATTGTTGTTGATTGGTTGGTTGACTATGTGTATGGAACATTGATGTAAATTTTTTGTTGTTGTTCATCGATCAGTTGTTACATTCATATCTGACTCTTTTTGACTCCATTTGGGGTTTTCTTGACAAAAATGCTGGAGTGGTTTGCTGTTTCCTTCTCCAGCTCATTTTAACAGATGAGGAAACTGAGGCAAACAGGGTGAAATAATTTGCCCAGAGTGACACAACTAGTAAGTGTCTGAGGTCAAATTTTAACTCAGTAGGATTTGCTATAATAAACCACCTAGTTGCTGTGGTTGATTTTAATGAATTGCTTTTTAAATTCTTTGCTATAAGGATTGCATGCTGGGTAGGGGAATGCAAAAGGAAAAATAAGGGGGAAGAGGAAGAGAATAAGCATTTATAAAATGTCTCTTAGACAGCCTAGTGGATAGAGTGCTGAGCCTGGAGTCAGAAAGACTCATCTTCCTGAGTTCAAATCCAGTTTCAGAATTCATTAGCTGTGTGACCCTGGGTAAGTCACTGAAGCCCATTTGCCTCAGTTTCCTCATTTGTAAAATGAGTTGGAGAAGGAAATGACAAACCATTCCAGTATCTCTGCCAAGAAAACCCCAAATGGAGTCACAAAGAGTTGGACGCATTTAAAACAACTGAACATCGGATGTCCCAGCCATCATGATAAATGCTTAACAGGAATTTCATTTGAACCTTACAACAACCCGGTAGACTAGATGACATTATCCATATTTTACAGTTGAGAAAAGTGAGGTAGACAGAGGTTAAGTAACTTCCCAGGCTCACACAGCTAGGAGGTGAGAAGAGAGTAAAAAAAAAACTCCTCTGAAAACCTCTTTACTGAGGGGACTCAGAAGTCTAGGTTACTCTTCAATTCCCATCATCTGCACTCTTCTGAATCCTACTTCTCAGTCATCCACAGTTTTGGATGCCTTCTCCCTTCTCCCTCCTCCCTTCTCCCTCCTCCCTTCTCCCCTCTCCCTCCTCCCTTCTCCCTTCTCCCTTCTCCCTCCTCCCTCCTCCCTTCTCCCTTTTCCCTTCTCCCTCCTCCCTTTTCCCTTCTCCCTTCTTCCTTCTTCATTCTCCCTTCTCCCTTCTCCCTTCTTCCCTCTCCCTTCTCCCTTCTCCCTTCTCCCTCCTTTCTCCTTTCTTTTTTTGTAGTCTTTCCCACTAGACTGTAAGCTTCTTGAAGGAAGGAAATGTCTTTCTTTTTCTTATTTGTATCTCTAGCATTTAGCAGAGTGTCTGGCAAATAAGAAGGGCTTAGCAAATGTTTATTGTATTATATTATTATAAGTGTCTGACTGAATTTGAACTCAGATCTTTTTGACTATATATTCAGTATTCTCTTCACTGTGCCACCCAGTAGTGGATATTTTGTTGTACTAAGTGGTCTCCAATGTCCTTTTCAGTATATGGCAGTATAAATGCACACCCAGAACGACAGAATGCTGGGCTTGGAGTCAGAAAGACCTAGGTTCAAATCCTTTCCCAGACTGTAGCCATGTGACCTTAATAAGTGAGCCAATTAAGCTATCTGAGCCTTAGTTTCTTCATCAGTAATTTAAAAAAATAATATCACTAATCTCACAGGGTTATTTATGAGTTTCATATGTCCCAATAAGTGCTTTTGCAGGGCATAAGACTCTTTGTATTGGAGTTATTATTATACAGTGCACAGGTGAGTTCTATAGACTCTCTAACTTTCCTTCTGCTTTTAAAATCTCTGTTTCTTTGCAACCTTACAGTAAAAACTGCCAGACTGGGGCTTAGGAGAACTCAGTTAAAGTTCCTGCATGACAGCTGACTGTGTGACCATAGATGAGTCACTTAACCTCAGCAGCTTCCTCAGCTGTAAAATGAGGGGCCTGTACTAAGTGGTCTCGAATGTCCTTTTCAGTCCCCAGAGTCTGTGATTTTATTATTCTACTTTCAAAGCATTTTCCCATCTACAATCTTTTATCCTCATAAAACCTTTGTGAAATGGGTATGACAGGTGCTATTATCCTCATCACTGTAGATTGGAAAATCTTCCCTGAAACAGAGCTGCATGGACAGGTTGACACAGTTGGTCACTGCTGAAGCTAGGACTCTCTCACCTGAGTCTTTCTGACTTTAATTCCAATGTTCTTTCCACTAGGCCAGTTTTCCTCTCTATCAGGGCTGTCATTTAATGAAAGAAGATGAGATACATTAGTTAGAACCAAAACTCTGTGCAGTCCTTGAGGAGAGGAGAGTTATGAACCATGACAGGCCTTAAAACATGCCCCTAGGAACCAGATAACTGGCTATTTCTCTATCTGATGTGGAATGAATAGCTCATCACTTAGTCTTTCAAGGGATGTGTTTTGAGTAGCTACTACATGCTGAACACAGTGTATGCCCTGTGAGTGTAGACATGGTCCCCACTTTCAGAAGGCTTAAAATCTAGTTGATAGGCAAGATATTGCTATCTCCATAAGAAAAGTATGTGCTAAGTGTCAAGCAGCAAGCATTTAGTAAATGCCTACTATGTGTCTGACACTGTGCTTGGATATTTGGGACTCCAAGAAAGGCAAAAGACAATCCCTGCTCCCAAGGAGCTCACAGTCTGACAGGAGAGACATAATAAACCCAAATAATAAGAAGGCAGAAAAGGGAAGGGGTAAGGGTCATGGGGCTAACTGTTTGGGGAGGGCCTCATCAGAAAGGTAAGATGACAGTTGAGTCCTGTAGGACAAGAAGATCTGAATAGGGCAGGGGAAAGATTAACATAGAGGTGGAATTATGTGAATGGAGGAATAGAAGTTAGAATGGGGGCCACATTTTTCATGTGACTGTGAGTAGACCATTGTGTCTGAAGCCTCTTGTTGTTTGATTGTGTCCACCTCTTCCTGAATGCATCTGGGATTTTCTTGGCAGAGATACTGGAGTGGTTTGCCATTTCCTTCTCCAGCTCATTTTACAGATGAGGAAACTGAGGCAAATAGGGTTAAGCAACTTTCCCAGGGTCACACAGCTAGTAAATATCTGAGGCTGGATTTGCACTCCTGATTTCACATCTATCCTCTAGCTGCCCCTTAAAAAAAGATTAATGTTGAGGTTTCTCCATTTAGCAGATGAGGAAACTAAGACTCAGAGAGGTCAAACAGGTCCAGGCATCTGTCCACTGTGACACTTGCTGCTGCCTGAAGCAGCTTAACTATTAATAATGGACACATTAACAATGAATATTCACTTATGTAGTAACAACAACATTGTAAAGAAAAAAATTCAAAGACTAAAGAACTCTGATCAATACAGAGATCAGCCAGGATCCCAGAGGACTCAAAATGAGGTAGTCTACCCACCTTCTGACTGAGAAGTCATGGAATCAGGGTGTGGATTGAAACACACATATTTTTGGTTTTAACCTATGCAAAAATTTATTTTTCTCGACTCTGTACATCTGTTAGAAGGGTTTGGCTTTTTTTTGTTGTTGTTGTTCTTCAATATTGGTTAGAGGTAGGAAGAAGAAAAAAAATAGACTTCTGCTAATTGAAAAGAATAAAACCACTCATAGAAATCAGGAAGGGGAACCAGTTTAGAGAGGAAAATTGGATGTATTTGGTTTTAAACATATAAAATTTTAGATGACAGAGGGTCATCCAAGTGTAAACATCCAGTTATTAGTGAAATGGAGCTTGAACAGTTTCCCAATCATTGATCTGTGGACTAGCACACACATATGAAAAAATTTTACCAGTCTTCAAAACTTCTACTAGAAAAGTCCTTGTTATATAAAATCTATAAAACAAAAACAAAGCAACAACCACAAAAACTTTCTTCTTTTTCTTTATTCCCCTGTGTATTCTGTTCTTCTTACCCTGAGGTAAGAAGGAGCCCACCAAGAACTGATTTTCTTTTCACGGTTATGAAAGGAACTGACCCCCCCCAAAATATCAAGGTCATTCCCCAGTAAATGAGTGGTCAAAGGATAGAAATAAATAGTTTTGAAAAACTATTTACAAAAAGTAAATGACCACATGAAGATAATCCCTAATAAGAAGAGAAATACAGATGAAAAATTCTGAAAGTTTTATTTCTCATTATTTTGCTAATTGGCATAGAGGGAAAAAGCGAGAAGTTAGTATTGGAGGGACTATGGGACAGCAAGCATATGAACACACTATTGGTAGACTTGTAAATGTTCCATCTCTTCTCTCATGTAATAGGAATGACTCAATTGTCCACTCCCTTTTTTATAGCATGGGCAGATGCTACAAGGAAGTTAAAGACAGAAACAAAAGTCTAGAGTATGGCAAAATATCCACAGCAGCTCTCTGTGATAGGGGAAAAGAAACAGCCTAAAGAAAGCAGGCACCATTGGTTGGGGAATGGCTATTTTCCTTATAATACTGATGATGGCATGTAGTTAATAAATACTTGTTTGTTTGGATAAGTAAAATCATCAACCAATATTTTTTTCTGAAGTCTCTGATGTCTGACACTCTTCTCATTATCCCCAACCTGTTCAAACCTTTGGATGCCTTTCCCAGGCCATTTGCTTTGCCGCCAAACACTGGAAGATTTTTCAGGAATACTCTCAGACACAAGCTTATGAACCAAGTTGATATCAGCTCATACAGTGGTTGTAACCCCTGGTAACTGATCAGTTCAGGTTCCATTTCTCAACCATCAGACAACAATAAGCATGTTAAGCATGTGATGTGGGGCAGCTAGATAGTATAGTGAATAAAGTGCAGGGTCTGGAGTCAGGAAGATCCTTCTTCCTGAGTTCAAATCTGACCTCAGACTCCTACTAGCTATGAGACCCTGGGCAAGTCACTTAACCCTATTTGCCTCAGTTTCCTCATCTGTAAAATGAGCTGGAAAAGGAAGTGGCAAACCACTCCAGCACCTTTGCAAGGAAACCCGAAATGGGGTCACAAAGAGTCAGACAGGACTGAAAACAAAATGTACAAAGCACTATGCTAGATCTTAAGCTAAATCAAAACTACCCTTAGGAAACTTGAACTCTACTAGATCGTGAAAAGCAATCTTGGGCATAAAAATGACCAGACCCTGTCTTGATTAATCCCTTACACATGCATCTATTCTTTCCACATCTCTACTGTATAGCAACCCTTTCTTCAAGACCCAGATCAACTAATACAGGAAACCTTTCTGAATTCCTCCAGTTAGCAGTGCCCTCTTTATTCATTTTTCCTTGCTGTGTCTCATACTTGGAATATTCCCCTCTTCACTTGCCTCCTGATTCCCCTGGCTTCCTTCAAATCACCTAAAAACTCACCTTCAGGAAGCTTTTCCCAGTCTCTTTTAATGCTAGGTAATCAAGATTAGCTCCAATTTATATGCACACACACACACACACACACACACTTATACACTTGTATATATACATATAATATGTGGAAACAAAATGTATATGTTTAATATATAGTAAGTAAAAATAGATAACATATATAATATGTATACTATGAAAGCATATGTGATACTATAAAATACATATAGTAAAAATAACATTTCTAAATTTATATTTGTAAACATATATGTTCAAGCATAGACACCCTCCCAGGTTAACCTCATTACTTCTCATCTCATCACCATGGTGCTAACTCAAGTCTAGACAGACACCACCTCCCTCTAATTGGAGTGCCAGAGGGTGGAGGAGCAAACTCTTCCAGATGCCTTTCTTTGTAGAAGGCAGAAACTTGACATTGGGCTCACTGCACTCTGTATCTCCTATCCTATCTCGTGTCAACTGCATGGAGTAAGATGTCCCCCTCCTCATCTTCCTCTTCCTTCCCTGACTCTTGTATATGTGTGTGTGTGTGTGTGTGTGTGTGTGTGTGTGTGTGTGTGTGTTTGTGTGTGTGTGCTGTCTCCCTATTTAAGCTCCTTAAGGGCAGGGACTGTCTCTCATTTTATTAATTGTATGCCTGGCACATAGCAGGAGCTTAATAAATACTCATTGGATGGATGTATACTGTATTTTCACATTTATCTATTTGTATATTGTGTTACTGTTGCTGTTCATTCATTTCTGACTCTTTATGACCCCATTTTGGCATTTCCTTGGCAAAAATAGTGGAGTGGTTTGCCATTTCCTTCTCCAGCTCATTTTACAGATGAGAAAACTGAGGCAGGGTTAAGTGACTTGCCCAGGGTCACATCACTAGTAAATGTCAGGCTGAATTTGAACTCACAAAAATAGGAGTCTTCTTGACTCCAGGCACTATGGCGCCACCTAGCTGCCCTTGCATGTTATATCTCCTCCCATTAAAATGTGAGCCCTCCAAGGTTGGAGATTGTCTTTGCCTTTCTTTTTGCTATCAGCATGTAGCCCAGTGAATGGCGCTAGTGGTCCCATGATAAATGTTTAATGATTCAATGATTGATTGATTGGGGCATGAAGGATGAAATTTGTCTCTTCTTCTGGGCCAGACCCAAGGCGTGCATTGGGAAGGCATGGGGCCCGACCCCTGGGTGCTACAAACTAGTCTTTCACAGCACAAAGGAACCAGATGTGTGGTTTCTTTTCTTTTCTTTTTTTTTTTTTTAGCTTTTTTTTTTTGGAGGGAAATTGGGGTTAAGTAACTTGCCCAAGGTCACAAGGCTAGGTTTTTGTTTGTGTGTGCATTAAGAGTCTGAGGTCGGATCCGAACTCAGGTCCTTCTGACTCCAGGGCGCTCTACTCACTGTGCCACCTAGCCGCCCCAAGATGTGTGTTTTCTTCATGCCTTTTCTCTCCACTCTGGCACTGTAGCCTTCCTCCCACAGGCAGCTGAGTGGCCAGGTTCTTCATAGTCAGCACAGAGGGGCATTTCCTTTCTCTAGGTATGGTTTTACTACATCCTTGGGCCGGGGGCTGGGATGGACAGCTTCCTGGAAGGGGCTAACTTCAGGCATGGGCTGTGGCCCCTGTGTGGAGGACAGTTAGTTAGCTATTACAGAGTACTTGAGTTTTTCCTCTGGGGCCACCGTGACTAGAAATAAAAGGTGACAGTTGTGAACGGTTGTTAACCTGGAGCAGCCCCATGTCTTTCATGGCAAATTAGTGTCCGAATGTGGATTAAATCTCATTGTGCAGATTTCAACTATTCAATCCCTGGGATGTCACTATCTCATGCTTTCTTTAGGGGTACTTAACCTGGGCTTCATTAGCTTTAAAAAATAGATTTTAACACATATATTTTAATATAATTTGGTTATTTTGTAGTCCTATGCATTTTATTCTCAGCATTTAAAAGCATAATTCAGAGAAGGTTTCACCAGACTGCCACAAGACACAAAAAAGTTAAGAAGCCCTGCTATATATATATATATATATATATATATATAGTCAGGCCTTATCAGCTGTTTTGCTCAGTTTCCTTTGTGGTTGCTTATTTGAAAGACTTCTTTGCCAGAGGTGGCAAACAGGAAGCCTCCTGGGACGGATGTGCCCTCAGATATGTAGCCTACAATACTCCTGAGAGCTTCTAAATCAGATTCAAATGGAATTGGGAAATATTTAGCAAAATAAGTAAAAATACAATAAAACATAAGTGATTTTATATTATAAAATAAGTTAGTATTCAGCCTGCAGATCTTTATACAGATTAATTCTACTCTTACCCCCACACCCATTTGAGCTTAGCACCTCTGATCTTGTCCACCAAGCTACCTGAAACACACATTACCTTACTGCCATGTAACTACCACTAATCAAATTATGTTGACCTCTGTCATGGTCCCTAGCAAGAAGTTGGCGATCTACCTGTGTGCTCTTTCCATTAAAATATGTGGCATTCTTCTTGTCTGAAGTCCCATCGGCCTGGCCCTGACCGTCATTTAAGGGGTCTAACCCAACTAATGTTGACTTTTCATCCTAGATATTTTTAGAACTCATTCATTGTTCATTTTGTACACTGGTATTTTTCTTCCCCTTCCCCTTCCCTTTTACTTTCCTTTCCCCTTTTTGTAGGGGAGAAGGCAGGGCAATTGGGGTTAAGTGATTTGTCCAAGGCCACACAACTAGTGTGTCAAGTGTCTGAGATTGGATTTGAACTCAGATCCTCCTGACTCCAGGACCGGTGCTCTATTCACTGTGCCACCTACTTGCTCCATACATTGGTATTTTCCCAAAAGAATGATGTTTGGCCATTGAAAGGAGGAAAGATGGCTGGGTATATTGGGCAGAAAGGTAATGAAGGGACTGTCCATTGTCAATGCTTAAGGTCATTTTCATCATCCTGAGATTTCTTCCTTCTTTTTGCTGGATTTTCAGTCTGAACTCTGAAGACCTCGTTAGGAAGTATAGGAAGCAAATGTTAAGGAACTTTACTCACTGATGTATTATGTATGGTAAAAATCTTTGTGAAAATGGAGCAGAGACTGGTATTGCTGCTATTTCACCCTTCTCAGCCCTGGCTGTTTGTGTTTGCATAGCTAAATATTTAAAACTGTCTAGTGGGGAAAGCAAGGACTTAACTGAGGTGAGCAGAATTCCTAAAGATGTCAAGAATTATTTTTTTTCTTGGTCAACCAGCTGCCTGAATTAAAAAGTCGTAATGGCTTGGCAGCAACCTGCTTTAATTGCCTAATTTCTTTTCACTACAGAGATTGAATCAGGTATTTATTACCATAGCTTGGTTATCTTGGACTCAGAATCATAGATTGTTAGAGCCAGAAGAAACCTTGGAGGAACTTGAGTCCAGTCTCCCTTATATTACAGATGAGGAAGCTGTAACCAAGACAGGTAGATGGGCCTAGTTAAGGTGCATAAGATCCAAATAAGGAAGTGGCAGAGTATGGCCCAGAGCCCAGGTGATAGCACTGGGGTTACTGAAAGAAGGGAGGCCCTCAGGCAGCTGTTCTTGGAGGGTGGCAGTAATACCAAGAGATTGGCTAAAAGGAATTCAGGAGAGTCTGAAGAGTGTACAGTAATGCTTGGATGAGAACTTAGGCTAACCAGTTCCTCACTGTCTTACCCTAGGGGTACTTCAGTCTCAGTTCCCAATCCTCTGGCTCTATATCATGCTGCTCCCTCCTACCACTGAACTGGATTATTGTTCTTGATTTTGACCTTTCCTTTGAGGCGTCTCCATGGACCTTGGCCAGTTGGCCTAGGTGGTGATTCTTCAAGTGGTGGTCTTGGCTGTGGGCTTTTCCTTCCATCTCAGACATCACTGACTCTTTCAATTCATTTCAACAAACATCTATTAAGTACCTACTATGTATAAGACACTATGGATAAAAAAAGATAAAAATGATAAAAATAGGGACAGCTAGGAGGTACAGTGAATAGAACACTAGCCCTGGAGTCAGGAGGACCTGAGTTCAAATCCAGCCTCAGATACTTAACAGTAGCCATGTGATGTTGTTGAAGTCACTTAACCCCAATTGCCCCCCCTTCCCCCTCATATATATATATATATATATATATATATATATGTAAAGATCCTGATTTCAAGATATTTACTTTTTTACTGGCAGCTAGACACAGCTAGAACTTGGAGTGAGGAAGACATGAGTTCAAATTCTGCCTCAGACACTTATGTATGAGTATGATTCTGGGCAAGTCACTTTACCTGTCTTAATTTCTTCATCTAGAAAATGGGAACAATAATAACACCTACCTCGCAGGGTTATTATGAGGACCAGTGGGTTTTTCAAACCTTGAAGCACTATATAAATGATAGTTATCGTCATCATTACTGAGGGAACTATAACATATACACAGATAAGTAAATATGAGGGAAAAAACTGGGAGAGGGAGAATGCAGGAATGACGTTTCAGAGAAATTGGTGCCTAAGTTAAGATTGAAGGTATCCTCGGAGAGAGAGGTGAAGGGGGTGTATTTCAGAGCATCTGTGAAAAGGCGTTTAGATGGAAGATAACCATATTCAGTTCTAGGAACAACTAAGATGCCAATTTGACTGGATTATTAGGTGCTTGAAGGAGAGTACTAGAAAATGTCTGCAAGATACATCAGAGAGGACAAGACTAGAAATGGGGACAAATAAGATGGATATAACTGCACTTTAGGTGAGGGATAAGGAGAATTTGGTGTAGAGGTGTGGCTGAGTGAGCAAAGAAGACACAAATATGAAAAATGTGAAGATAGAGCTGGACAATTCATGCAGCTGCTGGGAGGCTGGGGGAGAGTAGGACAGGAACAGAGAGAAAGAAAGAGCAGGGAAGAACCAGAGATTATTTTGAGGTTGTGAACCTAGGAGTATGGCAAGCTGATGGAGTCCTCAACAGAAACAGGGAGGTGTGCAGGAAGGATGCTTTTGGAGGAAAAAGTAACAAACTGAACATTCAATCCATTGGCTTTGAAATGCCAATGTGACTTTAAAGGTTTCTAGTTCTGTTCCTAGTGGTTTAGCCCCTACTCTCCTTTTGTTCAACCAGTAATGTTTCTTTCTGCCTCTACTCCATGCCTTATGCTGGTGGACTGGTCAGGCTTAATCATCTTTCCTCCTTCCTTTATCCACTGTTTAAAGCAAGACTTTTTAATTTTGGATCAATGATGCTTTTTTTTTAATAGTTTGAGGACATTATTTCAATAGAATTGGTTTCCTTTGTAATGCTACGCATTTTATTCTGTGCATTTCAAAACTTCATTCTGAGAAGGGGTCCATAGGATTGACTGTCAAAAGCATCCATAAAATTAAAGAAAAATCAAGAACCCCTGGTCTAAAGGTTTTGAATACTTTATAGAACCTGAACAAGGCAATCCAAGTAAGGTTGAATGATAGGACTGGAGAGCGTTACAATCTGCTTTAAATCCTTTGCAAGTCATAAATCTTGTCTACGACTTTTTCAACAAATGGTGATTAAACCTCTATGTAAAGACCCCTAAGAATGAGATGATCATTATATACTAGGTTAACCCATTCTGGTTTTAGATAATCATAGTTATTAGAAAATTTTCCCTTATATTGAACTAACATTTTCAGTCATCCACATGTGGACTGACTTTTGTTATTATAGACTTCTATAAATGCTAGGATTGTGATGACTCTTCGGGGCAAACCCATCAGAATGCTGCCTTTTACTGAATATGTGATCCACTGGAATTCTGTTTCATGTGAACTGCTTTGCCTTGGAGTCAGATTACTATTGTAAACCCAAGTAGGGTGTCTTCCATTGATGTCTATTAAATTTCACTTTATTAACTTTAGCCCACTGTTCCAGCTTGTCAGGACCTTTCTGGATTCAAATTCTGGTATACAGTACATTTGCTACTTCTCCTTGCTTTGTATCCCCCATTACGATTATGTCATCTGCAAATATGATAAGCTTACCATCTACACCTTCCTCTACATCAGTGATAAAATTGTTAAACAGAATAGAACCAAGGACAGATCCCTACAGCAGTTTGGTGGAAATTTCCCTACAGATTCCAACTGAGGTGTTTAACATTTTAGCAAAGACTTGGGTAAAAGCTTAGACGGCATGTTCATCAGATTTGCATGTGATACAAATCTCGGAGAAAGAGAACTAATGTTCTAATGTTAACTAATCTATAAAGATCTTGACAAGCTAGCATTGGGCCAAATCTATTAAGATTATCTCAATAAGATAGATGTAAAGTCTTACAATTGAGTTAATCAATTTCGGGAAGCGGGGAGGCATGGGTGGACAGACAGTGCTTTGTCTGTGGTCGATCACAAGCTCAGAGTGGGCAATGTGACATCTCAGCAAAAAATCAGAAAATCTAATGTGATCTTGGAGAAATCTAGAGAAAGAAGAATAGCTTCCAGAAATAGAAATGACATTCCTGCTTTACTCTATCCTGGTCAAAGCAAATGTGAAGTATTCTATTCAGTTCTTAATGCTATAGAACACTGATAATCCAGGGGGCCATCCAGAAGAAGCACTTGCATCTATATCATAGAGGTAGTTGGTGGTACAGTGGCTAAGGGCATTGGGTCTAGATTCAGGAAGACCTGAGTTCTAATTTGGCCTCAGACACTTATAATTGTATGACTATGAGAAAGTCATGTATCTTCTAATTACCTCAGTTTCCTCAACTATGAAGTGGAATATAAGTAACACCTAATTCCTGTTGTGAGGATTGAATGAGATAATAGTTTTAAAGTACTTAGCATAGTGCCTCACACATAGTAGGCACTACATAAAGGCTTATTCTCTTCCCTTCACTCCCCATGTCATATAAGCTAGGAAAAGACTTCAGTTTGGGGTAAAAGGAGACATGATAGCTATTTCCAGATATTTAGAGAAGTGAGATAAGAAGCAGTGTGGTACTATAAAAATGGCACTGACTGAACGTTGGTTCAAATCCTGCCTTGAAAGCTTAATATGTGGGGCCATGGGCAAATCACTTATCCTCCACAAGTATCAGTTTCCTCATCTGTAAAATGAAGCATATGGACCTATAGGGACTACCAAGGACCTTCCAGTTCTAGATCCATGATATTATGACTTATTTTACTTTGTCTCTAGAATGTGGAACCAGGATCATTGGTTGGAAATTACAATTTAGGCTTTATGTCAGGGTAAAAAAAAAAACCTCCTGAAAATCGGAGCTATCTCCAGATAGAATTAGCAGTCCAGAAAAGTTCCTGTCCTTCATTATCTTCAGTCTAGATGACCACTTGAGTGTGTTAGGGATTCTTAACCCAGAAGTTCTGTTTTCCAAATTCTATTTGTCAATACTCTGGATCCAGTCAGTAGACCATTTCTGAAACAATCCAACTGTACTATCCAGTCTGCTTCTCTTCAGTTTCTCAAGAGGGATCCCAAGGGGCACTTTCTCAAGTACAATATACATTATGTTAATGTCATTTCCCTGAACAAATAGTCTAGAATGCATGAATATGGGAGGGATCTGTGCTTTTTGTCAACATTGAAAATTCACTTCAGGAAAGCAAATGACAACTCATCTATAAATTAGTAGATGAATCCTAGAAAGAACAGAGGTTAAGTGACTTCCTCAAGGATACAAAACTAGGAAATCTTAGAGGAAGGTATTAAAGCTAAGTTCTCCTAACTCTAAGCCAAACACTATCTACTCTGCTACACTACTTATACCCTAGTCCAAAATGAAGTTAGTTTCTGGTATAACCTGTTCTTAATAAGCTCTTGGTAGCTTTAGTGATCATGTTCTCCCTTTTGAGGAGTTTAATGGTAAAATACCACAACAGATCAGTAGTTTGTAATTTAACTTTCAGCTGTTTTCCTTTGTGAAAATCGTGGTAAGCATTTGCCTTCTTCCTAATCTAGAACATGTCACTTGTTTTTCCTAATTTTTTGGAGATTACTATCTGTGCTTTAACCCTCACTCCCCTTTTCACTTCCCATGCTGAAATGTAGTGTCTCCAGGTAAATTGAACTCATTGAGTCTAGCAAGGGACTCTCTTTCCAACTTACTTCATTGCTAGTTTTACTTTCCTAGTAACCATTTTTGATATATTATTCCCAGTATAGAAATCATCTTTCTTGATAGAAAGCCCAAGCAAGAGTCTGTTGTATCTTGCTTAGACTAATTGGTTCTCAAGATTTTCACAGGATAGAAAGGAGAAATGTTAAGCAGCTAGGGAGAAATTTCCTTAGTGAAGGATAACCTCTCTTCGGTTCAGCAAGACTTAGATGCTGGTTTCAGAATGGCCATAGTAAGATAGTGATATATTATTCAAAATCTATTTTTTTAAAAAAAGGCAAAATTCAAATCAAACAGCAAATATTTATTAAACATTTCTATGTGTAAGGTTCTGTTTTAGGTGATAGAATTGCAAAGACAAAAACAGAAGTTCTGCCTTTAGAAAACTTACATTTCAACTGGAGAAGAGAAAATATTAGGGGGTATGTGGTGTGTGTGTGTGTGTGTGTGTGTGTGTGAGAGAGAGAGAGAGAAAGAGAGAGAGAGAGAGAGAGAGAGAGAGAGAGAGAGAGAGAGAGAGAGAGAGAGGAGATATTGGACAATACCGGTGAATTTAAAGATATATTAATTAAGCATTTCTCTGAAAATGGAGAAGGCCAAACTAACTAAATTATTTACTCTAATGGGATAACTTTTCTAAATGACAGTCCCTTCTTATTCCGCATGGTTAGGGAGCAGATAGAAGTCACTGACTAAAGTGACTTTTAAAAGCAGTAGTCAGTAATATAAATCTTACCTCTGACCAGTTATGCCAATTAACTCCATGCATTATAATACTGGTATTTTCCATCCCTGACAGTGATGATGTAGAAGTGGGCTTTCCTCTTGGGGTCCAGCAAGGAATCATATTCTACCAGGGTTAGATAGGACAACTCTGTCCATAAAAAACATCATAATACAAGCTCCAACTAGGTCACACAGCTCTCATATGTGGGGAAAGCTGGAGGGGGTGTCAGACACTGGGAGGAATACCCTTTTACAAGATTTATCATTAATCCAAACACATTACCAGGAATTTTTTCTCAATTCTCTTTCCCCAGAAAGTATAGGTGTCAGGGAGCCATTATTGGAGACGAGAACCAAATAATCAGCACATAAGAGCTCACTCATTGGTCTACAGCTCTCACCCCTTTGGTCCCTCCCCACTCCAATCCATTCTCCATTCAGCCACTAAAGTGATTTCCTAAATTGCAGGTCCAGTGATGTAATCCCCCTCCTCAATAGACTCCAGTGGCTTCCTATTGCCTTTAGAGGCAAGTACAAAATGCCCTGGCATTCAAAGCCCTTCATAATCTATCCCCCTTTTCTGCTTTTCTAGTCTGTTTATACTTTACTTTTCAATATAGACTCTGATCCAGTGACACTGGCCTCCTGGAAATTTCAGGAAAAAGAAGCTCCATCCATTGGCTCTGGGCATTTTCTGTGGTAGTCCTCCACTCCTAGAATTTAGAATTCTCCAACTACTCACCTCCCTGGTTTCCTTTAAGTCCCAACTAAAATCCTGCCTTCTATAAGAAGCTTTCCCCCACCTCTCCTGATTCCATTGCGTTCCTGTGGTTAATTATTTCCTATTTATCCTGCATATAGTTTGCTTTATATATGTATTTGTCGTGTGTCTCCCCTTAGTAAATGTTAATTGATTGATTAATTGGGGGTTAGCCCAGCTGACCTATGGCTTTCTTTCAGCTGTGTGCAGTCCCTAAAACCTCAACCATGTGCAATTTTTGAAATCTCAGTGGCAGAAGCACTGACAATCTGGCGGATTAGAATGTGCTTTGATTGCAAGTAAGTTAGCATTTAATACTTGGAAATAATGTTAGAAGTTATTTTTAGTGCAACCCCCTCATTTAATGGATGAGCAAATGGACCCAGAGAAGTTAAATGATTTATAGAAGGTCACACAGTTAATTAGTAAAAGAGTTAGAATTAAAATTCAGGTCTCTTAAAATTCTAGTCCTCTTGGTCCTCCTCCCCAGTGACAGAACCTGAGGCCATGTGGCCATTTATGATCTTGGGAGATATGGTGCTGTCGTTCTACAAAGGCCACTATAAAAGGGGGGTGAGGGTGGGGAAATATTTTAAGAGTTAGATTTCCAAGGGAGCTTTCAGCAAGATCTAGCGGCCAAAGTGGGGGTAAAGGGATATTTATACCCTAAAGAACCAGTCAGTGGTGAGGAATCAATTCAATTTGAGGGTAAAGACAGAATCAATACATCAGGACCAAATTAAGGTCCTGGATGAACTCTCCAGGTGTTTATAGATTTACATAGGTAGGATTCAAGCTCACTGAGGGCAGGCACTCTCTTTTTAGTCTTTGTATCCCCAGGGCCTAGTGCAGTAAGCACTTAATAAATGCTTGAGTTGCTTTGAATCCCTGCCCTGCTGAGATTCCCTACACTCTTTGTGCCCATAGGCTACATTCCTGCTGGGATGATCTGTGCCTCCAGTCTTAAAACTCCCTTTTCTTTCTCAATAAAACTACTGGAAAATAGAGGTATCTCATACAACTCAAACTAAGCTTGCAAGTTAGTTCCTTTTAACTTAAGCCATTTGGATCTTAAAAGAGAGTCAGGAGACCTTCTTTCATTTGAAGCAGAGTTTGGTTGAATTACAGCTGTTGTTGTGCCAGGATAGGGGGCTTACTCTCCTTTAGAAAGTTTGACCATGCTTCTAGTAGGGATTTGAGGGAAGGCAAAGCTTAGGAGAGCCATGTGCCATGAAATAGAGACCCTGGGGTGGGGATAAAGGATTGGAAGTGTACCTTGAGATACACTGTCAGAGTATTGGGGATGGTGAGGAGAATGCCAGTGTCCAGATCTCTGCCCCACTCTCCATTTTGGCCAAGTTAAAACGTTGTTTGGGCTTCTGGATGTGGGCATAGATGTCCTTTTAGGAGTGCACTAAGGGGGGCCTGGAACTGAGAAAGCATATTGTGCTTCACTTCTGGAGCTCTCTACTGATTTCAACAGAAGAAAAAGAAAAATAATTTAATTTTTGACTTTTTCCTTCTTCTATCAACATCCATAATTTCATTAGTGTAAAGAGATACATGTGAGGAAAGTCCTCTGTTAATACAGATGGGGACATTTTCCTCAACTTAAACCTTAAAGAGTTGTCTAGGGCACTCCTTGGAAGTTTACAAAACTCAATGGGGACCACATAACCAGAATATTTTAGCTTTTCCTGATTTAAAGGTCAGCTCTTTATCTACAATTGCATACTGTAAAAAAATCACAAAAAGAATGTATTTGGAATGCAAATCTGGGCTAATGTCTGAAACCTCCTTGTACTGAATAATCCATCCTAGATATGCCACATCCCAGTTTGACCCAGCTAGTCCTGGATTCACACAGGAAGCCAAGGGTAACCTCAGACTTCTGCTGTATGTATGGGACTTTTTCTAGTGATACTTTTCCACTCTAATATTCAATATAAGTCACCAAGCATATGAATTAAATGCCCTCTATGGGAAAAGTGCTATTACAGTTTCTGGGAATCCGAAAACCAAATATGAGATGGTGTATTCTGCCTTCAAGGACCTTACCTACTTGGTCAGTCTGTCATTCCAAATGTTTGCATTTTATTCATTAGTTTTCCCCAGGTGACATTCAGCATTATTATTTAAAATGAACAATAGCATTGTATTCCATTTCTTATCAAAAAGGAATTCTAATAAACTGCTTAATGAGCAAACCCTTTTTCCCTTCATTGTGTGCAGAGTTATTTTATTACAGTGATATTAGCAATGCCACAGAAATTCATTCTCTGCATTTAATTTCATTAAAAGAACAATTCTAAAACTTCTTTCTCATTTGTAATTTGAAGGCTTTTGGACAAAAAGCTTCTAATCATATAGAAACTTCTCATTAGGTTGGCTTTTCATTTAATTAATATGCTTTTGAAAGGTAGCTTTCTATGCTAGGTAGAGTGTTAGAACTGAAATTAGGAAGAAGGGGGTTAAATCTCACCTCTGACATTGGCTGTGAGGCTATGAGCAAGTCACACCTCACCTTTCTCAGCCTTAGTTTGCTCATCACTAAAATGGGTATGTTAACTACTTCCTAGAGTAATCATGATCAAATGTAACAGTATATCTAATTGAAGCATAGATTTGAGGTGGAGGTGACCTTAGAGTCTATTTATTCCAGTTTCCTCAATAAAGGTTAAGTGAATTACCCAAGATCACAAAACTCTTAAGTGTCTGAGGCAGGCTTTGAACACAGGTCTTCCTCACTCAGAGTCCAGAGCTATCTTTGAAAACTTTGAAGCATTACAGAAATATAAGCTATTTGAAATCTAAATCAATGAATCCTTTTTAAAAACTTTGTTTTAAATTTAAAGTAACATTTGGAAAAGAGATTTAAAAAAGGTGTGAGATTTCAGATGATTAGGGTCAAGTGTGCTTTTTTTAAAAATTCTGGCTTGGAGTTTTGCCAGCAGTATTATCAGGTGGGCTTTGTTTTCTGGACTATTTTTTTCTTGTTTTGTTTTGTTTTTGTTTTTTGGAGGGCATTTGGGGTTAAGTAACTTGCCCAGGGTCACATGGCTAGTTTTTGTGTTAAGTGTCTGAGGTCGAATTTAAACTCAGGTCCTCCTGACTCCAGGGCTGGTGTTCTCTCTATTCACTGTACCACAGAGCCTCCAGCTTTGTTTTTGGAAAGGAAAACATAGAGTGCATTAAAAATAACCTTCCCAGCATTTGAGACTATTCCTCACATAACACTTTAATTAGGTAAAAGAGTTTGCATGATAGAAATCATTGGGAATTGTAGAATTCTCTAGAAGAGAACTTTAAAATTATCTGGTCTAATTCCTTTATTTTGCATCTAGTAGGGTAAAATATCCAAGTCAGAAACTGAGTCAGAAGAAGGAGATGCTGAAAAAGGTTTATGGAGAAGAAAACAAATATTTCTATTTATAAATGTTAGGATGGAAGGGATTTTAAATTTGCAAATTCCTCATTTTATTTTATTCTAAATTTTATTTATGTATTTATATATACAAACACATATGCATGTACGTTTATCGAAAAGCATGTATATATGTGTGTATATATTGTGTACATTACATATACATTTGTGTGTGAGAATGTATATGTGTGTATAGTAAATATTATATAATTATCTTAATATATATATATATATATATAGTTGTGTGTATCTATGTATGTGCATATGTATGTAGAGAGTTGGTTTTCCTTGCTGATAGTTTCCATGTTACAGTATTTAAATTGACTTTTTGCCTATTAAATGAGATATTTATGAAAAGCACTTAGCACAGTGTAAACACATTGTAAGTGATGTATAAATACTTATTCCCTTCTGCTTTCATTATTATTTTCATTAGCATTAATATAGTCATGGTATATATTGTTTTCTGATCTTGCTTGCCTCACTGAGTACCATTCAAACAGGTATTCTCAGGCTTCTCTGGATTCCTTATGTTGACTGTATATATTTGCATTTATATATGCATTATATATTATACATTATATTTGTATACTATAATTTGTTCAGCTGTTCCACCATCATTGCACATGAGTTCTGTTTTCTACTTTTTTGCTAACATAGGAAATGTTGCTATGAACATTTTGATGTATGAGTTCCTTTCCTTTATTTTTTTTTAAATTATGGAATTAACAATCATGAAACAAATACATAAAGAAGACTAAGAAAAATCATTATATAAGAAACTCTAAACTTCTCTAATGACCCTTTCTGTGAGTTAGTTAATAAACATTTTATTAAGCACCCTCTGTGTGTTGAGCACTATGATAAATTCTGGGGATACAAAGAAAATTTAAAAAAACAGTCCTTACTCTCAAGGAGCTCACAATCTAATGAAAGAGACAACATGAAAATAACTCAAATAATCAAGATGTATGTATACATATATGTCTGTTTATAGTAACTAAATATTATAAAATAACAATTTATGATCAATATATATGTAAACAACATAAAATAGATAATGAAAGAATAAAAAGACCATTGTATAAGAAACTCTAAACTTCTATAATGGCCCTTTCTGTGAATTAATCATCGAGCATGTCTATATCTATCTTATTTACCAATCTATCTTCCTTCCTCTTTCTTTTTCTCTTTCTTTCCTTCCTTCCTTCCTTCCTTCTTTCCTTCCTCTTGATTATAGTTATTTTCATGTTTATGTATTTCTGTGTGTGTGTGTGTGTGTGTGTGTATTATACATATAATAAAGTAGAGATATTCCACGTAGGAACTATCAGAAGAGGATTCTTATAAAAAGTAGGATTTTCACTGGAACTTGAAGGGAGCCAGAGAAGTCAGGATTCAGAGATGAGGAGGGAGAAAATTTCAGTCATGGGGAATAAACAGGCAAAATTCTACAAGTCAGGAAATGAAGTGTACTCTGTGTGTGAGGAATAGCAAAGAAAACTTGGAGAGAAGAGAGTATTGAGGAGAAGAGGGTGATCAATTGTGTCAAAGTCTGCAGAGAGAACCAAAAGGCTTAGGATTCAGAAAAGGCCATTAGATTTGGTCATTAGGAGGTCATGTGTAAATTTGGAGGGAACAGTTTTAGTTGAATGGTTAAGTCATAAGCCCCATTGCAGAAAGTTAATAGGAGAGTGAGAGAACGTGAAATGGTGGCACTAATTACAGATGGCTTTCTCAAAGCAGTCAAGCCACAAAAAGGGGGGAGAGATGAGAAGTCAGGGTAATATTTATAGGCAATAGAGAAGCAGCCAGTAGATGGAAAGAGATTGAAGCTTAGTGAGGCAATAGGAATGATGGGGGTAGTAGGGTGAGGCAGTCTGCTGGAAAAGACAGGATAGTTTGGGATAAATTTTTGGGAATGAGATGAGCAACTTTTTCCTGTGAGATAAGAAGTGTAAAGTATCTGAGTGATGTGTGGTGAAGAGTAGGAGATAAGCAGGAATTCTCAGTGAATGGCCTTAGTATTGCCAGTGAAATATACAGGAAAGTACTTAGCTGGGAGGGAAAGGAGAGGAATTTGGGAAGGCTTGAATAGGTATGTGCCTAGTAATACTAATCCCCACATTTTACATATGAAAAGACATAGGGGGGAAAGTGACTTGCTGGTAGTGACAAAGGGGGTACCCGATTCAGCAGTCTTTTCCACCACATAATTATCTTTTACTAATTTGTCTTTTCTGTAGTTTCCATGTTTTACTATTCATATTTCCTACATGTAGCTGTTAATTGGGAGAAAATCCTTAAGGGTTAGGTTTGCAGGATAAAAAAATAAAAATTCTTAAGTTGGTATTCTATTAATGTGTGCCCATTTAAGAACATTTGGTCCTGACATTATAGGTACTTATGAAATGATTTTACCTTCATGAGGTATGCTTATTCACCCATGACTTCTCCTTACATATCTATGGTTCATTTCATTAAATGGAGTTTTATGGGAGAAATGCCCCATTGTTAGCATTTATTTTATGTTTATAAGAAATTATTTTAATAAAACCAAAGAACCTACAAAATGAACTGCATTGAAAATGTTACCTCAAGGAAAATTTCTTTTCCTGGGCACTTTATGGGCTGAAGGAGGATCTCACCTTTTGTTTTTGTTTTCAGAACTTCCGATGGTGGAAAAACTGTTGGTTCCATAGAAGTCAGTCTTTTGAAGATGGGGGAGATAGAAGATGGGGAAGCCGACCACATCACAACAGATGTGCGGGGACAAAAGGTAGGATCTCGGGCAGCTCATTGCACAAATTAAATTAGAAATGATCAGCTGCACCAGATGCTTCTGTTGCTAACACCACAGTGGGGTTTGAACTCTCATTTTTCAAAAAGTAAAATGAGAAAGCAGCCCCACAACTGGAATACAAGATATGGGTTCAAGCCTCTGGAATGAAAGATGCATTTGCACAAGGGTATACTCTTCAGAAACACTTGTTTACTGGTGTAGTTCCCCTTGGTGTGCACTTCCCCTTCCTAATAGGACAAAGTCATTTTAGCTCCATTTTTGCAGTAATTAACCACTGCCCAAGAGTGTTTAAGAAAAAAAAAGCAAAGCAAAAACCACGAGGCCATTTTAAAAGGCAAGCTGCTCTCCCTTCCCAATAGCTTCTTTGGAAAGAGATTAATTTTGATTTGACCATAATGTTTAGAAAAAGTGGGGTCAGGCTTTTCGGTGAAAAATATGGTACTTGATGGAATCACAGGAAGAGAAAGAGTCTGAGGAGGAGGGTGAGCTCTGAAGGAGGCTCCATCTGAGATGTAGTCCAGTCAATGTTTCTTCCTTGAAGCTTAGCAGGATGTGCTCTGCTCCATGCCAGCCATTGTTTGCCATGTTGGCACATTCTTTCTTTATGACTAGTCTGTCCCCAGGTTCCCTTTTGTCTTCAAAGGGAAGGACTTGAAGAAAAACCAAAACTGTGCTCTTTGCAAGCTAAAATTCTCTCTTGGATAACAAATGCATTTTCTACAGATTTCATGTAGATGGCCTAGAAATGATATAATGGGAGCAGATTTAAATTATGCTACTCATTTGAATGTGTTTCTGGCAATTGCATAGAATGGAAAGTCCTTGACTAGGTCAGAAGACCTGATGATCAGTGCCTGCCCTGACTCTTGGATAAGCAACTTACCTCATTTTGGAACTAGTTTCTTCATTTGTAAATGAGGGCATGACATTCAATTCAACCTATTTTAAGTACCAACCATGTGCATGAAACCATGCGGGGTCGTGGAGAAAACAGAGCAGATGCTTCCCTGAAGAAGGTTACACTCTACTGGAGGGATGCAATATGTTCAGAGGTACATATTGGACATGCTTAGGTAGAGGGCAGTTTGAGGAGGGAAGAGGCTTTGATAGCTGAGGAGATCAGAAAAGGATATGGTCCTCAGAAGAGTCTTAAAGGAAGCTGAAGATCTAAGAGGTGAAAAGGAAGTGCAAAATCATGGAGAGGAAGATGGAATGACAAGTGCAGGGAATAGCCAGCCAGTAGCCCACTTGAAAGAAGCATGGATTTCATCAAGGGATGTTCATCCCAAAGGATTCTTTTAGCTCTTGAATTTATGAAAATCATTCACCATGTTTTGACCTAGAGTTAGTATCTCATTCTTTTTTTTTTTTTTTTGGTCTTTATTAATTTGTTTGTTTACTTTTAGTTTACAAGATTCAATTCGACAATCCTTTGAGTTTCTAATTTTCTCCCCCGCCCTCTCCCCCTTGCCCCCCATGGTGGCATGCAATCAAGTATAGGATCTGCAAATAGTTACACATTAGATATCAGGCAGGTTGTAAAGAAGGATTGTATCAGATGGAATGGACAATTGGAAAGAGGAAACAAAACCAAACAAGAAAAAGAAAGAGAGCAGGTAGTTTGCTTCAATCTGCATTCAGACTCCATAGTTCTTTTTCTGAATGTAGACATCTCTTTCCATCATGAGTCTTTTGTGTTGTCTTAACCTTGCATTGCTGAGAAGTGCCCAGTCTATCAAAGCTGGTCATCACACAAATGTTGTGTCTGTAATTGTGTACACATTTCTCCTGGTTCTGCTCTTCTCATTCAACATCAGTTTTTATAAGACTCTCCAGGTAAATAAGAAGTCTGTATTCTCCTCATTTCTTATAGCATAATAGTATTCCATTACATTCATATACCACAGCATGTTTAGCCATTCCTCAATTGATGAGCATCCCCTTAATTTCCAATTCTTTGCCACCACAAAAAAGTGCTACTATAAATATTTTTGTACATATGGGTCTTCTTCCCACTTCTATGATCTCTTTGGGATACAACCCTAGAAGTGGTATTTCTGGGTCAAAAGTTATGCATTTATTTACAGCCCTTTGGGCATAGTTCCAGATTGCTTTCCAGAATGGTTGAATCAGTTTACTATTCCACCAACAATGCATTAGTGTTCCAATTTTTCCACATCCTCTCCAGCAATTGTCATTTTCCTCTTTTGTCATCTTAGTCAATCTGATTGGTGAGATGTGGTACCTCAGAGTTGTTTTGATTTGCATTTCTCTAATCAATAGTGATTTAGAGCATTTTTTCATATGCTTATAGATATCTTTAATTTCTTTCTCTGAGAATTGCCTGTTCATATCCTTTGACCATTTATCAATTGGGAAATGACTTGTATACTTATAGATTTTTACTCAATTCTCTGTATATTTTAGAAATGAGGCCTTTATCAGAGACACTGGTTATAAAAATTCTTTCCCAATTTTCTACTTCCCTCTTAATCTTGGTTACATTGGCTTTGTTTGTACAGAAACTTTTCAATTTAATGTAATGAAAACTATCCATTTTGCATTTTATAATTCTCTCTAACTCTCGTTTGGTTATAAAATCTTCCCTTCTCCATAAATCTGACAGGTAAAGAATTCCTTGCTTTCCCAGATCGCTTACAATAGCAGCCTTTATACCTAGATTGTGCATCCATTTAGACTTGATTTTTGTATACGGTGTTAAACATTAGTCTATGCCCAGTTTCTGCCATACTGTATTCCAGTTTTCCCAGCAGTTTTTGTCAAATAGTGAGTTCTTATCCCCCAAACTGGGATCTTTGGGTTTATCAAACAGTAGATTACTATAGTCATTGACTTCTGAGTATCATATACTCAATCTATTCCATTAATCCAGTGCTCTATTCCTCAGCCAGTACCATGTAGTTTTGATGACTGCTGCTTTATAATACAGATTAAAATCTGGTATGGGTAGGGCACCTTCCCTAGCATTTCTTTTCATTAATTCCCTTGATATTCTGGACCTTTTATTCTTCCAAATGAATTTTGTTACTATTTTTCCTACCTCTGTAAAGTAACTTTTAGGTAGAGTGATTGCATGGCACTAAATATGTAATTTAATTTAGGTAAAATTGTCATTTTTATTATATTAGCTTGACCCAGCCATGAGCAACTGATGTTTTTCCAATTAGTTAGATTTGATTTTATTTGTGTGAAAAGTGTTTTGTAGTTGTGTTCATATAGGTCCTGGGTTTGTTTTGGCAGGTAGATTCCCAAACATTTTATAATGTCTACAGAAACTTTAAATGGGATTTTTCTTTCTATCTCTTGCTGTTGGGTTTTGTTAGAAATATATAGGAATGCTGAGGATTTATGTGGGTTTATTTTATTTCCTGTAACTTTGCCTAATTTATTTATTGTCTCAAGTAGTTTTTTACTTGATTCTCTAAGATTCTCTAAGTCTTAGTATCTCATTCTAAAGTCATAGATTTTGTGACAAAATAAATGTCTTATTTAAAGTCACTCATGTCTAATGCTGGTGGTACAAGTACATGTGCTCAGTAAATGATGTTATTGATATGTCCCTCATTGAAAAACTTCCATTTCTATACTTCTCTGAAGAACTTGATACCCTTTTATAAAACACTCTGAAGACAATCATTAATTCAAATCATACCTTCATTGAATGACAGAAGGGATCTTAGGGTCCATCTAATCCAACTCATATCTGAGAAAATACTTGCAGTTTCATCTTCACCCCAGCCATTTTCTCCTGCTTACATTGTACAACCTAGTCCACCTAAGACCTTGTCTGGGAGGAGCTCGGTCTTTGGATGTGACCATGCAACATAAGAATTCTAATCAAATTAATGTCCCCCTTGCCTCTGGATAGGGCAGTTGACCATCGTTTGTCACCTTTTTGACTTCCAACCCTTACCTCCTTTCCCTATCACTCCTTTACATATGTTTTCTCACCTTAGAATCTAAACTTGTTCAGAGCAGTGATTGTCTCACTTTTGTATCCTATCCACAGTGCTTATTCACTCATTGAACATTCTCAGATCTTCCCCAATCTTCTGTTTTCCAGAATAAACCTCTGCAATTCATTTACACATATATTCCTCTTATCATCTTGGTCATCCTTTTCTGGACCATCCTTTTCTTGTCCATGTGATCGCTAAAATGGGATACCCAGAACTGATCACTGTTCAGATTTGGTCAGATCAAGGCAGAGTCCAGGACAGCTAGTAATTCCCTTATTCTGGAAATAATGCATCTTTCTAATGCAGCCTAGGATAGTAAATAATGAGGATAATAATAGCACTTACCTCCTGGAGTTGTTATGAGGATCAAATGAGAAAATGTTTATAAAGCTTCATGGTGCCTGGTACACAGTAAATGCCATATAAATGTTAACTATTATTGTTATCAACAGCAACATATTTAGTTCCTGTCATTGTTTGATTTTGAGTTTCTTATAGATTAAAGCCCAAGGTTTTCTTTACCATAAGTATAACCTATATAAAGCCTATATTTGTAAAGCTGATTTTTTTTCATCCAAGTGTAAAATATTATTTTTATCCCTATTAATTTCTATCTTCTTTGATTTGGCCAATAGTTATAAACTGCCAGTACCTTCCTCCCTCTCATCTATGGTGTCAACTATATCACTGGTTAAAGTTTTGGAAAACACAGAAAACACCACCAACAACAAAAAGAAATTCTTTGGGTCACTCCATTAGGATTCTCCTTGAAAGTTGACATCTACCCAGTAATTATTGTTTGTCACTCCCTGAAGCTCTTTTGGGTTTAGTCATGCAACCAGCTCTGCAACCATCTAACTATTCTATTATCTATCCATATCTTTCTACCTCATCTACAAGTATAACATGAAGGACTTTTTCAAATACTTTGGGAAAGAATAGATGTGCTTTCTTTTATATCCCACTCTTTTACAGCTCTGTAGGAGTTCCATCCAACTTGCTGAGGGCCTTCTTCTTTATCCTTGTATAAGTGAAAGAGGCAGAATTTCCATTGGTTATCTGTATTTCCATTGGTTTCACTGTATAACGATCTCACTTCCTTTTCTAGTCATGCTTCTTCCCAATAATATCTTTTATTTCACTTTTCCTTTATAGTACTTTGTTGGTAATATGTTGTATCTGACCTAGGTGTACCATGTACTTCTACATTGCTTTTAATATGTGGTCTACACATTCATTTCTTTGGAGATAGTGATTTGCATTCATGTAGCATCACAGAAGGAATATTGATGTTGAAAGGTAGGCTTTCATTTCAGGGAGATTAGGACCATTAAAAGTACTTCACACTTCCCCAAATGCAGCCCAACCTATTCAACTCTGGGCCCAGTTTATTGGCCATTTGAAGTGTTCCTAGACAAATATACTGATGGACAAATTCTGTAGATTGAACATCCAGCTGGATATCTTCCAATGGAAATTCTTTATTTCCCTTGCATGGATATTTAGGTAAAACAAATTTGAGGGACTTGGATATTATTTATGAGTTCTTGCAATGTTTCAGAAGTCAGTCATATTGTAATCAGCAAATAGGAATATATGGAAGACCCCATCATCAGTAGGGAATTCCTCTTCCATTCGGATTCTTTGAGAGATGCTCATCACATCAGAGGCAAACACCTTTGGCATTCTTCTGCTTTGTGACTTTACATCATCAAAGGATCACTGAACAAAGTGACCTCCATTTTTCTATCTTTTCAAGGAATTTTGTGTGATTGTAGCATCTGTGTAGTTGTCTTGGAGTAGATTGTTGGAGGTAGCCTTTTGTTCTACTGAATTAAAAAGTGCAGTGGGATTCTGTTCTTCTCAACAAGTTTCAATCATTTGTGTATTGGGGATAGAAAGATAAACACAAACTAGTTCCTTCCCTTTAGCTTCTATGTCCTTCTAAGTAGCTAGCAAGGCCTATTTGACAGGTCACAGAACTGGGTCAGAGAAGAAGGGACATGCCCATGTAAATGAAAGAGCCAAGATTCTTAGGCAGGCCTTTGGACTCCAAACAGAGCACTCATGCCACTTCCCCCACACTACCAGATGCCTGTTCAAGCAACTGGAACCAGATATAAATTGGCCTCCCTGTGTCATATCCATTATTCATTTTGTGAGTCCATGGGAAATGCATCAGTCTCTCCAGAATAGAATTTGGCCCAGCATCGTACACATTTGAGTTATTTTTCAGCCAAATTCCTTCCCTTTGAATACAAAGGGAGCTCTGATGTAGGATTGCTATACACAAAGAGGGTAAGAACATGGCAAACACATGTCAGAGTATACCCCACCTCTCTGCATCCTGTTTGTAGTAGAAAGAATACTGAACTTTGAAGCAGGAGAGATCAGAAGAGCCTTACTGATTGAACATTGGCCAGTGGCTTATCCTCTCTGAGCAACAGGCAACACACTAGGACTTGCCTAAGGCACAGTTAGGTTACAGATGCCTAGGAGGGAGAGAATTCCTCATATTGGTGGATTCATACAACCTTTAAGTACCCATGTTGTGCCTACCTTCCAAAGTAGGTACTAGCTTCTCCTGTCTGACCATACTTCTTGCTTTAGAGCCACTACCCTAATTCCTCTCTGGATTATGGTGAACAATCTTAATTTAGTCATTTATCCTTCCCAGACTCCTATTGGGGTCTTATGTAGATGATTGGATAGAGAGAAAAACAAGAATTTAGCCTGTGCCCTAGGAGTTCGTTATCTTTGTGGGTCTTTTTCTATGTTCAATTGAGCTAGTCAAGCCTCAGACACTTTCTAAGTCAGAGAATGTTTATTTTTACATCTGAAGCTCTATTCTTTACATTTTAATGTCTTTTTTTTCACCCTCCTGATCTTTCAGCTTTGCTCAGGTATTCCTTTGGCATGCTATTACAACTACCTACCTAAGTCCTATCTGTCTGTCTGTCTACCTACCTACCTGTCTACCTGTCTATCTATTTGTATCTAGCTCTCTACCTATCTGTCGGTCTGTCTGTCTATCTATCTATCTATCTATCTATCTATCTATCTATCTTTCTATCTATCTATCTATCTATCTATCTATCTATCTATCTATCTCTTATCTGTTTACTTCTTTAAAAGCAGTTCTTTATACAAGTTTCTTTCTTGTTCTTATATATTGAAATATTCATGCTTGTGGATGAATGCTAAGTTAATTATAAAGTATGGGATCTGGCATCAGAAGATCTGGGTGTAATTCCTAGCCCTATGACTCTTTAATTGTGTAAGATTGTGCCAGTTACTTCATCTTTCTGGGACTTACTTTTATCTGTGAAATAAGGGAGTAGACTAGACAATCTTGAGCCTCCCTTCCAGCTCTGAATCCTACAAAATTTCACAGGTACAGGTGAGTAGGGGCAATAGTAAATGTGCAGTTTGGAGGACTTCAGGACTGACCTGTGACTGAGTTTGTAGGGATGGAGAGGAATGGTGCTGAAAATGGAGCAGAAGACCAATTGGCAGAACAGCCTCCCTCTAAATTCTGATCACTTCTCAACACCTTGCTTGACCACCTGTCCCTATGGCCCACTGCCCAGAATAAGCTACAGCTCCCTTTACCTGGTCCCTCTCCCTCCTTTGGGAGCCAGCGAATGCTGCCTTGTGCCCTTTGCACAGAATGACTGGCTGAATGTGAAATGAACCTGGCATCATTCCCCTCCTTGACCTACATCCTGCTCTCCAAAAACTCCTCAAAGACTCAACTTCACAGTGCCAGAAATAGGAAGTGTCCGAGTTACTGTTCACTTGTACTGGAGTCAGGCTGAGAGAAAGGCCTAATCTCCACCATGCTGAGAGGAGAACATAAGCACAGGCTACCTCTTGACTGATGTGTTTCACGGTTTTTTGGGTTGCTTTTTTGGTAATTTTTTAAAAAGGACCAAAACTATGATTTTTTTCCTTTTCTTTTCTTTTCTTTCTTCTTTCTTTCATATAAATATTCAGGTTTTTTTTTGCAGAGGAGAATGTATATCATTGTAACAAAATGTACATATCATTTGGAGGAAGTTTTGAAAAAAAAATATCATCACTGTGTAAGGTATCTGTGGTATAGCATGTGATGAAAAGCAGTGTTGATAGTGGCTAGAGTGTAGGATTCTGGGGCTTGAAAAGGCCTGCTTTGAGATTCCACCTCTGATACCGGCTACCTTTGTTACAAAAGGCAAGGCACTTGATTTTTCTGCTGCCATCTTTCTTCGTTTGTCACAATAGTATAATAACAACTGCACTGTCCTTCTTCTTTTTTCAATTCATCTACTAATTTATCGATGAGTTACAACAATCTTGGTTACCCCGAGGCCTCCAAATGTGTTAATTTATGTAAAGCGCTTTGCAAAATTTAAGCCACTATATAAATATTGGTAGCGATTATGTAGAAATGTCCATCTCTATGACAGTTTTCAAAGTAGCCTATTACTATTTTCTTATAAGCATCAACACAGGTATTTTTTCTGAAAAAAACTTTATAAGCTAAAAACTAGTTGTAGCGGTCCTAATTAGTAGTGCCAAAGATAGCAACTTAAGTTCAGTATTTTGATTTATATAAATAGCGAAAAAATGAAAAAAAAAATGTTGTCCCTAGTTAGTGTGATTCCAGTTGCTCATCCACTCCTCTAGTTAAAATTGGTGCCACTGTTTTGTCTCCCTTCTTTCATACTCAGCTTTTCTCTTCTGAAACTTGGCAACTTTCATTTTGTAAGGCAGAGCTGAAATTGGCACAGAATGCATAGGACTTTGCCCAGATGACATGGCAGGTGAGGGATGGGGCACCCCGGTTTTTCCTGGGAGTGGTATACATCTTGCCTTGTTGTCCTACAAAGGTCTACACCAGGGTGGGGAAGCTGGAGCCTTAAGACCACATCTGGCCCTCTAGGTCATCAAGTACAGCCCTTTGAATGGACTTGAGGATCTAGAAGGCCACATGTGGCCTCAAGGTCACAGCTTCCCAATCCCTGGTCTATACCTGGTAGCAACTATGGGGTCTTATGACCCTATCAATCTTATAGTTTATCCCCTTCTGTGCACCCAGCAGTTCAGCTACTCTGGCCTACTAGCTATGCTTCTAAACCAAACACACGCTTGTCCCCCAGGCCTAAAGTGTTCTTTCCCTCCTCACCTCTACCTCTTGGCTTCCCTAGCTTCATTCAAGACAGCTCAAATCTCACTTACTGCAGAAGGTCTTTCCCCATTCTTTCCTCCTCAACCCTCCCCCCGCCACTTTCTGTATCTTCCCTCTGATATTACCTTCTATGTTCATTCTCTCTTACATATGCTTAGTTATATGCAGGTGAGGTCCACAGGGCAGGGACATTGTTTCTGCCTTTCTTTGTAACCCCAGTGCTCAGCACAATACCTGGCATATAGAAAACACTTAATAGATGCATACTAACTGACAACTCATGCTCCTGGACTCACCTCTCTACAGAGTTAGCTCTTATGAGGTCACCTTCCCATCCAATTCCCCCAGGATCAGTGTAAATATGTTCACAGTCCAGCTATCCCTCCCACCTGTCTCCTTTCTCAAACCTTCACCTTTCAATTCCCTCTCTACTATGCTGCTACTTTCTCCCACACATTGGGAGAATTCCCCCTCCCACCTTTGAAAGCTTCTGTCCTATTTTTCCATTAAACTCTTCTTATCTTAGTGTGGTCTAGAAAATACCCCCAAATTTCAGTTTCAAGGGACTCCAGAGACCATCAAATCCCACAAAACCTGAGCAAGTATCCCTTTTATGTCATACCCAACAAATGGTCGTATAGCCTTTGCTTGCATTCCTTTGGTGGGGTGACCTCTTGGTCAATTGGATAGTTCTTTTCACATTGGTGTAGCTCTGATTATTTGGACATTTTGTCCCTAACTTTAAGCTTAAATCTGCTTCTTTTCAACTTCTACCCATTGTACCTAGTTCTACTTACTGGGACTGAGGAGGAAGAGTCTTATTTTTTTTTCATGGGACAACCATTCAAATGCATGAAGACATTTTGCGTCACCCTGAGCAAGTTACTTTATCTCCAGGATCCTATGTTTCCATATCTGTGATATAAGATGTTGGAGTAGAAGGGGCAGCACTTTAGTAATCAGAAGACTTGCATTCAAATCTCAGTTCATCAACTTAGTAATTGTGCTGTATTGATCAAGTCACTTCCTGACCCCATCAAAAATATAAAAATTGTTTCACTCCTTTTTCACCAGGTGAAAATATTCACAGATACAGCTCTGGTATAAAGACACAATTTGGAGGAGCCAAGGAGTTATTTAAAGCCATCAAAAGAAAGTCTGGTAGAACTGAAGATTTGTTTAAGAAGTACTTTTCCTTCATAAGTCCTCTTAATATGAACTTCTTATCTACAAAACTGTCTCTGAAAGCTTCTTAAAGCATTAGTGGTTCAAATTTTTAACTACAAATATGTGAACATATGCATGAGACATGACATTAGGTAGTAAGAGAAGTGGGGAATTAAAATAAACGTATTATGGTAAAGAGTCCTTGGAGGATATCTTGATGCTGCTTGCTTTCCCTCAAAGTAAGTAAAATTAAAATCCCCAATTGTACCACCGGAGGAAGCTCTTTTCACACACACGGGCACGCGCACACACACACACACACACACGCGCACACACACACACACACGCGCACACACACAACTACACAGAAGCAGAGGATTAAGAGAAAGATGGAAACCCAAATTGAACAACATTTGAAATAGTTTATAAATTTTTTTGTAGGGAGAAGACTACTATCTAGTTAAAGTAGCGATTTGGGGCAGAGACATATGGGAAAACCTGGATAAAAATAGGCTAAAGCAAGCATTATGACCTGGTTGTGAGTGCTAATCAGTCACCTTCTCTCACTCTGGATCAGAGATGCTTTAGTTACTCTTTGGAAGATCATTGGAAGATCTTTGTGAGATGGAGACCATGACTTGTGGTACCTAGGAAGGAGCCAAGTTCTTAAGTACCTCCTATCTACCTTACACTCCTTTATCATATCATACCTATTTGAGGGCAACACAGTAGAGGGGATGGATGTAAGTTAGTATGTTAGGGAACATGGCAGTGGTCCAGGAGAAGTCCCATCTCTCTGTCAGACAGAACATATGTTCTCATCTGTAATGGCAGTAGCAGCAAAAACAGTTCAACTTTAAAGCAAGAGTTCTTAACCTGGGTTCCATGAATATATAGTTATTGTATTTTTTAAAAACTTGGCTAGTGTATTTAAATATAATTTGTTTCCTTTATAATTCTTTGATACATTTAAAAACATTATTCTGAGGAGGGGAACTTGACTTTACGATAAGAAAGCCATGGTAAAAGGGGCCATGATACCAAAAAAAAAAAGGTTAAGAACCCTGTATTTAAAGGCTCATTTGCTCACTTGAACAGGTAATTATATTCCCCTCCCTGCTTGGCCTCTCCATTTTTCTCTGGATTTCCCACAGAGATGAGTCTGAGGCATTTTTAAAAAAAAAGATTACTGAAATTTGAGAGGCCATTTGGGTGATTCCTTCAACTTCCTTTTTCCCCTAACTATGATGATACCTTTCCATTACTATCAAAGAACTTGCACACATCAGTATTTCAGGGATTTGATGCTCCCTTCATTAGTGCCTGGATCCTTGTATGCCCCAGGCCAGGTCATTTTGAGTTGATGTGGCCAACATAATTGATCATCCTGAAGCTAATTTTCTGTCAGCAGGGCTTTTTCTGTAATAACTAGGTTGGTCCTTGAGTCATAGACTCACAGTCTGGATCCAGACCTATTTTGGAAAAGTCTCAAGGGTAGAACCTTCCAAAGCTTGAGTTCTACTGTCATAGATTTTGATAATAACCTAGGTTTACCTCCAAGTGGCAACGAAGGACCAGGGAAAGACTTTGGGGAAGCTGGCAATGGTAGCAGTATTTTTCGGTTTGCTTTCTTGTTTGTTGTGAGGTAAAAGTCAAAGTCTGAATGGCAGAAAATCTTATACCTCCTTATCTCTGCAACCTGTACTTTATAGCCTATAAATGCAATTCCTACAAATCTGAAAGGGGGATGTCCTTATATCCCACTGTCCCTTCCAGCAATTACAATACATCAAATAGATGGAAGGGACTTCATTGAATTCTCCCTCCCCTTCTTCAATCAATCAGTAAACAGGGATTAAACTCCTGTGATAGGCCAGGCTCAGTGCCAATGTACCAGTATAAATGCACATAAATATCCACACATTTTGAGAAATCCTTCACATTACATTTCCACCAATAAGAACAGGCAACTCATCACTAACTTACAGTTGTAGTGTGTTGCCTGGGGTATTTAGAGATTAAGTGATTCACATGTGGGCACATAACTAGTACATGCCCATGGAAGAACTTGAAACTATATCTTCTTTCCTATCCAGCTAGCCCTCTATTTTCTATGGAAACTATAAAGGTTAATGGATGATATATGTGGAAGTGTTTTGTAAGGGGAAAAATGCTACTTAAATTCAAAAATAACATTAATGTTTATTTATTTAAAAGAGCCATCATTGGAACCTCAGGCTAGTTAGCTTAAAGGAGAATGGAAAGTCAATGTTTATTTCAGCTTAAAAGAAGTTACTACTGTAATAATTTTCTTCCTTAAATAGCTCTACTTTGAGACTGTTTGTCACCTCTTGCCCCTCCTCACAGAACTTCACAGCCTTTGCTATAAACCTGAGCTAAATCACACCTAGCTATTCTGATTATGGCTTCCCTTGTTGTAATTGACTACATACCAACTTACTCTTCATCAACTACCTGGGTTATCCACCCACCATTCTGAGGAAAGTGCCCCACTCATGACTTGTCTCTGTGCTTCCTTAGATTTCTTCCTCACTTAACAGGTATGACATGTAACTGACCATCATGGCCTGAAAGTTCTAGAGGTACTACCTCTAGACATACTTTTTTAACATGATTTCCTCAGACACCTTTATGGACTTCAGTCACAAGACACTTCCAACTGGACCTCCCCACAATGCAAAGCCAGACCTACTTCACAGAGGGTTACTGTACTAAGATAGACCAACCTGAGTCATTTTGGGAAAAAGGCATGAGCCATAGTGCCTTTCCTCAGTTAGTATGTTATCTAGTACTATGTAGATGTATCTGCCAAAGTAATTTTTCAGTAAAATAATTGATATATTATAACCAAATCCACCCTAAAGTCATGAAAGTCTACTGTGACCTCATCCTCCCAAGACTTTGAGTTTATCTGAATGCATGACCTCATCTTAGAAGGTAGCTAAGTGGTACAGTAGAGTACTAATCTAGGAGAAAGGAAGACCTGAATTCAAATCTTGCCTCAGGCCCTCACTTGTCTGTATGCCCCTCTCCCCCACACACGCAAGTCATTTAAATTCTCTTAGCCTCAGTTTCCTCATCTGTAAAATAGAGATAATAGTAGAATCTACCTCACAGAGCTGTTATGAGCATCGAATGAGATTACCTATATAGAGTAAACCTTAAATTGCTTTTTGTTTTGTTTTGTTTTCCGGGGGGGGGGGGGAGGCAGGGCAATCAGGGTTAAGTGACTTCCCCAAGGTCACAGGGCTAGTAAGTTTTAAGTGTCCCTTTTATGTATTGTCTTTCCTGTTAGATTGTAAGCTCCTCGAGGGCAAGCACTGTCCTTCTTTATCTGATTAGTAGCCCAGTGCTTAACCAAGTATCTGACACATAGTAGTTACTTAATGCATGTTTACTGACCCTTACTGTAGGGCAATGGAGGCACTTGGATTTATCTAGCAGCATGGAAACAATTCCATTCTGAACCTCAATGGCCAGAGTAATTAGTAGAAAAATACAGCTACAATGTAGGGTGCTTCCTCTGCCCTGCACCTCATCCCCAGAGAGCCATTCTTCCATCTACCACTGTCTACAGTGATATGCGAAGATACACTTTATGCTTCTTCTCCCTGATGCAAAAAATGACTAGTTATGACTGAACACAAGCCTTGCTGATTCCAATGCTCAGGCAATTTTGAATCTAAAACCAGGAAAAACCTCAGAAATCATCTATAGATGAGGAAACTGAAGCCCAGACTGGTAAGGAGGCTCTCCAGCATCACAGGTGGGATATGGACCCAGGTCTTGAAAGTCAGTTCATCTTTCCTTGTGTATTTTATCAGGTTACTCCTCTTAAAAAGCACACATTTTCAACAAAGAAAGATCCAAGTTGAAGTGCTGGGGATTGAGGTATTAAGGCTTAACCTCAGGGAGGCAAACTGTAATTATGGAAGCTTGATATAGAGTAATGATCACAATGAATCCCTTTGCAAATTCTCTTTGGCTATGATGGCAGTGAGACCTAAACAGATATGTCTTAGAACATATACACAGCTGTGTAAATAATAGCAGAGTAGTGGGTAGTAATCATATTAAGGAACAACATTTGCTGAAGACCTGTGATTTGCAGAGTGCCGTTCTGGGTGAGGAACATCAAAACAAAGGCAATGGAAAATAGGATTTCCCCTATTCAGATTTGCAGTCCACATTGGGAGAAAGAAAATGTACACAGAAGATAATTCCCAAAAACAATTTAAAAAACCAGAATACCTGAGATATTTATTCAATAGAAAGATGTCTATTAATTACCATATGCAAAAGTGTGATTGATTCTGAGGAATGTCCACTTGTGGGTGGGTTCACTTCTGAAATGCTTCCTAGGGGAAGTACCTTGTGATGTAGGAGAAAGCCTAGTTTAGAAGAGAGAATCCAAGGTGGCACAGTGAGTAAGAGTGCCGGCCTCGGAGTTGGGAATAACCCAGGATCGAATCTGGCCTCAGAAAATGAGCGCCCACACATAAATAATGACTAGCAAGTTGAGCAGATTACTTACCCCCAATTGCTTAAAAAAAAAAAAAAGCAGAGAGAATCAGTGTCTCTAATGAAAAAATAATTTGAGTAACTCTCACCAAAACCAAAATCTGTAGTTGGCTTGTGTACATGAAGCATGGGCACAGGGTTGCATAATGCAATATTTAAGAAGGTTTAAGAGACTGATATTACATACTATAGATCAGTGTCACATTCACATCCTAAATATTTAACTTTCAATTTTTTTTGGAAAGGTAATTGCCAGCCTTTTCTTTTTACTAATGTGATAAAAGATGAAAATTTGTCCTTCAGGAATGGGTGATTTGACTGTTATAACCCTTTGCTGAGAGTTATAACATTCAGGTAAGGATAGACTCCTCTGACCCAAAAGGAAGATCTACTCTTGGCAGAGAATAGGTAGGAATGGTACCGTCTCAGGCAGAGAAAATAGAAAGTGTTATGTAGAAGATAGCAAGAAAGTGAGAAGCTGGTATGGAAGATTCATGTAAGGGTGTACTAATACTCAGAAGTGTTATTTCATTAAAAATGCATTTTCCCTCTAGCAAAGCAAATCATAAAGCCATTTATGCCTCCCCATACTGTGAAACTCTTGTCCAGGTCTTACCATAACGTTGACTGCAGTGGCTTTGCCCCATTCTCCAGGTGCCTTCTTCATATTTTCTTGATATTAACCAATAAATCAATCCCCAAGTGTTCGTTAGGTACCAACTATTCACCTGTATCCATGCTTTATTTCCATTATCACTCATTCTTGCCTTGTGATCAGCCTATCTTTTTTTCCTGTGTCCAGAGTGGGGGCAAATCAAAGCCCACATTAATAACTTGTTGGCTAGGAGCATAAAAGCTACCCCTGACATGCTTTATACCACTTTTCCTTTGTAATTTGTAATTCTTTTGTAATTCCTCACTTAAGATGTGTTGTGTGCATGTACCCAGAGCACTCCTAGGGCAAGCAGAATGAGGTGAACAGGGGAGGGCTCCTATTCCATTTATATTTCCTTTTATACCTAATAGTTTTACTTACTAGGTGGTAGTTCTGTCATTTCTTTATTGCTGAAAGAGTGAACATGTCAGCACCTTCCAAATTGGGCTGCCTTTAAATTCTGCCTCCCTGGGCAAGTCCCTAGTAGCCTGGTGAGTAAACTGTAGTGGCTCCCTGTTACCTCCAGGATCAAATATAAAATCCTCTGCTTGGAGTATAAAGCATTTTATAACTTGGCTTCTTCCCACCTTTTTATTCTTCTTAACACCTTATACCTCCACTGTTCCTAGCCCCATACTCTGCGATCCCTTTACACTTCCCTTCTGTATCTCCTGACTCTAGGTATTTTCACTGGCTGGCCTTCATGCCTCTCTTATGTCTGCCTTCTAGCTTCCTTGTCTTTCTTTAAATCTCAACTAAAATCAAACCTTTTGCAAGAAACCTTTCCCAGTACTTCTTAAAATAGTACAAGGACCAGGCATGTCAATTGATACAAAAATCCATTATTATTTTGCCATAAATTAAAATTTTTCAACAAACCTCTTTTTTCTTTGCCTTGTGTATTTTTTAAATATTATTATGGGACAGCTGGGTGGCACAGTGAGTAAAGCACTGACCCTGGAGTCAGGAGGACCTGAATTCAAATTCGACCTCTGAGGCTTGACACACTTACTAGCTGTATGACTTTGGGCAAGTCAATTGCCTTCCAAAATGAAAAAAAAATTAAAATTTTTATTCAGTAGTTTCAGTCATGTCTGATACTTCATGACTCCATTTGGGGTTTTCTTGTCAAAGCTACTGGAATGGCTTGCGATTTCTTCTTCCAGCTCATTTTACAGATAAGGAAACTGAGACAAAGAGGGTTAAATTACTTGCCTGGAGTCATACAGCTAGTAAGTGTCTGAGGGTGAATTTGAACTCAGGAAGATGAGTTTTTTTCACTCCAAGGCAAGGGCTCTGTTCACTATGTCCCCTAACTGCCCCCTAAAAAATGCACTGCCTCATTTGACTACACTTGGTCTTTTGAGATATTCTTAAATTTTCTTCCAGTGTTATTTCCCTCTGAGATTATTACCAGTTCTCTATACAGCTTGTTTATATATAGTTGTTTACATGTTCTCTCCTCTTTTAGACTGTGGGCTCCTTAAAGATAGGGACTGTCTTTTGCCTTTCTTTGTATCCCCAATGTTTAGTACAATGCCTGTAACATGGTAGTTGATTCTTAATAAATGGTGGTTGATTGATTCAAATAGGAAACCGCCTATTTGGGAATTGAGGCTGCAGGGAGTTTGGAGAGTCATTTCACTTGAAATTTTCCACTGAAGTAATTTTCCAGCTGGGAAGTTCTTTCCCAATTAAGTCTGAATTTTTCTCTTTATGTTTGGTATATTTGTTTGTAAAGTGATCTTTCTTATTTTCTGACTGGAGGCAGAGGATAGCTCATCTGAGCAAACAAATATTGGTGGCTGCTTGCCTGTGGAAATAACAAAGCTCTCTTCTCGCTCTCTTGGGGCCAAGGAAGTTTTCCTTCATCCGGATGTAGCCAGCTTCCCACGTCTGGGGCCACTGTGCCTACAATGCATCAAAGAAAGGCTCAAACTCATAACTCATTTACAAGGAATAGAGGAAATGCCCCTCATTCCGCAGTTCAGTTTCCTGCCCCCTACTGTTCACTACACACACCCAGGTAAGATAAGGCAAGTGAGCGTGGCCCATTCATCAATAATGACAGAAACACATCATTGCAGAGATGATCTCATATTTTAATGGTGTCCTTTCTCTACGAACGGGTAACTTAGATCGTTTTGTCAGTGACATGTATATTGACTTCACTCCTTTTGCCCTTGGTAATCATGTATTGCCACCTACTTTATGCTCTGTTTAAAGCTGCATTTGCTGTAAATCAAGGAGAACTGTCTGCTGTTGGTCTGAAAGCATCCCAACTCAAAGAAATCCCTTTGAAACCATTCAGCTTGTCACAAATGATTTTCTAGCCTGCCTTAACACATTTAGGAATGTGCGTCTCTCGCATGTTTGGGACAGTAATTCACATTTTGCTATCTTTTGTAAGCATTCTTTGGCTAGGAAGAGGATGTAGCTTGTGATTAAATAATGCAGCTCTGTTGCATGGAAGAAATGTAAATCAATAATTAAAACCAAATGAGCTGAACAAAATGGGTAGGGCTGGAAAGAAAAGTTATCAGGAGGATTTGAGCCAGAGCATCCCCAGACAACATAAACTATCTTCTAGTCTCTCAGTATTTGTCTGCCTGTTTTCAAAGTGCCAATTTTCTTTTCTTTTCCAGTGTGCATTGGCGTGTGAGTGCATTGCTCCAGAAGGTATCAAAGACAAGGACAGCTTACCTTTCTTAAATGCAGGTATGTGTCATAGCTTTGCAGACCTGGATTGGAACCTTACTCTCCTTCCCTCCCATCCTGACATTACTTTGTAGGGGTCTTGAGTATAATTTATATTTATTTATTTGTGTGCATGTTGTTTTTCCACAGTGGAGTGCAACCCCTGTGAAGGCAGGGGCTCTTTTTTTTTCTGGCTTTGTATCCCCAGTGTCTGGCACAGTCCCAATTACATAGTATGTGCTTAATAAATAATTCTATTGTATTACAAGTAAGTTCCTAGAGTGTGTGAGAAACTCTATAAGAAACCATTGAGATTTGTGTTTTCAAAACATTTGAAAACTCTTTTTAAAAAATTGCAGCCTTTTAAAAATTTACTTTAAATTTTATTTTAGTACCCTTGGAAGCAGAACAAATAATTTCAGAGCAGTAAGTATGTCATCCAGTGGCATGGAGTGTCACCTATTGGGGGTTTCTTGGAGGATTTTGATGAGTTGTTCTAGAATTTTCCAATTTTTTATTCTCATCAGATTTAGATGTCTAAGACCTTTATAGTCTCCCTCCTCTCCATCACCTCCCCTTCATCACCCATCTGTTCTCAAATTCATCTGTAACATAGGACAACCCACCCTCTCTTTTTGCTTCTTCACTTTGCCTATATTGCTTGACTGCTCAGAGGACTTAAGTGAAATGGGAGTCATTGGCTTTATTCTTTGTGCTGATTTGGAGGAACACCATATATGCCCTGCCATTTGCTTCCTATGGTCCTCTCGGTCTTACTTACTCTTTTGCCTGGCCTCTAAGACCTGAATCCCCTGGCACTGTCTTCTAAGTGAACACTGACTCATTTTAACTAAGGTTCCATAGGCCTTCCATCCTCTCCACCACTGAACCTCTTAGACTTCCTTCTGCCCATAGTTGAACCTCATGGTATGTGTTGTCTCTTTCAATTAGATTGTGACCCCCTTGAAAGCAAGAAATGGCTTGATTTTTTTTCCTATTTATAGCCATAGACCTTTAGCGCAGTGATTGAAACGTAAGTTTTTTAAAATTATGTAATATTTTATTTTCCCCAATTACATATTAAAACATTTTTAAACATTTGGGGATTTTTATTAAAGTTTTGAGTTCCACATCCTATCCTTCCCTTCTGTCCCCCCTTCCTGAGATGGTAAGCAATCTGATACAGATTCTATAGGGACATAATAACTTAACAAATGTTTTTCATTCATTCATGATGGTATTTTTTGCCTTTGAGATAAGCAGTGACATATCCCATGAAATGTGGTTTCTTATTGCCTTTGGGGACTCATTCTTCCATTACTTCCATGAGCATTTCCCAAATACCTTTCGTTGTTGTTCAGTCTTTTTCAGTCATATCTGACACTTTGTTGACCCCATTTGGGGTTTTCTTGGCAAAGATACTGGAGTAGTTTGCCATTTCCTTTTCTAGCACATTTTAAAGATGAGGAAACTGAGGCAAACAGGGTTAAGTGACTTGCCCAAGGTCACACAGCTAGTAAGTGTTTGAGGCCAGGTTTGAACTCATGAAGATGAGTCTCCTGGATTTCAAGTCCAGCACTCCATCCACTATGCCACTTAGCTGCTCCTCAATACTTACTATAATAACAATAGCTAGCATTTTACATGCTTTAAAGTTTGCAAAGCACTTTAGATATGTTACCTCAGTTGGTCTTCATAAAACCTTATGAAGAAGCTACTGTTATCTCTGTTTTATAGATTAAGAAGCAGAGCCTGACAGAGTTTTGATAACTTGACCTGGATAACCTAGCTAGTATCTGAGGCAGGATTAGAACTTGGTTCTTCCTGACTCCAAAGCGCATCTCTATACTCCCCGCTGTAAGTCAGCTCCTCCATTTGCCTCTCCAAGAAGGAACTCTTAAGTTAGATTGCCATATAACTGTCACCTATTTCTGCTGTTCAGTTTCATTTGTAGGTAGAATGTCAATACTGATGTATCTCGATGTTTCCAGTATTATGTCAACTCACTGGTTGTTGGACAAAGTTCTCGTATTGGGGGACCTAGGGTTAAATCAATATTTATTGATAGTCTAAAAACAATGTTTCTTGGTACCCTTTCCCCCATTTCTGTTCTGTTACTGTTGGATTGTTGGAGAATGTGGCAGACTCATTTTTCTTTGCCTTATCAGAAGCTATAGCAAAGGTTCAAAGACTGGTTTGAAAGTTCTCTATACTTGAGTAACTTTGTTCTAGGATGACAGTCATTGCCTACTTTTAGGACCAGAGTCAAATTCTAGGTTGGAAACACCAGAGCTTGTGCTGTAATCACCTCTATATTGCCCCGAGGCAGTTAGTGAGACTTTAGTGGATTTATAAATGGAATTATTATTTTAAAATGATAATTTGGCTTTTTTTTAGGTCTATTAAAATCAAGAAAAATATTCTTTAAGATAGGAGTTTTATGTCAAAGTTTCTTGAAAGTCTGGCAAAACCTATGGATCTCTTCTCAGAGAAATATATTTAAATGCATAAAAAAAGTACAGGATGGCAAAGGAAGAAATAAGGTTGTATTTTTCCTCATCTAATCGCATGGAACCCCAGAAACCTATTCATAAATCACTGTCTATAGCTAAGGATCTATCTTGGCTTAAGAACCCCTGTTTTATTTATGAAAAGAAATACAATACATGAGTGTAAAGGGAAAAAGGAAAAAAAAACTTAGAAAAAGTGAATTTATCCCGCAATGCCTAAGCCATTTAGATAATATGTTTGGATTCCTGAAACCTGTGCTAACTCTTCCACATTCCTATGATGTGGATTAATACACTGAAGCAATAATCAATTTAAAAATTACCTAACCCATACCTAGAAGAGAAGACTGAGGGAAAACATAGCTCTTTCCTCTGTTTCACATTGACAATTGTTTTAGCATGTGTCTGAGAGAATAAGCCCCATGAGAGCTTGGTTTGGCCCCTGTCAGTCCCCAATCTTTGTCCATTTTCCAGTATAAGATACCTGACTTACATGTCAGTTGGTTGTTGCCCCTTGGACTCATCGAGGAACAAAATGACATCACTATGTCAGGGTCAAGGTACAGTGTGTCTGACTGTAGTTGATCAGGCAAATATGAGCTTTGAAGGCTCTACCATAGAGGACTTATATGTATACAACTTAACACTATATAATATATATATACAACTTAACACTCTATACATAATTGAGGAAGTCATTCTGACTTTTTCAACTTTCAAATGAGAAATAATAGGAATCTGCCCTGTATACCTTATAGTATTGTCATAAGAGTAAAATGAAGTAATGTTTTGTGAACCCCACATGAGGTGTAATTGTTCCAATATTTACTATAATATAAAATGTAGTATAAAACTACAATAAAGCACTCCCTCTTTTTTTTAACCTTAGCGAACATAGAGGTGATCCTGGGTTCTCAGTAGGTCACAAGTTATAACAGGTCTCACTATGCCATAAGAGCTTTAGGTGCCAGTTCAGTGACTAAACTGTATGTCTCTTGTCTGAGAACTAGCCTGGTTAAGTGGGTGGTTGGTTGGGGTCAAAAGGTATGAAGAATTTTTTGTCTACAGCAATTCTCAAAGACATTCTACTGTCAAGGTTAGACGGTGATTTGCTGTAGCAGAGGGAATGTCCACCCTGTAAAACCAATGATCCTTGAAGTATTGAAGAATAGGGCAAAAAGACCATTGAACTACAGACTATAGAATTTCATGGCATCCTTATGCAACCTTATCCATCCTCATGACTGATCACTCACCCCATAAAGATAGGGGAAATTCTCATATAATAAAGTGTACAAGTATAGAAGCTGGATTCAAGATTTCAGCATTATATATTTTTTAAAAATGTGTCTGCCTGTTATATAAATATGCATTGTTTGTATACTGACTGCATATGATTTTGTCCCTTGTACAGCCTAGAGAATTTATCATGCACTCTCTGTGTGATTTCTTTTAAGTCAGCAGGCAAAGGGGACTATTGACATTCTTCCCCAGTCTGGATATTAATATATTATGTGAAACTCACCAGCCTCAAGAGAGTTATGAAGTACTCCTTTAGTGGGAAAGAATGCTATATCTCAGAGCTGCTCATCATGATTCTATTTATATCTCCAGAGATTTCATTTATACTCCAGGAAACTCACTTGACTCTTCTAACACAAGAATCTTAATTTCTTATTGCAGTCCTCACTTTTCCATAGCCTGTTCCCATTCAGGTTGGTGAGCAGGAAAAGAGAAGGGGAGGAGCAAAAGAGGGGCTCAGAAGGAGAAGAGTAAAAATTGCAGGGACAAAAGAACAAAACCAGTGTAGCGTTTGTAAAAGGTGATTATTCACAGTTGGCTTTTATTTTATCAGAAAAAGGCACACTACAATTTTAGAGAATACACAGAGAGAATAATAACTGTTCACCTTTCTATTTGTTTAGTAAAGACTGTGGGCAACATGGAAACAATTTTGAATCCATAGCTTGCTAGTGAAAAATGTTCGCTGAGACTAGAGGAAAGTATTTACAGAGAATATTGTTTTTTTTTTTAATCTAACATGGTTGGGAAAGGTTGTGTTATTGCTTATCCAATATTCTGGATGAATGAGATATTATAGAGATCACAGTTCTCCAACACCATAGACTAGAATATACAACCCCATAGCTGTTTTGACCTGAATTTATTCTTCTGTGATGGTTCAGGGGTCACTTTAAGATATTTTATGGTCATTATGAATATCAATTATTATTATATAATCAATAAGAGAACATTCTGGTGAGTTGAGCATTTTAGTTAAATGGAATGCCAGATTTTAAAAAAGAGTTTTCTTAGTGTTATTTTGCTTTTAATACTTATAATAAAGTTGGATATTTATAATGAATTAAAAACTATGACCTGAATGTTCAAAAAGAGTTATTATCATGTAGCACATCAATTATGGAATTAATTTAGAAATACTTTTAATTACATTTGACCCTTGTGAATCTTTGGTTCCTGGCTGTCATGTTAAAATACAATATAAATGTGACACCAGCATGACAGGGCTTTTTCATTAAAGGTTATTATTAAAGGACTAGGCTCCCATCCTAGCACAATAGGACAAAGATTTTTGTCTTACTGTCATAGTAACCTACCAAAGAGAAAGCAGAATAATTAACCTTCAAATAAAAATGTGATGGACTTAGCCCAAGAGAGTATACTATATAATCTTTCATTGATAGGTCACCATTTTTAGATGTTGATAACTGCAATTCACAATGACAGATATTCATTAACCTTCTTACCTTACTCCCTTATCTTTAAATCTTTAATGTAAGCAACAGCAGCATGGTATAATGAGAATAGTGGGCTGAAAGTAAGGGGGCTTAGACCCATTTCCACCAGTAACTAGTAGTTATTGGTGGATAAGTCCCTTCAATATCCTGGGCTTCAGTTTCCTCATTTTATAACTTGAGGGAGTCTGACCAGATGAGTTCTAACAGCTCTAAAATTATGTTAAATTTTATCATATAGTTAAGCTCTTGTTATCTTTTTCTTCCCTCTTTCTATCTTTTGATTATTTTTCATGGATTTGTTTTTAGATTATGCATAGGGAAATTAATGTTACATTGAGTCAGATTACATATTTCCTGTATGTTATCATTTGTGGGTTATTGGATTTTTATTTTATTTTTTTGGTCATTGCATCAGAGGCAGGGGATAAAGTAATATCTAGTGTGTGGTATTCAAATGAAGGTAGGTGAAATTAATTATATAATAATACAAATTATAATAATTAATTACTCAGAGAAGTCTAGAAATGAAATAAACTGCTTTGAGAGCTACTGGTTTCTCCATCACTAACTGTGCAAAAGCTGTATGGATGATCAAGTTGTTGAGGATATTGTAAAATTAATTCCTGGTCAGATCCAGATTGGGCTACATACACCCAAGCTCCCTTCCAGCTCTGAGATTATGCAACTTTTGCTCCCAAAGAGCCAGCAATCCTTCATTTCTACTAACAAAATTGAGGAATTGCTGTTACCTTCTAGGAGTCAACCATTATGTTGTGATGCCTTAAGAATGTTGGATTTACTTCAAAATATATTAAGTGCCTACTTTCTGGTAGGCATGGTGTAGTTGAAAATGAATAAGACACAGATCCTGCCCTTAAGGGGAATCCTAATAGGGGGGTTATGGAATGTTCTCAAAAAGCATGACATAAAAGAAAATAATGGAGGCAAAAGATGGTTAGAGATCTGAGTTAAGAGAGATTGCTTTCAGAAAATGCTTTATGGAAGTATGTAGATGCAATGGACAACTATACTGGAATCATTTCTGTATCAAAGGGTTGATAAATTCAACTTAGCTCAGGGCTAAGTATCATAACACGAAAATTGCTGCCTTATTCCAGTTGTTGATTCCTCTCCCATAAACATGATGTCCCATAAACCTTATATTTTTCTTCTGGACCAGTGCCTTCTTCAATACAGGGAGCCCTTGGTGTGGAAACTACCTCACTAATACTGATCAATAAGTTGTTGGTTCCATAGTCTTAGCTAGAGCTCCAAAGGATTAATGAAGTAATTGGCTTTGGTCACACAACCAGTATATGTCACAGGCAGAAGTGTTCCTTACTCCATGGCTGATCCCATATTCACCGATCCACAGTACCTTTTATAAGTGCTTCAAATTAGGGAGCAAATGAGATAAATGGAGCACTGACATTACTTTTTGAACGTAGCATGATACATGTGATTCTGCATGCATCCAGACTTGGTCTGACTGGTTTTCATCTTATTATGGAATCCTGAGGCATTCTAGCTACCTAACACCAGATGCCCCATTGTTTTTCCTCTTTTCTTTATAGAATTTTAACAATGTGTCCCACTTCCACCTTTCTACTTGACTGGAACAGGGACAGGACTGGGACTGTGGTCTCACTGGTATAGGGTGAGGAAACTCTTGACACATGTAGGTCAGTTTTTTCTCTACAGATTTGATTTTTAGAGACTTGCCTAGGGTTATATAGGGAGTTCTTTAGTTAGCATCAGGGGCTGAGCTTGAACCCAAGTTTCTTGGCTTTGAGGTTAGCAACTTTTCCAAATCTTATTTACAGCAAGTTTTATTTACTATTAGCTCATAGGATTATGGGATTAAAAGCTGGAAAAGACCTTTATTTGGAGGTGAGTAAACTGCAGCTAAGAGAGGAAAAGTGACTTTGATAAGGTTATCATTTAGTCTTCACTATGTATATATATATATATTATAGATTATTATAATATATATGCAAAATCTTTGCTATGAGATGGATTTCACCTGACTTTCATTATGTCAAGAGGACATACCCCCCACCCTTTAGATTCCCTTACTTCTGTATATTTTGGCTGGATCCCCTAAGAGATTTATCTTAGTTTTTCTTTATCAGTATTAAAATTTTGAAAGAATTTGGACAAAATAATGGACAGAAAATAAAGGTGGAGAAATAGGAGATAGCTGTAGAGTTGATTTCTTGTTTGCGACCTTCCTTCTTCAGCTGTAGTGACATTGTCCTATGACCTCTCACTATACCTTGCTTCTTTCAGGGTGGGGAAAGGAAGGAGATATTTTAACTTTCTGCTCCTGCAGCTGCTTTCACAGTTTTCTCAGCTGTTGTTCCCCATTGTTTTGGACACTGCCTGAACCCTAGTCATCTTGGTTCTCTGAGCCTTGTGGAATTGTCTGTTGCTGCTTGGTGATTTATGGTTGACCTGAGTAGGACAAAGTTTCTCTGAAGCTATGATCTTAAGCACTTACTATGTGCTGAGCAAAAGGACCTAGTTCTAGGGATACAAAGAAAGGGAAAAACAATGCTCCCTGCCCTCTGGAAACACACATTCCATATCTTTTGTTGTGGTAGTTCTTCCCACTGCTGATTGATGTTCTGAAATGGAAGGGCAGAGGTAGTCTTTTTTCCCCCTGATACAACACTTGCTCTGAGGCTTTTACCCTGACTTTTACACATACTCTGAGTTAGGTTCCTCAAATTCATCCAACAATGTTTCATACTTGCTCAAAAGTCTCTGCTTGATTGGTTGGTTGAGACTTGTTCTTACCTCTGTGACCTGTTGGAACATCAAATCATTCAAAGTGGAGTTGACCGATTTTATTGATTTATTCAATCAACCTCTCACATGTCAAAAAGCTTCCCCTCTCTCACCTTTTTCCTGGGCATCTTTGAGGACATTTTCACTTGAAATAAGATCTATCTCTAAAGCCTTTTGGACTGTTTGATATCCATGGCTTATGTCTTTTGACTACTAAAACAAAGTTGCTTTGATTGAGTTTTAAAACCCAGTAGACTAAGCTCCTTGAGGACAGGAACTGCCTTTTGCCTCTTTTTGTATCCCTAGCACTTAGCAACGTCCCTTGCACTTAATAAATTTTTTGATTGATTTAAAACTATCCTTGGTGTTTGCCTAAAAAAAACCCTCTACGTTCACTAGCTAGAGTCACCATTCTTTAAATCTGTTATTTCTTTTAGACCTTACCTACTGTACCTATATTTTGTTTGTGCTTGGTAGCAGAATGAACAGCACAGAGCTGAGGTGAGAGCCTTGAAACCCTGATGTTTTCCTGAGCAATATGGTCATATCCACCCATTAGATTAGAGAACCCACAGTCGTAGCTCTAGAACTGAAATAGAACCCACTTATTCCAGGTCCCTTATTTTATACATCAGGACCCTGAGACCTCAAAAGGTTAAGCAACTTGTGGAAGGTCACTTAGGTAGTATATGAATCCACTTCCTCTGTCTTTGTAGGGTGGCATGGCATTTGATATAGGTGGGCAGGCCAGTATCCTGACCAGGTGAAATGCATGTGATATGGATTTGTGTTCTTTTTTAAGATATAAGTTCCCAGGATCATAGTTTGTAACACAACTCCACTGCACTTGCACATCATTATGTAACTAAAAGTAATATAAACATTTGTGCTTCATTTTTCTCCTCTTCTCCTGTGCTTCATTTTTAAACAACATACGGCACATGTTCTACACTAACTCATCATGATATAACCAAAGTTAATGTAAGCTTATGAGTTTATTGTTGTCATGTTGCCTTTTTTGTATGAATCAAGCGAGCACTGGTCAGTGAATGCAGAATGTGAATATCAGTGCTGTGCTTGTCTTGACCTGCTGCCATCCAGAATTAGGGGGATGCTGTAGGGGCAGGCACTCCTACTCCTCACCTCCGCCAGCCCCTGTGAGAATAAAGAGAAAAGTGGATGCTCCACACTAGGTCCCATCGACCACAGCGAGAATAAAGTAATATTTATTATCAGGGGCTCCACTGTCCTTCAGTCTACCCGAATCTAGTGACTCTGCAATGGAGCTGAGCTCCTGTGTTATACTGATTCCAGAACCAGTGTTCAGAATTTCTACTGTATGAGATTGAGAATCCCAGAAGACTTGGAGGATCATTTAGTTCAACAGATAAGGGAAAGTGATCAGAAAAGGGAATACAGGTAGCAAGTGGTCCCAAGTCATATACAGACTATGATTTGAACAATGGAACTGACAATGGAACAAGTAATTTTTCCATTCCTTCCATTCAGCCTTTTCTTGAGCACATTACTGCCAAATATACATTGCTTTCATTTTGTACCCTGCTTCCTTAAGATTTTTCTGTGTTCTTCAAGCTATGATTCTAGTGAGGCCAGAAGCCAGGGAGGCAAAGGGTAGTAAACTTGGTTGTAGAAAGGGATGGGATAGAAAAGTCAAAACTAGCCTAGGAAGAATTTGAACCAGCCCCTGGGGCTATGCAGCTGTTGTGGCCATAGCTGATCTTCTGCCCATGTCTTAGCTCAGCCAGTCCTGTGTAAAACACCTTGTTGTTTGCCCTATCAAAGGACTGGCTTGGGTAATGTCATCAGAAATCTTTTACTGAGCTACAATTGCCTTCACATCACCTCTTTTGGTCCCTGACTCAGTGACTGAGTCCTTTTTATTTCAATATTATGTATTTTTAAACATCAGTTATCAAAGTTGTTTTAACTAAATATTACTGTTTACAAGTGCCTTATGCATTTTTAAAGGACAAAATAAAAAGAACAGCAACAACAAAAACCCAAACAAAAAAACCCTTTGAACCAGCCAAACTTAGGCTTAGCTCACAATATCCGGCACTGAGCACAGTGCCTAGCAAATACTAGGTGCTTAACACGTGCTTATTGGATAACTGACTAAGCAATTATCCTAATCCTCCCAAGTTTTCATGGTAGAGAATACTGAGATTGGTTCTCCTTTTCCCCTTGGTTTTGTTTTTATATTCATTTGAAAGAAAATCCAGTTTAAGTCCAAAAGTATTCATGCTAAACAGAATCACAGCTTTTTCAATGACTGTTCAATGTTTCTTCTTTTCCTTTTATTTTTGAAATAAATTGTGTTATTACATTGCCTTATTTCCCCCCTTAGCCCTTCTGTTCTCACTTTCCAGAGAAAAGTGTTATATGTAACGCTTTTTTAAAATTCATTTTGATAACATTCTTTCTAATTTGTTTCTCTGACTATTGATTGTTTGCTAGGCATTGCATTTCCAACTGGAAGACCTGTGTTCAAATCCTGGTCTGTTACTGAAAACCTATCTATTCATCAAGTACTTATCAAATATATACTATGTCCCAGGCATTGTAGTAGGCACTGGAGATAAAAAAAACAAAAACAAACATATCTCTTGTCCTTGAGGAACTTAGATTTGACTGTAATTTAGGGACTTTGCTAAGCAACTAGACAGTAGCATAAAATACGTTGTTACCCCCTCTACGTCTCCATTAGGACATTTTTATCTATTCTTTCCCAGCCACTCTTACTTAGATGATTATACAAAGTGTCTTCTCCATTGCTTTGGTGTAGCATCTTTTTGGGGGGACAAGGGGGAAGCCGTTTTATATATTGTCTTTGCAAGTTATTGTATTTTTAGTACTTGGGCTCAGTAACATTATAATATTACATTCTGCTAATGTACTATACCATTTCCATATTGTTTGGCATTTAAGCTGATTCCATTTGTTACTGGCATCCCCCCATTATATGTAATGGACAGCATTTATTTTAATTTTTTATGGTGCTTTCCAGATATTTAATATTAAATTCAGTCAAACCATTGGTAAGGAAGGTCTTTTTGTATACAGGAAGAAGAAGGAAGCAAAGAAAAAGGTGGAGAGGAGCGAAAAAGTTAGTGTGGTATTTCTTCCCCTGAGTTTCTTGCACAGCCACAAAGTCTTTTGGACTTTGGGACATTTGCTATTGTCTCCTTTCTGTGGTAATGTCAGAATAGTAGTTATCCATTCAGTGTCAGAGCAGCTTTGGGGAACATATATCCATTTTAGAGGATCAAAGTGATGGAACAGGAAAGAGCAAAATTTAGTCCTGTTTGTTCAGATCTGGACTGCAGGTTCACAGAAAGTCTGCCATTTACTTTTTAGCCTTAAGTTCATCTTAGATGTCAGAACACTAGGGAATTCTCTTAAAATCTTTGCCTTTCCATTGTCACTCTCGCTTAACTAAGTGGCCTTTGGGGGCAGTTTAAACTTTCACAACTGGTTTCTCAGTTAGAGTTAGAAACTGAATTAAAAAAAATCAATTTAGCAAAAGGAGCTAAGCCTATAGTGCTTTTGTTGGTTTTCAAAATTCTGATCAGGATTATGTAGTACAGCTGAGACTGTTCAATGGTCAACAAGACTTGTTCTATATGAAGAGAATCTTGGCACCAGCAAAACAACTGTTTGTAATGCTTTAGTCATTTATAGAATGCATTCATTAATTCCTTCTTGGATTGTTGCTCAAGTGGTCAGTTGGTCAGTCAATAAACATGTATCAAATACAGTCACTATGCTAAGTGCTGTGGATACAAAAAGAAGCAAAAGACAGTCTCTGCCCAAATTAAAAATTCACAGCCAGAATGCAAGGACATATTTATGCAAATGATCCCTTGCAGTTGCTAGTGAGAAGCATTTCAATATGTCAGCAGTAGCTTTCACCAGGTGGCCCATTGTTAGAAGCTTTACCATATGCTATCCATTTTTTTAGTGGTTCTATCCACAATAGCTGGTCTTCTTGTAGAGTGGTGAGAAAACACATGCTGGGACTGGAGGCTAGAGATTCTGAGTTCTAATTCCATGTCTGAAATCTCTAGGTATATATATATATATCTGGGCAAGTTTTGTATGCCTTGCTTAGTTCCTTAGGATTCATCTTGGGAATGTACAGGTTGCAATCCACACTGGGAAAAATCACAGAGATCCTACACATATTCTTGCATTCTCTGTACAAATGAGGTGATAGGAGTGGCTACTTGAAGACTGGATCAGATTTTTAAAAAATCTTGATGGGCTGTAGTGGTGGTGTTAAATTCCAACAGACACGGGGCCAGTAACCTCTATATGAAGATCCCTGTGAGCCTCATGTTGACTTAGCTTTAAAGTGTAGCATTTAATTTATGTTTTATTGTATTTCTCTTTGTTTTATTAAATATCTCTCAATTATATTTTAATCTGGTTTGGGCTACAGTTGAGAGTGTTGGCTGCATGTTTGACATCTCTGGCTAAAACGTTGAACCTAATTGAATAAGCTGAAGTTTAATAGGCATAAATATTGAGTCTTGCACTTGGGCTCATAAGATCAATTTCACAAATAGAATGATACTGACTCGTTTTTGCAGTTTATCTGAATAACATGTTTGGGCTTTAGTGGCTAAAATGTGAGTTAACGATATAATATGGCAGTCAATCTTAAGACAGAATTAAGACAGTTGCTTCTAGGAATAAGATCATTCTGCTGTACCCTTTTTGAGTCAGATGACCTCTGGGATAGTATATCCAATTTTGGTGGCCACATTTTATCAAAGGCATTGGAAATTTGGAACACATCTGGAGGAGGCTAACCATAATGGCAGAGGGTCTTGAGTTCATACCAGAGAAGGACAGATTGAAGAAAGTGGGGAAATTTAGCCTGGAGAGACTCAGTGCTTACTATCCTATGGAAGAGGGATCAGACTTGCTCTGTTTTGCCTCCCAGGACAGAATTAGGAATGTCATAGGGAAGTTTAAGAGAAGCAGAGCTAGGTTTTATATAAGGAAAAACTTTTCTAACAATTTTAGCTATCCAAAAGTAGATTAGGCTGCCTCAGATGGTGACATGTTCTACTTTTATTGTATGCCTTCAGACAAAACCCCATGACTATTTATCTGAGTTGCTATAGATGGGATTCTTTTGTTCAAGTATTAGTTAGAATAAATAGTCAATGAAGTCACTTCTAAATCTGAAGTGCTAGGATTCTATTGCTACTGATACTGAAATGCATAATGGGACTAGGTTGATTTTATTTTCCTCCTTCTCTTCTTTCTTCTTTCTATTCTTTTTCTTCCTTACCCACCTCTTCACACTTGCTGTATGTTTTGTACTCAAAAGGTTCTCAGTAAATGTTGTTGACTGATTATTAGTTCTTTACTGTGAGGCATATTTTTGAATTTCATTAACTGAGGGGAGAAATCCCAACCCTAATGAATGATGATTCAGGAAATTTCTTAAGCATAAGACATTTCACCATAAAAAGGGAATAGGGTATTTAAATATGTATTGGGTGGGGGAAGGAGGTGATTGAATTGTCTAATTATTTGATTTTTTTTCAGCCAAATGTTTACTTTCTAAACAGTAGAGTTCCCACAGTGTATGTAGATGATGTGCCCTGGGTGGTCAAATGAGGCTTTGGGAACTCATTAATCAAACTGCCCTTGATTTTCTGTTTAAGCTAATTCAACAAAGGATTATATTTAGAACATACTACATTGCCAGGGAATGAAAAAGTCAAATAAGTCAGAGGGTTTTTATTGGGATGATGGGGAAGAAAAACAGACTTTATACTTCATGACAGCATCCAGACATGCAAAAAAAAATACTGTGAAATGATTAAATAGTGTTTTTCAAAAGGATCACGAAGACCCAGAGGTTTTCATCCCATGGATTTGAAATAGAATTAGAATTTTTGAAAAATATAAGACAACAGGGAAGATGGATAATAGAGATAATAGGATTGCTAAATATTAAATTGCTTTCACTGCCACCCAATGAGCATTTTTCTAAGCAACTACTATGTGCAGTGTCTCGTGTTATGTAATAGACCTATAAAGACAGATAAAAAGCAATTCCTATCCTTAAGGACTTTGCATTTGACTGGGCTGAAATATTTATATAAGTAAATAAATATAAAGCATATACAAAGTAATTTCTAGAGGAAGAGTATACATTTGGGCATGAAACTGAGTTAAAACTAAACATTACTATAATATTCTGTCTTTTAAATACTAGCACTATAAAGTAAATGGAAACATTGAAATGAATGAAGCCTTTAGTGTCTAGTTGAACATTAAGGAAAATAAGCCTAATAATTCCTATGAAAGCAAGAGATAAAACTGTTACATGATTTCCTTAATAAAATACGGTATTATTTTAAAATAGGCACTCAGTCATGGTATACCTTTTTTTTTCTTTTATGAATTGGATCAACACTTGAATGCCTTGATAAATCAACTAATTTATTCCCAATTTCTGGAATTATTTTTGAGTTATAGATGTCTCCCAGAGGTTCTTTTTTTCTTTCTCATCACTGAACACAGGACTATCATTTTAAAGACATTTCTGAACCACTAGTATTTGAGCAAGTATTGGTTGTAGCTGTGTTATTTAGTCTCATTGGATTGGTGTGTATTTACTATGAAAGTATAGCTGCTTTGAGATGTTAAGATAAATTGCACATTTTATATTCTCCTTATTAAGGAACTTGTACAATCATCGTGTCTTCAAATATTATTCTCAACAGAGTTGCCAAAATAATATTCAGGCAATTCTACTTCACACTCATTCAGCTTAGCAAAGTTGACAAAGAATGAAAATAACAAATGTTGAAGGGGTTGGAATATACCAACATTTATTAAGCACCTATTATGTGCCAGTCACTGAGCTAAGCATTGGGAGATATGAAGAGAAGCAAAAGACAGTCAGTGAGAAACAGCAAAAGATAGTTCCTCAAGGAATGTAAGGGGTTGGCAACATGAAAGAACTATATCCAAACAAATTATATGAATGATGAAGAGAAAATAATCAGCAGAAGGAATGTACTAGACTTAGAGGGATTAGAAAAGGCTTTCTGTAGAAGGTGAAGCCAGTAAAGCAAGAGAAGAGGAAAGAGAGCATTCAGTACATGGGGGACAGCCCATCAAAATGTGGTTTTGGTGGAGCTATGAATTGGTACAGCTATTCTAGAAGGCAATTTCTAAATAAACTTAGCATAGTCTTTAACTCAGTTATCCCTCTATTAGGACTATATCCCAGAGAGATTAAATAAAGAGAAAAGATCCTATATGTACCCAAATATTTATAGCAGCTCTTTTTGTGGTGGCAAAGAACTGGAAACTAAAGAGGTCCCTATCAATTGGGGAATGACTGAAAAAAATTGTGTGGCATGTGAATGTAATGGAATACTAGATTAAAATGAACAGTATTGTATAAATGAGCAACTTTAAATGAATTAAGATCTCTGATTAATAAAAAGATCCATGATGAAGAAACTAAATATGCCAACGGCCAGTATGGGAAGATGTTTTGCTTGACTCTTCGTATTTGCTATTAGGGTTTTGTTTCTCTCTTTCTTTTCTCTTTCCAGTGGGAGATGGGAAGAAGGAAATTAAATACTTATTAGTTGAAAAAAAAAGTTAAATTTTTAAAATCTTCTGAAAATAAACCTGATTTTCTCATGCTCAAGAATTTTCAGTGACTCCCTACTCCTTCAAAATAAAATATTGACTCTGTTTGGCTTTTAGAATCCTTGATAATCTGACTCCAGTTTACCTTTCCATTCTCACTCATTCACTCTATTTTCATCAATCTGACTTACTTTTCTCTAAACTCAACATGCCCTTTACCCTTCATGATTCTACATTGGCTTTCTTACATGGTTGGGAAGTTCTTTGTTTTTATCTTCTCATTTTAGAATCCATAGCTTCCTTCCACCTCTAATGCAAAGCCTTTTTTTGATCTTTCTTCTTTGTGTTTCCTCCCTTCTCACATTTTCCTGTATGCATGTATCTGTTTACATGATTCATCCCCTCATTGGAATACAAGCTCTTAATATCTAGGAACTTCTCTTTTTTGTTGTATTACTGTATTTCTAGCTCCTAGGACATTGATTTGAGTATGGCATTGATACTTAATAAATATTTCTTGGATTATATGGAAACAATATATTAACCATCCCCTTGTTTCAATGGCAGCATGGTTCCCCAAGCTAGCAAAACCAGATGTATGATAGCACACATTTAGAAAGGAATTTAGAAACCCTTGAGATGATATAGTGGAAGTGATAACTGATTAACATCAATGGAAACTGTAAAAAGCTTGAAAAGAGCATCAATAAAAATAGCACGAAATTTAAAATACATTGCCTTAGCAGAATAGATTTAGAATCAGTAAATATAGTTTAAATGTCTCTTAGAACACTGCAGTTTTGATAAATATTTTTTGCTGGGTAGTTTAGGAACAGGAGGTATCACCATGTTTTCCACTATCATTTGAGAGGTTTAGCATGTGCCACAGTTTTTTTTCTTTCTAATTTTAGCTAGCTTATTTGAAAAATTGTAAGTAAATAGATCTAGAAGCATAATATTATGGATGTAGCTGGAAAAAGTGGCTGGAGTGGGAAGGGGTTGGGGGGGGAGGGTCACGAATGGTTGCCAATGCCAATCCATAGCTAATTAACTTTTATAACTGGACACCCCCAGACAGAGTGTGGCAGAGGCCAAAGTCAAGTCTCTCTTTTGAAATGATGACTATCAGTCACCATTGAAACATGAAAGTTGTATGAAATGAAAACTTGGTTGTTGACATTCAAATGTGTTGTACTCAATTAAAAAGTGAATGGTAATGAGAAATGTGGATTTTAATGTAAAGGAACAAAATGAATGCAAAGACATTTATTAGAAACTTAACATATTCCAAGCATTATGTTAAGTGCTGGAAGTACCAATAGAAAACTGATATTGCCTCTACTCTCGGAGCTCCTGTTTTAATGGGGGAGACAGCACAGCGGGAGAAATCAGCTGCAAGTCATGTGGAGAGGCCCCATAGTCTTTGGGGTGAGCTGGCAAAGCAGATGTTAATGGGCCATGATAATTGTAATTTTCACTGGCAAAGCATGTCTTCTTCTAATGTTGAATCATTTGACAGTCCTGGAAAAAGTGGTTTAAGTAAGCAACTCTATCCTTTTGTCTTCCTCCTTTACAGTATTAAAAAATCCAGTGTATAAGTTATATAGATTCCCCACATCTGATAACAAATGGATGAGGATTCGAGAGCAGATGTATGAGACCACACTATCTTTTCATATTCCCAAGGAATTGATCTCCCTTCACATAAAGGAGGACTTGAGAAGGTAGGAATCATTCATGATGTTTTTAAAGAGAAAATGAAAATATTGTCATCTTGCCTATATAGACTAGGTTTAACATTGCTTTGACCCAGGTCATATATTGCTGCTTGTCGTTGGCTTACATACCCCAGTGTGAACCTGCTCTTTGCTCACACGTATGCTGGTATAGCTGGGGGAAAGGCAGTAATTTATTACACACTTCCATCAGCATATCTGCTAATAAGTTTGCTACTCTGAAAAGATTTTGATGTTGGTGTAGTTTGGGGGTGGGGATGGTGGGAAGGTGGGGAATGGTACTCGGAAATGTTGGGACATTTGGATGAAATAAGTTGTGCTAATGGATGTTAATAGATAAAATAAGTTATGTTAATCGGTTATTATTATTGTTGTGCAACAAAATTAAAACTGTTGTTATAACGAGGGAGAGGAATTAGTGATCTAATTGGTTGATAAGAATGCTTTCTGAGCCATGACTAATTAACAATATGGGTTGGTACAGTTTAGCCTCCAGTGACTTTCAGAATGCTGAATGGTGGTGGATGCACAATACAGAGCTCAACATATCTGAGCACTAACAATCAGTAAATAGTGTATATATTTTAAGTGCTTGTCATTTTAGCATTTCAGTGTTATAAAAAAGGATTTGAATTGTGTCAAATTTGGCTTCCTTCTTCATGTTCGTATAAGCACATGTGGTTCTAAGAAGTTCTGTTTTTCCCTCTTGGGATCTGAGAGTGCCAGAGGAGGCCACACTGACAGACCAGGAATGTGTCATGAGGAGCAGCCAGTCTAGCATCAGGGTGGGGGGAGGGTGGCAGAAGAAAGGAAGCAGTAAGATTGAGGAAGCTCACATGGCTGTTTCAATTTTATAGACTGAATCTAGGGGTCTGGAAAATATACATAGGCTGGTATAAGTAGGTGAAGGACCCAGAAAGCTAAGAGAGAATCTAACTAGATTCATCAGTAGAGATTATGGAAACTGAGGGTGAGGAGCCAGAAATTTAGGCAATAAAGATGATGCTCCAAGCTTAGAAAGATTGGGCAGCAAAAAACAAGAACCCAGGTTTACAAAGACTGTGTAACACTTCAGTAACTAGGACAGAGTCCTGAAGGACAGTCAAATGGTCAGGACGAATTTGATTCTGAGCCAGCATCTTCTCAATTAGAGTTTCCTTAAGTTCATATGTCCAGGTCCAAAGTGTCAAAAGAGGATGACTTCACATGTAGAAGAACAAATAGGGACAGGTAGTGGGGTACTCCTGATAGAAGCAGAAGAATTTAGAGATGGGGGGCATATACTTGTTCTACTCTGGTGAGCCTTGAATGAGAGTCACCATAAAGGATCCCAATGTCGATTTCCACATGAATATGTTACTGCTTTAATATTTACCTAGATTTAACAAAAATTTACAATGTGACACTATGATAAACTTTCATATTTCAAGTACCTGCTCACATGGTGGTCAGAAGAAGTGATACAAGGATTTCAAGGTTTCTCTTGAGAACTTTGGAATTGATTGTGTGACATGGGAGACACTAACACAGGACCACCCAGCATGGCAAGCCCACAGCAGAGAAGGCACCACACTCTGTGAGCAAAGCAGAATTGGAACAGCTCAAAAGAAATGCAAGATGTGCAAATTTAGAGAATCCACCCCAAATGTTCACATGGGCTATTTGTGCCTGACCTGTGGCAGAGCATTCTGAGCTCTGATTTCCAGTGATTTCCAGCATGTTGGTCAGATCTTTTATGAAGGATTTCTTAGAGGATTGCCAAAGATGCGGATGTAAGACAGGTTATGAGCTGAACCATTGGAGATGCAATCTACTTCAAGGAGATCACTGATCTTGTGAAGAATAAGTGATCCTGTTTTGAACATCTTTGTAGAAATGTTTGTATTCTTCACACTTGGTTTGATCAGACACATTCAGACACATTGAAACTTGACTTTAATATGGTGGTGTCATTTTGGTCCTCTTTGAGAATGAAGGACAACAACCAACATGCCAGGATCACAGGATCATGTACTTAGAATAGAGAGATCTTAGAGACACTTTTATTCCAACTCCCTCGTTTTACAGATGAGAAAACTGAGACCCAAAGAGGTCAAGAGATTTGCTCAAGGTCACCTGGGTAAAAAGTAGCGATATGTGGGTAATAGTTGTAAAATATTATCATGTACCTCCTTTGGATTTCTGAGAAAGAAACTCCAGTACTTCCCTTTCAGCTGCTGTAAAGTTATTTGGAGACATGGCAAAACTAGAAACAATATGAATTCCTGACATTGGGCTGGGTAATTAAAAAAAATTCACACTGAGAGAAGAGAAGCATATTACTTCCAGCTGCAAGGGTGGTGTCATTTATGTGCTATTTATGTGCTATTACCTACTTCAAAGATAATTCACCGCTTTCTTCCAGTCTCAGTTCTACCAAACTGGATAAAATTATTCATAGAAGGCAACTAGAAGAGAACTGAAGAAAACCATTAAGATATAGAACCCATCTGTTCACTTACATGGTGCCTTCTAGACTACTGTGTCATCCACAACATGCATACTCCTTTTTCCAATGGTCAGTGCTAACCCTTAATGGCATGGGTTGTATGCTTCTTCTAAGACAGCCAAAGCCAACAGTTCCAATATTCCTGCCCCTTGCAGACCCTGTACTTTGGGTTAGATGATGTTCTTGTTGATTTCCATATAAATGTCCTATTTGCCATATGTTCCTTTGTACAAGCATGTACAAGTATGACTAAAATATTCTACCTAGAATGTTCTTCCACCTCTTAGAACCCCTAACTTCCTTTAAGGAACAACTCAAATTTTGTGAAGAATACTTCCTATATGAAGTTTTTTCCAGATTCTTTCATCCCTTTTCCCCAATTTTGGTGCTTTCCTCTGGAAAAGTGTTTTTTATTTCCTTTGTAGGTTTTCATGCATTCATGTTGCATCACACAGGTACAATATAAGCCCCTTGAGGTCAGAGGCTTTTTATTTTTGTTGTATTTTGTTTCATATCTCTTGTCCTTTGCATATAATAGGTGTTTTGAAAAATGCTTGTGGGATCAAATTGAATTGGCAACACTATCAGTGAATACATCACTAAAATAGACACTGAAAAATTTGTGGACCATTGGATATGGGGGGTATGAGGTGGAGGGATGAATCAGATGCCTCCTTGGTTCTGAGTCTGGGTCACTGTTCTCTGAGGAATAACCTTGATAACTTTTCAACATAATTCTCTATCTCCTGTCATTCTCACTAGCTCTCTCCCATGTCTGGAATTCTGTCCTACATCTCTGCTTCCTGATTTCCTTTAAATATAAGCTCAAATCTCACCTTTTATAAGAACCTTTCTTAATCCCTCTTAATGCTACTGCCTTGCCTCAAAGTTTATTATTATAGTATCTTATAATAGCCTCCAATGTATCTTGTTTGACCATAGCTATTATTTTTTTTTTTAAGCAATTGGGGTCAAGTAACTTGCTCAAGGATACACGGCTAGTCATTATTTAGGTGTGGGTGCTCATTTTCTGAGGCCGGATTTGATCTCGGGTCATCCCAACTCTGAGGCCGGCACTCTTACTCACTGCGCCACCTAGCCGCCCCTTTTAGGGCAATTGGGGTTAAGTAACTTGCCCAGGGTCACACGGCTAGGTTTTTGTTTGTGTGGATTAAGTGTCTGAGGCCGGCTCTGAACTCAGGTCCTTCTGACTCCAGGGCCAGCGCTCTACTCACTCCGCCACCTAGCCGCCCCAATAGCTATTATTTTTTAATGTTGTTTCTGCCATTAAATTGTGAGCTCCTTGAGGTGAGGGACTGTTTGTGCCTTTTTTTGTATGGTGCAGAGAGGCTCATGACTGGGAATTTGCCTATAAGGTGACAAAATTCCTTGTTCATAGCAACCAAAATGAAAAGTCCTCAATCTGACACCATACCCTTTGTCTGTTCTAGTGACTATGACAGAGCAGCAGAGCAGGAACAGAGTGCTAAGAGTTTTTAGATAATTTAGTGTTAGCAATATGAAATACACATCCAATGACCAGTATGTTAATGTTCCCCAGGAGAAACTGCACCATAATAAGATTGACAGTTTTCCTATGAATGAAGTCAGAAAACTGGGAAGGATGTAGTTTGATCATATAACAGAACCAAGATATAACTGGTTGTCAGTCTGAGTACAAGTACAAATGGTATGAAAATAAATCTAGATGCAGAGGTTCTTAATCTGAGCTGTGTTTTAACTTTTTAAGATCTGTATTTCCATATGATGTTTCCTTTGTAATCTCACATATTTTATTTCATGCATTTAAAAACTTTATTCTGACAAGGGGTCCTTAGGTTTCACCAAATTGACAAAGGTAGTTATATGAACACGTACACAAAAGATGAAGAAGCCTGGTCTAAACAGTGATTTCCAGCATGTTGGTCAGATCTTTTATGAAGGATTTCTTAGAGGATTGCCAAAGATGTGGATGTAAGACAGGCTATGAGCTGAACCATTGGAGATGCAATCTACCTCAAAGAGATCACTGATCTTATGAAGAATAAGTGATCTTGTTTTGAACATCTTTGTAGAAATTTTTGTATTCTTCACACTTGGGCTGACAAATGTCACCTGGAACGTGGCATTTCTCCTTCTGGAATGATATCTTTTTCTTCCTGAAGAGAGTTAAAGGGCTAGTTTTAAATCAAGATAGAAATAAGAATAAAATAAAGGTAAAGTTGGGTAAGAACTAGGTTTCTCCAGATAGAAAAGACACAGAGGGATGAGTATAGGATGAAAGGTATGAAGTGGGGGAATAGGGGGAAAAGAGGATGTTAGGCCATAATTAAGAAGCAGTCTGAAGTGAATGAAGGTGAGATAGTTACTTGAAACAATCGGTATCCCACAAATCTCAGCCATTTTATATTGACAACAGATCTTTCCTGCCCCTTGCCTGAGCTAATATGTTGGCAATGTAATGGACTAAATACATCATAGCCCTTCCTTACTTATTCACACAAATAAATCTGTATCCTTAGATGCAAATTCCTTTCATTTTTTTTTTCTTTGAAGGCAATTTCCTTGAGTCATGTGATAGAAAGTGGGAATGTGTGGTCGATGCATATTGAAGGATTTATGGCTAAATTACATATTGTGACCTAGAAAGCTTGAATATTGATCACCATCATGCTTTAAATATAGTACATTCTTAGTAATTGTCTAATTTATTGAATTGAAATATTTCTTATAGTGCTGCAAACCAATATATAAACATCTGTTTTCTCACCTTGTGGTCAACATAGGATTTTAAAAAGGTTTTTTTTTCTTCTTAGTTTCAAAGGAATAGATCATTATATCTTTACTTTCATTTTCATTTGTTTAATTGCACACTAAACTATTTATTTTTTCTTTATAATGACTTGCTGTTTTCTTATGTGGAAAGCATTTTTTTCCTTTCACTAATTACCAGGTAGACTCTTAGTAAAGCTAACTCTTTGTAAGTATGAAATATTAAGCTTTCTACAACAACAACAAAATAACCATGGTTATATGACACTTTAAGGCATGTGGAACACTACATATATTTATCTCATTTGATGTAGGAACTTACTAGGCAGCATGACTTAATCCCAGTCGATTGAAAGTTTAATTCTACTCAGGTTGACCAAGTCCTGCCTTTCATACATGTAAACTATATGATGATGGGCAAATAAACATCTCCCTGCCCTAGGTGAAAGCAAAACAAAAACAATGATGTTTTCACCTTTTGTTGCTTTTTTTGTTTTGTTTTGTATTTTATACCTCAATGAGAATTTCTCACATCCAAGCACATCCACCTTGCTTCTCCTAAAATCTTTACTTCAATTAAAAAAATATTTCACTTCATATAAGTTCATATAAATGTTACTCCTTTTGTTATGTGGAAAGTGTTTTTCTCCTTTGACTAGTTAATAAATAGTTCATAACGTTTTCAATTACTGACTCTCCTTCAATAATAATTTAAATTTGCATGGTACATTAAAGTTTCACAGGGCTTTCCTTACAGTAACCCTGTCCATGACATTCCCCCTCCCCAATCAACTTCAATAATCTCCAATTGCCTCTAAAATAAATCATAAACTCTTCTATTTACCTTTTAACATTCTTCACATCCTGGCCCCAAACTATCTTTCCAGCCTCATTGGACATTGCTCTCTGATCTTCTTTCTATTCCTTACACATGGTGTTCCAAGTCCTTTCTCTATGCTTTTAACTAGCCATCCCTTATACCTGGAATACAACTCCTCCTTACCTCTGCCTTCTAGAATCCCTCCTTCCTTAAAGATGCAGCTGAACCACCATGTTCTGCATGAAGCCTTTTCTAAGCCCCTTACCTACTTGTACTCTTCTTTCCAAATAACCTTATACTTTATTTATTTGTATCAATTTGTATTTATTCTGTAGATTCCTATGGAAGTACTTGTCTGCCCTGTTATGATGTAACTTTGTTATGATGTCTTTCAAGTAGACATTGCCGTATCCTTTATATCCTCGGTGTCTATCACCAAGCCTGACACATAGGCATTGATGCAATGAGTTGGATAGAACAAGTATTATCATCCTAGTTTTACAGATGTATTCCAGAGAGGCTTGTGGCTTGCCCACAGAAGTGGCTAAATCCAATCAAACCAGATGTTTTTTCTAACAAACCACATGGCGTTTCATTGTATCACAAGTTAATTCTCCCTTTGGAGATAATTCTTCTACTATCCTAGAGAGCTGATGTTCCTGGTTGTTCACTTTGTACATTCAAATCCCAGCATGATGATATCCTCATCTAGAAACATAATAAATCCTGCTGTATGACAACTGTTTCATAGATTTGGAGTTAGAAGGGACCTCCATGTCACCTAGTCCAACTCCTTTGTTTTACAGATAAGGAAACTGGGTCACAGAGATGTGACGTGACTTTCCTCAAGTCATACTTTGATTAGGTAGGAGCAGAGCTGTGGTTGGAAACTTAATTTCTTGGACTGTAGCTCCAGCCCTCTTCCATCTACATGGGGTTGCCTCTGTACGAATTGAGTATGAAGAAGGAGATCTGATAAGAAGAATGGAGAAACTTTGGCAACTGATTGCCTCCAGTGAAGGAGGAACAGAGTGAGGGGTTGCAGACAGCTGAGATGACAAATAAATTCAATAGGAATATAGAAGGCTTTATGGTACTGCAAAGTTGGGTTGACTGCAGACAAGTTATGTAAGACTTGCCAAACTATGGGCCGTAAAATTTTTATAGTTCTCCTAATGGTGTCACATATTTTGTTTATGCCATGTATTTTCTTCAGATTCTGTCCTACTTCAGAGGTTCACTGTGCAGATTCTACTTTGAAATATGTTGGTTGCTCATGAAAAAAAATGCTGCTTAAGCATAGATGGAGCTTGGTGATAGCAACAAAAGGCAACATAAAAGCAAGGCATATAATAGTGTTAAAGGCATGCAATCATATACGTTGGGTACGAGAGGCTAGGGTAACTTTCTAGTCCTTGTGTCACAAAGTCTTATTAAGTAACAGTAAAGGCCCTTTACAGGAAACCAGTGCTGAGTCAAACGTTGCATATTGAAAAAGGATCTCAGAGACCCATCAGAAATATTTCAATTCAGATAAACCTCAAAGCCAATAAACCTGTCAAAAATGTTCAAATTTATGCCATATATTTTGGTTCTCTGATATGGAACACCAGGGAGCTTCTCTCCTTTTTCTTGCTCATCTGTCTTTTCTCCCCCACTTCCCTTGGGTCCCATCTACTCCTCACCTCATTATACTCAGACACAGAGAGGGAGATGAGCACGTCAAGCTGTATAATAAGTTTGAGGAAAAAATGCTAAAGTAGGTCCTGCTGCCTTCAATGAAGCCATACCTCTGAGCTACTCCTATCACCATAGGTTGGGTTTCAGGGGATATAAGTGTCATTTCCGAATTCTAGAGTATCCTCTGGGTCTGTACTCCTGAAACCTCCCACCAATGAGCTTTGATTCATAGTCTTAAAACCCTAAGACTAGAACTTTTCTGTAGGACAGGAATAAATATATGTTAATGTGTTCTAGAGAAGATAAGTATCTCTGTGTACAACATATAATAAAAAAGCCAAAGTGCATAGAATGAAAAGTGTGATTGGATTCAGGATTCTATGAAGCTTAAAAATAATTTTATTTCTATTTTGGGAGTAAATTCCAGAGTCTGCCCTGTATGTTGCCATTTTTGAATGTTGCATTAATTTCAAAATCAGGAGGATAAAAATTATTTGAATACCATCAAATACTGCTTATTGTTTTATAATTTTATAACCCCTACATACTTAATAATATATCTATCTATTCTTCTCCATAGATAAGTGATTCATGTATACATATGAGAGGCATTGTGACCTGATGGGTCTAGAGAGCTAAGCTTAGTGTCAGGAAGGTCTGGTTTGAATCATTTATCCAAGATGTATTAGCTCTCAGATCAGGGGGTAACAACAGCAGCAACAACAATGATAATTAGCATTTATATAGTGCTAGGGACCAAGCATTGTGCTAAGTGCTTTATTCTGAATACCCACTTAAACTCTGGATATGTTAGACAACTATAAAAATATAAGTTGTGGCGGAGATCTGCATTGGCAGAGTTAAGTTTTCAAATTATGAATTCCCTACATTAATGAAATCACATATCTATTTCCCCTACCACAAATTAAAAAAAATTAAACCTTGAAAATGCCCAAATCACCTTTTATTAAAAAAAAAAAACTGGGGTGAGATTGCTGGATTGGGAGTTTTCAGAGGTTCTCTGATGTTTTGGAGGTCCCATCTTCAGAGACATGAGTCATACGGTGGCTTAACTATTTTATTTTTAAAATAAAGTTTTTGCCAAAATTTTTATTGACAGCTTACTTGTCTTTGACATAACTCCCATTTCAGAGTTTTGAGGAAATAGGAGTAGATTCTGCCTTAGTATTCTGAGACAGCAGTAGCTCATTGGCATACGACAACAATTTGGAACAACTCCAAGACAAAATCTCCATTGTTTGTCCATTTGTATATGAAAATGGAGAACTTTTTCAAGGTCACTAACTAAAGAAATAGGACAAACTAAAACAATTTATGTTCATGGCTGTAATGGCAATGAGAATAGGATTTGCTGTTTTTCTGGATTGAGTTTTAGCTAATCAAATGCCCTTGAAACTCTCCTTTGATTGGAAACAGTATATATTGTATTGCCCTTAATAAGCCGAAGGGAGTTTGAAGATCTCCCCTGCCCCTTAATAGACCAAATGTCATGGGAGCCCACAATGGGAGGAGCTTGCAAAAAGGGATGGAACAGGAAGGAGCAGATAAGAACACATGCAGAGCTGGGAGCAGGCAGAACTAAGAGAGAAAATGTTTGTTAAGTCAGCACTCTGTCTGTTGTTCTGTGTTAATTTCTCAGATAGAAACTCTATCTGTTGTTCTGTATTGGTTTTCAGACAGAAGCCCAGTCTGTTGTTCTGTGCTAATTTCTCAGAGAGAAAGTTAATTGAGATGATAGTGCTGGTAATTTGTGTAAATATTGTTGTTGCTTTGTCAAGCTTTGTTTTCCTAGAAACACAAACTGAAGAGCTTGGAGTGGAGCAGTCCCCATGAGCTGAGATATGGAACAGGAAGGAGAGCTGCCTATGTGTGAATCCAGGCAAGAGTTGGTAGTGGTCAACCTATGGAGGAAGAGTAACCTGTGAAGGAGGAACCATGGGGTTTGAAAGTCAGCCTTGAGTTAAAATGAAAGTGAACTTTACTTGAATACTCTGTATTGATTGAGGAGATTGTGACTTACTGAATGACAGGTTTTGTTTGAGACTATGTGACCACCATAGTGTTGTTATGTTATGTTGTTATAAATGTTATGATTTAGTTTTTTGAATGCTATGCTTTAGTTTATTGCTTTATAAACAGAAAGTTCATTATAATATGCGATTATAGCCTTAAAGTTATTTACAGCAGCAGTCCTCAGGACTGACTTTACAATAGCTTAGTGAGAGAAGAGAAGAATTTGACTGCCAACTGTAAGAAAAGGTGGGGTCTCTAACAGAGAGGACCCAGCTGATGAACCAGAAGGCCATAAAGGAAAAACCATTAGGCCATTAGCACCGTCTTTCCACATCATGACTTGTTACCATGCAGACTTGGTTGGCCAAAGAAAGTTGGCCAAAGAGTCAAAAGAAGATGCCTTTCTTCTACTACCTGCTTCTGAGAAGAAAGGATAGAAAAGATTTAATTTCTTCTCTACTATCATCTGCTACTGAAAAGAAGAAGAACAACAGAAGAAGAGAGAAGGCAGAAAATGCTTATCTTCCTTGACACGTGCTGCTGCTGAGAGATGGAGAAGAAGAATCAAGAGGCTTTTGCCATCTATAGATGTGACATCTTTTCTCTGAAAAAGAGCACAAAAGTACTTCAGCTGAATACATTATCTGAGACTGGAGCTCTTCTTGCCTCATTTCCTCATCTGAAGATGAGCTCAAGGAGAAAATGATAAACCACTCAGGATCTTTCTGAAGAAAACCCCAGATGGGGTCATGACTGAACAAACAAACAAACAAAAACTACAAGGGACATCAATGAATTATCTCATTCCATGCTTAGCAATATGTCATTCTAGCACATTGTATATTCACTCAGAATAGCAGTTAAAGCATTTGATTACATAAAACCTATGCTTATCAAGGAACTTTTATGTACAATTTCTAATAAAAGAAAAGGCATCAATGTATACTATCCTGAAGTAGTGTGTTGCCCTGGCCTCATGCATTCCCTACAGTCACCGAGCTAGTCTGTGTCTGATGCAGGATTTGAACTCGCATCTTCCTGATTACAGGGCCAGATCTATATGTACCATGCCAAAATGTCTTTAAATTTCAGGCCTTGTTTCCACCCAGCTGCAACACCATTTGCCTCTGCCCTATACCACTGAGAAATAGTACTCAAGTATTTACTATGCGGAAAGCAGTCTAGCTCCTTACATTATAACATTTTAAAATAAAAGTTTAATGTCTCCCTTACTAGGCCATATTCCTTTGTGAGTAAGCTGTTTTCTGCTCTGTATTCTAATTGTTTTTATGATATTAAATTTTCTCTTCGAAAGCACAAATTATTTAAATAGCTATAGTTTTAAATCAAATGTTTCCAAGATTTTCCCAACTCGATGTCATTATTGGTACAACATGTGTTCTTCAAATAAGATGATATTTGTAAAGCACTTAGCACAGTGACTGGCACAGAATAGACACTTTATAAATTATTCCTTTCCTCCTTCTTTATCTGTTTTGTTATTCCACATGAAGAACTAGGCTGCTCCATTGTGAGTGGCCATGAATCTTGTTGAAAAGACCCTATGGTGTTTTGGGTCATGAAGCCATCAGCACAAAGTCATCTGCAAATAGAAAAATCTGTAGAATTTCTCTCTCAATAGGAAATGCCTATTCAATTTGAATTTTGGGCAGAATACTCAGTTTAATTCACCCAACATTTATTGAGCACCTACTATGTGCAACTTAATCTTTTGGACACTAAGGACCAAAAGACAAAATTTAAAGAGCCCCCTGAGTTTATATTCTCCTGGGATGGGGGCATGGGGAGGGCACATACAATGAGAAGAAAGTTCAAATGCAAAATAAATAGCAAATAACTCAATTGGTAATCATTTATCAGACATTTAAGAGATAGTAAAGGTTCTTTTAGGAAATGCTTCTGAGTCTCAAAGTGACCTAACATTCCCTCCTTCCATGAGTGTTAATCCCTTACCTTCCTCCCTTTCTCTTTTCCCCATCCTTCCCTCCCAGTTTCTTTCCCTTCTTCTATCCTTTCTTACTTTTCCTACCTCTTCCTTTCCTCCCTGTCTTCCTTCTTCTTTCAGTCCCTTCTTCCCATTCTCTCTCCTTTATTCCCATCCTCCATTCTTACCATGGCTGATTTTGTTTTTCTTGCCTTTGTAATGGGTATGGGAGAGAGCAAATTTAGAACTGAAAATCAGATTTTAAAAAGTTAACTGTGTTTATGTGTTATATGTAAGAGAAGTAATTTTCTGAGGAGAGCCTTTATAAAAATATGCATTTTGCTCTGCATTGTCATTTTCCCCCTCTAATCAACAGATAGATCCAATTGTATTTTCTATATCATATAGGACCTGGGTTTGAGTTCTCACTTTCCTACTTAAGACTTTTGTTACCTCAGGGTTATTTAATATTTGTTTTCTCTTTAAAGTTAATGGATTAAACTAGATAGTATTGAATTTTCCTCCCGCTTCTGACAATCTTGGGTTCTATGAAATATTGTCACATAAGAAATTGTTTCGTGAAGGAGGGGCCAGACTTCCATGACCTGATCTTAGAAGGCAGAACTACAATTAGAAGGTAGAATTGGTAAAGGAAAATTGGAGCTCAGTGTGAAATAAACCTTTCAATCAATAGTGCTCATCCAGAAATGGAGAGGGTTCCCTCATTGGGTGGCAAAAATCCCATCATTTATTTTTTGTTGCTTTTTGTTTTGTTTTGTTTCCTCCCCCAAAATGTGTAATTTTATTGGTGTGAGAAACTTTCTGGTGAGAACTCTTTCTTAGTCAGTGCAGAGTAGCAACTCTTCCACCATGGAAAGTCTTGGAAACTTGCCTACGGAACTAAGAGATTGAGAGAATTGTCCAGGGCCACAAAGCTAATAAGTATCGGAGGTGGGATTTGAATTAAGTATAGCTCTTTATTCATTCTACTGTTCTGCCTTTATTTCCCATCATTGGGAGACTGATCCAAGAGAGGCCATGTGGTTCCTTTTTGGAATTGTCTTAGAAAAGATTCCTTCTTCAGCTTGTGGTCAGATTAGGTCACCTATGAGGTCTTTTTTGTCCTTTTTTGTTGTTATTCAATCGTGTCTGACTCTCTGTGAGCTCATTTGGGGTGGTCTTGATGGAGATCCTACACTGGTCTGCCATTTCCTCCTCCAGTTCATTTTATAAATGAAAAGACTGAGGCACACAGGGATAAGAGTTACCCAGGGCCATACAACCAGTAAGCATCTGAGGCCAGATTTGATCTCAGGAAGATGAATCTTCCTGATTCCAGGCCCAGAACTCTATTCATTGTGCCACTTAACTGTCCCCCTTCTATCCCTAAGATTCCACAAATAAGTGAAAAGAAAATTAAGAAACTGTGGGATGATCTAGTTCTCTGTTATAATTAAATTGGTCTGTTGGATTTTCTTGCCTACTGGCAAGTTTCTGTAAGTTCTTATGTGAATGCATTATGTATATATTATCTGGAATTTGAAGTAAATGAGCACTATGGCACAATAATTCTGTTTTATTTATTCTCTTATTTTCCTTTTGTAGACCCAATCATATCATTCTTTTTTTTTTTGCTTTATTTTTAGAGGAGGAAAGGCAGGGCAGTTGGTAACGGTTAAGTGACTTGCCCAAGGTCACATGGCTAGTAAGTGTTATGTGTCTGGGGCTGGATTTGAACTCAGGTCCTCTTGACTCCAGGGCCGATGCTCTATTCACTGTGCCACCTAGCTGCCCCAACTACCTCTATGGTCCCTGCCTTATTCCATTTTTCAGTTGAACTCAGTACATAGTTGTTGTCTGCACTCATGCTCTCTGCTTAGAGATAGAGTGCATATCAAGATGAATAGGCCCCAATGTCTGCCTTCAAGGAAATCATAATCTAGGGAAAGGGGAAAAGACATATGGTACAAGGAAGAATAGCATATATCATAAGAAAATTGGAGCAGCTGGGTGGTGCAGTAGATAGAGAGCCAGACCTGGAGTCAGGAAGACCTGAGTTCAAATGTGACCTCAGACCCTTGGACACAAGCTGCTTAACCCTGTTTGTCTTAGTTTCCTCCTTTGTAAAGTGAGTTGGAAAAGGAAATGGCAATCCTGTTTCTGCCCCCAAAAACTCCAAATGGGGTCAGGAAGAGTTGGACATGACTGAATATCATGATAAAGTCATAGATAAAGGACAAGAATGGGGCAACTGGACATACACAGGGAACATATCTGGACAGGAAAACAGGAAGATGAAGGCATGGCTAGGACACATTGTAGAGGGATCCAAACATAGGGGCACATGGCCAGGATACATTCATGGAAAGACAATTCATGTCTCTGATGCAAGAAGACTACTGATGCCTTCTATTGATTAGATAGCTTCTAAAATTCTGTCTAGCTCTGAGCTATGATTTATGGTCCTAAGAGTTCGTTATGGCTTCTAGACCTCTTCCCCATCACTCTCATATTATTATTCAGTGGTGCTGCTGGATTTGTTGTTGTGTCATTTCAGTCATGTCTGAATCTTCATGACTCCATTTGGGGTTTCCTTGGCAAAGATATTGGGGTGGTTTGCCATTGTCTTCTCCAACTTATTTTATAGAGGAAGAACTCAGGCAAACAGGGTTGAGTGACTTGTCCCCAGGGTCACACAGCTAGTATGTGTCTGAGGCTGGATTTGAACTTGTAAATTCTTCCTGAGGCCAGGAAAGGCACTCTGTCCACTGAGCCAGCTAGCTGTCCATCTGGTTTATAGCACATATTTAATAAATGTCTGCTAAATTTAACCAAGTTCATTGGATAAATCAGGGTACGTTTAATGGAAAAGTTATTACCTTAATGGAAAAGTTATTACCTAGACTGGGCTTTGACTAGCAATAGCTCAAAAGATGACTTTCCCTGTGTCACAAAGCTAGTGACAAAGTCACTAAGCTACATCTATTGTAACACCTAGTTGCTTCAGGAGAGGGCTTTGGGGAAGGTAATATTTCTTCTACTATTTAAAAAGGATGGATATTTTAGGCCTGCCCTCTAACTAGTGCACCAGGTTGCTTCTGCCTTACACTGAAGACTTACTAAATGGTTATTGAATTTGCTGAATTTTTTGAACATTTATTATCCACAATGCAAGCTGTTTCCAAGTTAAGTACATTAACAATCTCACAAGTTCACTGATTACCTGCTCTATAAAACATTGTGTTAAAAGCTTAGAGGAAACAGGAAAAGCTTAAGGGTACATCCCTGGATCTCAATAAGCAACTTATAATATGTTTATTATCCTTTTCATAATAAAGAGAAACCCTTGTGTTGACAGTGAGGTACTATTTATAAAGCACATAGCACTATATATTCCTTTCCCTTTCCCTCAATGCAGCAAGGAAAAGTGTATGCTTTGGCATACATAGGGTTTTATTATATCAAATTCACATCAAACATTGCTAATATTAATAATTTTTTCTTATTTGCCTAAACTATAGATTATTTAGCTTCTGTATTTTGATCTGACAAATATTGGGCCTGGTATATAACTGCTGTTCTCCTTTGATGGCAGATCTGTAGAATCAGGAGCATTGGTTGTAATAAAAGCAAGAAGAGAAAAAAAAAGGTTAATAATCCCCAAATTGGTGCAGCAGGAATAGTAAGGCACATTTCTGGAACCTGAAGCAAATGTACTGTTTGCTTGAGATACACACACACACACACACACACACACACACACACACACACACACACATACACACACACACATATATGTGTGTATATATATATATATATAATGTTTTCTCTGTTGTTGAAGGGCATTTTGTGCAAGGGAATGTTGGGAGAGGAGAGAAGAAGAAGCATGGGACTTCAGCACCTTAGAGTTGGAAAGGTCCTTAGCACAATCTATATTGGAACCAAAAAATCCTTTCACTTAACATGGTTTTAGTCGGGTTTCAACTTGCTATTAGGCATTTCCATTCTGTCCTATCCAATCCAAATTTACTTAATGGAGAAGAAAGAATTGAGTGGTTCTATCTCCTGTTTATGGTTCATTCTCATTGTCGCTAGGCTTTTTTTTTTTTTTTAAGGAAATAAGGATTAAGTAATTTGCCCCAGGGTGACACAGTTTATAAATTGTCTAAGGCTGCATTTGAACTCACACCTTCTGACTCCAGGGCCAGTGTTCTGTCCACTGAGTCACCTAGTTGCTCCATCTCTAGGCTTTCAGAGTCATTCATAACCTGACCCCTCCCTATCTTTCCAGTTTTCTCACCATTCATTTCTCTATACATCTTCTACAAACTGTAGACACTGACCTTTTTTGCTGTTCCTTAAATAAAACACTGAGCATCTTCACTGGATGTCCCCCATCTCTGAAATGTTCCCTCCCCCCCCCCACATCCTGGCTTCTCTTGCTCTCTTCAAGTCTCAGCTAAAATATCCCCTTCTTCAAAGAGCCTTTCCTTGTCCCTCTCAGAGCTAACATGCAATCTCAGAAATTATTCCCAGTTTACCCTGTGTAGATTTTAAAATATGTAATGGTGCAGAACTTATATATGTGTATACATATATATGTATACATACATATATATATATATAGTGGTATAGATCTTTTATATATATGGTGATTTGCATATTTTCCCTCCCATTCAAATTTGAACTTCTTAAGATAGTCATCTGTTGCATTTCTTCCAATTCTCAGCTTAGCACAGCGCTTGACACACAGTAAGTGCTTAATATTTCTTGTTGATAACTTGTTGATTTGACTAAAGGAATAGAGTGAATTCTGTGGATCATGGTGGTGAAGAAGGCAGGTTAAATAATGAGAAAGGTGTTAAGTTTAAATTCATATGGCAAGGATTAAATTCCCATGTTTCAGAAAAAGAACTACAGTATATGCTTGGGTCTCTTAGAATAGTGTGAATGAGGATGGTTTTGTGTTCTCAGTTGTAAAACTATTGTTTCTTTGTTGAGAATTCAGCCAGATTTCTTACCCTAGTTATAAAATAAAACTTATACATATAAGTACACTGATTATTCCTCTTGGTGACTCTATATCTCACAAAATATCTCATATAATTCTTTTAGACTTAATGGGGAAAGGATGCTTTCCAGTATCCTTTTAACCTTCATCACCCAGGAATCCATGCCACCACCACCCCAAACTGCAAAGACTTTTTCTGACCCCTAAGTCAGTTTACAGAAAGCATATATGTAAGAAATTAAATAATTTAATTAAGAAAGTAAATAATTGCTGGTTAACCAATGTAGGACCATCAAAAATGATAATAACCTTTTTATAGCACTTACTATGTGCAGGGTACACTATGCTAAATGCTTTACAAATATATCATATTTGATCCTCATAATTACCCTGTTTAGTAGGTTGCTCTTATTACCCCTATTTTAAAGATGAGGAAATTGAGGCAGACAGAGGTTAAGTGTCTTGCCCAGGGTTGCACAACTAGTAACTTTTGGGATGGATTTGAACTCCAGTCTTCTTCACGCCAGGAGTTCTATCCGCTTTACCTACCCATTAGATGAAAAGATGTTGCAATGAAAACTTGAATTCTTTTGAGAGGAGCAGTAATGATAATTTTTAAATATTTTTTCTAAGGTCATCTATTTTGGTAATACTTCAAAGGAGAGCCATGATTTCCTTGACATGTTCACTGTTCCTCACCCATTTGTCCATGTCCTTTTATAGATCTTCCAAAGAGGACCCATTCAATATAGTAGAGGTCTTCCTCCTATTCTTTGAATATTTTGTAGATATTAGTAAAACATCTCTTGTTTCATGCTCTTGCTGTATACATTATCTACCTCCTTCTTCAACAATACATGTTCTTGATGCGATCCTTTAATTAGTTGGGTTTTTTTTGCCATACCTCTTCCATAAATCATAGCTTTAATCATCAGGTTATACTCAACAGAAAGCATTTTATTTTAAAAGTCATGAATCTATGAATCTGTCCTAAACATGTATCTAAGAAGCAAAGGTATCTCATTGTTATTGGTTATACAGATATTATGGTGGTGAATGATTTAAAACAAAAACAAAAATAAGGTGGCATATGAGAGCTTTGACCACTATAAATCAAATCTGAATTTTAGCTAATTGGCATCAACTAGATAAATGGAATAAATTAGGATCATAAATAATATTGAAGGAATAAATGGCATGATTAAGAATTTATTTTGATGAAGAAATAATAACACAAGCATAAAATCTTTTTCTCTAATTAAATTGTCCTTTTGGTGGAAGGTGATGTCAAATTTAAATTTAAATTTATATTTTTATATTTATATTAAATTTAAATTTAAAAAGAAAAATAAAACACTTTGTGTCACTAAGAGGGTTGATGAAGTTATTCTATATTTGTGTCTCATTTCTTCCATAAAGTCCTACTCTGTGGTGCTTTAGTTGATACTGGCTTCTTTAAAAAAATGATAAATGAGAAAATTATTTCTATTATTTTAATAACAATTATTAAATTAGAAGCCAGGCTTTTCACCTTTTATTTATTTAAAGCCTGGCCCCAGTTAAAAAAAAATAAATCTATGAAGGATGAGACTGATTAATGAATCTAATCCTAATCCTCCAGGAACATGCTTACCTGTTGAGAGTGTAAATACAATCTAGTTTGGGCAAATTCTTGACCCAAGGAGAACAGAACAATAATAATAATTAAAGTTATTATAAGTATTTAGATAGTGCTTTAACGGTTCTACATACATGATCACTTTTGGTCTTCAGAAGAAGCGGGCAGAAGTATCTTATCTTATGAAGATAAGAAGTTATTTTTACCCTCATTTTACAGATAAGGAAACTGAGAAGTTAAGTAATTTACTCTGAGTCATTGAGGGTAGCAAGTATCTGCAACATTATTCAAACCCAGTCTCTCCAGTCTTCCATCCACAATGCCACCTAGCTGGCTCTAGATACAGGTCAAATGTGGATTTATGATAGGGATAAAGCCAATAGCCAATGAACTATGGGTCACCAAGTATTTGTCCCATTTCCTACCTTAGAAACCGAGTCCTGGGCTAATACCATTGAAGTATTAATTCCATCCAATCATTGCTTTTATAAAAAGAAAAAAAATAAGTATGGAGTCAATGTTGAGTATTCTCCAACTCTCACTAATTCATTTTTCCTGGGTTTGTTGTTATTTTTATTCTAGCAGTTTATTTCTTAATCCAAACAATATTTTCTTTTTTCTCTTCTTCTGTAATAGAAACCAGGAGCTAAAGGATCTTGGTGAGCTTGCACCACACTGGGACAATCTACGCAATAACGTTCTTGCTCACTGTGAACAAATGGTGAACACGTACCAGGATATTCTGACGGAACTTGGGAAGCAAACAGGTTTGCAACTAATCTCTCAGTTTAGTCAGTGAAATGACAGATCACATGTCATAGGAAGTAAGAAACCAAATGGGAAGGAGAGGAAAAAAAAGTGTTTAGTCTTCTATAAGAGCAAATTGACAGCTATGGGAGATGTGGAATTATCCTCACAGGATTCTGGAGAGCATTAGATTTTCTATATCCAATGGAAACAAGTGAACTTAGATCATTCTCCAACACTGTCCCTGGATCATATGAAATCCTGTCACTAACTAGTTTTGCGACCCTGGGCAAGCCATTTCACTTCTCTGTGTCCTAGATCCCTTGTATCTAAAGGCAGGGAAAGGTTGAACTAGATTATTTCTAAAGTTCATTTTAGTTCTAACATTCTATGATTTTAGAAAGCAGGGTAAAAAGTAACCATTCCCTAAGAGCCATAAATCATCATAAGAGCACAGAGCATTTTTAGCTTACTGTAGCAGAAAGGCAACTTGTAGAATGTAGATGGCATTATTAGCTGGCAGGAACAATTAATATTAATTAACCATTAATGTTAATTATCTATTAGTGTGAATTAATATTAACTATTAATTTATATACCTATCTTCTTAAAACAATATATTAATGGGACTAATTGTCATACTTTCTGATACCAAGTCCTTGTTATCTTTCATTAAGATTATCAATGTTTAGGGCTAGGTGGTGCAGTGAATAGAGCACTGGCCCTGGAGTCAAGAGGACCTGAGTTCAAATCTGGCCTCAGACACTTAACACAAAACTAGCCATGTGACCTTGGGCAAGTCACTTAACCCCAATTGCTCTATCTTACCCCCTCCAAAAAGCAAAAAAAAAAAATTATCAGTGTTTTTCATGTGTTCCTCAACTTCTGGATGAGATCTTACCTTTTATCACTGCAAATTCTAAGTTATCATCCGATGAGCATCATGGAATTCAATTTAACTCAACAAATATTGATAAAGTGGTTGCTTTGCTAGGCCCTCAGGATCCAAAAGCATAACCTGACTGGACTTTCCACTCAAGAAACTTAAATTTCATTGTGGAAATGAACCAACTCATATACTAATGAGTAAATACAAAGTGTGCTCAAATTTATACAAAGTTGTTTCAGAAGACAGTAAACACAATTTAGGGGAATTGTAAATTTTTACTGTACAAGGAGAAACTTATGATAAGCTTTGAAGAAAAGTAGAAATTGTTCCAAGAAACTGATGTGAAAATGTCCCAGGCTTGGAGTCAAAATACCTGGATTAGAACAATCCTAGTATTACATTTTAAAGTGGTGTGACCCTGAAATTCTAGACCTGTTTCCCAATTCATGAAATGAAGCTATGATAACTAGACTACCTCAGATAGTCTTATACTATTTGCTTATAGGCCATTGTAAGGCTATTCCTTTGCCTCCAAAGGACTTTATAAAGAAATATTAGTCATTTCTATTTTCTCCTTACATTTTGTTTTTGCACTAGTGATTAATTTTTTACCAGATACAAGTTTTAAAAACCTACATACAGAAATTGGTTTTGGGGTGTATGCATGTGCATGCCTCTTTGTGTGTGTATGTATGTATACATATGCAACATAGCATATAAAGGCCCATTTCAGTTATTTTCTTTGTTTATGTATGTATTGGGCAAGCTCCTTTGGGCTTTTTTCATCAATTAAATATAAGGTTTAACTAGATGGACCCTGAAGTCTCTGGCACTAGCTACATTATGTTATGATCTTACAAATCCTATGTTGCTATGTAAACTATCTAAAGAAAAATACTATACATTCCTTTCATTTTGCACTATTATTTGTTGATATGAGAACTCTTTCCCTCAAATTTTTTCTGTTATTACCATTGGTGAATCATAGGAAAAACTTTGCTGTGATCTAATTGTACAATTACAAATTAGTTGTGCGTTCTCTCATTTTTTTGTGCTTTTAGAACATGTAAACATATTATGTCATCAATTTATACAGATCTGTAAATATTTATATATGTAAAATAGGGCATAATTCCGACACACATGATGGTCTTCTTTTAGCATTAAGCATTGTACCTGCTACCTAAAGTAAACCTCACAAAATTCATTTGTCTTGTGAGTCAAATAGAATTCTGTGGCTGCAAGCAAAGGTGTAGTTATTGGGATTTCTGCTCCTTCATCATTGCACAGGCTTGAAAAAGAAATCAAGAAGAATGTTTCATGGATGTGTTTTTCTCTCATTGGTTTGAGGATATGTTGGACTATACTTAATGGTACTTAAAGTGAGTTCTTTTCCAGGGTCTTCCTTCAGATCAAGCTGCAGCAAAGGGGAGAAGACATTAGAATTCATTCCTATAAACCTGCATTTGCAAAGAATGCATGTTCACAGCCCCCAGTTGAAAGGTAAAGTATGTTTCCCAGAGGAGTGCATGAGGAATGTGGCGTTGTCGATTTATTTTGTGTTCACTGAGATAGAGTCATCCCCTTTGACATGATTAAGCTAAAGAAGTAAGGAAGCCTTGAAGCAATATGTGTGAGGATGTACTATTATTCTAGTGAGAGTGTAAGCTCTTGAAGAGGTAGATTTAAAAACATGGCCAGCTGGAATAGGATAGAGAATGATCAAGCCAGGCAAATGAGACCCTGAGAGACTGTTCAGAAGTTGCCAGGCCTGGTGCACTGAGCAGAGCATGGGCCCTGAACAGCTGTGCTTTCAAGAATGCTGGAGACTCCCCCATTTCTTCATGCAGCACTAACGGTAGCAAATAGGAGAGCCAGGCAGTCATCAAGCTTTGGTTAAAGGAAAGACTGCTATTGGCCCCATTCTGCTTCCCAGATCCCCACCCCCTGACCGCTATATGAGCTACCAAAGACCAGGCAACAACATCTGCCCTTTGATGCAGCAAGGATGCTGACAATCCTGTCTTTACCCTCACAACTCGCTTGATAGGTGAAGCAAACCCATCTTGAATATCAAAGAGGATGTGCTGAGGTAGCCAGAGTCCTCTCTCTCAGCTTGGACTGTATGAGGGATTCTGTTGTCTTCTGTTGAAGCATTCCTGAGAGGAGAAACATGCTGGCTCTTTTGACTTAGAGGATTAAGCCTTAGGCTGGAAGGCATGCATCCTTAGACAATTCAGTTAACTCTAATTTTTTTTCATGGACAACAAAAGATCATGGTTTGTCTCTATAAAAATAGCATAAAATAGGAATAGATTGAATTCTATAGATAAAGATGTTGATGCCAAATTAAAGTAAGAATTCAATTGTGTGAAATTTAACTCAATCAATTTAATTTAATTTTAAAAAGAACTTTTAGGCGTACTTGAGATGTCCCTGACAAATTTGGGAAAACAGGCACATTGGTGAAGTGTTGGTAGAATTCTGTATTGTTCCGGAAATCATTTGAAATTTTGTGCCCCTAATCAGTAAACCCTAAAGAATTCAAAACATGTTTACCCAGGGTCTACTTTGTATAAGGCACTTAGTCACTAGGTATGCAAAGACCAAAACAAAACTGCACTCAAGGAGCCTTCTCCTAGGGGAAACACAGGCACAGGCAACTGATTAGATTATTTGAGGAGCAGAAAAGCCCTACAGTTCAGATAGGAGAGCAGAATCAAGAAAGGTTCCCCATAAGAAGTGGTACCTAATCCCTGAAGGAAGCTGGGGATACTAAGAGGTGGAGATGAAGGAAGAGTTTATCCCATGCATGAAGGATATCACTTATGCAAAGACATGGAGATCAGAGTTTGTGGCATTCAGGGAATAGCTTACAGTTGAAGTTGACTGGGATATAGAAATACATTAAGGGGTAATGAAATGAATCTGGAAAAGTAGGTAGAGGCCAGACATTCTAGACCCCCCCCCCCACTCTGTTCATATCTATCTATCTGTCTGTCTGTCTATCTATCTACCTATGTGTGTATATTTATATATGTATGCATATGTGTGTATATGTATATATGTACATATAGACTCTATATGTAGACACACATATCTATAGACATATAGATACACATACACATATAACACATACATATACATACAAGTGCATCTATGTGTGTGTATGTAAAGCTTTACTAAAGAGCATGTATGCCTTTCTATAGTTTATTTTGAATCTGTATGGAATTAAAGTTGAGAGGGATCAAATTTCAAACTAGAAGCAACATTAGAAAGTATCTAGTCAAACCCTCCCTCACTGATAATTAAACTAAGACCCTAAAAGCTAAAATGACCAAGATCATGTGTGTAATAAGTAGCAGAGCAGCAGTGTACTCTGACCCAGGTTCTCCAACACCAAGTCCAACCTTATTTCTACTGTATTATTGTGTGTGTGTGTGTGTGTGTGTGTGTGTGTGTGTGTTTAAGTTAGTGAATGATAATATCAAGGAGACACCTAGGTGGCCCAGTAGATAGAGCACTGGACCTAGAGTCAGGAAGACTCTTCCTCATGAGTTCAAATCTCTCCTCAGGCACTTACTAACTGTGTGACCCGGAGCAAGTCATTTAACCTTGTTTGCCTCGGTTTCCTCATCTGTCAAATGAGCTAGAGAAGGAAATGACAAACCACTCCAGTATCTCTGCCAAGAAAACCCAAAATGGGGTCCAAAAGGTTGGACGCTGTTAATAAAAAAAGCCTGAAAAAAAGAGGAGAGGCTAAGGTCCATGGATCTCAGAGCACTTACTGGGGTATAAGATATAGGAAAATTGGAAAGTTACAGCAGAGGGGGAGAGGGACAGGATATGAAAACTTTAAACCCCAAACAGAGGATTATATATTTGATCCCAGAGCTCACAAGGAGCCACTAGAGTTTATTGAGTGCATGTGAAGCCTGAAGGATGCAGGGGAGGTGGTCAGACCTGCATCTTCGGAACATCATGGAGATCAACTAGCAGACTATTGTAACAACTTGGCAGTGAAGTGGTAAAAGGACCTGCCCCAAGGTGGTGGTATTATCACAGGGGAGAGGGCTGCTCCTGGAAATATACAAATTCACACACTGGTTCTTCAAACATGAAATAATAAATGTTATTTAAGTTGAAAGAATTGCCCCCCTTAAAAAAGCCTTACCTCTTCTTAATTATGGTTTCCTTGGAATGGTTTATATAAGTATTTTTGTTTTCTTTTGTCCTGTTGTAGGCTATAGGTAGTCTCTGAACTAATCTTCCCTAATATCTGAACTTGGAATTGGATTTGGAGTCAGAGGGCATTTGGTTCTCTTACAGTGGTACTTACTGTGTGACCTTGGACAAACCATTTAAGTCCAATCTGGACTTCAAATTTCTTCCCTATAAAATTATATTGAATTTATACTTGTGTAGCAGAAAAGTTAGAGGAAAGGAAAGGGGGCATTTCATTCTTTATAAGCAGAGTGGAAAAATCATTTACATATTTGAGGAAAATATTTTATTTGCCTGTTAGAGATAACCCATGAAACTGTGAATATTAATTTATTTTTTATCTTTCTCTTATATGGAATAGAAATTATGAATTGAGAGCTGAGCAATTGCAAAGGCAAATATAAAATCTTACAAATTATAAGTATCATCTCAAAAGAGCAATAAATTGCCTTGATTTGTCAATTATGATTTATTGAACTCATGCAATAATGTACCCCTAATTAGTTTGAAGCCTGTCAGCAACATCTCTCATTTCCTCACCTATAGAACAGATAAGGAAGATGTGTAGGTCTTTGGTAAAGCAGTGGAACTGAAAAGACAAAAACCTAAGGATACTGACAACAAAGCAAAAAAGATGAAGGGAGAATGTATTTCTTTCTTTGAAGTCATAAAGGGAAAAAAATTGAAATTCTAGGAAGCTTAAGTTGTTAAGGATTAGTGAGAAAGGTACTGAATTATACATTAGCCTTTATTTTCTTTAGAAGTTCTTTACTATGTAAGATCTACATAATGTTTAATAAAATATTTAATAATATGCTTAGCTTTTTGAAAAGGTACAATATTAGTATATACATAGAAAAAACTTATTTTAATCTGGATATCTTGGATGATATCACTTAACAATAGGGTATTCTTGATGGGAGGAAATATAAGGATTGCCAGTTTAAAAATAAACATGAATCCCATTATGTTCAGTGCTAAATCTATGAGCCTAAAGTCATAAAGTGATTGCATTCTGTAGTGAGTAGAGGGCTGCGGTGAGGGTAAAGTATGGTCATAGAGGAGGATATGTATTTTACCAAATAGTATACTGAAATTGTCACTTTGTAGCTCATTTGTCTAGCCATCTGTATGAAACTTAGAATTTTTATAACTCAAAGCTATATTGAATTTTCATCTGATTTCTTTTTGACATCTACTAATCCCAAGATTTAGCCAAATTAAAGTCTGCTATACAAGGTGACTCTGGAGGTCATATTGGTCTAGTCTTAGTATTTCATTGGTGAGTTATATGAAGGTAGTTTAAGATTTGCCTTATAAACTATCAGTAAATCACTTTGCCTTTCTCCATGTGATGAATTGCACCCCTTCCCCGCATTTGGAGAAACAGTTCTGCCAAAGACAGCACATATATTACCAAAGCTCAACTCTGAGGATAAAGTCCTGGTAGGTAAATCTAGGAGAGCTCTCCTTTCACACAGCAGAACTAATGGTGTCATGGCTCATAATGACAAATGAAATCCCATCCAGTTAGCAGAGGAAGCCCCTAGATGATTGAGTTAATTTTTCACTCTTTTTCATTAGTTAATGGAATGTAATAATTGTTCATAGTGTATCCACTGCATTGAAGTATTTGCATTAGAACTTGCCCACATTTCTTTGAGAAATGGAAAAAAAAATATAACTATACACATATACATACATACATATATATGTATATATCCATTTCCCAAAATCCTTAGAGTTGTATTTTGGTTGGATGTCTGTTGAGAATATTATATCATAGGGATCTTTGTGGTGCCATAACAGCGTACTCTCTTGGCCAATGTTACAAGGATGAGGACTGCATAGGGATAGGAGCACTGGACTAAGTATAGGAAGACATCAGTTCAAGTTCCTTCCTAGAAGACTAACTGACTTCTTACTCATCCTCAGTTGAGTCCCCTCCTATAAAATAGGGATGAAAATCCTTACAATATCTTCTTGACAGGGTTGTTGTCAGGCTCAAATAAAATACCTTATCATAAAGTGGTCTATAACTATCCAGTACCTAGACATATTAGATACTTAATTTTTTTAATTCTTAAATTTATTTGTTTACTTTTAGTTTATAACATTCAGTTCCACAATCCCTTGATTTCTAAATTTTCTCTCCTTCCCTCTCCTCCCCCCTCCCTCCATGGCAGCATGCAATCAAATATAGGTTCTACAAATACCTTTGTATTAAACATTAGTCAGGTAGGATAATAACCAATGGAGTGACCAATGGTAAATAAGAGACAAAACAAAACAAAACACAAAAGAGAGAGCAAGTAGTTTACTTCAATCTGCATTCAAACTCTGTAGTTCTTTCTCTGGATGTGGATATCCCTTTCAATCATGAGTCTTTTGAAGATGTCTTCTAACCTGGCATTGCTGAGAAGAGCCCAGTCTATCAAAGTTAGTCGTCAGAAATACAATGTGTCTGTAATTATGTCCAAAGTTCTGGTTCTGCTCTCCTCATTCAGCATCAGTTTATAGAAGTCTTTCCAGTTTATTATGAAGTCTATCTGCTCCTCATTTCTTATAGCACAATAGTATTCCATTACATTCATATACCACAACTTGTTTATTCATTCCCTAGTTGATGGGTTAACAAATGTTTGGTGTGTAGACTTAAATTGCTTTGCAAATGCAAAATTGTATTATGATGTCTGTGAAATGATGAGAAATAGTATAATGCAATAGGGGAAAAACCTGCAGGGTACCTTCCTTCCTCCCTCCCTTCCTTCTTGTCTTAATTTCCTTCCTCCTCACCTTTCCTTTCCTTTCTCTTGCTCCTCCCTTCTTCCCTCTCTCCTGCCCCCCAGTTGATACTGGTAGAGCATATAGGCCATCTATCACATATCCCTCATAGTCCAGGAGACTATCATGCATTGTTTTTCAGTCATACATTTATTTAATGACAGGGCCCTTATTTGTCATGTGCTATAGCCCTCTGAAACCCATCATATACTCTTCTGTTGTCTTATGAGTGATATTCATTGTTCATTCTTCAAATACTGTAGTATTCCATGACTTAGAGCTATATGATATTGGTATTAAAAAGTTAGCCCTTTGTTTTACAGGGAAGTTTGTAGTCATTTTAAGGAGCAATTATTGTGACACGTGAAACTATGATTTAATATATATTTTGAATCTTTCCTTACATTCTGGATAGTGTATTCACATCATTAATACTGATTGTTTCTACTTAGGATGGCTTAGATACAAGCTCTTTGGCTCTTCATATTCCAAACCTTCATACTCCATCAAAAAGCTAAATATCTGGGCATTAAACTGAAAATCTGCCCATATGCTTTCAGTTCTTCAGTAAAAAAATTAAAATTTACAGTAGGGACCCAGAGAGGAAGTGTTTCTCATGATTTCTATTTCATTAGTTGTCTTTTTCATCTGATGTAATTTTTGGTAATCCCCAGGTTCAAGTCAATTTTGGGAAAAATAGGAAGAAAGAAAAGTATTTCATTTTCTAATATTCACATTTCTGACTATTCTTAATATTTCTGGAATCAACCATAGTGTACTGTTTTTCTTTTTGGAAGGAAAGAAGGAAACAAACATTTATTAATTTCCTGCCATGGGTTATCTCATTTGATCTTCACATCAGCCTTGAGAAATAGATGCTGTTATTAATCTTATTTTACAGATGAGGAAATAGAGGCAGTCAGAGGTTAAAAGAGTTGCCCAGCTAGTAAAGTGTCTAAGGTGGGATTTGAACTCATTTCTTTCTGGCTCTGGGCCCAGTGCTTTATACACTGTGCCACCTATATGGGAGAGTAGAGAAGGAAAAAATATGTAATATTGATTTCTCTGAATTTTTAAGAACTAAATACGGAAATCCCCTTTTTCCTTCCTGTTTTTTGTTTCTATTTTCATCTGCAGAATTACTTTTATCCTATCAGTATAGATCATAAACTATTATGTAATTACCCTTTAGGTTGAAAGTAGGAAAAACAGATGAAAAAGTAGGAAATAAGTTGTTTATTTGTGGAGGTAAATGATAAGGGCAGATGCATTATGCATCAGAGGAAGTGAGGATGAAAATGAAAATTAGAAAAGACCCTAAAGTGATGATCATAGTCTTAATATATATAATGTTTTTTTTTTTTTTAAAAAAAGGCTAGGTTGGGACACTAATGCATTGTTAGTGGACTTGTGACATGATCTATCCATTCTGGAGAACAACTTGGAACTATATGCAAAGGGCTATAAAAACTGTGCTTAATTTTTGACATAGTAATACCACTACAGGGTCTGTGTGCCAAAGAAATTCATAAAAGCGTGGAAGGGGGCATTGAGGAGAAGAACTTATGTGTACAAAAATATTTATAGGAACATTTTGTGTAGTGGCAAATAATTGGAAATTGAGGGAATGCCCAACAGTCAGAGAGTGGCTAAACAAGTCATAGCATAGGATTGTGATGGAATACTATTTTGTTATAAGAAATGATGAGTAGGATCGTTTCCGAAAAACCTGAGAAGTCTCATGTGAACTGATGCAAGGTGAAGTAGGCAGAATCAGGAGAACACTGCACACAGTAAAAGTATTGTACAATGTTGTACAATTGTATAATCATACAATGATCAATTGTGAATAACCTAGCATATATTGTATTAGCAATATAATGATGCAAGACAATTCAAAAGAACTTATGTTGAAAAATGCTATCCATCTCCAGAGAAAGAACTGATGGATATGGATTTAAGCATACTTAAAAAAAACCAAAATTTTATTTTTCCTTTTTATCTGTGTTTTTTCCCCTAATATGGTTAATAGGAGAGTATGTTTGGCATAACTGCACATGCATAATTTATATCAAATTCTTGACTTCTCAAGGAGGTTAAAAGGGAGAGAGGGAAGGAGAAATTTTGGAATTCAAAATTTTTTAAAATGTTAAACATTATTTTTATTTGTAATTGAATAAATATAGAAATTTTTACTTTAAAAAGACTAGAAACGGGGAGGGGGTGTTATGAGACAATCATGGAGAACTGAAAGAGAAGGACAGAGTGAGTGAAGGAGAGAAGAGAAGGAGGACAAAAGAAGTCATGAAAGCATAAGGTGAAAGTAAGGAGGAAAGCCAAAACAGTAACAGAATAATTAAGATAATATCACAACATCAATTTCCTTTACCATTCACAGTGTGTATTAGCTTAAAAACAGGTTGTACATAAAGTTTTTGGACTTTTTCACATCTTTTTTCCTGTGAATACATCTAATAAATTTTAGATTATTGACATTCAGCCATAGTAGATCAGGGTAATATCAGTGGAGTTATTGCAGTTCTATCTGGATTGTTGTATAAACAAACAGTTGGTTTGGTCTCTGAGATCAATACCAATCACCATTGGCTCCTTTGGCTACTGTCATATCTAGGAGCAAATGACTCAAGATATTGAGTAGTGCTTAACAGGAAGTGGTGTGTCAGTACAGATTGTAGCAGATTGGTTGAGTGTTGGCCCTCAGAAATCAGAAGTCCAAGGGCAATGCTACTCAGTGGAACATAAGAAGGGATCATCTGCACCCTGGAGATGAGGCTTCAAGTCAAAATGCATGATATTGCCTTCTAGTCTCATGCTCAGTTATTTTTTGCATTTAATTGATTTTAGTACAGGAAGTGTTTTATCTTTAGAGGACATTTTATCTTTAGAGCATCATCTCCCTTTTTAGCCCCCAAAGTTGACAGTTGTGAGAAAGTAATTTTGGACTGTATCTTTGTTTTAGTGTGGACAGTGTGTTCTAGGAGACTTACATTCTACTCCCATTTATGCCATTTGCATATGCATATGCAAATTGACCCCAAGGAGTCATTTAACTCCTTCTGATTTGGTTTCTTTAACTGTACAGTCCAATTGAACAATTATTAGGTGCCTTCTAGGTGTGAGATACTTTGTTAGATATTCAGGGTATGAAGATAAACAAAAACAAACAAATAAATAAAAGAGGAGTGCCTGCCTTCAAAGACCTAACATAGCAGTGGGATGATGCTTGGTGGTGAGGACAGGACTCCTCAAGTAAACAGATGGAGGGGGGTTGTACTATGTTATTTTTAAGCTCCCTTCAGTTCCTAAAATTCTATGATTCTATGGTCGTCCTTATCTTCTTTATCTTTCTATCTTTATTTCTGAAACTTTGAACTGAGCCACCTTTTCTAGATCTATGTCTTCTCTTACTACATAATGGAAAGATTGATAATACTAGACTTGGAATTTTTCTCCCTCAAAACCTCTTCCCATAAAATCATTTATTGTTGGAAAAGTTTTTAGATGCCTCAGCATTGAAGAGCTATGCAGATATTCTGATATATACTTGACACTAATGAAATTATTTTCAAAAATCACAATTCATGTATCAATATTGAAATCCATCGATAATGGATCTGCCTAGAAATTGGTATTTTCAAGTTGCTTGTTTATTTACAGCAGGCTATTTGTGCAGCCTCCTTCCTTCAGGGGCTATTTTTTGTCAAAATGAAAAATAAATGACAGGTTTGGGAGCCATAGACTAAATGTATGTAAAAATGAATCACTTTCTAGATCAGGGGCTTGAATGTCAATGTGAATGTATTGGGTTTTGATCCCCCCCCCCATTTCCTATTCTTAAAGTAATGATTCTTGCTGGGAAAAGATCCAGAACCATTTGGGATTCACTCTTTAAGTCAGATAAGGAAATGTTGAAAAGACATTCAGATGTTCTAAATAATATGGGAATTTCAGTATATAGAGTCATACAACTACTATACAGAAGTAATAAACACTCTTCTGTGTGGGCTCAGATGCATTAATTTTCGGCACTTTTTTCTTAGAACTTTTTTTTGAAAGATGGTTCATTATTGTTGAATTTCAATGTGATTGCAAATTAGGCGACATAAGACTCGATAATAGGAAATTCACAAAAGACCAATTTACATGGTGTCTCAGCAAGAAGGTGGAAGTAAAGGGGAGCATATTGTTCTGCACAGCAGCATGTAATTAAGATGCAGCTATAAATCAGGGAAATATTATAAGTTGTTTAGGTGGACAGGTGGCTGTGTGGAAAGATTGATTATATCCTTTTGCCCCCTTGAGACAGAGGTTTGTAGTCATTCCTAGTAAATTAAACAGCATAATTTCTCAGGCTTCCTACAGTGTAGTTGTCATTGTGTAGGCAACATGCCCTAATATACATAAGAGCCAATTCCAACTCTTGACCATTTCTATTCCAGATGCATTATACGATGTCATCACAGTAGGTGCTCCAGCCGCACACTTTCAGGGATTTAAGAATGGTGGTCTTCGGAAGTTACTCCATCGATTTGAAATGGAAAGGAGAAAGTAAGTAAAACCTGGAAAAAAATTCCCTCAGGTTATTGCACCTTCTATCTGGTCGTTGGTTTGTGTATTTGTGCTTTGAATAAAAAGTTTCAGCCCCAGAATGACTGCCATATAAGGACGGTCCTTGATATTCTCTTTCCATTTAGTGGTTTGGATTTCTTACCTTCCTTTGGCAAACTTTAGTCAAAATTAAGAAAAGGTCACTGGAATTCTGAAATGTGTTAGTGATAATGGTAATGCTGGATTGTCAGAAATAGTGTGCTTAGGAGTCATGTCACTGTGAAAGAAGTAACGTTATGCTGATTGAATATTAATTATCATTGTGTTATGAAATGGTGTCCAGGTGAAGTTATGTTGATAGCATATTGTAATTTGTCCATGGAGTCAATGTAGCTTTAGGGAAAGGAAATGGGTCTAGACATCAGAAGTAATACCCAGGGATATCACCAGTAACTTTTTTTTTTTTGAGGGCAATTGGGGTTAAGTGACTTTCCTAAGGTCACATGGCTAGGTTTTTTTTTTGGGGTGTGTGTGTGTGTGTGTGTGTGTGTGTGTGTGTGTGTGTGTTAAGTGTCTGAAGTCGGATTTGAACTCAGGTCCTCCTGACTCCAGGGCAAATGCTCTATTCACTGTGCCACCTAGCCACCCCAACCAGTAACTCATGATGTGACCCAAGCAAGTCAAGACACTTAATGGCTCCTATATCCAGTTTCCCCCTTATTGTACTAGAAATAATCCACATCATTAATGGCTCACAGGAATGTGGTGAAGAAGCTTTTAATTATTTAAGAGAAAGATTTTGTATATGCTTTGTCAATACAAATTATAAATTTGTAGGAAGGAAAAAAGACAAGAGACTTTTAACTTCTTAGAAACCCCTCCTCAGGAAGCTGTGACACTGATTTCACCCCCTACTCTTCAAGGGCTGACTCCCTCTCCAGAATGTTGATTAATTCTGCTCTTTAGTGCTCCTCTCCAACAGCAGGACCCCTTATAATGATGTGATCAATACACTTACTGACCTTTCCAAATTATCTCCCATTGACATAACATGTATATAGGATAAATCTTCAATATCTATGTATTGGCTATTATTATTAACTAAAAATAGTGAAAGTTTTAGAAACAGGGCTACTACCTCATGTACAGGGTAACTGTACATGTACTAGAAAGCCTGACAGAGTTATAATTCTCTCATAACTTTGTATGGTCAAGATGTTCAGGTCACTTGAGATTAAATTACCTGCTCTTCCAAGTATAGATATTGAAGAAGAATGGTTTTATTTTTTTTTTATTTTTTTATCAAATGCTTTATTAACTTCTAGTTTACATCATTTGTTTCCACAAGATTTTGAGTTACAAATTTTCTCCCCGTTTTTCCCCTACTCACCACCCCAAAATAGCTATCCACTGGATATACCCTCCACCAATCTGCTCTCTCCCATATCTTCTCCCATACCCCCTCTGACTTTCCAGTAGGGCATGGTGGATCTCTATGCCCCAGTGCCTGTATATCTTATTTCCCATTTATGTGTAAAATAATATTGATAATCGAATATATATGTGCATATATATGTATATATATATATATACATATATAAATATTTTAAACATTTGATTTTAAAACTTTGAATTCCATATTCATTCCTTCCTCCCTTGTCAGCCACCCTTACTGGGAAGAAAAGCAATTCAATGTAGGTTGTACATGTGTAGCTATGTAAAACATTTCCATAGTAGATATATTGTAAAAGACTGATTATATTTTCCTCCCTCCTATCCCACCTCCGACTTGTTCTGTTCTCTACTTTGATTCTGTCCCTTTACAAAAGTGGGTGCTTCCAAATTCCCTCCCGCACCCAGCCTGCCCTCCCTTCCATCATCCTCCCTCTCATCCCCTTCCTCCCTGCTCTCCCATAGGATGAGACACTGTATTTAGTGTGTACGTCATTCCCTCCCTGAGCCAAATTCAATGAGAATAAGGTTGACCCATTCCCTTTTGACTTCCTGTTAGAAGAATGGTTTTCTAATGGATGAGAGGGCAGTGATTGAACTACATGAAAAAAAAATGAACAGATTTATCATCTACTGAGATGCTTGCATTTGAGATAGAAAGCAAGCACTTGTTTTCAGTCTGAGCAGATATGTATGGCTTCAGGTAGCAGGGTATAATGAATGAGACTATTGGCATGGAGTGTAGGTGACCTCGGTTCAAATCCTACTTCAAACATGATATGACTAGTTAAGTGACTTATGCCTCATTTTCCTTACTTGAAAAATGAACTTGATGGTTCTTATGGCGCCTTCTAGCTCAAAATCTATGATCCTTTGTCAGGAAAGGTTTAAGAATGGCAAATGTGGACATGTTCAAAAAATTCCAGAATAGTCAGACTAGGAGAGAACCCTTATAATTTGTGAGTAGTAGAACAAATGAAAAATGTTCTAATGTACAGAATGAGAAGGAAAGCTCTCAGGTGGAGAGATGAGAGATGACTTCCAAGATTGAGAGCAGAATGAAAAGTCAATAGAGCAAAAAAAGTTGGATAAAGCTTCTTAGAAGGCATAACTCTCATCAAATATTAAGAGAAAGCCTAGGTATTGAAGTACAATCTTATCGTGAGTTTGACTTCCTTCGTTCATTGAATGTTAATTACTGAATGATTATTTAGATTCCACTAGAATAGGATATGAGATTATCAATAGGAAATATGTATGATGATATTAAGAATGGTAAGAATTACAGCTAGTCTTTATATAACACTGTAAGATATGCAAAGGCTTTACCTCTCTAGTTCCACATGATCTTATTTGCTAGAAGGTATGGCCTCTGTGCTCAAGGAAATGAAAGATTTTGGGGGAGTTCTAGACATGTACACATTATGACATGGAAAGTAGCCCTTTTCTGCTCTGTAAACAAGGCGGCTGCGTTCAATGACCAATAAAAACTTTCACTTCTAAAATTCTGAGATTGTAGGAGAAGCAGTGATAACAAGCATATGAATATGTTTGAAAATTTTTAAAGGTTTTCAAAACCTCCTTATTTATCCCTCAATTCGTTCATTTGCTTGCTTATTTTTGAGGCAGACAGGTGCTTTGAAAACACTTGATATCACTGTCAGAGTAGATGAGATAATTTGTTGGCTTGGTCACTTTACAACCATTTCTAATGTTCCTGTGAGTTGAATGGACTGAATTCTTCATCTTTAACCTTGACATTTTGACTCTAATCAGGTTCACTGTATGAAAAGGAAGCAAATAAGGAATTTGGGTGATAATTTCCACGGTTCTCCTAAAAATGTGACGTGTGTGTGTGTGTGTGTGTGTGTGTGTGTGTGTGTGTGTGTGTGTGTGCTTAGTTCAGTGGAAAGACTTCTAGCTTTTGAATCAGAAGAATTAGGTTCCAATTCTACCTGGTCCACTTTATAATCTGTATTACCTTAGTCATGTGATCCCTCTCTGGGCCTCACTTTCCTTATTTATTAGACAAAGGGATTGCAGATGATCCTTGAGAGCCCTTCAAGCCCTTAATCTGTGATACCAGGATCTGACAATACTCTGATCTGAATAATGGTAATTGCAGTGCTTTTAGCTCCTACATGAGTCACAGGATCTCTCTAGATAGACACCAGGGAAGGGCAGGAGGTGACAAGCTGTAGGTATAGCACTAGTAGGAATTGGGGGTTAGTGCCCTGAAGGTAAGAGCCCATCCCTGATCCAAAGACTTCATTGATATTACTTCAGTATTTCAAGGATTCGTATGGGTGTTTTCTTTGTCAATGAAGATTATAATGTTGCTATGTTAGGTTCATTAAATGCTGATGTGGCTGAGTATTTACTCACCATTCCTGACCATGAGCCTCTCCAGATTTACCTAGACTTGGTGCTCAGGTGACAGACAGGTCTCCTCCATCAACACTTTGTTTTCAAAGCCTTTCTAGCTTGGGAGCTCCATATGGAGTTTGTATTGGCTTAGCCTAGCCCAATCAAGGGATACCTTTCTGCAAGATGGAAAAATCAGAGGGGAAAAATTACTGATGTTTTCTTGACAAAAGTCATATCAAGCATGTGTCACTTTGTAGCTGTGATTTTTTAAAAACTCTTTTTAACTTTGGGTTTGGGGAATGAGGAGATCTGGTGCTAATGTCAATCAGGCAGTGCATCCATGTGAAACCTGGCTCCCTTTAGTCCCCAGTATTTAGTATTAGACTTTAGTATTTGGAAAATACTGAATCAAAAAAAAGCATTCACTCTAAATCTAGTATATGGATTTAGTACAAAGGGATTCCACACCCTGGGAAGGGGAAGGGCCCTTCTTTTCATAGTATGTTCTTTGGCTCACAAGGAGAAAGGTGAGTAAATCCTTCCCCCTGGTTCTTTGGAAACGCTTATGTATACTTATAGATATAATACTTATAAATAACAATAATAACAACAAAAATAACAATAGTATTTCTATGGTGCTTTTTGCAAAGTACTTTGCAAACATTATTTCATTTTATCCTCACGAAACCCTAGGAAGTAGATGCATTATTGTCCCTATTTTTTAGATGAGGAAGATGTGATTTGCTGAAGGTCACACAGCTAGTGTTCAGGTGCAGATTTGAACTCAGATCTGGGTGACTCAAGGTCTAGTTCTCCATCCATTTTGCCACTTGTACCATTTTTTCTTTGCACCAACTTTGTACTAAAGTTTATATCAAACATTCTGTTAATAAGGCAGAAGTACTGGCTATCTGATTAGGACAATACAGGGGGGTGATTTCTGACTGAGGCAGTGTGAAATAGTAGATAGAGACCTATCCTCTGAACACAGAAGATCTAGCTTCAAGTCAAGCCTCTTGATATAATGGCCCCATAAGCCTAGGCAAATAAGAACCTCTCAGTGCACTAGACAGCTTTCTAAGACACTTAGAGGTAAACAGAGTTTCCTCATCATTTCCTTATTATAAGTTCCCCATACCAGTTAAATCAGAGGGTCCTATCCTTCTGATCACCAAGATAACCATGTTCTGAAATGTCTTCTTCAAAATTAGAATGGATCTGTGAACCTTCCAACCCTACAGATATAGATAGATAGATAGATAGATAGATAGATAGATAGATAGATACATAGATAGATACTTTTATCCTGTGAAATTTTTAGACCTGCCCTCCCAACAGTTCTCCATTGCTGATAATGAAATTAGTATTATTCCTATTTCACAGATAAAGAAAGAGGCAGACAGAAATTAAATGATTTACCCATGACCATACATAAAGTTAGTTAATGATTAAGATGAAATTTGTGACCATGCCTCTTGACTCCCATTTCCAGATCCCTAGTCATTACTACATGATACTTTTCATCTCAAAGGCAATGGGAAAAAAAGACACTTGGTAGGTGTGTGGGCTGGAATGGGTAAGAAAGCTGCAGCCTATTACCAACAATGACTTGTATAAAATACTGTAAGAGATAATCTAGATATATTGAGGGTACTCAAGCAGCAGAAGAAAGTATAACCTGACATCTTTGTGTGAGGTTATTTCTAGACTATTTCTACATTGCCACTAAAGTATCTACAAAATGCTCTGAATAATGGAAAATGTTCTGAATAAAGGAAAAAAAAAGAAAATAGCGTAAGATAAACCCACAGGAAAATGTTATCTTTGGTGGGAGTGCAGATGCAAAACTTAGGAGTTAGAAGATATCTGTAGGGATCATATAGTTCAACCTGTAGAGATGAGGCACAAAGAATAACAGAGAAGTTCAATGAGTCACTCAAGGGAGCATTTAGTGAGGATTTGAGCCCAGGTCATCCGAATCCCAATCCAGCTCTCTTTTTATAGAAGGAATCATCATAAAACCCAGAGAACTTGGGTCGGCACTATTTCTAGGCCCAGGTACAATGTCAAGTAAGATACTAAAATAAAACACACCTCAGCAAGTTTAATTTTACAAGCCTGACACTTCTTGGAGATAATTAACAAAGTAATTAAAACACAGTTGACCCCAAATAGTCATGGTCTTCACGTACATTCTCAGGCAGTACCAGGAATCAGTTTTGTCAGATCCTTAGAGATATCATGAAAGATATCTGATAACATACGAATTCCTCCCCCAAGATATAAGCCATGTCACTAGGGGCAGAAATTTAGATGATATATAATCGTCACACTGAGACCTCTAGTTGCTAGCTTTGCCTGCTTTATGTTTAGCAGGGCATCACAAATTCAATTTTAGTAGAACCTGTATCTGACTAGGATCATGGCCTGAATGAATAACCCACTCATTAAAATAAAAGGTACAACATGAAAACTAGGAGCCCTTAGGCAAGGAGATGGGAGCAAATGCAGTTTTTTTTTTCAACACCTCGCTTTTCAGCACATTAACTTATGCCCTTTGCAGTCAGCTGGAACAACTTGGAGCTCCCACTAAATATTCCTAATATAAAATACCTGCTCCGTGTGATGGACTCACTTAGATAACTATCTATGCAAGTTTCTACTGGAGCCTCATGATCATTATCTCCTGAAAAGTGAATTAAATCTGGTGGGGAGTGGGGAGGAAGGAAAGGAAAGAAAAAATAAACCAATTCAATGGAAACAACACTGTAGCATAGTGAAGGACAGTTTGACTTTGGGCAACCATGATGTGGATTCTAATAGTATAAGCTGTTATTAGGGTGTTTCTGGGAAAAGAAAGAATAAACCAAAAAAGCCTTGCTCTTTGAAAAGTCAATAGATACAAGCTCAGAAAAAGAAGAGATTGTAAATGAGAAAATGCCTTACTATTGTGTGGTGGTGTCTAAGAACGATGTAACTTCAGTCTCTCTGAAATAAGAAAGGACTTTTTTGATTTGAAAGAAAAATTTACCTTGGGAGAAAAGAAAGAAGGCTGAAGTGTTGCTTCTTCCCACACTATGTTAGGCTTTTAGCAATCATACAATGGACTGCATGGAAGATTAAGCCCTGTATATCCACCTGTGAGAGCTGTTGCTTTGATAATGCTTAGCCCAGTGCCTGACACATAGTAGGTGCTTAATAAATGTTTACATTTATTCAAATGTTCAAAACATGTTATTTTGAGCTTTTAAGCAGCTAATGTTAGTAATACCTTCCTTATCTTGATTGGCACTTTGATGTATCGGAGGTTCCAGGTGGAAATATGCCTTCCTCTAGAATAGGGACACCCTTCCACAGCTTTTCAGCTTGTGGGACTCCTGCCCATGTCTTTCCATATCTCTACTGTAGAGGATCTGCCTAAATACTTGAGGATTTCCTGTGGTTCTTAAAATGTCTTGGTTACCACAATATGCTTCTGGTTCTTTTGAGAACCATTCTTGACCACACCCAGGCTCCTTCCTTTTCTGTTCACAAGTGGCCACTTGATATCTGGGCTATGCTGTCATTCCATACAAAATAGCCTGCTAGTTAAATGCTGCATCTTGCTTCTCACCCTCCAAAGATCTTTGCATTGCCTTTGGATTAAACTAGTAGGACATAATGGATTAAGCAGCTGAACTTGGAATCGAAAGACATGAATTCAGTCCTACTAATCACTAACTTACTTGGTGAGCCCATATGGGTAGATCGTTTAACTTCTTGGCTCCTTGGCTTCCCCATCTACAAACATGAAAAAAATAGTTGTTGCCTCTCTAACAGTCTTTTTGTGATGAAAGTGCTTTGCACACCTGTGCTACATAAATTTCTGTTATTGTTACCTGTAATTTTGGTTACTCTGAGATAGTGTAATTTGTAACCATAAAATATTATATAGGAAAAAAATGGATGCTAGAGATTAGCTTTTGCAGTAGCAAGAAGCCTGGACTCTTCGAAATTTCCTAAATAACAGTTTCCTTTTTGATCTCTTTATCTGAAGAAAAAGAGATTTGGAGAACAGCTTATTGTCTGTGTGCAGTCCTTGCCCAAGACCCATATAGACAAATAGAAAAGCTTAGAATCACAGTGAGATAGATTAGGGAAGGTTTTCTGAAACAAACTGGTTAAAACAAATGAATAAGAATCAAATAAATGATCAAGGATCTATAACATATCCAACTAGTCTGGATCAATAAGTCTTTGCTTAAAGACCGACCTCTAATGAAGGAGAGCTTCCTCTCTCCTAAAGCAGCCTGTCCTGCTTGGGGAAGGCTCTTAATTGTTCAGAATTGATACCATTCCAACTTTCTCTCATTGCTTCTGCTTCTGCTTTTCACTCTCAGGCATAATGTGAATAGTCCCCCTTGTTTCTGAGAGCTCTTCAGATGCTTCGTGAGAGCCATCATGTCCCTCCCTGTGAAATCTTCTTTTTGCAAGTCTAAACATCACCACTACCACTAGCTCTGGAGGTCTGACTCATCTGATTACTTTTCTCTAGGTACTCTTTACTTTATCAACTTCCATCCTGAAATGAGCACAGTAGGCTAGGTGTGGTCTGACTAGGCAGAGTCTACAGGGACCATTGCTTCCTGATTTCTAGATAGTAGGCTTTTCCATGCAGATCAATTTTTCATCTGTTTCATTTTTTTTAATCTTCGAATACTAAGTTTATTTTGAATTTGTAGCACTCTAAAACCTCCATATCTGTGTCATGCATACTGCTATATGATCAAACCTAATCCATTAAGTATTTTATGATTTTTGCTCTTTTATCACAAATAGAAAACATGTATAATATATGGTGCTATACATGATATTGTACATTACATTAATTATTTATAATTTTATATTATAAATAATATGCCATGCAATATAACATATGGCATATTGTTTTATATATTGTTATTATATATATTATCTTAATAATTTCATCTTTAGCCCAATGTTTTACCCTGTGAAGATCATTTTGGGGTATTGACTCTGTCATTCTTTGTGTAAGTGATCCCTTGCTGCTTTTTATACTCTGCATATTTGATAATCATACTATCTATAACTTTATCCATGTCATTGATTTAAAAAAAAGTCTAAACATAGGTAGGAGTACACATTCATGGGAGTACTCCACTGAAGACTTTTAACCATACTGATAATGACGCATTAGTTAGGAAGATAGAGCTTGATACAGGAAATAGAACTGGATTTCACTCAGAAGATCTGAATTTGAATTTTATCTCCACCACTTACAACTTGGGTTACCTTGGAGTAATTATTTAACTTTTATGGGTGTCAGTGTCCTCTTATGCAGAATGAGGGATCTGGTTAGATAGCACTTACGGTTCATTCCAATTCTAAATATTTTTTTACTTGATATTGGGGCAAGTGTAGGGTGTCTTCAGGGAAGACTAGTAGGAATGCCAAGCCCTTTTTTCTGGTCTGCTTTCCACCTTTGGTGTCTACCTATTCCACCTAACTCTCACCTTTGTCTTGAAGAAGCTATAGCATGCTCAGTGGCCATACTTCTTAAACTAGGTTGAAGGTAACCAAGGGGTCTCAAACCAGTTGGTGAATTGGGGGGTATCTATCTCAAGCATTGAAGACTTCCACTGGTGAAATAGGCAAATGAGAATGGTTTGTTCCAACAACCATGAAGGCAGCTGAAGCAGGATCTATGGAGTGTTTAGAGCTTGGTTAGACATCAAAGACACTCAAGATACAGTCATTTACTGCATCTTGAGCCATCACCAGTCATCTTGACTCAGTCCTGCCTCTGGATTCAGGAGAAGAAAGTGAGGTGAATGACTTCATGCAACTCTGCTTCACTTAAAGCCAATTTATACAAGAATCCAAAAAGATATCATTATCTGATGCAGTGATGATCTTGAGTCCTATTATTCAACTAGCTCTGAATCATACCAATTATGTTTCCACTTAAACCATAATTCTCCATTTTTCCCATAAAAATAGTGTGGGAGACATTGTTTAGTCATTTTGTTTGTATTTGATTCTTCATTAACTCTTTTGGGGTTTTCTTGACAAAGATACTGAAGTGATATGCCATTTTCTTCAGCTCATTTTCCAAATGAGGAATTGAGGCAAACAGGGTTAAGTGACTTGTCCAAGGTCACACAATTAGTAAGTGAGGCTAGATTTGAACTCAGGTCTTCCTGACTCCAGAACTGATACTGTATCTTCTATACCACCTAGCTGCCCTAAGAGATTTTATCATGTCCCTCCACCCCCCCCCCCCAAATCTAGGTAAGCCATATCTATACCATTTCTTTTATCTACCAGTCTAGAAATCTTGTAAAATAAGGAAATGACATTAGTCTGAAAAGTCCTTTATTAGATAAAACCATGATGAGGCTTTATGATCACTATTTCCTTTTCTAGGTGTTTACTAGTCTTCTCATTAGTGTAATGCCTTCTACTTGTATTTAAGAACTAGTTGAGTCAAGTCACCATAATGTGATGGCCATGCTGCACAATAATGAATGCTCTCCAATGTATTTGCTGGCAGAAGCTTAAAATCCAAATGCAAGCTCTCCTCCTTATTACCTTTATGATGGTAGTTACTTACTATGAATGACTTCCTTCCCCCATGCTTCAGGAGCTTCAGCTGTGAAGTCAAGATGTTTAAGTGCTTAATGTAGAAGTACCTGACACAGTGGAGTGCATTCAGATCTAAATGCATGATCCCCAAATGCATAAACAACTCTCCTTGCTAATCACTGTCTCTGAATCTCCATTATTCCATAAATCGTCATGTTTCACTGTTTCCTTGTGGTTTGAGGTGACTTTGGATTCTTCAAGGCAAGGTCAGCCAGGCTCATGCACTAATATATTCTATCTTGAAGTCCATTCCCAGCAACGGGTGTTATGCCTGCCCCTGCCCTCTGAGAGGCAGGCTAGTTAAGAATGAAGACCCTCAGAACTCATGATCTGTCCACCGAATGACAAATTATCTTCCCATGGAAACTCACAAAAAAACAACAACAAATTGCAAAATGATTCTCTTCTCTGTAGCACCTTCTAAGAGAAATCTAAAATAGTGAAGAAGGTACTTAGGATCACATATTTTAGTCTGTCTATAAATGTTGATGTAACAGTATTAATATTCTAAATGTGAGATGTTGTTCAGTGACCAACCCTTCTGTGTAATACAGGAGAAAATTTTTAAAAATTAGTCTTTAATATCCTAATTATAAATGAAATGTGGCATAGTGGATAGAGTGCTAGGCCTAGGGCTGGGAAGGCTGATTCTTAAATATGGCATCAGGTGGCTACTACCTGTTTGATGCTGGCAAGTCACCTCCCCTGCCTTTGCTCAATTTCCTTATCTGGAAAGTAAGGATGATAATGATAGCACCTACCTCCCAGAGCTGTTGAGAGGATCCAATGAGATGATATTTGTAAAGTACTTAACATGGTACCTGGCACAAAGTACACTCTCTATAAATGGTCATTTATCATTATTATTAGGAAGTTATACTTGATGGAGAAATAATTCCTAAGTCTCCAGTGGAGAGAAAAATAAATAAAGGAGTTAATAGAGTTGACTTTACTATGTATGCAAAGGCAACAAAAATATTCCATGTAACACATGGACTAAAATTCTCATGATGAACAGAAACAAAAATATCCCCATGAAGATTGTTGCTGTTCAGTTGTTTTTCAGTTGCATCCAATTCTTCATGACGCCATTTAGGGTTCTCTTGGCAGTGATTTGCCATTTCCTTCTCCAGTTTATTTTACAGATGAGGAACTGAGGCAATTAGGGTTAAGTGACTTTCACACAGCTAGTAAATGTCTGAGTGCAGATTTGAACTCAAGGACACGAGTCCCCCTGAATCCAGGCTCTGTGCTCTATCCACTGTGCCACTGACCTGCTCCCAAGAAAATAATTATAGCCAAATGCCAATACCTATTATAGAGGATAAGGATCTGTAGAACACTTAAAAATAAGTCATTAAGTACCTTTAAATTAGATCAATATACACTTTAATAATTAGCAGTTTTAATGGTGAGCATGGGGACAATGGGGGGAAAGAAGTTAGAAAAGTGTAATTTCTTCCCTGTAGAGAGCTCCAGGGAGGAACTTTATCTTTCAGTACAGGTCAGCACCATCACTTCAACTTAGTCTTAGAGAGTTGCCTAGAGAACTGAGAGGCGAAGTAATTTGTTGAGGGTCACACAGTGAACATGTCAGAAACAGGACTCAAATGAAAATCTTCTAGCTCTGGGGCCAACTCTCTATCTTCCAAGCCAGGCTGGACTGCCTCTCCAGTCTTAGAAAATAGGTTTCAGAATTAAGAAGTGAAGGGTGCCAGAGAATTAGAGGCTACATATAAACCTCACATCTATGTCATTAATTCTACCTTCAAGAAGAAATTTGGGCCCAGCCTAGGGTTTCTTGCTGGAGGGATATTCAAATGTACGCTGACCAATAACTGTAGTTTCAGCTTAAGTAACCTGGCTATGGAACCTCTATAAAACCAGCACACTGTCTGTTCCAATGCACTGTCTGATTTGGGCTTGTACCCTGACTCCAAAGGATGTTTGCAGATGAAATTGAAGATGCAGAAGAGGAGCTTTGTACTTTATGCTGGACTTTTGTGTCAAAAACAATCACCCTTGACTGTGGACATTGTGCTTGCTTGTATTGTCTCTGGGAAAAAACCTCTCTACATTTCTGTTGTCCTACATGCTGGGAATTCTCCCAGCTGAGAACACTACAGGATGACATTGCCATGCACCCTGATGGAGAAGGCATATGTGAGCTGCACTGGGAAGACCAAAAGTTCTATTGTGAGAATAAGGAGACCCTACTGTGCGTGACCTGCTCCAAATCAGAGCATCCTGAGTATCACAGACACTGGCCCATTGCAGTGGCTGCTGTGAAGTATAGGAAAACGATCCAGACAGATATAGAAAAATTGTCCTCCAAAGTAAAAAAAATCCAATCTCAATTTCATGAGAATAGACCCTTGGCATGGGCTATGGTGTGGGCTGACATTAAAGATGTAGTCAGACAACGATCTGTGCAAGAAACGGAGGTAATGTGCGAATACCTGAAGAAGAAGAAAGAGAATCCTGAGAGAGAAGTAGAGGAACTCATAATGAGGACAGGCAACAAGGAGCTCCTCAATGCCTATGAGAAGCTGAAGGAGATGGAAGCTGCCCAGCAACAGGACATAATGAAACAAAAGAGGAAGTGGGAGGCCCTGATGTTCCAACAAAGCACATTTCTAAGAGACAAAATAAGAGAATTGGAGGAAAAGAACCAGAAATCAAATGTGGAACTCCTACAGGACATGAGCCATACATTTGCAAGGAATTACCTGAGAAGGAATTTGGAACCTTTCATTCCTCAGATGGATACTTCTTTTCTCGATGTGGCAATGGAATTTCTAAAACTCTTTGAGACATCTGGACTGCCACAGACCTGTAATTCCTACAATTTTTCTGAAGAAAATAGGAGCTCTATCACTTTTGTACCTGACTCTTCAGGAAAGACATATCCTGTTTATACTACTGGCAATCTTCAAGCTGACTCCGTTAGAGTGGTAGTTTTCTTACTGAAGACTTCAAGTACAACCCCCACTTTGTGGACTACCATTTTTGAGGGATAAATCATTTTCCAATAGTCTTTGCCGCAGTTAGAAATACAGTTCATGCAAATGCCAGTCAATACAGCTTAAGAGTATTTCTGGATGCTTCCTCATGTTTATCCCATTTCTATTTTGTCAGTCATAAAATGAAAAACCTAGAGCAAGAGTTCTTTAATCTTGCATATAGAGATTCCACCACCCACCTCAGCAAAAGTTCAGTGGGTAGATATTCAATCCATAAACCTGAAAAATAAAAAATAGCATTTTAATTTCAAAAAAAAAAAAAAAAAAAAGAAGAAATTTGGGAGGAGTTAGATATGGCAAATAGCTAAGAACAGTACAGAAAAGCAAAAAGACGGTATCTTAGCAGAAAAGGAATGACTACTTACCAATGTGGGAGTCTTTTCCAAATCAACTGCATGTTTACAGTCATACCATTCACTTTGGACCAAAGGTAAAAATCAATACAAAATTAAATGAATAGAAATGTGAATTTGGCACTTTGAATCAAAACTCCAAGTTTATTTCTTTATATCTGATTTGGGTCTGGGAAAGGGATAAAAGAACAGATACCCACATGGGCTATACCACCATTTTTAAACAAAAGTTTCTCTCATAAACATCAGTCAACATTATGAAGAGTCCAAAATAACCTAGAAACCATCTCAACTTGCAAAAATGTAATCTTGTGAAGTGGACCAAGGACAACACTGCTTTAGAATATGAATACCAAAATATCTTATGGAGGGGAATTTCAGATTATTCTCTCATGAAATATTGAGAAGCAATAGAGAAAAAATTTATTTGCAAAAAAAGTTGGCACAAAATGCTGCCAAATAAACAAGCATTTATTAAGTGCCTACTGTGTGCTAGGCACAATACTAAGTGCTGGGAAATACAAAGAGAGGCAACTATAGTCTCTGTCTTCAAGGAGCTTACATCTAATGGAAAAGACAAAGTATAAGCAACTATATAACAAACAAAATATATACATGAAATATTGAACATAATCCCAGAGGAAAGGAACTAGCATTAAGGATAACCAGAAAAGCATTCTTACAGAAGGTGGAATATTAGTTGGAACTCAAAAGAAGCCATTTTGAGGAAGCAGAGGTGAGGAGGGAGAGATCTGTAGACATGTTGGATTGCCAGTGAATATGCAGAATCAGGGAATAGAATGTCATTTAGGACTAACAGGAAGGAATCAGTGGCTCATAGAGAATGTGGAGAGTAGGGGGAATTAAAGCTATGAAGGGTTTTCAAAGCCAAACAGAGGATTTTCTCTCTTATCCTAGAGGTAATGAGGAGCCACTGAAATTTATTGGATAGAGGGATGACATGATCAGACTTGCACTTAAGGAAAATCATTTTGATAGCTGAATGGAGTGGAGAGAGGCTTCAGTCAGGGAAGACAGATAGGAAGTTACTAGAACATTTAGGGCATGAGGTAATGAGGGTCTGTTCCAGTGTTATGGCAGCATGAAGAGAAGAAGGGAACACATACAAGAGATGTTAGGAAGGTAAAATTGACCAGACTTGGCAAAAGATTGGATGGGGTGGGAGGAGGGGGAAGGTCAGGTTAGGACCTAGGTTTTAAGCCTGGATGACTAGAAAAATGATAGGGCCTTTAATAAAGTTTTAACTAGATTTTAAATAGAAAATGAATGATATGGAACTATGGCGGTAATGGACCTACTTTAGTCATATCACATTTGAGAACAACTGTATGCTTTCTGGGCAAATACTGATATAAAATGAAGATATTTAAATTAAACCCCAAATATAATAACTCAGTTTAATGAGTTTCATTTAAATGAACAAAAATTTCCATTTAAATTACATATATACATTATAAATGATAGTATGATTACATATGTGTCTGAAGAGATGATAGATGTAGCTAGTGATCTAGACATCAGTATTCTAAATGTAGTCCTAATCTCTTGTAAGTTAAAAATCTTTATCTTCTAACTGTTCACTCTTCAAATATTTCTTGTTTATTTATTTCACTTACATATATGTATGCATATGAAAATAAATACACAGATAATTAAATGATAGATTTTATGCCATATTTGTTATAAAAAACAATATTAAACAAAGCTAAAAACTTTAATCTCATTGAGTTCAAGAAGCCTTAGGGAGATATTAGGCTTTTTCTTCTTTTGTGACTAGTAAAAAACAGAGAAGGTGAATGATTGAGTGATAGTTTTTGAGGAATGAAAGAAGAAAGTTCAAGGATCTCCCTTTGTATCACATCTATCTTTTCAATGTATTATAGCTTTTTATGAATGTTATGACAGTCCCCTACTAGACTACAAGAAGTCAACAAGGGCAAGGATCAAGTTGCCTTTGTATCATTCCCTCAGTGGTCACCCAGTTTTGAAGTGTGTTTTGCATTTAATTGACAAGTTGATTATAAAGCAAAACTGAGCCCTAAGACTTTCTTGTTATCAAGAAGTCTCTTATATTTTACCTATTGTAGGTTGGCAATGAGTAAAGTGCTTTCTAAACTGTAAATTATATATGAGTTAGTAGTTCTAATAGCAGCAATGACAGTAACAGAAACAGTAGATGTTAGCAGTAGTAATAGTAGCAATAGTTACAAAAACAGTGATAGTAGTAGTATTTGTAATAATGGTATTAGTCATAATAATAATTGTCATGGTAGCAGTAGTATTGGTATAAGTAGCAGCAGCAGCAGCAGTAGTAATAATGATGGTGGTGGGAGTAGTAGTAGTAGTAGTAGTAGTAGCAGTGGTAGTAGTTTAAACAAATAAGCAGAAAAAATACATTATCAGCAGGCATATCAAAACTTAGAAGAGAGAAGGGTGATATGTAATTGTAAGTGTGGCAAAGTGGAAGAAGGAAGCTTTTCTCTATACTTAAATAAAAGAAAATAATCTGAAAACAGTTTATTGTTTAAAGATTTCTTTTTGGAAAGTTACAGAAAGCATTTTGCCTCTGCTGTAAACCACATTTTCTTTAAGCTGCCATGGTTAAGTCAATTCAATTAGGTTACATTTTATCCAAGAACAAAGTCATGCACTCTAGTTAAAGAAGGAGCTTTCTGTAATAAATATAATAAAAAATGAAAACAGCTTTCTATTAGCCTAACTGCGTGTTCAATATATGTCATCCCAAAGACAGAAAGCGGCTCAAATGAGAGCCATTTAGCACATCTATTGCCAATAAAACTTTTCTGTAGAGAGATTTAAAAATAAAAAAGCTAAACTGGACAGGATCTCAGCCTTGGAAAAGTTAAAATGAAAAGGGTACATTTTAAAAATTGAGATGGCTGACCCAAATGGAACAAACACTCATAGCATAAGCAGAATTTATGAGGTGCAGCAAAGATAGGGGAGGTACAAATTTATAGATCCTAACCCTTTCTTTAGCATTTTCAAAAGTAAGTAGTTTGTTTTCCTTCACTTAAAACTAAAGTTTCAGTGCCTACTTGTGAGGAGTGTTGAGTAGGGCAATAGATGAGATACAAAGTTTAAGAAGCAGTGTTTTAGCCTCATGCTGCTAATAGTCTAGTAGTAATAGATATGGCACATCTATAAACAAGATCATTCTCCAGATTAGCTGGAGAAAGGTGATTTTTGAGCTTGGCTTGAAGAGATGAAGAGTTTGAAAGAGGTCTAGGTCATCCCAAGCAGAGGAAAAACTTAGAGATATGGAGAAGAATGAGCAATTAGTATGCCTGTAGTATAGTTAATAGTCCAATTTGACTGAGGTAGAGAGTACATGATGATAAATCATAGACTGTCAATTGGAGGAAAACTCAATGATCATCTAATCTACCCTGAATGTGAACAAGTATTCACTCCTCAGTATCCACCACAAGCTGTCATCCATCCTTTTCTTGAAGTTATTCAGAATATGTACTCTTATGAGAAGCAGTAAAATTTTGAATTATAGAAAATTAGGATTAATTTATAATCTAAAATTGGCTTTTTTCATACTTATATAGATTTGCTTAGGAGTAACTTCTCCCCATGCCCCATTCCCACACAAACCTCAAACTGCTAAGCTGAAATTCTAACTGTGGAAGAGGCAACGAAGAGAATCAGTTCCCCTCCCTCCTTTACAACTGTGCAAGTCCTTTGGCCTTGAAAGAGTATAACAACCAAGTACATTTTATTGACATTCACTGGGGATGTGGTGAATTAAACCTCATGGACAGTAATACTGACCAAAACTAAATGGTTTATACCAGTCCTTATAGCTGCATTTTGGGACTGAGAGATTTCTATAGAAGTGAGAGACTAGACAGAGTTTGCCTAAAGCAATGTCTTTAATTGACATGTTTTTAGCTCACTCAAAAGAAAGTGCTTCAGTTGAGATACCTGTGAGGAAAGGGTCAAGAAAGGAGGTAGTCAAGGACAGATCTGAGTTATAGTCTAGAGAGGTAAAGCTACTACTATTCCTCTGGAGGATAAAGATCTCTGCATGATTCAGCCTGTGGAAAGGAGTCTTGGTCCTGAGTGAGATAGCTTCAGGCCACAATGAGAGGATGAGAGGGATCCATAATTCCCTGAAAGAAAGCCACTCTTCATGCCTGTATTATGCTAAGGCTTATTTTTTGCCTTGTTTGTGAATAGTTGTCTGGGTTCCGTCCCACAAAACAGAGCTGCTCAGAGAGGACCAGATGTTTTATAGGGAGAAGCAGGCTCTTACTCAGACATATCAGATTGCTTTCCCACCTCTGATGTCACAATAGCACAGACACCAAGAGAAGGTTATAAGCCTGAATGGTTGTTTTTTCATAAATTTTTATTGATATCTTTTGTTTGAACATTCATTAGGTTTTTCCCTATATCCTTCTCCTTCCTCCTTACAGTCAGTCTTCATAACAAAGTATGTGTTTTTTAATAAAAAGAAGAAAAATAGCAAATTAGCTAAAAATTAAATAAGCCAAAAATGAGCAAAACATGTATGTCTGACATTATTGGGATGTTCCACATCTCTCACCTGGCATTATTATGGGACCTCTCACCTCACCTTAGCAAAGAAGCAAGGTAAATTTCTGCTCATATTTCTCCTTTGCCCAAATCTCATTCTTTGTAATTAGGCAACATGCATTACTAATTGTTTTGTGGTAGTTGCTATTTTCATTGATGTTATTGTACCGTGCTTAATGTTTTCCTGGTTTTGTATACTTCACTTTGCATCAGTTAATGCATCTTTTTAATGCTCCTTTGTATTTCTCATCTTACTTGTTCCTGAAATCATAGAAAGCAATTTTCCATTACCTTTATATAGCACAATTTGTTTGGCCAGTCTGCCAATTGATGAACATCTGCTTTATTTCAAATACTTTGCTATAACAAAAGTGCTGCTATAAATCCTTTATATATATATATATATATATATATATATATATATATATATAGTATGTATGTATGTATGTATGTATGTATATATATACACATACCCTTTCTTTTTGTCAGTGACCTTTATGGTGTATATATTTGATGAAATTCTCTGGATTCAATGGAATCTCTCAGTCAAAATGAATATCTTAGCTACTTTATTGGCACAATTCAAAACTTGTGTTCCAGAATGGTTGTGCTAATTCACAGGTCTACCAAAAATGTGTCTCTCTTCTTATAATGCCTCCAATTTAGCATATTCCCATTTTTAAAAAATGCTTTTTTCTTTGGAGGAAGTAAGACCTGGGTTTATTTATTAAATTTATATTTCTTACTATTTTGTTCTGGATTATTTGCCATCTGGTTAATAGTTTGCAATTCTTCTGACAGCTTGTAACCCTTTACCACTTGTCTATTGAGAGATGACTTTTGTTTTTATTTTTAATTGATTTCCTATTTATGTTGAATAACAAAGCTTTTTCAGAGATAATTGATACAAAGATTTTAATACGTTAAGGAAGCGGAGAGGGGATTTTCCAAAAAAGAGAAGAGTTGGAGTACTTGAGGTACTCTAAGGTCCAAATGTATTAAATAAGGGTTTCTGTTAAAAAATGTATTCTTTTCTGTCTGCTGTTGTTAGTTTATTTCCCTTTTTCCTATTTCTTTTTTTTTCCTTCCTTTTTTTTTGTTGTTGTTGTCTTTCTCAGTCTGGTACTGAATCCATTTCCAAAGTCATCCTAAATCGCTTTTAAAAATAGAGCCAAAGATTTGGTTTTGATCATCTTATCAAATTTAACAGAGAAAGAAATTGAGACCCAGGGATTCTAAGTAACTTGGTCAAGGTCATCCAGACCTTCGACTCCAATTTCATTGCTCTCTCCACTGTTTCAAGATGTCCCTGTTGTTCAGTCATTTTTCAGTTGTGTCTGACTCTTTGTGAGCCCATTTGGGGTTTTCTTGCAACTAGAGTGGTTTGTCATTTCCTTCTCCAGGTCATTTTACAGATGAGGAAACCAAGGCAAATGGGGTTAAGTGACAGGTTCACAAAGCTAGTAAGTGTCTGAACTCAGGAAGATTAGTTTTCCTGACATGAACCCTGGCACTCTATCCACTGTACCATCAACTTGAAAACCCTAACATCACCACACTCCACCCCAATCAGATTCCTCTACAGAGGCATTATTGCAGCTAGGTCCCAATATGTAACACCATCTAGTTATGTGATTGAATTCATACTGTTTGAAATTATAGCTATATAAAGTATAGTGATAGATTCCAGCCCATATATAGAAATACATTATGTGAATTTGAGCAATAGGGCCTCCTCCAGGAGCTCATTATGTGCATTAATAAAGGCCCTAGCTTAAGTGTTTTTGAAGCCTTGTTACCAGGGGAGGACCTATAGTCACTGTTCCTTTAGTGATCTTGAGGCAGTGAGACCTTGGAATATTTATGTATTTCTGGTGTATCTGAGTTTGATGATGAGGGTAATGCTTCAGACATGTTTTGATTTTGCTCATGTGTCCCTTTTTTTGTGAGCTAAGATAAGGAGTCCGAATTAATTTACTGGGGCTTCTGCTACAACATTTTGTAATAACATTTTTGTAAGTGTCATTTTCAAGCAATCTTTACATGCACTGAGGAAACACATTGACAGGACAACTAAGGCAAAAATAAACAAACAAAAAATATGAATTGAGAGATTGTTAGAATGGAAAATAGGATTCTTAATTGATTCCAACTGCCTTTTTCATTTCAGAGCTTTTAAGATGTTTGTATTTTACTTTAACAATAATCACTGATGAAATAATGGTTTAAAGTCTGGAACATGCTTTACGTTCATTATTTCATTTGAACTATACAACAGGTTTTTGATCTAAGTACTACAAGTGCTATCCCTATTTCACAGATAAAGAAACTGAGGGTCAGAAGTGATTTGCCCATAGTTGGATGCTTGTCAGAAGTAAAATTTGAATTCAGAGCTTTCTGAGTCTAAGTCTAATAATCTTTCCATTGCCTCAGGCTGTTTTGTCTTACTGTTACTATTATTATAATTGTTGCTGTTACCTTGTTCTTACTAGTATTCTAGTAGTCATAATAGAAAAATAATGCAGGTAGATGAAATGATGGCTGTTTATAGCTATTGGGATATAAGGTAATCTCCTGTGGGCATCCTGAACACAGATTCAAGCTATGGTGTATTACTTCATCCTGTTCCATTATGATTTGGATTTCTTCTGCTTGGTCTTCACAGTTTTTCATTATATATTTGGAGGTTATGGGTTTTTCTATATGGTGACATTTGTTTAAAATATTCTTAGATTTTTATGGACCAGTTTTCTCTTCAGGTAATAGTTGGCAACAGTTTTATCTATAATGATGCCCTAGTTCCAGTCTGTTTGAATAAATTACCAATATGTTTTGAGGTTTGTATTTTTGTTTGGGGATTTGTCATCTGTTTGTTTATGAAGAAAAAAATGAGTCTCTGGGGCATAATAATTCTGGCTACTTGACTGCATCTTTCTAGGTATCCAACAGATACTGAACGTTTGCAACCTATGGAAAGCCATTTGTTGGTTTCACAGTCTCTGTCATATTCTTATATGAATAGACATTGATCAAATGAGATAATATATCTGAATGAAACAGTTATTTCAATGTCTACTGGCTACTTCTGCTGCAAAACTCAATCCACTTCCTGTCTTGGGTATAGGTTTGGCTTTACTAAAAGACCTAGAGTTTTGAAATAATAAAAACTTGGGTCTGGTCTAATTTATTTCCCTTCCAATGAAGCATAAATAACAACCAGCCACTGATATCTCCTTTTAAGAATATCATTTTTGTTCAGCTTTTCCAGTTTCGTATGACATTTCATGGCACCTTTTGGGGGTGTTCTTGGCAAAGATACTGGAATGGTGTGCAATTTCCTTCTCCAGCTCATTTTACAGATGAGGAAGCGGAGGCAGACAGGGTTAAATGATTTGCCCTGGGTGACACAGCTATTAAGTGTCTGAGGTCAGATTTGAACTCAGGAAGATGAGTCTTCCTGACTCCAGTCTGGAGCTCTATTCACTGCACTACCTAGCTGACCAAAGAACATCTTAGTCCTCTTATGATATTTGTAAGTATGTCTGTGATTAGACTCAATGCCCAGGAATACTATTTCATTGGCTATAATTTTCATTTAAAAATCACTAAAGTGTGTTATCTTGCAAAGAGAAAAATCTCTTTATTTCAGTTTTTATTTGCTAGGAAAATGTCATAATAATAACTGAAATGTATAGTACTTTAACATTATTCCTTTTGCTCATTTGAGTGTCACAATAAACCTGTAATATCCTATAGGTATTATTATCACCAGTTTACAGATGAGAAAAATGGAAACTGAGAGAGGTTAAAGACTTGTCCATGCCAGGAACTAGTCTCAGTGCTTCCAGACCAAGTCCAGAGCTGCCATGCCACCGTTATTTCCACTCAAAATAATTTGTAATCATCTATTAACACAATACCTTTTCCTGGCTGTGAAGCTAGTACTTAGTCCAGCAGTTAGGATTTGCATGATTAAGTTTAGTTTTATCTAATATTTAATAAATTCAATTCAAGAAACTAATCTGGTACTTAGTATGCATAAGGGACTATGCTGGGCACAGAGGGATATGAGAAGGTAAATAAGAAAGCTTATGGTCTAGTGGGGAAGATAAAATTGCATTCATTTGATTCAAGTTAGGATATGATATGTCATAAGAAAGTTATAAATTAAATAATGCTAATAATAGCTAGTATTTATATAGTGCTTCAGTGTTTGTAGAGCAATTTACATAGGTTATCTCATTTGGTCCTCACAACTGCTCTGTGAGGTAGGTGCTATTATTATACCTGTTTTACAGATGAGTAAACAAAGACCATCTCACATGGGGAGTTTTGTTTAAAATGTCTCCTGCATTTTAGGATTGTTATTGATAAGCTTGAGAGTAGTTAGAGGAAGTACATCCAGCCTGATGAAAGGCTCCAAGTTTATGTCATTTATTGATGGATTACAAAGTACAGGGGACATTCAACCTGAAGAGGTGGCATGAAAAGTTATCATTAAGCAAAGAGGGACTAGACTTGGCCTAGTGGGCAGCATGAGGACCGAGGAAGAGAAGATTCCTTCTTTCTTTTTATTTATGTTAGGAGAATTTTCAAAGAGAAAGGCTTTGTCTTATAAGAACGAGCTTCTTCACAATCAGAGGTATTGAAAAGTAGAATGGTCTGGAGATGGAGAGTTCCTTTCATCTGTCATCTCTCAGTAAAGGCTGAGTGAGGCCTTGCCAGTTATATTGGAGGGGCATTCTTTTCCAGATAACAGTCAGATGACATGACTGTGGATCTCCTCCCTGCAATCTCTGAAATCTAAGATTCTGTGATTCCTGATGACTTCCAATTTGAAGGGTTAGAACATTTGAGATGGGCCTCAGATGTCGGGTGGAACTTTCAAATATTGCTGAATTATAAGTTTGGACTCTCTTTAAGATTTCACACCTCTATAAAGTTGAATTTAGCTATATTCTTTTTATCTTGATAATTTAATTGTGTCTATAACTAAGAAATATAGCACATGTTTAAATAAGAAGGCATTAAACAGGTATCTGAATATTTACGTATACTCAAAATTATTTTGCGAGTTGTAATATTTTCCCCCCATATTGCCTAATTTTTGTTCTGGATACCAACATAGTCTTTTATTGTGAAGATGAATCTTGAAGCCTCACTAGGTAAATGTTCATCGTTAAAAGGATGAATGAAGCACAGGTATCAGGGCCTGATGCATTAACTCCACTCCAAAGGAACCTCACACGGCATCTTGAGCCTGAATTATGCCTCTGTCCTGTTGTAGTAATTGGAGGATATATGAAGGAAGGAGGAAACACAGAAAGGATCTAGTGGGGTGAAAAATAAAACTGGAACTAATGAAAAGTCAGAGCCAAAGATGCTGACCGTGAAGGAAAACAGGAAGTTGGACCGAAAGACAAGAGAGCTGGGATTAGGCAGAGCTGTATCTATCTTCTTCAGTCACAATAAATTCAGTACCATGAAAGGTACTGAAAGAACCAGAGGCTTAGGAAATGGAAAGCAATAGCATGAAATAGAGGCAAAAGAAATTTCAAACACAGAGAGGGAAGGTTGATGCTAGAATGAAAAAAAAATGTCACCAGGTGAAGGGAATAGTGAAGGCAAGAAGGGTCAGGGAGGGGCAGTTTTAATAAATAAAAGCAGGGTTTGAAATTGAGGCCAAAGGAAACCACTGGTGGCAGGAGTCAAAGAGGATGTCTTTAGAGTGGGGTAAATGAGCTTATGAAATGACAGGTGTGCTGGAAAAGAGGTCAGAGGAAGAAAGTGGAGGACTGGTATAGCCTTGAGCATTCTTCCTTTGGAAGAGTTTGATGGGGGGAGGAAGGAGGGATATGTCAGTTCCAATAATAGGACAGTGAAAAGGTAAGCTGTGGTGATGGAAAGGCATAAAAGTGAGAAGGAATCATGGAGCCATTCACAGTCACCTCTTCTCCACCCTGGCTATCTCTGGGGGATGCCCCACTCTCCATGGCCCCACTCCTCAGCCCCAGTCTTGGACCAGCAGGTGTATCGGCCTTCTCCTTCACCTTTACCAGCCCTGCAAAGAACATGGGATGAGTCGATTAGACAAAGACTTTGATGACTAGGGCTTTAAATCCAAATTTAATGAGAAAAAGAGATTAGTGATTCACAAAGAGGAAAATCTTTTCCCAAGTCTTCTGTCCAAAGTAATAGATACTATTTACAAACTTAAACTGCTAAGTTCAATTCTGTTCTACACCACCACCACCAACAAAAAGTAATAGATAATCCAAACACCAATTGGATTGTGGTGTCCTTAAGGACCTTGCATTCTACTGGGGGAGATAAAGAGAGTATTCAGATACTTAAACATAAAGTTCATTCAAAGTGATTTCATAAAAGAGCAATTAAATATTTGGGGAGCAGGTAGATCAAGAAAGGATTCCTGGGGGTGGCTAGGTGGCGCAGTGAGTAGAGCGCCGGCCCTGGAGTCAGAAGGACCTGAGTTCGGATCCAGCCTCAGACATTTAACACACACAAACAAAAAAAACCTAGCTGTGTGACCTTGGGCAAGTTACTTAACCCCAATTGCCCTCCAAAAAGCAAAGAAAGAAAGAAAGAAAGGATTCCTGAGAAGTGGCATCTTGGCTGAAGGAAGGGAGGGATGATAAAAGGTAGAGATGAGGAAGGGATGAATTCTAGATATGGAGACTACTGGGCTCTCCACTGAAACCTCAGTGCAAAAAGAGGATTTTTAGGAGGTGAAGGTGGTGCAGATGCCAGGGGAAACTCATCAAGACTTGGGAGCTGTTTGCATTTTCGTCCTCTTCCCTCCTCCCCTCCCTAATAAGTTTATATGCTGCTTACCTTAATTTGCATGAGTAACTACAGTGACTATCTATGCATTTGCATATATGCATGGGTGTGTATATATGTGTGTGTGCGCTTATATGCTTGTGTGTTCGTGTGTATGTATATACATATATGCATTAATATATATCCATAAATGTTTGCACACAATACACATGCTCATACAAAGGTTAAAATGGGTTCCAATCCAGGTGAATGGGTAGGGAAAAAACCATAATAAGATAAGAAAATGAAGAAAAGATAAAAGAAGTATAAGCCACAGAGAGGTTTTCAGGTGAAGTCAATAAGTGCTCATTAAGCTCCTCCTACGTGCTAGGCCCTATGCCGAGCTGGGAACATAAAGGCCTGAGAATAACAGAAACAATAAAAACAGGGCCCTAGATCTCCAGTAACTCAAGGGCTAATGGGGGAGACAAGTTGCAAACGACTCTGTATGAGCAAGATAAATTAGAGATAATCTCAGAAGGAAGGTGCTAAGATTAAGGACTAAGAAAGGCTTCTTACAAAAGGTGGGGCTTCAGCTAAGAAACAAAGTAAGCCAGGGAAGCCAGGACTGTAGAAAAGGAGAGACAGGAAGTTCCGGTCATGGGGAACAGCCAGCACAAATGCCCAACTTGAAAGATGAAATATGTGCAAGAAATAGCAAGGAATAGGGGCGGCTAGGTGGCACAGTGAGTAGAGCATCGGCCCTGGAGTCAGAAGGACCTGAGTTCGGATCCGGCCTCAGACACTTAACGCACACACAAACAAAAACCTAGCCGTGTGACCTTGGGCAGGTTACTTAACCCCAACTGCCCTCCAAAAAAAAAAAGAAATAGCAAGGAAGACAGTGTTGTTGGGGAGGACAGTAAAATGCCAGAAGACTGGTCAGGAATGGTCAGATTATAAAGTGCAATGAAGGCCAAATAGAAAATTTTACATTTGATCCAAGTGGTGATTGGAAGCCACTCATATTTTTGAGGGGGTGTGAGATGGAATTGATATGGTCAAATTTGTACTTTTAGGAAGATCAGTTTGATAGCTGAATGAAGGATGGCCTGGAGTAGCAAGAGATTTGAGACTGGGGACCAACTAGAAGGAGAAGGGGAGTGTAATATAAGAAAGAGCATGAAGGTAGAAATAAAAAGACTCGACAACTAATTGAGTATGGGGGATATGAGAGAGGAGTATTGAGAAAGAAACCTAGGGAGTGAGTCTGGTGGACTGGGAGGATGGTTAGATCTTGATAGTAATAGGAAAGTTAGGAAAAGAAGAGGGTTTGTGGAAAAGATAATGAGTTCACTTTGGGGCCATGTTGAGTTTGAAGTTGCCTATAAGACATTGGGTTTAATATATCCAATACATAGTTGGAGATGTGAGACTGGAAGTCAAGAGGGAGCTTGGGGCTAGAAAAATAGGTCTGTGAATCATTTGTATAGAGTTGATAACCAAATTCATAAGAACTGATATGATCACCAAATTAAATAGTAGAGAGAGAGAAGAAAAAAAGGGGCTAGGACAAAAACATGTGGAATCCCCACAGTTAGCATGTTTAATGGGTATACAGGCTACTCCAGGCTCCCACCCATGCTGGAAATAGCATTCCTCCTAACCTCAACCTCATAGAATTCCTACTTTTCTTCAAGGCTCAGTTCATATGCCACCTTCTCTAGGAAGCCTAGTCTGATCCTATGAGTTGCTAATGCTTGATCCATTCCATATTACTTTGGATTTACCATCATTATTGTCCAGTGATTTTCAGTAATGATCCCATTTAGGGTTTCCTTGGCAAAGATACTGGAGTGGTTTGCTATTTCCTTATCCAGCTTTACAGATGAAGAATCAGAGACAAACGGGAGGAAATGACTCGCCCAGTCATATAATTAGTAAATTGTCTGAGGCTGAATTTGAACTCTTGAAGATGAATCATCCTGACTCCAGGCCCAGTACTCTATGAAATGTGCTACAGATATATATACACACATGTGTATTTATGCATATATACACATGTGCCTATACACACACCCGCACACACATACGTATATATATATAATATATATGTATGTGTATATATAGATGTATATGTATGTGTGTGTGTGTGTGTGTGTGTGTGTGTGTGTGTATATATATATATAATAAACAATCAAGCCAAGTAAAAAAGGAACAGGAGCTACTTCTAGTTCCCCAGACTCTATCCATGCACATACATGTAACTCACACATGTACGTGTATGCGTGTATGTGCATATATGTAATGTGCATTATGTTTATATATAATTACATTTAATTTCGTTTTTTGTATACACATTATTTTTCCCGATAAAATATAAGTTCCTCAAAGACTGCTTCATTTTTCTTTTTAAATTCCAAGCACCTAATACCTCATAACCATAGTAGGGACCTAAGAAATGCTTGTTGAGTCACTGAATGCATGACTGAATGAATAGATCTCTAAGTAAGAAGAATGTCCTTATTCTTTCTCATTGTAATGTCAGTATGTTTCCATTGCTAGATAAAATTGGATGAAGTCCAGTATACTGGAAGTAACTCCTGCTCCTCACTATTTACTTGGATTGATTATGTATTCATGTGTGTGTATGCACAGATACACACACACACACACACACACACACACACACATACCCCATTGGCCATTTAAAAATTAGCTACCCACTTTGTTTATAAGAGAGCATGGATCCAAGTTACTGCTTCCTCACATGCAAACATCTCTAACAATTAAGGGATAACACGGTAAGGGGGGGTAGCAAAAGGAGAATCCTATTCTCTCTGGTCATTAACTGGCCATCATAGGTCTCCACAGACCACATTATTGGCATTAGATCCGTTTTCTTGACCTTCCACACGCACACCTCCTGCTTTGTAATACAACTTCCTGCTCCTCAAACCAGAGTTTTTGGTCTTTGGACTAGTATCCAGAACCCAACGGGGATAATTAATTTTGGATATTCCTGCTTAGTGCAGTTAACCATGAAGAAAGTGATAGTTCAGAATTTGCAGTAGGATTTTTGTTTGTTTGTTTTTAACCTATCAAAAAGGCATCCTTTCAATAAAATTGGAGTCAGGTTCTTTCTAAAAGGTGGGTGTGCCTACTGATCTCTGGCCAGTGAAGAATGATGACATCCAGCTTTTCGGAGCTGTGCGGCCTGGTATTGGGGCAGTAAAGATCTGGTGCTTTTGGCTAACTTCATCTTTCTACGTCTTATTTCAGTACCGGATACCAGTTTATTTATTATTCACCTGAAAACACAGCAAAAGCAAAGGAAGTTCTCGGCAACATCGATCAACTCCAGCCCCTTATATCAACCCACGCAGATGGGCTGCTTAATTCTGCCAGCCAACATTCTCCAGACAGCCTGAAGAATTCTTTAAAGATGCTTTCAGAAAAAGTAAGAATCAAATCGTAGCTAGAACGTAGCATGGTGGTGGGAGGAGGGGGAGTATAATAACCAAGTCCCCACTGAGCTTTCTTTCTGTATGAATTGCCAATCATAGCAATGGGAAATGTTAAATATGCTCGTTTGAAAAATAATCTTTAAAGCATTACTGAAAGATGAGAAGATATATTCTTATACCTGATTCAGATAGTAGGGAGTATTTTTCCCCATACAGCAAATGAAACCTTTTAGAGACTCAGATTTATTTTCTCTTTTCTTATCATTACTGTCATTTCTTTCCTTTGGTCTTGGCTTTTGTGATATGAGTGAATTCACATTGGAATCTTTTATTAGTTTTATTCCTTTCCTATGGTGATCATCCAGATTGACTAAGTATGAACAACTCTGTATGAAAATAGACATGTCTTCACATTCCAAACAGGGAAATAAGGGTGCCTTGCTTTCAATCCTTGTTCTGTTAGTGTCTGGGGCATATTATCGAACTGCTTTCTGCTTCACTTTTTCTCTCTACCAAAGTAGGGTAAGGCCATAGATTTAGAGCTTGAAGGGTCCTTATTTATCACCAAATCCAACCCCCTCCCCTTTTCCATATGAAGTAACTGAGGCCCAGCTAGGGAATGTGACTTGCTCAAAGTCACACATCTCTGAGTAGCAAAGCTAGAATACTAATCCAGGTCCCCTGACTCTTGTAGCACTGTCTGCTATAGCACATTAATAAATATTAATTTAATGTTTAAGAAAATGTTGAAAGGCAGGATTTCTGACTAGAGGATTCCACAGTTGACTACAAAGTTTAGAAATAGCCTCATGGCAGATGGACTTCATATTTATCTGAAGAGGCTTATATGAACTGATGCTGAGTGAGAAGAGAAGAAACAGGAGAAATTTGTACACAATTACAGACACATTGTATCTGTGATGACCAACTTTGATAGAGTGGACTCTTCTTAGCAATGCAGGGTTATAAGTCAACTCCAAAAGACTCATGATGGAGAGAGATGTCTACATTCAGATAAAGAACTGGAAAGAACAGAGTTTTAATGCAGACTGAAGCAAACTACCTACTCTCTTTCTTTTTCTTGTTTGGTTTTGTTTCCTCTTTCCCATTATTCATTCCATCTGATATAATACTTTATAACCTGACTAATGTCTAATGTGAAAGTATTTGCAGATATGCCACAATTGGGGGGGGGGGAGAAAATTTGAAACTCAAGAAATTGTGGAACTGAATCTTGTAAAATAAAAGTAAACAAACAAATTAATAAAGACCAAAAAAAAAAAGAAATAGCCTCGTGGGACATGTGAAACTATTGGATGTGTGTTTTGGGTCTTCCTGAAAACAAAGTCCAGAAAACATCAGCAAGGAGAAGCAGCCAGATAAGCCCATCCTCACAGGGAGGTTGAGTGATTTGGCTAAGACCACAGGGCTAATAAGTAACTGAAAGGAGATTCTAACAAACTTAGGTCCTCCGACTCCAAAGCTAGTTCTGTTTCTATTCTTGATTAATATTCACATAATGTTATAGAAGTTATGCAAAGTAGAGCATAATTTTCTAGTAGGGACTTGTATTGCCTGCAGAGATCAGAAACAGTCTGCCACTAACAAAATATGTGCTTCAGGTCTCTCTGAAGACTGCGTTTTAGAAACATCAGCAAGGAGAACCAGTTAGAGAAACTTCCCAGTAGTAGAGGGGCTCCTAAGGAAAAGCGAGGTGATAAGTAGGAAACTAGCCTAATGCTTTGGTAAAGAAGTCCAGGTATTGGACTGCATTATAATGAGAACACTAGCACTTTTGGTGAAGGAGCCTCTGTGGAATGATATCCAGCATAGTAGCTCTGTGGGATGGAAGGACAGCATCAAAACAAGGCTCCAGTATAATTCTGGACAATCCCTTCCCAGCAACTTTCTGGATGTCTGATCCTATACATGCTATTTTGACTTTTTCAGTCTTGTTTATCTCATTGGTGACATGGGGATAATAATATTACCCAAACCAAGGGGTTATTATAAGGATGAGATGAAAGCAGAGTATGAAGTATGTATTAAGTGTTCATTATTTATTTATTTATTTACTTGTTTATTTATTTTCCAGGTGTAAGGCACTGTGGTAGACACTGGGGACACAGAGACCAAAATGAAATGATCCCTGTCCTCAAGAAGCTTATGTACTCTTGAAAAAGATAGGCAACAGTAAATAATGTGAACATAGAAAAGTCAATATAAATATGTATAGGTATAATGCAATATACACATATTTATACTGGTGTGCAATACATGCATATGCACATGTGTGTATATACACACATATACTTGTGTGTGCATGTGTGTGCATATGTACACAACACACATACACCCACATATGTATATACACATGCATACATGAACATGCATGTGTATGCATGTATGCCTACAAATACACGTGCATATGCATGCACACACATGTATATATGTATACATGCACAACACACAACTACATGCATATGCATATTATATATGTGCATAAATATTTAAATTTTATGGCACTTTTTCATTTTGGTCTTTGCATCCTCCAGTACTTACCAGGGTATCATACACCTAAAATAATAAATGAATGAAGAAATGACTAATTGAAATAAATAGTAGTCAATAAGATATATACACACATATGGGTGTATATGTATATATGTATGTATATATACATACACACATATTTATGAAATAAATCATGGTGGGACTTAGTTAGTAAGGACAAAAACAATTAAATTCACTTCCTGTAGGGGGGTGGTACTTGAGAATCCAGCTTCAGGCACTTACTGGCTTTGTTACCCAGGGCTCTCTGTGCATCGTTCCCCATCTATAAAATGAGGTGGTTGGACTAGATGGTCTCTAAAGGGCTCCTCCCACCCTAAAATTGTATTCTTGTGATTCTGTGAGTCAGAGGTGAAAAGGGAATGCCTTCCACATTGTGTGGAGAACGTGCAAAATCTTGGAGACTGGAATGAAATGTCATGTATTAGGGGGAGCAGATAGAGTAATTTGACTAGGAGGATGAGTTCACCAAGGAGAGTAATGTATAGTAAGTCTGAAAAGAAATTCTCAAGTCAGAATATAAATGGTATTAAATTGAAACACAGGAGTTTCTTTTTTTATAGGTAAGAGAAAGTCACTGGAGCTTCTTGAGGAAGGGGCGACATGATCATACCTATCTTTTAGGAATATCAGTTTGGTAGCTATGGGGAGAAATCGATCAGAGGGGAGGATACTGAAGACAGGAAGATAAAGTAGGAGATATTGCAATATCCCAAGGAAAAGGGCATGATTGCCTAAAAAGGGAGACATTGTACTTAAAAAATCAGGAAGACCTACCTTCCAATTCCATCTCAAACACTTAGGAATTATGTGACCTTGGACAAGTCACTTTCCTTCTATGTACCTCAATTTCCTCATTTATAAAATGAGGGAGTGGGACTCAAAAGCCTCTAAGTTTCTCCTAGCTCTCAATCTATGATCCTTTGATTCTATGAATGTAGTTAAAGGGATACAGAAGAGAAAAGAGTGGAAATAGTATTGACCAGGCTTGTGCACCATTTGGATTCAAAGGATAAAGGAAAATGAAATCAACTCTAAGGTCTTCCAAAAGGAAGATGGCCCCATCAACACAAATAGGAAAGTTAGAAACAGGAGAGGATTCACTGGAAAAGATATTGAATGATGACAAATTGACCTTGAGATGCCTTGGGTATCCAGTTGTATTCTGTAGACAGTAATGTAGAGAGGAGCAAGATTAAGGTTGGATATATGGACTAGATCAAGGATGGGGAACCTGTGTCCTCTAGGTTCTCTGTGAAGTTTGGTTTCAGTCAATTGCACTTGAGGACCTAGAGGGCCACATGTCACTTCAAGGCTGCAGGTTACCCTCCCCTGGACTAGACCATCCTCTGGATAGAGATGACCATCCAACCCACATAAGACTATGTATGTAAAGTCCCTTTACCAATAGTAAAGGTCTGTATAAATGTGACCTGTTAAAATTATTATTCAACTTCCTGAGAAGGAAATTTAACAGCTCCCTCTGAGCACTTAGCACTAGCATAATTTTGAATGCTTAAGAGATGTGGCTTCTTATTAACATCAGAGATGATGTAACATTTCTCAGCTGCATGAATTTTTGGAAATATAACATTATTTAAAATTCCTTCAGGTCCTTGTGTGTGTGTGTGTTGTGAGACAGTACCGACACAGAAACCTGCTTAACACCTTAGCTTCTAGCTGCTAAGAAATGTTTGGGGCAAAGGGCAAAAGAGAGAAGAAAGAGAAGGCTGTTTCAAGGCAGAAACACTACAAGATGAAGGTGGGGTAGCAAAATCAAATAATTAGGACTCTTTGTTGGATTTCTTCAGCCTCTTAGATTGGGTGAGATTTTTCTGGGTGCATCTAAGCTGAAAATTACAGCCAATACCATATCCATGCAGTGATTACCAAATAGTATTTATATTCTTCTTGTGCACTGGGCAGGGATTTGTCATTTCATACATCATTTACAACTTACTGCAGTGAGTGATTCTTTTAGGGGGGTTATTTTTCTCCTCATTTAATTCAGCAGTGCTCAAACTTTTCTCCCTTCCTTTTTCTTCCTTCAACTAGATTACCCTTACCTACCAACAAATCTGTCAGCACTTGAAACTATAAAGAGACATTTTTTTTTAAAGTTGTCTCTGTCAGATATTTCTTTTTTCTACGGTTTCATGCCTGGAATTGCAAAGAATCTGTTAAGTTAACCAAACTCTACATAGCATAAGATTTCTGTTGGATTTCAGAGATAAAAACAGAGATGCTGCTTATGTAGTGTAGCAAAAGTGGTGTGGGGCAGAATTCACAATTTGAACATATACTTTTGTTATGACTTAAGGTACAGTAGAAATATGGTTTTTCAAGTTTCAGAGTTCTGTCTCTGTGGTATGGAAATCCTTACCTCATTGATTTTTTAAATTCTTTCTTTAAAGCAGAACTGATGTATATGGGTCATAAGATTTAGAGCTGAAAAGGGACCTTAGAAATAATATAGAGCAACCCTCCTATGTTACAAATGAGGGAACTGAAGGGCAGAGAGCTAAAGTCTTTTGCTGAGGTTTCTATGACTCTTAAAGCCAGGAATCTAACTTCAGTCCCCCACTTTAAGCCACTAGCTCTTTCTACTAAATTACCTTATCCTTCACCAAAAATTGGCTTATATATTTTTTATTTTTTAAAAAAAGAGGCTAATTTGTATAGACACAAAGAGAGACTTAAGATGATTATAACTTTAAGGAAGAGGTTTTTCTAACTTTGTTCTCCAGACAGAAAAGCTTTTGTCTAATAGGAAGAGAATTTACTTTCCACCTATCACGCCTATTGACTATTGACTATTGACATGACTATTAGCCAGATAATACATTTAGATAGGCTCCTCCCCCTGTTTTTTACAGTTTTAACATACCATACCCCTGCACTGAGATGCTTAATCTTAAATATGTTTTTGTGCTGGGCAGATAAGGGGCAAAAAGGACATAAGGAGTGTCTATGTAATCAAAATTATACAACTATACTGTACATGAACCAGCTATAACACTCACCTTAATGAATGAATGTTATTCTTGCACAGAAGCAAAGGTAAATTTCATTAAGTTCATCTTTAGGCTTCTTCAAAAAAAATATTAGATTTAAGATTTTTTCCTAATTTTAAACTTTCATGATTCATAATTTAAAAGTTTTTTCAAAGCATTTTCACTTCTGTCAAATTTTAAGTTTCCAACTATCTTGTGAGGTATCATTATTATATTTGTTCCTATTCTTTGGATAACCTCCTAATATTCTATCTCTGTCTTTTGAAATCCTACCCAGTCTTCATAGCCTAGGTCTCAGGGGTGGGGAATATGTGGCCTGCAGGCCAAATGTGGCCTAGGTCCTCAAGTGTGGCCCTCTGACTAAATCCAAACTTCACAGAATAAATCCCCTTAATAAGAAGATTCGTTCTATAAAACTTGGACTCAGTCAAAAGGTTGAGCCCAAGGACTTAGAAGGGCATATGTGGCCTTGACACTGCAGATTACCCACCTCTTGTAGTTCAAATACCATCTCAGCTAAAATGATTAATCTTTCATTTGATCTCAAAGCACATTGTGCTTCTCTTGAGTATATTTATTTATTTATTTTGAGGATTGGGTATAAGGGAATAAGAGTGATACAAATCTATGATGTGTATGGAATTCCTAGTATGGCAACTCCCTCCAATGATGCTTATTGGCACCTAATTTCCAAACTATATTCATTTATGGGCAGTTAGGTGGCATAGTGAACAGAGTGCTGGGCCCGGAGTCAGGAAGACTCCATCTTCCTGAATTTAAATCTGGCCTCAGACACTTACTAGTTGTATGACCCTGGGCAAGTCACTTAACCCCATTTGCCTCAGTTTCCTCACCTATAAAATGACCTGGAGAAGGAAATGAGAAACCACTCCAGCATCTTTGCCAAGAAAACCCCAAATGGGGTCAAGGAGAGTAGGGCATGAGTAAAAAACCAGCAATAAATTCATTTATAGAAAGTTGACTAGAGGCAATGAGAACTTAAGTAAATAACCCTTGATCACATTGCTAATACTTATGAGAGACATCACTTTAACCTAGATCTTCCTGACTCCAAGGTTGGCCCTCTTTTGATTGTGTGAGTTTTCTGGGGATGTGATCAGATGTCTATTTTTAAAATGTTATGCATTTCTGAGCCCTTTCAATAATAAATTTAAATACTACTGTTATAGACCTAGAGAATTGGTATTTTCATTTTCCTTCTATACTTAGACCAGCCTTGATATAAGAAAGTTAGTTTAGAAAAAAGAATCCTCTTTATTTAGAAAATAAACAGAAAACTGGACTGCTTTCTATAGATTATAGGTGTTCTCATTTGAAGACAAACACATCATCATTCACTGTAGTTTTCAGGCTTCTTCTAGAACAAGGTTAGGGAACCTGCAGCCTTGAGGCCAAATGTGGCCCTCTAGGTCCTTGGGTGCGGCCTTTTTGACTGAGTCCAAATTTTACAGAACAAATCCTTTTATTAAAGGGATTTGTTCTGTGAAGTTTGGATTCAGGCAAAGGATCTCACTTGAGGACCTTGAAGGCCACATTTGGCCTTGAGGCAACAGTTTCCCCACCTCTGGTCTAGATCTTCAAGATATTACTCCATTTTCAAATAATCCATTAGGAAATAAAACCATGGATGAGGTGCAGAATTTAGTTGATTAATGTGTAGTATATTTTAGAAGCTATCATCTGGCATTTAGGGTTCTTCAAAATTTAGACACCCTACCTACTCTTCTAGGAGGATTTCACATTATTGTCTTTGAACCTAAGTAACAGCACATCTTCAATTGTGTGCACATCTTCAATTGGTAGAAAAGGGTTTTCTCACTGAGAGTTCCATATACCAGTGAAATCACAATTCTAGGGAGAGGGAAGAATGTAGGGAGGAATAATAGGTAGAGAAAAGGAAGAGAGAAGAAGAGAGGAGACACAGGAAACAGAAAACTCTGAACAAATTGGTCTACTCTTTGCCATCACAATATGCCCTGTGCTGTCTTACCTGAGTTGATTTTTTCCTTCTGTTCTTCATTATTCCAAGCATTCTATTCATCATTCATTTAAACCTGTTGAAAGCTCACTTAAAATGACAATATTTTCAATTGAGAGAACTTTTCAGATATAGTTAGGGCCTCAACCACAAATCCTAACATCAACTGGGATGGTATATTTACTATTTAGTAGCAAGGAGCTGCTCCAATGGTTCTGTTTTGAACTAGATATGAATTCTTGGGTGAATAGAATGGGCAAGGGACGGTCCTTAAAAAAAACATGACATCTAATGGACTATACTAGCAAAGGACTTAAAAAGATGTCATAGCTATGACATTCTGTAGTTGTACACCAAAGGCAATATGGTAGAATGGAGCCTCTAGACTTGGACATTGAAAATGCTGAGTTTCAGTAAGGAAACTGTTGGACCTGTCACCTATAACTTTGAATGAATCATTGAATATCACTGTGTGTTTAATTTCCCGACTGGCACCAGAGTGAGGGTGGCTTAGACATTTTATGGTGATGATGTTCTTCTTCTCATTCTTATATGCCCCAGCATGTGACACATAGAGAAATGGGCAAAATAGGTGATAATGAGTCTATTGAATAATTGATTGATTGAATGAATAAAAAAATTTTTGTTGGATGATAACTACATTTACATAATCACTTTTACATCCATTCTCTCATCTGATTCTCATAAGAACCCTATGAGCTCAGTACTGTGATATCCTTATCCTATTTTGCAGATGAGGAAACTGAGACAGGTAATAGAGGTATCATTATTCATAATTTACAAGTGAATTAAAGTGGTTTTCTAAGAATTATACTGCTAATAAGTGTCACTGGGAGAATTGGAATCCAGCTCTCTCTTGACTTCAGTAGTGATTGTTTTTTCCGCTGCTTCACTCTGGGTAGATATGCTCTAGGATACTTGATTTTTAAATGAAAATGACAACTGACATTTATCAGCAACTTTGAAGTTTGCAAGTTACTTTATAGACATCACCTCTTTTGAACCTCACAGTCATCTTATGAGGTTGCTGAGGTATATTATGAGGTATATTGCCCCGATTCTGACGTTAAGGAAGCTGAGACTCGAGGAAGTCTTGACCATGGCCACAACAACTAGGTGGGATTTGAACATGGGTCTTTCTGACTTCAGGTCTGACACTCTAAATGCTTTGTCATGCTACTAATAATTTTTCTAATAAAACAATGGGATAAAAGAAGGGAAACATGTTGTTTTCTTTGTTTGTTTTAGGAATAATATCAGAATCATTTTTTTCTCAGCAGTGATCTATAGATATTTTGGCCAGTTCCATGTTTAGGAAGAGGAAGAAGAGAATGGCTGTAGGTTCACCCTAGCAGTGAGTCACCAAGCCTTCAGGGCTTTAAGCTCACCATCCTTTACCTGGGCAGTGATTTTGAATACCTTAGAAGTCTCCCTTGAATGTTCTCCACCATGTGAGTATGAGAAAGACAGAAATACAGAGCAGCAATTCAAAGACAGCAAGCTGTGTGGCTATAAAAATAAATCAAGGGAGCTTATTGAAACCATCAGCAACAAAGTAGTTTAGTCAAAATGAATTATGGTGAATTCATGGTTTTGATATTTAAATCTAGTATTGTACATAACCATGCTGTATGGAAAATTATGTGTATAATGTATTTTGCCATTAGCAACATGGCAGAACAAGTTTGTTTTAGGGCTCAATTTATCTCTTTCCCAGAAACCCTTTCTCTTTCTTTTACATTTCAGTCTTTATGACATTTCCACTTCTCACATTATATATTTTTTAATTCCTATATTATTTTTCCTTTTTAAAATAAAATCTCATGGCTGCTTTTTTGACTTTTATGTTTTGTTTGGTTTTTAATTTGCTTACTACTAAACTCCTCTCTGCCTTCCTTTTTTTTTTTTTTTTTTTTTTTGCTTTTTGGAGGGCAATTGGGGTTAAGTAACTTGCCCAAGGTCACACGGCTAGGTTTTTGTTTGTGTGTGCGTTAAGTGTCTGAGGCCGGATCCGAACTCAGGTCCTTCTGAATCTGCCCTCCTTTTTAGACTTGTACAACTTTCCTTATGATTTTTCTTGTATTCAGAGTAGCATGTTACCCTGAAGCTGGGAAGTAAATAATGTTTTTAAATCAGCTGACAGCATTGGTATCTCCAAAGGTGGCCTAAGCCTTAGGGATTCATCTCAGCTAGGTGCTAGATACTCAGCATGTTGTACTACAAATCTCACTGGACGGGGAGACAAGAAACTCAGGTTCTACTCATAGCTGTACCATGAACTCACTATGTGATCTCAGGCAAAATACTTTATACCTCTTCAACTCTGTGTCCCCATTGGTAAAATGATGGAGTGGGATTAGATGGTTTCTCTGGTCTTGTCTCATCCTAATTTCTTTCACTCTATAAATCAAGAACTTTAAAAAATTAAGTGAATACAAATAAATAATCAGGAAGAATTAGATTTACCAAGATGTGTTATTATGTAAATAACACTGAAGTGGGAGTTAGAAGATGACCTTAGGAATTTCATTTAATTTCTCTTGGACTCAGCTTCCATAACTGGAAAGTGTATAGAAGTTGAAAAGATGATTTATAAGGTTCATTTAATCTCATAATTTATCACAGTTTATGATTTGTTACATAGAATGTATTATGTTCTATGATGTGTAACTGGAGATTGCATGACATAGTAGATTAAGGGACAGTTTTAGAATAAGAAAGCTCTGGTTTTGAGTACTGCCATTGACACATGTTATCTATGTGACCAAAGTCAAGTTGCTTAACATCTCAATAAATCAGACAACGCCCTAGGCAATTAGTTCCATAAGCACTGTGCTTAGCATTGGGGATATACAATATGGTAAAAACCCTGTCCCTGTCCTCAAAGTCTCACATTCGAGCAGGGGATAGAACATGAAAATACCTAGGTAATTGCAAGATAAATACAGAATAGATCATATTGAAAAGCTATAGGAGTCAGGAAGAAAAGGCTTTGAAAGGCCTTCTTGTGGATGGTAGGGTTTGAAGTGAGTTTTGAAGGCACTCAAACTTGGAAGTAAAAGAATTGGAATCTTAGATAGCATTCCAAGCATGAGAGAGAGTCCAAAGGCACAGAGATTGGAGATGGAAGGGTGTGTATGAGGATTTGCAAGAAAACCAATATAGACTGATTGTGGAGTATGTGGAGGGGAGAAAAGTATAAGAAAACTCAAAAGGTAGGAAATGGTCAGGGTGTGAAAAACTTCCTAGATCAAGGACTTTATATTTGATCCTGGAGGTAAAACAGGCTTGCTGGAGAGGAGAAAGGGATGACATGGTGACCTTTGCTTTAGGAAAGTCACATTTGATGATCATCCAAGGATGTATCAGGGTGGACTGAGGCAAGGCAGACCAACTAAAATGCTATTGTTATCACCAAGCGGAGAGGTAGTGGCTATGTGAGTGGAAGAGTGGGATGTAAACAAGAGATGGGGAGAGAGAAATGGCAGCATATGGTCACTGACTGGATATGTGCAGTGAATGAGAGTGAGGAGGAGAGGGTGACACACTGAGACTGCAAGTCCAACAGCCTCAAAGTAGCAAAGTAATAGGAAGGCCTGGAAAAGGGAGGGATTGGTGAAGATCAGTTTAGTATTTGACCTATAGGATTTTCAGTTTAAACTATTGAAAGGACAGTTGGTCTCATATTGAGATGGAGCTCAGGGAAGAGACTAGGGTTAGATGTATAGATGTGGTAATCATCTGAATAGAGATGATAATTCACCCCATATAAGTTTATAAATTAGCCAAGCATAGTGCCAACACAATATTCACAGCACCAGCGGCAACTATGAATATATCAGCATAGTTCTCAATCGCAAAATGTACAGACTCTCAATGTAGAAGACAGAAGCAAAACATTTATTCAGACAGAATAAAAGCCAAATTCCAATACCAGGAAACCATTACAGCGACAAAGAAGTTAATGCACCATAGCACAGCAGTGAGCCACACCATCCTTTAGCCTTCTTACAGACAAACACTCAGAAGCCTAGCTGTCTCGTTGGTTGTGTCCCCTCGTCCCTCTAGCTCTAACTGCTCTGATTTTGAGCATCCTGTGGATTCTGCTCCACCCTTCAGCAAAGTCCTCCAACCACAGGCTCTGTGTGATTATATCCAGCCTTTTAAGAGGCGGGGAAGTTCTTCAAATTCCCATTACCATTTCATCAAGCAGGTAAATATTGGGGGCAGGGAGGAGACACAGAGACAGAAACAGACACAGGTACTACAGCAGAGTCTTGGCGGATGCCCAAAATTAGTAGGCATGACACAGATGAAGATCCTGAAGAGTAAGTTGAAGTTAGGAGGAGAATCGAGAAAGAAGGGTCATGGAAATCTAAATAATATGCAGGAAGAATCAAGTGAGTAACTGTTCTATGTTGGTTGAGGGAATTTTCATACTGGGAGTAACAAAGGCTGATGAAATTATGTATCCAGACACATCCCCCTCAAAAAAAAAAGATTTAGGATATAGAGCTAGTTGAATAGCTAAAGTATGGGAATGGGTTAAAAATTTTTATCCTCTATGACTTCCCTATTTTTAATAATTTATTGTTTTCACTATGTACACATTTATAGACATTTTCCTAGCAGTCTCCATTAGTAGATGGCCCTATTAAGAGAATGCAGTGGATGATCACATTGAATTTTAAAAATATCAAAGCTAGCCTTGACTAAGGACTAGACTCACTGAGTGATAATCAATATGTTATAGTGGCAAAGGTAAGGGGCTTATGATCATGAGAAGTCTGGGTTGACATCCCACCTCTGACACCAGAGTAGTTTTGTGAGCCTGGGCACATCACTTAATGTTGCGTAACCCCCATCCCCATACCTGAAACACTGCCTCCTCTGATCCAGATCAGCAAATTGTTGCTATCCTACAGTCTTAGAGATTTTCCTCAAGGGCCCTGGGAGGTTTAGACTTGCTCATGGTCACTTAGCCAGTATGTATCAAATTTGATAATGATATGCGAGATTCGAAACCCCACCTTTCTGACCCTAAGGCAGGACTTCTGTCCAAGCTACCTCTTGATAAGCATAATATAACATATAAATTCAAAGACTAAACCTCCCATATTTTTTCCCAGCCAAATACATAGCACCTTTATTAGGTAATCTATGAAATGAAATCCTTCATCATAAGGTAGCTATCGCTTCTCTAGTAGTTGTTGGGAATTTACCACCAATGACTAAATCCCACTGGACATTGTTTCATAGGGATTCTGCCAACAACTGAACCTTGCAATAACAAATTTATCTGGGAATAGTTTAGAGAGTAATAATAAGGAAGATAGTAAAATCTTCCTTCTTACTTGTGCTATGAGCTCTGTCCAAGAGGAAAACAGTCAGCTACCTGTGCATTCCTTTCAAGCAATATACCTGTACTTCCTTCACCTTATTAATCTGTTTAAAATATCAAGAAGAAGTAGTATTTTCTCCCAACATTAAAAAGCATCAGATAGTTACTGTTCAAATGGTTATTCCCACTGAAAACCATCTCCAGAGACAGGATTTGTCATGAGGCAAGAAAAGGCTATGGAAACAGATGGCTTTTATAGTATGTATGCTACCTCTGCATTAACTTTTAGAACAGAAGAGCTCCAGAGCTTGGCAGCATTCCCAAACTGCACTATTTACCACTGATTGGTATGATTAGTTTTCTTTCTTTCCTATACTTACACTATCATACATAGTACTTAAGAGTAAACAAGTCTACAATGCCCTCCCCTATCCCAGCTTGGTGCAGAGATCCTGCCCCCTACTGACTCTTTTCCTCCCAATTAACAAAAATATTTTCTCCCTATCTCATCCTCCATTTTTCCCTATGGAAAAAAAAGAAGAAAACAAACCCTAGTAAGAAATATGAATATTCAAGCAAAACAAATTGCTGCATTGGTCATATTCAACAAATATGTCTCAGTTTGTGCTCTCCGTCGGGAAGTGGGGTTTGGGTTTCACCTTGTGTCACTTTTGGAATCTCCATTGGTTTTTGCATTGACTGGAGTTTTTAAGTATTTTAAAGTTGTCTGTCTTTACAATGTTGTTTTCATTGCATAAACTGTCCTGGTTCTTCTGCTTACTTTTCCCTGAATAATTTCATACAAGTCTTCCTAGGTTCCTCTGAAATTATCCTCATTTATTCCGTTAAATTCACTTATAAAAAGTTGTTCATCATTCCCCAGTTGATGGGCACCCATTTTATTTCCAGTTATTTGGAATTAAAAAAATTGAGGGAGAAGGGAACAGGTAATTTATTAAGCATCTACTATGGGCCAGGTACTGTACTAAGAACTTTGCAAATATTATCTCTATATTTTCTCTGATATCTGCTTTAAATATTTTCTATACCAATCTTCCTGGTGTTCTTAATGCCTGTCCCTTTTCTTTCAGACAGAACTCTTTGTGCATGCCTTTAAGGATCAGCTGGTCAGAAGTGCCCTCTTAGCTCTCTACACAGCCCGGCCAGGCTGTGTCCTCAAGAAATCACCCACTCCCAAGAACACTGTGGAGGAAGAGGCTAAACCTTCAGGGCCCCTGCCCTCCATCCAAAGGCAGGATTCTATCCCACATCACTCGGACTATGATGAAGAAGAGTGGGTAAGAATCTCTTTGTCCTCCTTCCTCTTCCTTCGAATGAGTACACACTCACAAACAAAAGTACAGGAAGGATAGGTCTCCACACATTCCTGAAAGCTAAGGCATAAAACAAATTGTCATAAAGCGGATCACATATATATCTGTAGGAACAGAACTGAAATTGGGTGTTGTGTTCCTGACCAAGGATTTTGTGACAAATGACCAATATTATGTCATAAAAGCAAAGATACAGCAACTATAAAACACTATAAGCACTTAAATAGTAAAATTATATCCCAAGCCCTATAAAATGGGCATAAATATACTACATTGATTATGCTATGCACTATAAACTACGTACTGCTCTATAAAGAGCACATACAGTGCATAAAAACAAAATCCGACTCTGTCATAAATTTGACTTGAAATGAATATGCTGGCTATAATAAACATTAATTAAACATTTAATTAAACAATAATACTTTTTGCCTTCTTATAATTTAGAAAGGCTTTTAGAGGATGATTTACATGGTCCAACTCTCTTATAAAAGTACTTCAAGTAAGTTGGAACTGATAAATTTTTCCCTAGCCAGAGAAAGTTTTTTTTTTTTTCTGCAACAAGAAAAGATAGATTGGTGTTCAGAGTGATGGGTAGATTCTTAGTATTTTGTTCTTGATAAGGAAGGTAGATTCTTCCAATAAAAGTTAATTTTTTAAGTATATGAATTAACCTAACTTATCTTTTTTTTTCTTTTTTTACCTCAATTTACCAAAGCTATAAGTACATCTGGTCAATAGCAAATGAAATCACTGCTAGTAGGAATTAATGATTGTTGTTATTATTCTTTTGGATTCTCCACTACTGTGGTTAATATCCTCATATTTTGAGTGCAGGCTGTTATATATTTTCTATTTAAGGTACTCTTCCTGATTACTGGAATCCATAATTGAAAAGTCTAAGTGTAACCAAAATTGCTCTGTACCCCCACTCCTTCAAATTGAAATTAATAGGATATCATTTAGCATAGAACAAATGTAATACACTTAGTGACCATATATTTTTTTTATATAGTTCCCATTTTTTTACTCATTCATTAAATATTTATTGAGCACCTGTGATGTGTGCTGGGCAACAATTTCTCTGAATACTTGTTAGTGTGTTGACATGCCATTAGAACATTTTACATCTCAGTGGAAAACCACAACAGTCAATGACCAGATCATTAGTATGGAGATTTAGAAAGGAACTTTGAAGCAGTTCTCACTAGGGCTTTGCTATGACAGGCATAAGACAGCACCTGAACTGACCACAGGTTGTTGCTAATGAAACAAACACTGCCCAGGAGACTTTGTTGAGGAGCATGTATTTACCAATGGCTAGAAATGAAAATAGATGAAGGGTGAGAAATCCGTGTACTTGCAAACAAACAAGGAAGTCCTTGTCCTTGGATTGAAAAGATTTTTGAAAATTGGGTTGGAAAGAAATAATTTTGGATTTTAAAAGTTTTTTTTTAATTTTAAATATTTTTAAAAATCCATTCATATGAATTCAAAAATGAGTCTTTTTGATACAAGATACAAAATTAAACTATTTTCTTCCTAAGTAATATGCATTACTAGCCCTTAAGTAATAGCAGTCTCCAAAACTTTGACTTACTCTTAGGACTTGCTCTCTCTTAAAAGTGTCATATGAAAAAAATGAAGTGATCTAAAGATAGTTTGACTTTAAGAATGTCATAATATGTCAGAAGAAATATCCAAAAAAAGAGAAAAATTAGAAATATGAGTATAGGCATTCTTTCATGGTCAAGGAATATTGGAGTATAAATAAAAGCAATCATTTCTCCCCCAATCACCATTTAAATGATTCCTTATTCTGACAGTGGTTTATTAGATTGCATTAGGGGTATGTATGGATTGTATATGCATTGTTTTGGGTAAGGGTGTCATGTGAGAAAATATAGGAATGGGAATGAGTAAGAATAGCATATATTATGGCGCAGTTAAGAGAACTTGAATTCAAATTTAGCCTCAGACACTTACTAGTTATGTGACCTTGGGTAAGTTACTTAACTGAATTGTCTCCCTCCAAAATGGTATATATTTAGACTAAGAAAGAGAAACAGAATTGATATTGCCATTGGATTATACACAGGGATGTGCTGGTAAATATTTGACAACAAATTGTTTAACAAAAAAAGCATGCAAAATAAACCTATAAGTTTAGTCTGCATTATTAACATTTTTCTCCATCACTTTAAGTCTAGACAATCAACAAAATAAATCAAGCCCTGATTTGTAGAGCTTGCCAATTTTTAAGGTCACATGGAAAATTTGACAACTGACTTCCTAGGTTCAATCATACTCCAGCACAACTCTGATTCAGATGACTTGGTCAAAGGAAGGAATTAGATCAGGACTTCAGGAAACAGACTACAAACTTGGCATCCATGAACTAAATAAATAATGCAGATAGGGAGAAAGTGAGGGAGAGAAAGAGGAGGAGGAGGAGAGAGAAATGGATGGATAGATGGATGAATGGATAGATAGATAGGTGGATGACTATAGAAATAGTGATAGATATGTAGATAGATAGATAGATACCAGAATTTTCATATAATTTATTTCCTTTGTAATCCTATATATTTTATTTTATGCACTTAATAACATCAGTATTCTGAGAAGGTATCTGTAGGCTTCAGTTGACTGCCAAAGGGGATCATAATACCCAAAAAGCTTAAAAACCTTGGCACAGAGGGATAGATAAATGGATGGATGAATGGCTATAGAAAGAGATAGATATGTGTGTATATACATATATAACTGTATTTTCATGTAATTTTTTCCTTTGTGATCTTATATAGTTTATTTTATGCATTTAATAACATCAGCATTCTGAGAAAGGATCCATAGGCTTCACCTGACTGCCAAAGGAGGCCATGACATCCAAAAATATTAAGAACATTGGCACAGAGGAAAAGTATAGTTCTAGTGATGGGGGGGACTTCAATTACCTGAATATCCAATAGAGCTCTGTCTCTCTGCCTTAAGCAGTAAAACTAATAATGTCTTGATTTACCTTAATGATAGTCATTCTTCAAAAGATAGAAGAAGCAACAACTGTAACTGTTCTTCTAATCTGGATTTTCAACAAGAAGCAGGAGCTGGTTGCTTAAGTAGAAAGGGTAGAAACTTGGAAATATTTGTTTTAGAATTCACAATGAAGAAAAAGAATTCAAGGTATATGCTTGACACACACCCACAGCTTTCAATAGATTTAGAGAAAGAATAGTTAGAATTCCCTCACCTTTTCCCTTCCCTTTCTCAGGGGAAATTGGCTTAGGAGGAATGGGAACCTTTCAAAGAGAGATGATTCTAATAATAAGAGACAATGGAATTTTCAAGAATAACAATGTGGATGCACAGGAAACTCATCATTCAACTTAGATTTTCTGAAAAGAATGTTGAAAAGACATAAGAGAGGGCAGGTAACTCAAGATGAATTCCAATGCGCCCGTTAGTTAGTGCTTTGAGAAAAGTATTAGGGTACAAAAATGAATAATGAGTTGCCATTGACAAAGAAAGCTAAGCTCACTGAAAATTTCTTCCTTTTAAAGCTATTTGGCCTGGGATAAAAGAGGATCAAAGGAAACCTAGAACTACTGCTTAATGTAGATCAGATCATAAAGGATAACAAAGAAAAGGCTTTTGTTTCTGTCAAGGAGAATGTTTTGCACTAAAAAAAAATAGCACATTGTCATCATCATTGCTACTATTTTTTAAAATGATATTTTCACATTTCCAAAGTTCTATGCATATGACTACCAGGGAGTTGAAACCCAAGTTGATAGAACAGAATGGGTTACTAATAGTAATAGATTGACTTCGATTTCCTTAATGACTTCAAGTTAACAGGCCCAAGTGAACTCACCCAGAGTACCAAAAGAACTGGTGGATATGATTGCTGAGCCACTGTCTTTGAACAACTATGGAGCATGATAGAGGTATCATAGGACTACTTAAAGGCAAATGTTCTAATATTTAAAAAAATTAAAAGAGTATCAGATGAAAAATAGGAATGAATGAGCTTAAATCAGCAAGATGGCTGATTGGATTCTAGAACATTATTATAAATTTGATCATAAGGATCCAACTAACCACATATCCACATATGTTTGTTAGAATGATAGATTAGAGGAATGCCCAGAATAGAGATTCCTAAATCTTAGCAAAGCATTTGACAATGTTTCTCATACTATCCTTGTGGATAGTGTAGAGATAAGTAGGCTGGACATTGATATAGTTGCCCAGATTTACAACTAGCTCACTGTCTGGACTCACAGTACAGTACAGTTATGCCTACTTCGAGATCAAATTGGAAGGAGGTCTCTAGTGGAAACCTCAGGCACCCCTCTTTGTTCCTATGCTGTTTTATCAGTGAGTTGGATAAGGAGAAATGTCAAACTTCTTTGCAGAGCACACAAAGCTAGGAGCACCAGTTGACAAAATTCTGTGACCATCAAGATTCAAAAAGCTTTTAACTGGTTAGTCCACAGGGGACTGTGAAAATGTGAAAAAAAAGTAAAAGATACATATAAAGTTATTCACCTAAGTTTAAAAAAATCAGAAACATTATGACATTGAGGAGGCATGATTAAATAGCTGTTCATCTTTTAAAAATATGGGAGTTTTAATGGGTGATTATCAAGAAGCCAGTATGGCAGATTAGGGGGAGAAAACAGTCTTTGAAACAGGAATACCTGAATTTAAGTCTTGCCTCTGACATATATTGACTTTGTGACCATGGGCAAGTTGGTTAACCTCAAAGTGTGCTAGACAGCTTTCTAAGAAAATCTTACAAAGATGATGTTGATTCATATTGCTAAAGGCATTTTCTTCATCTGAGAGTTCCTTTCATCAACAAAATTACAGTTCCAGTTACTATTCCATGTGTTCCAGCATTAAATGGTAGCCCAAGAGTAAATGTTATATATGACTGCACTAGGAGAATCATAGTATCTAAGAATAAGGAGGTAATGGTCCTCATGACCATTTACTGTGATTAGACTACATCTACACAACTGGATTGAATTCTGAATGCCATGTTCTAGGAAGGACATTGACATGCCAAAGAGCATTGAAAGAATTGCAGCCAAGATGGCAAACAGCCTTGGGATTGTGCAGTTTGAGGAATTGTTGAAGAAACCAGAGATATTCAGGCAAGAGAAGAGAAGACTCAGGAGAGACATGAGAGTTGTTCAATCTTTGAAGCATTGTCATATGGAAGAATGATTAGACTTGTTCTGTTTGCTTCCCAGAGGGCAGAATTAGTGGCAAAGAACCAAATGTTTGCAAACACTCCTAATAATTAGAACTGTCCAAAAATAAAATGAGTACTTTGGGAAATGGTGATTCTCCTTCAGTGGAGATATATTCAAGCAAAATTTTATGGTGTCTAGTTAAGGGTGTCATAGAGGGGATTCTAGTACAAATTCAGGTTGAACTAGATAACCAAAATTTCAAAAGCCTGAGTTGAAGTGAAGACAGGTTATCTTCAGGCATGGGGGATAGCCTGTTTAAGAGCCCATAGTGTCACATAGAACACCAAGTTTGAAAGAACAGATACAAACCTAGCATGGATATAATGTAGAATGTGAGAATGGGGAGCTGTGTGAAATGTGGCAACAAAAAGTATTTTGGCAATAGGTTACAGGAGGCATTAAATTTCAGGCTGAAGAGTTTATCTGTTTATCTTTTCTATATTAGGGAACAGGGAGCCACTGATGGCTTCTTGAACAGGGGTGATGTACTCATATTTGTATCTTAGCAAAATTATTTTGGCAGCTATTTGGAGGATAGAATGGAAAGGGGAAGATATTGAGAGCCCTAGACCATTAGGAGACCCCAGCAATTGTCGAAGGCAGGAATAAAATCTTAAAAGGAAAAAGAAGATGAGGACTTAAACTGGAGTGATGTGACTAGAGAGAAGGGGACAGATGCAAGAAATGTGGTGGGAGGAGAAGCAGGACAGGGAGAAGGAGGAATTCAAATTGACTTCAAATTGGAAATCTGAATAACTAAAAGGATGATGGCACTCTGACAAGGAATAGGGAGGTTTGGAACAGGAGAAATTTTAGTAGAGAAAAAAATAGTTCTATCTTGAATATATTGAGTTTGAGATCCCTACAGGTCTCCTACATAGAGGTTTCCAGCAGGTATAGTTGTTGATATAGGGTAGTTTTGGGGTACAGTGGATAGACTGTTGAGCTGGCAGTCAGACTCATTTTCCTGTGTTCAAATCCAGCCTACACTTACTAGCTCTATGACCCTGGGCAAGTCACTTAAAACTACTTGCCTTAGTTTCCCGATCTGTACAAAGAGCTGGAGAAGGAAATGGCAAACCACTCCAGTATCTTGGCCAAGAAAACCTCAAATGGGGTCATGCAGTGTTGGATATGACTGAACAATAATGACAACAAAAGTTGTTAATGTAGGATTTCAGGTCAAGAAAGAGGTGAGGTAGTTATGTGTGTATATATATATATATATATATATATATATATATATATATATATGGGAATCATCTATGTAGAGATGATTGGAACCCATGAGGAAATAGACAATGTTGACTATATTTTCTGTTCCCAACTTTATTGTTAATACTTTCTATTTAAGGGGTCTTAAATAATAAAGGTCCCCACAAGGTTTCATATTTCCTATTTTTGACATAAGAAAATAAGAATGGAAAATGTATACCCTCAACAGACAGGAATCATGGGAAATCAGTTTCTTTTTCATTTTTTCTAGTTCAAGTCATCTTTTGATGTCATAAAGTGATATATAAACCCTCTGAAGCTGATGATCATATCCCCCTTCCCCTCTTCTACACATCTCCTGGCAAGCCCGAGCTCCATGTGTACACTTGTGTTTTTTGAAGTAGGCAGAATATATAATCCTCACGTTAAGATTTCCTTAATTGCAAGAAGTGTTTTTAGTCTTGGCAAAAGTCATTCTAAACTTCCTCTTCTCCCATCTTGTTAATATCTTATTTTGGAGAAAAAAATGACTATGTTTCCATACTTAACTTTCAGATATAAAGAGAAAGTTAGTTTTTTTCAATGGCAGAGGCATTTAGAAGAGAAAATAGCCCAGAGAATTAAATAGACTTCTGAGTGCTTTAATCACAGGTGGAAACAAACTATTTCATGTTATTTTTTTTAAACAAATGCTTTATTAACTTCTGTTTTACATCATTCATTTCTGCCAGATTTTGAGTTACAGTCATTTTCCCCCCATTATTCCCCTACCCAACCTCCCAGAATAGTAGTCCCACAAGATATCGCTTCCTCCAATCTGCTCTCTCCCATACCTTCTCCCATACCCCCTTCGACTTTTCCATTAGAGGAAGGTGAATCTTTGTGTCCCAATGCCTGCACATCTTATCTCCCCATTACAAGAAAAACAGTATTAATAATAGTATTTATATATAGTTGAAACATTTAATGTTACAACCTCGAATTTCAGATCCATTTCCTTCCTCCCTTGTCACCCATTCCTTCTTGGGAGATAAGTAATTCAGTATATGTTGTACATGTCTAGCTATGCAAAACATTATCATAGTAGATATACTGTACAAGGCTGCTTAAAATTCCCTCCCACTCATCCCACCCCCCACCTGGTCCATTCCCTACATGATCCTGTCCCTCTTCTATAGTGGGTACTTCCAACCTCCCCTCACCCCAAGGATGCCCTCCCATCCATCATCCCTCCTCTCATCCCCCTTCCCCCTATCCTGCTGCAGGTTGAGATATCCCATTTAGTATGTATGTCATTTTCTCCCTGAACCAAATTCAATGTGAATGTGGTTTTGCCTTTTTAGCCTTCCTTATTCTCCCCCTCCTTTGCAACCACTTCCCCTTGCTTTTTCTACATGGGATAGTTTACCCTACCCTGTCTCTCCCCATCTCCTCTTGCCACTTTCCTCTCTCACCTCATAATTTCATCCCTTGAGTATTCTCCTTTCCCAACAAATTCAACCTATGCCCTCTATTCATATATAACTGTAACCATATACACACACATTCACATATGTATTCATATGGCCACACCCACTTCTTCCATTATTTTCATAGTGAGAAAGATATCATCAGTCACAGTTATTGCTTTTCCATATAGGAATGTAAATAGTTCAACTTTGATAAGTTCCTCTTGATTTCTTTTCCCTGATTGCCTTCTCAGGCATCTCTTACTTCTTGCGTCTGGATGTCAAATTTTCTATTCAACTCTGGTTTTTTCCTCAAGAATGCTTGAAAGTCCTCTATTCCACTGAATGACCATATTTTCCCCTGAAACAAAATACTCAGTTTTGCTGGGTAGGTGACCCTTGGGTTCATTCCCAGTTCTTTTGCCCTCTGGAATATCATATTCCATGCCCTTCGATCCCTCAGTGTAGAAGCTGCCAGGTCCTGGGCTATTCTGATTGTGTTTCCACAATATTGAAATTGTTTCTTCCTGGCTGCTTGTAGTATTTTCTCCTTGATCTGGGGATTCTGAACCTGGCTATAATATTCCTGGGAGTTTTCTTTTTGGGATCTTTTTCAGGAGGTGATCAGTGGATTCTTTCAACCTCTATTTTGCCCTCTGGATCTAAAACATCAGGGCAATTTTCCTTGAGAATTTCTTGAAGGGTGATTTCTAGGTTCTTTCTTTGATCATGGCTTTCAGGTAGTCCAATAATTTTAAATTGTCTCTCCTGGATCTATTTTCCAGGTCAGTGGTTTTTCCCATGAGATATTTCACATTGCCTTCTAATCTTTCGTTTGTTTGGATCTGCTTAACAGCATCTTGATTTCTCATAAAGTCACTAGCTTCCATTTGCTCCAGTCTAACTCTGAAGGAATGAATCTCCTCAGTGAACTTTTGAGATTCTTTTTCCATCTGGCAAATTCGACTTTTTAAGGCATTCTTCTCCTCATTGCCCTTTGGGCCTCCTTTGCCATTTGAGTTAGTCTATTTTTTAAGGTGTTGTTTTCCTCAGTCAGGCTGTTGACCCTCATTTCATACTTTTCCTGCATCCTTCTCATTTCTCTTTCCAATTTTTCCTCCACTTCTCTTATTTGATTTTTAAAGTCCTTCTTAAGGTCCTCTATGGCCTGCAACCCGCTCATGTTTTCCCCTGGGGCTTTTGGAGCAGGACTTCTGACCTCACAGTCCTTTTCCCGCTCTATGCCCCCAAAATAGGAGTCTAGGGTTGCATTTTTCTGTTTCCTTTGCCTTGGCATGTTGCCACTTAATTGCTTGACTTTTGGGCTTGTTGCCACACCATGGCTTTAAGGCCAGATAGAGGAATTTTCGTCCCGAACGTGTGGGGGGCAACTTCCGTTTCTGGCAAGCTGTAAACCCACCCACAACTTCCACCCTAGATCACAATCCAGATCCAGGGAGGTTAAAGCAAGAGCGATTACCCCCCAAGACTGATCGCTGGATCTCCCCACGATTTGTAGGCTGGGAGCCGGAAATGCCTCTGAAAACTACAAAATGGCGTGTCTCCTCAGCGGCTTCTAGCCCCCAGGGGAGGGAGCTGACGCATTCCCCAAATACAGGTCCCAAAGTCCAAAGGACACTAACCTCTTACTTTGTTCTAGGCATGTCTATGTTGATAATTCTGGAGTCGCCACAGCTCCTGGTGTTCTGGGGTTCCTCCAGCTGGCTGCTGGCCCTGCCGCCCTTGGGCTAAAACCTCGGCTCATGCAGACCTGGGCTCGGCTCGACTCGGCTCCTGCGCTCTGCGTGCTGCGGGCTCCCAGACTGCTGCGCTGGTCCTTCCTGCAGGGCTGCTGGGCTGTCCTCAGGGGGAGGTTAGCTTCTCTGTGTCATTCTGTGGGTGCTGGGGCTCCAGAAGTTGTTCAGAGTCCTTTTTTTTACATAGTTTGGGGGGAATCTGGGGGCAGAGAGGCTTGGATGAGCTGTTTCTTCTCCGCCATCTTGGCTCCGCCCCTCATGTTATTTTTAAATGATAAGTTCATGCAGCCTTGGGGAAGAGAGAAAGGAAGGGAAAGAGGGAATGAAGGAAGGAAAGGTGAAAGGAAAAATGGAAAAAAATAAGGTGGAGAGGAAAGAAGGAAAAAAGAAGAAAAGTTGGAAGAGAAAAGGAAAGGAAAGAATAAAAGAAAACAAAGAAGGGATGAAATAAGGAGAAAAGGAAGTAAGTAAAGGAGGGAAGGAAAAAAAGAAGGAAGGAGAAGAGATCATCATAAATGCTTTAAAAATATTATCTCATTTGATCCTTAAAACAATCCTATAAATCGGTGCTATTATTATTCCTATGTTACATTTAAGGAGACTGAGGCAGATTAACAATTCAGTGACTTACTCAGCGTCACACAGCTAGGAAAGTGTAAGGCCAGATTTTAACTCACATCTTCCCAATTCCAGGCCTAGATTAATATCCAGTGTGGTGTGGTGCCAAGGAAAGGGCCCAGGATTTAGATTCACATCATAATCCCGCTATTTACTATTTCATTGACCTTAGGCAATGCACCTCTGCTTGGTCTGCCTCACTTTCCTCCTCTGTAAATTGAGTGATTTGGATTAGATTATCTTAGTTCCCTCCCAGCCACAAATCCATCATCCAGGATTCATATGTCTTCATGGACTAGATTCAATTTTACAAGTATTTATTAAACACCTACTGTGCATTAATCATCATGGACAAAACCAAAACAGTCCTTTTCCTCATTTATTGGGAGAAAACCATATGTACACAGAATAAATAAATATAAAATATGTAACAGTTGAATATAAAGTAATTTAGATAGGGATGGGGGTGTACTGGCAACTAGATAAATCCAAGATAGCCTCTTTTTGACAGTGACACTTGAGGTGACCCTTGAAGGCAGCTGAGGAGGCCAAGAAGTAGGGGTGATGAAGAGCAAAGCTCCCAGGCACAAGGGACAGCCTTTTCAGAAGCAGGAAAAAAAAATGCAGTGGCATGTGCAGGGAACAACAAATAGGCCAGTTTGGCAGGAACATAGAGTGCCTAAGGGAGAGTAATATAAAATCGGTTTGTAAACATAGCTTGGAGTCAGATTGTAAAGTCTTAAATGGCAAACAGGGGAGCTCTGCATTTTAGTCTAGAGTAGGGGGAGCTGCTAAAGATTTGTGAGCAGGGGAGTGGCATACTGACACCTATGCTTTTGGGGTATCTATTTGGCGCCTGTGTGAAGGACGAATTCAAGGAAGACATTTCAGACATGATGAGCAGTTAGGAGGCAGGTCTAATAGTCCAGGCAATAAAGGACAGTCTTGAACAAGAAGTTGGCTCAATAACTAGAGAACAACACAACAATAGCAACAATAATAGCAAAAGTTTACATAGTGTCTAGCATGTACCAGGCACTGTGCTGAGTGGTTTAATGATTATCCCATTTGGTTCTCACAGCAACCTTAGAAGAGAGGAGCTATCCCCCATTATACAGATGAGGGAACTGAGGCAAAATGAGATTACATGACTTGATGAGGGTCATACAACTAATTAATAAGTGTCTGAGGCTGGAGTTGAACTCAGATCTTCCTGACTCCAAGTCCAGCACTCCATCCTCTGTGCTGTCAAAGATGAAAGATATGAGACATATTCTATGAGTTAGAATGAAAAAAATTGAGGAGCAATTAGATACCTGTTGGGTGAGGCAAGGGGGGGGGGCACAAAGCAGAAATTAAGATTTGAAGAAGACTATTAGATTGTGAACCTGACAGCAATTGGAAGCTATAAAAAACATGTTGATTGAGCAAGAATGATAATGAGATCAGTTGTAAATATGTTTGAGTTTGAGATGTCACTGGAACATCCAGGTAGTGATATCCAGCAGTTAGTTGATGATGTGAGACTGGAGCTCTGAAGAAAGATGAAGGCTAGAGATGTAAATCTAGAAGTTGTTTGCATAAATGTAATCTTTGAAACCATGAGAATTGATGAGATCAATGAGAGAGAAAGAGAAAAACCAACACGTAAGAGATGGTACATGAAAGATGATCCTACAAAGAAGATGAAGCAAGTAATTCGAAGCATATAATTAAGTACAATGAGCTGGACTTAATTTGTTGCCAGAAAGTATAGATTTCAATTTGTTTTGAACAGTAGTCGCAAGAGTTTTGTCAACTCTAAAGGACATCTTGTCATTAAAACAGTTTGAGGGGTGGCTAGGTGGCGCAGTGAATAGAGTGCCGGCCCTGGAATCAGAAGGACCTGAGTTCGGAGTGGGCCTCCGACACTTAATCCGCACAAACAAAAACCTAGCCGTGTAACCTTGGGCAAGTTACTTAACCCCAATTGCCCTAAAGGGGCGACTAGGTGGAGCAGTGAGTAAGAGCGCCGGCCTCGGAGTTTGGATGACCCGAGATCAGATCCGACCTCAGAAAATGAGCACCCACGCATAAATAATGACTAGCCATGTAACCTTGAGCAAGTTACTTAACCCCAATTGCTTAAAAAAAAAAAAAACACTTTGAGAGCCTGGATTATCTTTCTTGGAGGCATTCAAAAAGGGAAACTCTTGTATTTGCTGAGAGTTTGACTGTTGCATAAATTGTTTTATAAATTGGCAAATCTGAAAAATAGAACATAGCTGTTTATGAGGTAGGATAGTGTGTAGGAGGCAGAGCAGAAAGAGTATTGGAATAAGGATTAGGGGAAACTTGCCCCCAGTGAGCTGTGAGATCACAGGCAAGTCCCTTAATATTGCTGAGCCTCATTTTATTCAATAGTACAAAAAAGATGATAACACCTTGAGAGTTTATTGTGAGGATTGAATGAGAAAATGTAGTCAAAACATTATGTAGACCTTATAGTACCTTATAAAAAGACAACTATTAAGAACGATGACAAACATTTTGAAAATTAATAACTGTTAGTGAATTGTTACTAGTCCTTCATTATTTAAGCCCAACTTAGAGCCTTTCTAGTGTTGATTAGGAAGGAGGAGCATCATTACTTCTAAATGTATTTATAGATTATTTTTTCTCCTTTCACTCCCAATTGCAGTGGGGAAAAAGTGATGGTTGTATACATCTAGATAATAATCATAAGTCAATGTGATAGAAAGAGAAGCCAGAGAGAGAAGCTTCCCAAAACACCCAGTCTTTTGCTGAGTTTTAGTTATTAAATGATTGAATGCTTTAAAGGTTTGTTTTCTTGAGAAGCCAGAAAACAATTAAAGCCCAAAGGAATGTTTTGGGGTTTTATGACAATCTGTGCTAAACTGTAGATGGCTGGCAATGGTATTCTCAGACTCTGAGTCAGTAAGGTTGACATATTGCTTTTCTTTATCTACACGAAATGGAGCAGATGCTTCAAGCAGCTGGGATTCCAAGATTAGTTTGTCCGAAATATGAAAGTGTGTCACTCCTATAAAATTATTAAGTTGACCCAATTTTTGCTGCTTTAAATTATGACTATATTCTTCACAATACTGCTGATTTATGTGGAGAACTGCTGTTCTATGGACAAGTCTAAGGCTGAGATCTTTTAGGCTCAACTCAGAAAGCTGTCAAAACAGAAACAATGCTCTTACTAATTGCTGACTTCTGGCTCTTTGCTCAAATCTGCACCAGCGAAACAAAGTAGAAAAGTAGAGAATTTTTTTCAACATCCGTTTTGCATTTTGACATGTGTATACATAGAGATATAGATATATTTATAGAGATAAATATCTATATAGATCTACATATGTATATGTGTATATAGAGATCTATAAATGTGTGTGAACATACATATATAATCTAGCAATATAAATATACATTGCATATATATTAGACACAAAGGTATATGTGTATATACATACATATAAAAATATACATACATGTGTATATATTGCTAGTGTAGAGCTAATTTTTAGCCTGATGACCTATTTTTTTAGGTGAATGAGAATTGCTCACTTCATTAGACTAAAATTACTTCAAACCAAATAATTAGAAAGTATGAAACACCTCATTTAACCCTTAAACTTTTTTTGTTTTTGTTTTTAGTAAATGTTTTTAGATTTTAAAGAAACTTATGTTTTATGATATTCATAGTAGCTTGGATTTCTATAGCATTTCAAGCCTTGGAAACTGATTTATGCCTGTTATCTTAATTTATTCATTATAATAATCCTGTGAGGTAGTAAATAGAGGTATTGCTATCACCCATTATAAAAGTAAGGAAACTGGCATTAATTTAGGGGCATTGACTTGCTCCTGGCTTCATCCTTAGTAAAAGTCTGCAGTGGAATTTGAAACCATATTTCACTGAGTCCAACTCTGTAACCACTACCCTACACTGTCTCTCGTATTTGAGACATACTTCTTGTAAATGCATTTTCTTAATCTTTGGTTATTAGAGAGACTTATTTTGGAAAATGGTTTAAGTGGTCAACACGCCTATCTTTAAACTGTTCCTTTTATACCACCTCTTTGTCTAATGCCTAGAACAGCTACTAATGCCCATCCTTGACAGCAGTTACTGATAGCACTATTTATATTACTATAATTGGTAGCAGGAAGAATGGATAGAAGTGAATCATTCCTAACTGTTGAGGGAAAAAAAACATGCTTAGGCAGATAGACAATCTTTGGTGACTTTTATTCCCATCTCCTCTTGTCAGCTGCTTACCACTATTGTTGACTGTCCTTCTAAGAAGGGAAAAAAAGCAACTTGTGTGATGAATAATGTAAGAGTATCCATTCACCAGGCTAGTCAGGATAGATTGTGCTCTATTCTTTCACGGGCTGGAAAATAGACCTCTTCTTCCTGGTTAGAAGAAAGTAAATCATTCCTGTTTCTAAGGAGAATGAACTCTTGCTGGACACAAAGATGTGAATTATCTCCTACAAAGAAACAAAATGTCCTAGTGGTCTAAGAGAGCATCGTGCCCTTTAAAATATGGGCACTTCATTTCTTTCTCATTTCCTTAGAACCTGTATACATGGGGAAAAATCGGGGGGGGGGGGGCATAAAAGATTTTTCTTTTTTTTTTTTTTATCAAATGCTTTATTAGCTTCTAGTTTACATCATTCATTCCCACAAGATTTTGTGTTAGAAATTTTTTCCCTGTTTTTTCCCCTACCCACTACCCCAAAAGAGCTATTCCACTGGATATCCTCTCCTTCAATCTATTCTCTCCCATATACCCTCTGACTTTCCAGTAGGGTATGGTGAATCTCTATGCCCCAATGCTTATATATCTTATTTCCCACTTACATGTAAAATAATATTAATAATAATAGTAATATATATGCATATGTATATTAAACATTTTATTTTAAAACTTTCAATTCCAGATTCATTCCCTTCCTCCCTTCTCACGCACCCTTACTTGGAAGATAAGCAATTCAATATAGGTTGTACATGTGTAGCTATGAAAAACATTTTCATAGTTGATATATTATAAAAGACTGACTATATTCCTCTCCCTCCTATCCCACCTCCCACTTGTTCTAGTCTCTACTTTGATCCTGTCCCTTTTCAAAAGTGGGTGCTTCCAACTTCCCTCCCCCTTACCTGGACCACCCTTCCATCATCCCTCCTCTCATCCCCTTCCCCCCTACTCTCCTGTAGGGTGAGATACCCTATTTAGTCTGTATCCCATTCCCTCCTTAAGCCAAATTCAATGAGAATAAGGTTGACCGATTTCATTTTGCCTTCCTGTTCTTCTGCTCCATTGTAGCCATTTCCCCTTGCCTCTTCTATAGGAGAAAGTATACCCCATTCTGTCTCTCCCCATCTTCTCTCATTATATTCCTCTCTCACCTCTTAATTCAACCTTTTAAGTATCATCCCTTCCTATTAAATTCGTCCTGTGCCCTCTATCTATGTATACATGTACACATATATACACACAATCAGAGATGTATTCATATACCCATATACCCTCCTATATAGACATATATGCATGTGTGTCTGTGTGTGTATACATTTCTATTCCCTTCAACTATTCTCATAGTGAGAAAAGTTTCCTAAGTTACAATTATCATTTTCCATGGAGGGATGTAAATAATTCATCTCTGATAAGTTCCTTATGATTTCTTTTCCATGCTTCTCTTATCATGCTTCTCTTGCTTCTTGTATCTGAATGTCAATTTTTCTATTCAGCTCTGGTTTTTTTCATCAAGAATGCTTGGAAGTCCTCTATTCCACTGAATGACCATATTTTCCCCTGAAACATGATACTTTTTCTGGGTAGATGATTCTTGGTTTTAATCCCAGCTCAGCTCCTTTGAACTCCAGAATATCATATTCCAAGCCCTTTGATCCCTCTGTGTAGAAGCTGCCAGATCCTGTGTTATCCTGATTGTGTTTCCACAATATTAAAATTGTTTCTTCCTGGCTGCTTGTAGTATTTTCTTCTTGATTTGGGACCTGTGGAAACAGGCTATAATATTCCTAGGAGTTTTCTTTTGGGGATCTTTTTCAGGAGGTGATCAGTGGATTATTTCAACCTCCATTTTGCCCTCTCCTTCTAAAACATCAGGGCAGGGGTGGGAGGAGCCAAGATGGTGGAGTAGAAACAGCGCATCCAAGCCACTCTTCCCCCAGAGTACCTCCAAACTATGTAAAAGGGGACTCTGAACAACTTCTGGAGCCCCAGCACCCACAGAACGACACAGAGAAGCTAACCTCCAGCTGAGGTCAGCCCAGCAGCCCTGAAGGAAGGACCAGTGCAGCACCAGCAGGGCAGTGTGCAGTGCGCAGGGAGCTGAGCACAGGTCCACCTAAGTCATGGTTTTAGCCCCAGGGCGGCAGGGCCAGCAGCCGGCTGGAGGGACCCCAGAACACTAGCAGCTGTGGTGATTCCAGAATTATTAACATAGACATGCCTAAGACAAAGTAAGAGGTTAGTGCCCTATGGACTTTGGGACCAGTATTTGACAAACACATTGGCTTCCTCCCCCGGGGGCTAGAAGCCAGAGGCAGCTCCAGCTTCTGGCCTGCGAACTGTAGGGAGATCCAGTGATCAGTCTTAGGGAGTAATCGTTCTTGCTTTAACCTCCCTGCATCTGGATTGTGATCTGAGGTGGAGATCATGGGTGGGTTTCCAGCTTGCCAGAAATGGAAGTTGGCCCCCTCCATACATTCAGGATGAAAGTTCCCATCTGACACCAGGCCATACTGTGGCAACAAGCCCAAAAGTCAAGTAATTAGTGGCAACATGCCAAGGCAAAGGAAACAAATTAAACAGAAAAATGCAACGTTAGACTCCTACTTTGGGGGCAAAGATGATCGAAGCATAGACGAAGAGGAGGACAGTGAGGTCAGAAGTTCTGCTCCAAAAGCCCCAGGGGAAAACATGAGCGGGTTGCAGGCCATAGAGGTCCTTAAGAAGGACTTTAAAAATCAAATAAGAGAGGTGGAGGAAAAATTGGGAAGAGAAATGAGAAGGATCCAGGAAAAGTTTGAAATGAGGGTCAATAGCCTGACTGAGGAAAACAACACCTTAAAAAATAGACTAACTCAAATGGCAAAGGAGGTGCAAAAGGGCAATGAGGAGAAGAATGCCTTAAAAAGTCGAATTTGCCAGATGGAAAAAGAATCTCAGAAGTTCACTGAGGATATTCATTCCTTCAGAGTTAGACTGGAGCAAATGGAAGCTAATGACTTTATGAGAAATCAAGATACTGTTAAGCAGATCCAAACAAATGAAAGATTAGAAGACAATGTGAAATATCTCATGGGAAAAACCACTGACCTGGAGAATAGATCCAGGAGAGACAATTTAAAAATTATTGGACTACCTGAAAGCCATGATCAAGGAAAGAACCTAGAAATCACCCTTCAAGAAATTCTCAAGGAAAACTGCCCTGATGTTTTAGCTTCAGAGGGCAAAATAGAGGTTGAAAGAATCCACAGATCACCTCCTGAAAAAGATCCCAAAAAGAAAACTCCCAGGAATATTATAGCCAGTTTCCAGAATCCCCAGATCAAGGAGAAAATACTACAAGCAGCCAGCAAGAAACAGTTTCAATATTGTGGAAACACAATCAGAATAGCCCAGGACCTGGCAGCTTCTACACTGAGGGATCGAAGGGCATGGAATATGATATTTCAGAGGGCAAAAGAGCTGGGAATGAACCCAAAGGTCACCTACACAGCAAAACTGAGTATTTTGTTCCAGGCGAAAATATGGTCATTCAGTGGAATGGAGGACTTTCAAGAATTCTTGAAGAAAAAACCAGAATTGAATAGAAAATTTGACATCCAGACACAAGAAGCAAGAGATGCCTGAGAAGGTAATCAGGGAAAAGAAATCAAAAGGAATTTATCAAAGTTGAGCTATTTACATTCCTATATGGAAAAACAATAACTGTGACTGATGAAACCTTTCTCAGTATGAAAATAATGGAAGAAGGGTGTATGGTCATATTTATGCATATGTGAATGTGTGTGTGTGTATATATATATATATATGTTTACAGTTATACATGGATAGAGGGCATAGGTTGAATTTGTTAGGATGGGAGGATACTTAAGGGGTGAAATTATGAGGTGAGAGAGGAAAGTGGCAAGAGGAGATGGGGAGAGACAGGGTAGGGTAAAATATCTCATGTAGAAGAGGCAAGGGCAAGTGGTTGCAGGGGAGGGGAAGAACAGGAAGGCAAAAAGGCAAAACCACATCCTCATTGAATTTGGCTCTGGGAGAGAATGACATACATACTAAATGGGATATCTCAACCTGCAGCAGAATAGGGGGAAGGGGGATGAGAGGAGGGATGATGGATGGGAGGGCATCCTTGGGGTGAGGGGAGGTTGGAAGTACCCACTATAGAAGAGGGACAGGATCATGTAGGGAATGGACCAGGTGGGGGGTGGGATGAGTGGGAGGGAATTATAAGCAGCTTTGTACAATATATCTACTATGATAATGTTTTGCATAGCTAGACATGTACAACATATACTGAATTACTTATCTCCCAAGAAGGAATGGGTGACAAGGGAGGAAGGAAATGGATCTGAAATTCGAGGTCGTAACATTAAATGTTTCAAATATATATAAATACTATTATTAATACTCTTTTACTTGTAATTGGGAGATAAGATGTGCAGGCATTGGGACACAAAGATTCACCTTCCTCTAATGGAAAAGTCGAAGGGGGTATGGGAGAAGATGTGGGAGAGAGCAGATTGGAGGAAGGGATATCTTGTGGGACTGCTATTCTGTGAGGGTGGGTAGGGGAAAAACGGGGGGAGAAATGATTATAACTCAAAATCTGGCAGAAATGAATGATGTAAAACAGAAGTTAATAAAGCATTTGTTAAAAAATAAAAAATAATAAAAAATAAAACATCAGGGCAATTTTACTTGAGAATTTCTTGAAGGATGACTTCTATGTTCTTTTTTTGATCATGGATTTCAGGTAGTCCAATAATTTTTAAATTATCTCTCCTGGATCTGTTTTCCAGGTTAGTGGTTTTTCCAATGAAATATTTCACATTGCCTTCTATTTTTTTCATTCATATCTTGATTTCTCATAAAGTCACTAGCTTCCATTTGCTCCAGTCTAATTCTGACGGAATGATTCTCCTCAATGAGCTTTTGCGATTCTTTTTACATCTGGCAAATTAGGATTTCTAAGGCATTCTTGTCATCATTGCCTTTTTGAGCCTCTTTTGCCGTTTGAGTTAGTCTATTTTTAAGGTATTATTTTCTTCAGTCAGGTTGTTGACTCTCCTTTCATAGTTTTCTTGCATCATTCTCATTTCTCTTCTCATTTTTTCCTCTACTTCTCTTATTTGGTTTTCAAAATCCTTCTTAAGCTCCTCTATGACCTATAACCAGCTCGTATTTTTCTTTGAAGCTTTTGCTGGCAGGAGTTCTGTCTTCATTGTCTTCCTCCTGTTCCATTCTTTGATTCTTTTTGTCTCCAAAATAGGAGTGTAATGTTTGGTTGCTCTGTTTGCTTTGCTTCCCTTATTTGCTCATGTTACCACTCAATTACTTGACTTTTGGGGTTTTTTTGTTTGTTTTTTTTTTGCCACTGTAGGACTCTGATGCCAGACAGGGGAGCTTTGTCCCAATTGCTGGGTTTTTCTCAGATGCCGAAGGTATTGGTTGAGTGCCCTCTCTGAAGCCTCCACACACTCTGGCAAGCTGGTCACACAACCCATGACCTCTACCCTAGACCACAATCCAGATCCAACCAGGTTAAAGGAAGAGCAATTACCCCTCAGACTGGTCACTTGGTCCCCCTACAATCTGCAAGCCAGGAGCTGAAGCTGCCATGTGGCTGCAGATGCACAGCTGTTGCTGCTCAGCCCCTTCTTGCCCTGGGACAAAGGCACTCCAGAACTACTGGATCCCAAAGTCCACACTGCACTGACCTCTCACTTTGTCCTCAGCATCTATGGGTTGATAATTCTGGAAACCACCACAGCTGCTGGTGATATAAAGTCCCTCCAGCTGGTGCCTGGCTGTGGCCACCCTGAGGCTAGGACCTCTGGCTCAAGTGGGGCTGGGTTTGGTGCTCAGAGCACTGCACTGGCCACTTCCTGCTGGCCTGCCAGGCTGTCCTCAGCAGGAGCTTAGCTTCTCTGTGTCATTTTGTGGGTTCTGTAGCTCCAAAGTTTGTTCAGAGTCACCTTTTACATGAATGGGGGGAGGTGGAAGCCAGAGTCATGCGGAAGTCCTATTTCTACTCCACCATCTTGGCTCCACCCTCCCAGGAACTTCTATTTCTATGGACTTTTTTGGACTGGCTCCGCATACGTTTTTTTTTTTTTTTCTCAGCAAGGTAACAGTTTATTAATAGTGTCTTGAACTTATTAATAAAGGATGGGCCAACAGTATTACCACTGGATGAAGACCCTTAATTGCATATGCAACTCATTTTTAAAAGCACAGAACAAAGAAGAGAACACAAATTATATAATTATTCAGCAACTATAAGGGTGAGAGATTATGATTATTTGCATTAAAGAAAGTGGACATAGAAGACCCATGGGAGAATACCACTTATCCTTATCTCTAGGGAATGCTTTTTTTCTGAATTTTATGAGCTCACCCCCATTCTGAGGTCTCTGAGAGGGATGCAGATGTGTGGATTTTATGGCAATGGGTGGGTCTGCATACGTTTTAAAAGAAAGCAGAGACGGCCTTGGAATCTAGCTTCAGTTATAAAATAATGATGATAATCATAGTGATGGTGATTGTGATGGTTGATGATGATGATGATGATGGTGGTGATGATGGTGACCATAGTACTGATACTGCCACTTAAATAGTGCTTAAAGGATTTCAGAGTGCATTTCATACTTTTATCTTTTTTTGACTCACTTGACAGTCCTGTTAGGTAGGTGCTATATTACTTCCATTCTATACTTAAGGAAATTGAGGTGGAAAGAGGTTAAAAGACTTGTCTAGGATCTCAGAGCTATTAAGTTTCTGGGGCAGGATTTGGACTCAGTTCTTCAAAATTCCACCTGCTACCTCCAGACCTACATTGAAGGCCTATCACATGGAAGAGCAATCCTTAATTCTGTGTAAGGGCATGGGGAGGAAGTGGAACTAATCGTTCAAAATTTCTGGGGAAGAGACATTTGCTCAATTACAAGGACAATGTTTGTGACAATTAGAGCTCTGGGCTCTATCAGCTCCTCTTCTTCTAGCTTCTGGGAGCTATCTGAAGGGACTGGCTCATCTGCCAAATCCAGGGGCTTGGCGTCACACTATTCCAGTCTCTATAAATTTATGGAGCAATTCACAAAGGAATTCTTTGTGCTGGCTCAGAGCTACCTGAGCTCTCAGAGGACCATTCCAACTCAAAGATCCTATGATTCTGGGTCCGTAGGCTGCCATATATCATATAGTTCAGTCCCTACTTCCATGTGTAGCAAAAGCTAAATTTGTGTCTTAGTGGGCAAATATGAGACAGGAGTGATACAAGTGGAAGAAACACTAAAAATCAAGTTAGAAAGCTTGAGTTTGAATCCCATGATGGACAAAGGCATGTTACTTTGTTACTTTGTCTCTAGACCTCCATTTTAGTGTTTAACAACTGGCTTTCTGAAAATCCATGGCCCACTTTTGAAATGTTTAGTCTAGATTACTAACATTTCCTCCATCTTTTTTGTCTAGATAATTTGTTAAAAAAGCAATGCCTCAACAAAACAATAAATTAATCCCTGATTTGTAGCATTTGCAGATTTCCAAGGTCCTAAATACTGAAACTGAAAGCTTAACAACTGGCTGTCAGATATGTTCAGACTCGTACATTACACTACACTGTGCTCAGATTGTTGGGAAAATCAAGTAAAAAGTTGTATATAAAGGTTTGTAATTAGTAACTATTATTTTTAAGGATAAATCATGAAGATGATAACATTGTGCGTGGAAACCTGGCTTGGAGAAAATAAGGAATTACTTAAGAAATAAGGAAATTATGAATTATAAGGAAATCTGAATTCAAGCCTAGTACCTGACATATTCTGATTATATGACATTGACTAAGTCACTTACCTCCCTGTGCCTTCCCCAGGAAACTTTCCAAGGCTAGGAGTTACAGAGTATGTGCTGCTCTGCCTTAATAGAGGAAGAGTCCTCCTTACAAATTCCTTATGCCACTATAATCAAAGTCCTGTAAAAAATAAACCTTGAAACTATATCAACAGGTATGAAGTTAAAGATCTGCCAGGAAAGAACATTCCATAGTATCTTTTTAAATTATACAGTAGGGATAGTTTGAAATTTTCCCACCATGAAGCCAAAATACCTTCACAAATAATGTGTTAATTTTCATTTCTTATAAATATAATGAACAGATATATTAATTCTATTCCCTTCTTTCTCTTTTCCCTCCTTTTTTTCATGGGCACAATATTTACTCCTCTAGTCCATTCTTAACTCACATTCTTTAGCATTTTTGTGACTCTAGAAACTCTTTGTGACTTTAAGAGCCAAATCTAAGATCTTGACTCTTTCCCTTTCTCATTTAACAAGATGTCCAGGAGCAGAGGAGTGGCTCTTTTCAATCTATCAGAATAGCTTTGGTGCAGCCTGGGAAAGGGGCACTGATGCAGCCTAGTTGAGGCAGAAACAGAATTTTAACTAGGTCTTCCCTTACCACCTAGTTTTATCCAAATATATCTACATTTCCCCAAAAGCTATCTTTGAGCATTAAATAGTCCTCTTGCTGACCCTCTTTATAATATGTACAATATCACTGTCATTCATTCCCACAGAGAACTGAAACTGGAACAGTGTCATGTTGGGGTTTTTCTAGAAGACCAATTTTTTTTAAGGGGATTGGTGTGGGGAGGAATAAACATTTATATAGCACCAATATGAGCCAGGTACTGTGCAAAAGCACAGTAATCTCATTTGATATCTCATTTGATCCAACAACCCAGCAAGGCAGGTGCTGTTATTATTTTACATTTTACAATTGAGGAAACTGAGGCAAATAGAAACTGAGGGTCATTTCAAGTGATTTCACCAGGGTCACACAGCTAGCAAGTGCCTGAGGCCAAATTTGAACTCAGATCTTCCTAACTCAAGTCCCAACACTATCCACTGTTCCATTTAACTACCAAATTTAGAGGATTATGATAAAACTTGTAATACTTTAAGTAGTTTAATTGGCAAGAAGTTAATAAAAATAAATAGCTATACTATTCTCCTCCCCTGCCCTGCACCCCCAGTGGTCTCTTCAGCTATAGCTGATATCTTGGAATATATATCCCTGCTTCCCCAAACATCATTCCCCTCTCCCACAACTAAGGGTGTGCTTAAGCCAGTTGTCCCATTCTGATTCCTGACAAAAGTCAATCACATCTCTGCTCCCACGCTTCAAAGAGAGTAAATGAAATAAAAGGACAACGAAGCATGTTTGTGCACAAAGTATGCCTTTAAGTGCTCCATGATTATTTTCTTAATGGCTGTAAAACATTTGTGAACTTCTCTAGGAGAACTGGGCTCTGAATCTTTAGTTGATATTAAAATTCCATAGAAGAGGATTAAGCAAAAGGTCATGTCTGTCCATTAAAATGTACAACAATTCTGTGAAAGAGCAGAAGAATAAGAAATACCCTGGAAATCCAACCGAGGTCTACATTTGCCGATGAGTGATCAGCATATTTTCACCTTCATGTATCCGCTGGATTTGAGGGTCATTTCCCATCTGAAACCAGAATATGTTAAAAGGACAATTTTTCTTCCCTATGGATACCTTTCCCAGGCAGTCACTATGCCAGACTTTACCTCTATTTCACATTTTCTTGCCTTGCCATGCTCACACATGTATGGGAATATATATATATATATATATATATATATATATATATATATATATATATGAGATAGGATGCTGAATTTTTTTAACAAAGATTTTTATTAAGTATTTTTGCGACTGATTCACTATCAGGGATGTTATTCTCCCCATTAAGTTCTCATTAACACCAAATGTTTTGATCAAAGAGATGAAAGGTTGGTGTCTTGATGTGTCTTTATAGTCCCAAATTAATCAACTCGGATTTGTTGTTTAGTTAGAGGTTATTATGTTGGTAAGGCAAAAAGTTGCTTAACTATTTGTTTTCAACTGGTGTTTTGTGGAAATATTTACCAAAAAACAAAAAAAAATCAAACAAACACACATCACAACTGATTGTGTTTTTTTTTAAGTTTTTACTTTTTTAATTTTTTCAACTACACAGATTATAAGATTGTACAGCTGGGAAAGCACTTTAGAAAATATCTAATCTCCCTCCTTTTTTAGATTAGAAAAATGACAAGTCAATGACTTGATCAAAGTCACAAATCTGTCACACCAAACTTTCTGATTCTGTAGTTGCTTGGCTTTCCATGGTACTACCCTCTTTAATAAATTCATTATAGATAGTTGAACCAGTTTTGTATATATCTGTTACCTACACAGGCTTGAACAACCAGTTGAAAAGTAAAATAATAAATGAATCATTCTATCTTTTGGGACTTTTTTTTGGTCTCCCAGCAGCCATACATGTGAGTCACTTAATCATTTTGGTAATATAGTGGATTCCGCTTTTGAAAGGTTCAAAGTGAAAGAAACCGGTAGATTCTGGGAATCCAGTAGAGAGACTGACCCTGCAAGTGATTCTGAAACCCATTTTGTAAATGAGGATCACTAATGTCATTCTCCCCATAGTATCAGAATAGCCTTTCAAACATTTAATCATCAGGTTGTTTTTTTATTATTATTATTATTATTATTATTATTATTATTCATCTACCCTGTGTGTCACACTGTTAGAAATAAAAAGGAAGCAGTATTCACAATAATGAAAATAGCTGCCATTTATGAGGCTCAAGAAGGTTTGTGATGTACTTTGCATTAATTTTCTCATTTAGGACTCTGAATAATGTTATAGAGACATCAGATATTATTTGTTTTACAGTTGAAGAAACTGAGGTTTACATTCTACCTAAAAAACATTTCTATGAAAATGTCTCAACATGAAATATTTTCCCCAAAACTTATGGTATAAAATTATTTTCCACTTAGTCCCTGTGTTGTTTCTTTGACAGGTGATTGAATCTCTCCAAGCCTTATTTCTCAAAATTTAAGCTCGATAATCTCCAAGGTCTATCGCTGTTCTAAAGATCTATAAATTTTGACTTATTCATGGTCATGCAGCTACTAAGGGTCTGAGGCTGAATTTGAACCCAGTTTTTCCTGTCCACACAGATAGCATTCAAAGAGACTGTGAAAGAATACCAGTGAATGTGATACAACCTACAAAACAAAGTATTTATAATTAAGTGCTAAAAACAGTGTGTAGTATAAAGCGCTAATTACTGGAACTATTCAATAAAAGGGGAGATTAATGTAGGCTGCAGTAATGGGTGAAACCTCCAAGAAGATTGTTAGACTCGAGCTAGTTTATTTTATTTATTTATTTTAGCTCAGGAATGATTCATATGGGTATAGAGAAAGGAAAAAGGCTTTCTAGGTCAGGGAACAGCATTTTTTAAAAAAGACATTTATTTATTTTATTTGTTTGTTCATTTATTTATTTGCTTTTTGGAGGGCTATTGGGGTTAAGTGTTTTGCCCAAAGTCACACTGCTAGTAATTGTGTCAAGTGTCTGACGCCAGATTTGAACTCAGGTCCTCCTGACTTCAGGGCCAGTACTCTATTCACTGCACCACTTAGTTGCCCCCAAAAATCCATTTATTGAATGCTTTACTATTTGCCATTTGAATTAAACTAATATGCTAAACATCAGTAATGATGTAAAGGTTGGAATGAAAGTCACATGTTTATGGGACAGTGAGGAGCCCAGCATCCTTTTAGTGAGCAATTCATATTGGGGATTACTAGAAAACAAGAATGATAAACTGAGATTGGATTTGTTGATTTTGTTCCTGGTCCTGGGATGTTTGGTTTCATGTGGTACAGAGTAACTATGTCAATATGGTCTTCCCTGATAGGCTATAGGATTTGAGTCAGTTCTAGCTTTTACATAAATCCCCACACTACTTCAAACTTGAGCTAACCTTTATTCATTTGTGAACATCTTTAGAAATATTCTTCTGGTTCATGTTCATCCATTTCTCTGGGGGTTTCCAAGCTCATCCATATGTGGTCTTTGTCCGTGTACCCATGTAACAACCCTCCCTCATGCTTATTCCTTCAGAAAATATTTGCATGTCTCTCTAATTCTGTATCTTACTATATTTACATCTGAAGCCATTGAATCCCACCTCATATGTAATATGCCATAACTAGTATAGGGCAAAAGGTCTTTGTCCAAGGTAATACCATCTGGTTGTAGTGGTGAGTTTCTAGCAGCAGAAATTAGAGAATGAGTGGAAAGGGACAGGCTGTCTCCTTGCCCCACAGTGCTGCAGACGAAGTCAACCAGTACATATTTACTAATCACATATTACGTTCTAGGCTTTGTGCGAAGTACTAAGTAATGCAAAGACAGGCCAAAAAGAAAAGAAAAAAATGATCCTTGCCTCCAGAGAGCACTATCTCTTTAGGGACCCACTTTACTTCCCTTCCTTGCTCTCATGGGGATACAGATCGGACTGTTTGTGGTATGCCTCTCTCCCCACCTCCTTTCCTTAATTTGAACTTAATTTTGAACTAGGTGCTGAGTTACAATTCTTTTTTTTTTTTTTAAAGCAATTGGGGTTAAGTAACTTGATCAAGGTTACACGGCTAGTCATTATTTATGCGTGGGTGCTCATTTTCTGAGGCCGGATCTGATCTCGGGTCATCCCAACTCCGAGGCCGGCGCTCTTACTGCGCCACCTAGCCGCCCCTTTAGGGCAATTGGGGTTAAGTAACTTGCCCAAGTTTACAAGGCTAGGTTTTTGTTTGTATGGATTAAGTGTCGGAGGCCGACTCCAAACTCAGGTCCTTCTGATTCCAGGGCCGGCGCTCTATTCACTGCGCCACCTAGCCGCCCTTGAGTTACAATTCTGCCTATGTGTTTAGCCCGGTCACAGTCACTAGGACACAAATCCATCTGGAGTCCTTTGTCAGTAATTCACTGTCTCAGCATTAAGCCAATTGTTGCTGACCCTACTTCAAACATGGAACCTCAAATTCCCTGACATTGAGTTCCTGCATTGTTGTTGTTGTTTGTTGTTGTTGTTTTGTGACTGAATCTCTGACTTGTACTAATCCAATTAAAACAAATTTCCTACTCCTTAACCTCCAGTGCCTATCTGGAGCTGGACCCCCACTACCAACTAATGGACTTCCCTAACACTATCTATCTTCCTATCCTGACCCCTACTAAAACATATGCTACTTAGACCACTGTCAGTTACCTTGTTTGGACAGATACTTCACATCTCAGACTTGGTTTGGGTTTTTACTCTTGGCAGCATGCTATTGATCTGTCCATCCATTTCCCATGTAGACCAACCTTTTGGTTTCAGACACATTTCTTTGTCTGGAATGAATGATTTTAAAAATCCAGCCTTCTCTTTGCTCTCAAATCCTGAGACCTAATATCTATCCAACCCCATAGCCATATCTAAACTTCTGGCTCTGACATTGCCAGTCTGGTCATTCCATTCTTACCTAAACCCAAGTTATGAAACCAAAAGAAGTTCTTGGCATGCAGAGATCTTGAGAGATTCCTTTCCTCAGCCTTCCCTCTACTGGCAGACTTCATCTGGTAAAGATTGAACAGAACCTTTAAGTCTGCCTCAGGGTTTTCCCAAGCCCTTTAGGCAAACTGCCAAGGGTCTCAGTGAGCTGTTTCTGATCTACTTTTGAGTTTACATATGTTAAATATTCAATTATTCATAATTATATTAATAATTACATTAATAATTTGCCTCCTGCAGAAAAATATTTTTAATCCCTTATCCCTGTCATCCTTGATGGGATATGCTGCCCTCCCCCAGTAAAAATCTTTCTCTTTTGAGAAGTTAGAAGGCTTCCAATATACCCTCTTCTAATATTTTTCAAGTATTTACTAGATACACTTTTATAATGTGATGGTTGATTTTTAGATAACAAGAAATCCTTACTGTGATTTTCAGGCCAACAAAGTCTTCTACTCCAGCCAAAGATGTAACTTAGATTGCACAAGGGAACACAGAACTTGAAAATCATGATGTATGCTATGCTAGTAGGAATTCTGAATTATTTCTGTAAATTCTGATCTTAGAAGAGTAAGCACTTTGTGTCTTTTCTTCCTGGCACAGGGAAGAATAAAAAGTCATGTTGTTGAACCCTTTGAGCAAAATAAAAATATTTTGTCAATATTTCAGCTCAAGTGCTATTTCCTATAAGAAGTCTGTCTTGATCCCTATCCATCTCCCCTTCAAGGTTGTTAGTGCTCCTCTCCCCTCCAGACTAAGTATGTATTTATTGCAGATGCATTTTGAATTTACTCACTGGATTTAATGTTGTTTCTTCTAAGGTGAATGCAAGTTTTTTAAGAAAAGGGACTCATTTGCCTCAGGACCCTAGTATAGTATCTGGCATACAGAATAAATAATGAAATAACTAATCACTAATTCAACAAGTATTGAATTAAATTGAAACTGGGCAACATATATTTTTAATAATTGAGTATTCGTGTGATATAGAAACTCGATAAGAAAAAACTCAGGAAAAATCTGTATTTGTTCTTCATAGAAAGGTGTGGGTGTTGATATTTTGTTGTTTTGTCCTTTTGCCAATAGGTGAAATGAAATTTAATAGGTTCCCTTTGTTTTCTTTCCAAATCTGTTTTTATGCTTTGAAATAACCGAAGTTCATGTGACTTTGGGCAAGTCACTTAAGCCCAACTGCCTCCCCCCAAAAAACAACAACAACAACAAAAAGAAACAACCAAAGTTAACCCAGGCCACAAGTTATGCATTTGACATATATCTAAGTTATTTCTAAATATCTTCCACAGAAGTGCATAACACCTCAGTATGGGGTGAAGGGAACCCTAGAGTTTTCACAGCTTATATTAGCCAGCTTTTCTATAGTGCTTTTAGGATGACAAAACTGTATACATATTATTTCATATGATCCTCAGTCCAAACCTGTGAATTGTATAGATAATTATTATTCCCATTTTGCAGAGGAGGAAACTGAGGCTGAAAAAGGTTTAATGACTTGCCCATAATCATACAGTGAATAAGTTTCTGAGGCAGAATTAGAATTTATGCCAACACAACGTGAGTTGTTTTTTTTTTTTTTTTCAATTTCTACCAACTGTAAAAGCTTCAAGTGTGTTATTGTAGGTAGATAGAAGTGTATGCTCTCTGAGGTCCAGCTTCTTTAGGAAGCAGATGCCCACTACATAGCAGGCCATTAACTGATGAATTATTTCTTCTGGTGACCCATAAATAACAATCAAAGTACATATTAACCCTTAGTTCGTTGAGGTTCCCTTTTCTAGTTAGAATAGAGAAGGTGGCACCAAAAATAAGGGTCAGAAAATCCCACAGGTTTTAGATTGCCTGAAGACTTGAGTGTAACTATTGATCCTCTACATGTGAGGTCCTTGACAAAAAGCTAGACGAGAAGCTGTATTTAAAGGGAAGTCTCTGTCTCCTTTCTTCTCCTTCCATCCTTTCTTCTTTCCCTCTCCTTCCTTCTTAGCCTCTCTCTCTTTATCTTCCTCTCCCCTTTTCCCCCCTCCATCCTCTCCTATTCTCTTTCCTTGTCTCCTTTTTCCTCTCTCCTTCTCCTTGTCTCTCTCCCCTCCAACTCTGCCTTTCTCTGTGATTCTTTGTCCCGGTGCCTGACTCCATTTCTTTCTGTCTTGTTATTTCTGTCTTTCAGACTGTGTCTCTTTCTGTCTTTGTTACTGTATCTCTCTCTCTCTCTCTCTCTCTCTCTCTCTCTCTCATCTCCAAACCTCAATCCTATTTCTCTGTATCTATCTCTTTCTGACTGTTTCTATCTCTTTTTCTCTGTCTCTTTGTCACACACACACACACACACACACACACACACACACACACACACACATCACCAGCCCATCAGCCACCCCTGGAGGACAAATAAAAGATCTGACAGAGTTGTTTTTATCATGCATAGAAAGAGAATAATAAATATCAATAAACAAAACATTATCAATAAATGAGTCATTTACAATGCTCTTATGAGTCCATGGAAATAGATGATCAGAAAGGAAATCACAGCACATTTACTAACATCTGACACTAAGGAAAAAGAAGCTGGGAAACTCTCTGAAGAACTTAATGAGATCCTCCAAACTCAACTTAAATATTCCTTCATCATGGTGAAGGCTTCGTAGGAAAGGGAAACATAGAGAAAGAGGTAATTAAATGTGTTGAATAAGTATATGAATGAAGCCAAAGGGTTTATGGGTCATTCAGAAGCCCTACCACGGCATGTCATGAATATATTCTTCAATCAGTTAATCAATAAGCCTTTATTAAAAGCTTACAGGATAAGAAATATTGGGGAATAAAAAATGGCAAAAATAGTCTCTGCCCTTAAGGAGATCCTATGTTAATGGAAGAGACAATGTATTAAGGACTAGGCACATGCAAGATATATACTGAATAGAGGGGCGGTCATCTCAGAGGGAAAGGTGCTAGCAGTGGTGGGGAGGAGGAAGAGAGGAGACTCAGGAAAGATCTCCTGCAAAAGGTAGGATTTGAAGTGGATCTTGAAGGAATCCCTGGCTAGCCTGGGAAGTGCACAGAATCATGAAATGTTGTATGTGAAGAACAGCAAGGAGACCATTGTCATTAAATCACAGAGTATGCAAATGGAAAAGTATAAGACTGGAAAGGTAGGAAAGAACCAGGATTTGAAGGGCTTTAAAAGCAAGAGGATTTTTTTTTATTTGAACTTAGAAGCAGGAAGGAATCACTAGAGATTATTGAGAAAATGACATAGTCAGATCTGTACTTAGCACGGTGAAATACATGAGGCAGGGAGGCCAATCAGAAGTCTGTTGCAGTAGTCCAAGAGTGAGGTGAGAGTCTATGTCTGGGCAGTGGTTGTGTGAATGCATAGAAGGGGACATATATGTGAGAGATATTGTAAAGGTAGAGATGGCAAGAGGCAGCAATTGATTGCATTTGTGGGATGAGTTTGAATGGGGAATAGTAGATGAAAATTAGACTTTGAGGCTGGGTAACTGGGAGGATGTTGATGCCCTGAACAGTACTGGGAAGTTCAGAGGAGGGAAGAGTTTTGGAGGAAAGATGAATTCTATATCAACATATTGGATTTGAGATTCCTATGGGACACCTAGTTCAGTATGTCCAAAAGACAACTGATGATGTAGACCTATAGTTCGCAGGAAAGACTAGGGCTGAATATATAGAGTTGGGAATCATCTACCTAGAAATGACAATTGAACCCTGTGGTCATGATGTATGCACCAAGTGACATGCCTACAAAACAACCAGTTAAGATGTCCAGATGAAACTAGTAATGTAAAACTGGACCCCAGGAAAGAGGTTAGGATAGATAAATAGATCTACATATAAAGATAATAATCGAGGCCATTAAAATTACCAAGCAGATTGGAAGACTGATGTAGCAACCAGCAAATAACTTCACAAAAACAAATCAACCAATCCATCATATTTATTAAGCTCCAACTATGTGCAAGACACTGTAGCAGGCATTGTACATTCAAAGACAAAAGTGAAGCAGTCTGTGCTCTCAGGCTTAACATGCACATGTATAACTATATTCAGAATTAATCAAAACGAAGATGAAATAGTTTAGGGAAGGGAGAAATAAAGGTTTCATTGAGAAAATAGCTCTTGAACCTAGTCTTAAAGAAAGTTAAGGATTCTGCAAGGTGCTGGTGGGGCAATGCATTCCAGGAATGAGAACACCATCAGTGCAAAGGGGCAGAGAAGGAAGAATGGAGTATCACAAGTAGGAAAGTGCAAGAAAAGGAAGGTTTGGTTGTAGCAGAGAGAGAGAATGTGTGTGTGTGGGAGAGTAATGTAGATATCAAACATATAACAGAGTTAGAACAATTCAGATGCTCAGGGAACCTTTTCAGAATTAACTATTTGTGTGAAGTCACATTATTGACGAGATAGAACAAAGGTCCAAGCCAACACTTGTTTTGATACTTCCATGGATCCCTCCTTGACTTCTTCCAGTGATACCAAGCTTAATGTTCTCATCCTATACAATTGTTGTCCATACCCTCCTGTAATTCCTGCACAGGTTGTCCATCCATTGTCCCAGAGGCCTTTCTCTACATCACTTTGCATTGTGTCGATGCTGGTAGAACTTATAGGTTGTTCATTAATTGTCTCTGGATATTGTTACATAACCAGCTTAATTTTTTTCTGGTCAGACATCTCTCTGATGACATTTTTGCTCCATTTTTTTCAGGTAACTCATCCCTGGTAATGTTATATAACCTACTTATCCCCTCATGCAACCTTCCATTGTCCTTCTTATGACCCCAACCTTAAATTCTAGAGAAGCCATCATATTACATGATTCATAAACATAAAACAACCCCAAAATGAACATTATTTTTTAACATTTATGATCCATTTTGGAAAAGGTTGAGAGTCGTGTCCAATTTTCCAAAGTTAATCCATCACTTTTTCCTCCCCTGTTCAAATGTGTCAAAAATAAATAAGTGATGAGGGAAAGATGTGCTTGCCAATCATGTCACTAGTGGATAGGTTGCATCTTGAATGGATAAAAGGATTATCCACGTTGTTAAATTCACAGATTCTTTGACATGGAACCAGAGGGAAACCTATTGACCCAACAGAGAATACCTTTACATCCCAATTCCATCACTGACTACCTATGTGACTTTAAACTCCACTTAGCATTCCTGGCCATTGTTATTCTCATCCATAAAATAAAGGGATTAGATGGTCTCTGAAGCCACTTCCTGCTTTATAGCTATGATCCATTTAATTATACCTGGCTGAAATAGAGATAATATTGGACCTACTTTTGTGGGGAAAAAAAAATACAGACCTTAGAAGCCAGAGATGGTAGATATATTAAAGGCAATGTAGACTGAGAAGAGAAGGTAGGTAGGTCCCATAGCAAGAATAACTAGACAACAACAGGATGTGGAATTTACAAAATCCATCCCACAAGAGACTCCAGGGAGTGGTAGATAGGCACTAGATTTGGAGTCAGTTCAAATCCTGCCTCAGGCATTAGTTTTGTGAACCTGAGCAACAATAACAAAAACAATAACAGAATAACAGCACCAGCTAGCCTTTATGTGGTGTTTGCAAAATGCTTTACATGTATCTCATTGTGTCCTCCCAGTCACTCGAGGAAGTAGCTTCTATTATTTTACGGGCAAAGAAACTGAAGCAGAGGTTAAGCAACTTGGACAGGGTCACGTAACTAGCAAGTATTTGAGGATGGATTTGAACTCAGTTCTTCCTGAGTCTATCTACTCTATGCACTACATACTCAGCTATAGGAAGCTTCTTCCTAAGATAAGTGGATTATACATGATGACCTCTGAATTCCCTTCCCATTCTAAATCCATGATCCTGTAATCCACAGGACCAAAAATATCTGCCTGGGAAAATTTGATCAGATGAACCCAGAGTTTAGTTGTTTAGACAGAAATAGAAACTGGAGGACACACGGTCTCATTCAGTAGCTATTGATTCTCATCCTGGGATAAAGGAAGAATCAGAATAAAATAGAAACAAATAGAATAATCTAGGCAATTCCTTCATCTCTCAATTTAACAGCCTAAAGAATTAGCTGATGCTACTTACTCAGGCATATTCTGGGTAGAAGTGATTAAGTTGGTTGTGTTATGGCCTCAAGTCACTGAATCCCAACATGACTAATGATAGAACACTAGGTTTACATAATCCCCCCTTGCATTTCCAACCAGAGTGGATATGCTCCTTTGCTCTCCTTACTCCTTATGGGTACAGGATGCTTCATCACTTCATCAGGCAAGAAGCTGGGATTTAGCCCTGGATGGTGTAAGTAGGCCCTGAATAGCTTGGGTTATATGGATTTGCAGGGAAAGCAATTGCTGTCATTCCTTTTGGGAGTAAGGTTGTACATAAGTAAAAAAGATAATTATTTGTGACTAACAGCACATTGCAGCCTTGTAGCAGAACAGTGCTGACAGCTCTGGTAAGATGCAAGCTTGACATCAATTTAAACATCTAGTAAAAATTGGATTTGGTTCTCTCAGGGCTGTAGGGCCTATGCCTGCACATCCAAACTGTTTGGGGAGATTGGCAGCTCAATTAAGTCAAAGCAAATGGTTATTTTCAAAATGTCTAGTTAATGATTAAATTGAATTAATCTGTTTTAATTTTTTTTGTCCTTTAAACCAGTTTCAGTATGTAGTGCATGGAAAATGAGATTCTAGATTTGGAATTCAGAGGATTTGGTTTCAAATCCCAGGTCTGCTAGTTGGGCGGCAACTAGCCATCCAAGTCACTAGGTCCTAATTTCATCTGTAATAGAATGGGGTTTGAACATAGGTTCTCTGGTGTTCATTTTAGCTCTGAATGTGTAGAAATGAAAAAAAAATATGGTAGAGCAATATATGATTGACCTTGGAGTCAAGAAGATGTGGGTCCATGGGGGGAAGGGGTATATAGTGGGATTGCTATTTAGGGGTAGTGGGTAAGGGAAAGACAAGGAGAAACTTTGTAACTCAAAATCTTGTGGAGATGAATAATGTAAACTAAAAATAAACAAAATTTAATTTAAATAAAATAAAATTCAAAGAAAAAAAAGATGTAGGTCCAAGTCCTTCTTCAGATACATTATGATGGTATCTTCATGACAAAGTCTCTTATCCAGGACACTCTTTATGACTATAAGTTACAGCTAAGAAATCATATAGCAGTGGAGGGTCTTTAGGTCCTAGCAATCCCCCCATACAAATCAAATCATTGAAAGGTATATTAATCTTCATATAAATTAAGAGTTTGAGATGGTGCATTTCTTTCTGATATGTCAAACTCAGTTTCTTTGAGTGGAAGACTTTATCACATCAAATTTTCTCTATGCTTGAAATAATTACCTCCAAAAGTATCTAATTTAACCAAGGGTCTAATTTATGATCTGACAGGGCATCATATAAAATAATAAAAATGAGATGGCTCACTTGTATTGTAGCAATTTAATCTTCAGTGAATGCTTTTTTGAAGACAACTTTGTGGGGTAAGTCATGCGATTATTACTCTGCCTGTTTCATGGATGTGGTGGCAGCTTTGATGATCTTGGGTTCTCGTGCCAGGGAAAATATAATTTAATGTGTGATGGGATTCAGTGCCTTCATTCCTGTACCTGGGCTTATTTTTCTCCCCAAATCCTGCTATATGCCTAAAGTTGGAGGAAGAGGAGCAGGAACCAATTAGACATTCCCAAGACCTAAATAGAGGGCAAGAGAGGGTCCATTTATGGGATGTTATGAAATATTTATATTGAACTGGGAGTATTAGAAAGTGAAGATTCAATTTTGGCAAGGCTTGTTGGATGTTTACCTGAAAGGTGAGCCTAACCTAACTCCCTAATTTTATAGGTAAAGAAACCAAGACCTGCACATGTTTAATGATTTGCCTTAGTTATGATAGGATCATAGCTATATAGATAGAAGGAACCCTAGAGGCCATTGATCGAAATGTTTCATTTTACATATGATGAAACTGAGGCACAACTTATTTAAGTGATTTACAAGGTCATATAGGTAGGTAGTAAGTGGCAGAGCCACTTCAAACCCAACATCCTTCCCACTATAACATGCTGCCCAATAACCAGTAGCTGGACTGGTGTGAGAAATCAGATGGCCACCGCCTTCCACACTTCCTTGAGGTTACTAGTCTCTGAGCTAACTCCTTGTTAGAGTGGTCTTCCTAATTAACCGATAAATCTTCTTAGAATGATTAAACTGTGTTGAATTTAATAGTCTTTTATGTATAATATTTTCAAGGTAGAGGAGATCAGAGTTGAGAGACTTAAATAGCCCACCCCACCCCCATTTTACAGAGGAGGATACTAAGGCTTAGATGAGTTCAGTGAATTATTCCAGTATACTCATGTATTAAGTAGAAGTCAGAATTGTAAACTATGTCTTTAATTGCAAATCCAATATTCTTTACATAATATCCGAGTGCTTTGTCCTGGGTCCTGCTTTTACTGTTGCCAAGAGAATATTCTGTTTTGTTTTTGTTTGTTTGTTTTTTTGGGGGGTCTTTTTGCTATATGCTTAAATAATTGTCTAATGGTGAAACCTGATGCCCAGGGGAGGAGGACAGAAGCTATTACTCAGCAATCTGAGCACAGTGAGATAGTGAGAACAAATGTGTGTCAAGAACAAATGTTCATTGTTGATCATTTCTGCTGAGGAAAAATCACAGGCTCAGAACTCCTGATAGGAGACTTTTCAGGAACAGAGAAGATCATGGACTCCAAGCTTTGGAGTGTCATGGCATATGCCTTCAGAAAAAAGGGAGCCCCTAATCCAGCCAAAGGCAATATATACAAGATCTAACTTCACCAAGACAACTCTTAGAGTGGAGTTAGCAAATTTGTCACAGGAAAACTGATAAGGACCAAATAGGTGGGTCAAAGAGAAAGAGAAACCATCAGGTTTGAAGACTATAAGGGTGGGTGGCTTTTAGGCTGAAGTCCATTAGGGAAAGTCTTTATGAAACAGACAAAGAAGGCTATTTATTGCCAAAGGAACTAGGCTTCCCTCTAAACTCAGGCAGAGAATAAAGGGAGAGGAAGGTGACTATAATTTCCTTAAATCTTGAAAGTCAAGTTAGAGCATCTAGGTGCAGGGATTGGGGATGAGAATGGAGAACAGAGAATTGTTAAGTTGAAGAGCCTGAATTTGAACTATGTTCTAACTGCAGATCCAACACTTTCCCCCCTAGATACTGCATCATTCCAGATTTGATTTTAGGAGATCCAAAGAGTTAAAAAAAAACCCAAACAAACAAACAAACAAAAAGAGCCCCACAAAACCTAACAGTCACGCTAGATCAAAGTATTGGGTCCAGTGTCTTAAAGGATTTAAAGTAGGGGAAGACTTTTTTTTCCCAAACAGGAAATAGGAGAAACCAAGAAAACTAAAGAAGTCCTGCATTTCCATGTAGAATGTTTCAACTAGTAAAATTCTGCAGCTTACCATCTTTTCCTTTAATTGTTAACATATCTCCTTCTCCAGATGTCTAGGTCTCTGTAGTGCTTAGCACTAAGACCCTTCAGGATACCTAGAATATGGTATAATTTTGCCATTTTCAAGGAGCAGGACAAGGAAGAAAGAAAGTGTCTATATGTGCTTCTCTATAGGGGAAATTGGAGTGTCACAGTATCTAGGGAGAAATGTACTAGATCTGCAGTTAGACCTGAGTTCAAATTCAATCTCTGCAACTTAATAATTGGGTGAGGCACTCAACCTTGCTGAGCATCATTTTCCTCATCTTTAAAATGGGAATCATACTTGAACTTCCTACCTCACAAGATCATTGTGAGGCAAGTTTTCTTCAAATCTTTTTTTTTTTTTTTTTGCTTTTTGGAGGGCAATTGGGGGTTAAGTGATTTGCTAGTCACACAGCTAGTTTTTGTGTTAAGTGTCTGAGGTCAGATTTGAACTCAGGTCCTCCTGACTCCAGGGCCAGTGCTCTATTCACTGTGCCACCTAGCCACCCATATTCTTCAAATCTTAAAGCCGCATGTTGTTATTGGAGTGAAACCAACTTCAGAGAGAAGAGCTGGTAGAAGTGAAAAGCCAGGTGTACCATAGAACTCAGTCCTAGTTAGAGATTTCTGGCTGAAGAAAAGAATAAAACTTTTCAGTGCTTTTGGACTGTAATTCTATATAATCTTTAATGTATTATAAAGATGAAAAATCTCCAGTATCTCATCACTATTTTATTCCACAGGAAAAAGTAATACATCACATGATTGAATCATACTTTGATCTATCCATCATCAATTACTCTGTCCACCAGTGCTAATTGTCATCTGCCCACTCCTTCTCACCCTGCACATTTCTCCTTGTCTTTCTGTAAAGGAAGAAATCTACTCCACAAGCTGGAGGACATCCTTTGTTTTTGTTTGTTTTTGTTTTGTTTTGTTTTGTTTTTAATAGTTCATTGCTGCCAGCCCCCAGGCTGTCCATCTGTTATTCCTCACTTTTTATATCTGAACAGCCCACTTCCTTTTCTAATCATCCTTGATGATAACTTTGCACCATTACTCTCACACAAGTCACCCTTGGTAATATGCTGCAGCCTGCCCACCATTAATCTTCACTGGTCTTTAGGACATTTCCCATTTATGTTCTTCTGAAATTATGGTGTCCTATGATATGCAGCCATACCGTATTGCTAGGACAATAGTGATATTAATAATATGAGCCAGTAGCAACTTGAGATTGTTGAAAGAACTGCAAATTAAGAGATAATAAATTTAAAATAAAAGTATTTTTCTTTGAAATCTAAGAGAAACAATCATAATAGCTACTAATAATATTTATATAGTACCTTAAGGTTTACAGAGCACTTCACAAATATTATTTTCTTTGACCCTCACAACAACCCTGGAAGGTAGCTACCATTATCATTCCCATTTTATGATGAAAAAAATCAAGACAATGAAGAAGTTGTTACTTGCCCTGAGTCACCCAGATAGTAAGTGTCTGGAGCCAGATTAGATTTTAGGTCTTTCTGACTCCAAGCTCCTAGCTCTCACATGTAGCATCTAGCTTCCTGTGGATGGAGGCTATTTAAATCAACTAGCATTTGCCTATCTCCAGTCTTTGCATCTCAAAGACACTTCACTAACACATTTATTTAGAACAAATAGATCATTTTTTTTTCTTTAATTATTACAGTGAAAATGTGTAGTGATGCTGATGCTCTTTTCAGGATAGGGTGTGGGCCAATGTGGGAAAGAGCCTCAACTGCATCATTGCCATGGTGGATCGATTACTTGAAAAAGATGGCGGCGGCAGCAGTGGTGGAGGCAGCAATGACAATGCTACCAATGATGGCAGCAGCAGCAACACCAAAGAAGGTGAACAGGATCCTTCACTAGCAGATCCCATCACAGCTCACAAAAGTGGTAAGAAACCTTCCCTCTCCCCACACCTGCACTTTATTGACTAAGTAAATAAAATGAAAAGGCCATGATAAAATGAGATAGAAAACAAGTCAATAGTGTCCTTTGATGAAAGTGCTGATAGCATGTTTTTGCACAATCCTGACTTTAGATTATGGAAGGCTATTTATCAAATTGCATCTTGCTTGTGTTCTCAGAACTGCTGGCAATGCTCATTTTTTCCCCTGCGGTACATAGAAATGTTCTTGAAAGAATAAAAGTGGGTTAACTTTTTTTTTAAGATCTGACATTGTTTAATCAACTTTCAACATTTCCTAAAAAAATATTGGAAAGAGGAACAAGAGTTTGCATTAAACCATAGCTAAGATCTTAGGAGGAAATTAAGTCACCTGAAGTGGATCTTTAACAGCTGGCAAAGGAAAAGTGTATGAAAATATGGTGGAGAATAATACTAAAGAACCACTGGAAGCCTAGTTTTCTGTAGATGAGTCTTATTCTCAGTTATGTATACAGTAAAGGGTCATTGGTATATATGATTATTACAAGGAAGTGAGAGTAATGTGTACACTAGCCAGAAAATATGTTGATGTTGAAGATGCTGATGAAGAATGAAACTTTAAGGCTATATCTCTATACAAGTTTATAGTATAAAGTTTATACTTTATACTATATAGGTATGTATATATAAATATACATATATGTATATTTATATATACATATTTATATATATATACTTTATAGCATAAAGTTTAATTGAGGGTTGGCACTTTTACCATTGATCAGTGCTATTAACCAAATCTGATAATGGAGGGTATGAGGAAGAGAAACATTCCTCTGTCTTATACCAAAGCAATTCTTAATATTACATCCATCTCTGGTTCTTGAGCTTTTTTTTTTTTAAAGCAATTGGGGTTAAGTAACTTGCTCAAGGTTACACGGCTAGTCATTATTTATGTGAGGGTGCTCATTTTCTGAGGCTGGATTCCATCCAGGGTCATCCCAACTCCGAGGCCGGCGCCCTTACTCACTGCACCACCTAGCCACCCCTTGGTTCTTGAGCTTTTGAAAGAATTAGGAGGAAGAGAAGCTTTTGCCTTTTCTTATTCTAATGTTTACTCATCTTTTTTGTTCTGTGGAATGAGTCACAAACAAATTTTGATACTTCTGATTTTCTATTTGTTATTACAATTTATTATTTTCATTTTCAGGATTTTTTTTTCTGTTGGTAGTTTTTGGTCATTATTAGCAATTGTTAAATCATGGGAAAGCAGTTGGGTTTTTCCTGAAGGTGGTTTCACCTTCTCTTTTCAGTACTCACAACTAGATGACAAATTGGTACTAAAGTGTTTTCTGTTTCTTTAATCCGTCTATTCAGACTGTATGTTCCCTCTATTTCCCAACACAGATAGTGTTTTGGATTTTTATAACATATAAGTAGGATTAATTTTATTTTCCATTGAATTTGGGGCCATGTATTTCTCTGAATCCTAAAAAGAAAACACACCCCAGCAATATGGGAAGGGACTTGAGGTCAATTTGCAAACCCTCTTTTTCCCCCCTCTGCTGAGTGATTGGTTTTGAAGAATTATTCTTTTGAGAAGGGACAAGATAAGGAAGACAGGATTTGACAACTATTGTAGTTTTCTTCCTTAGAAAACTTCTAGTCAGAGGGGGGGAAATGCAATAGCCAGGAAGTATAGAGAATGTGTTCCATCCACCTACTCTTGCCTCTTAGGTTAGAAAGTGAATTGAGTCCAAGACTGTGTCTATGTAACACTAAACAATACAAATGCAAAGTATAATCCTTTAGTCAGTCATGTTGTCACAAAGATGTTTGACAATATCCAGTTTGATCTAATAAAAAAAATTAGCCCTAATTATATTATGATCAACATATAATACACTGGAAATGTAGAGAGAAAACAACTTTCTCCCCAAATAGTTCCTTCCCTCAAGAGGAATATATTCTACTGGGGAAATATAACATGTAAACAAATATGTTTATGCATGTAATGATTAGAGACAAGGCATTAATAGCTAAGAGAGTCATTATGAAAGGTTTTCTATAGGAAATGACAAAGGTTATACCATGTGGGAGATAGAGTGACTTTTTTTTCATTTTCCATTTGAATATTTTGGCATTGTTTGGCTTTAAGTGTACTTCTATTCTTTGTAAATATGAAGTGAATAACTCCCTTTTTATTGATGGCTATATATGTGCTTCCAGAGTATTATAGTGTTTAATCAATCTTATCATGGCATTCATGTTATATTCAACTAGGAATTTATGGTACTTATCTTTATTCCATTCATCCTTCTTAGGGGTAAAAGGACTCCTAAATTGCAAGATTGCTTTTAGCCAATAAGACAAAAATAAAATGTTAGCTCGTTTCAGCTATTAAATATTTCATAAGCTAAAGATTGTGTAGCAAATTCAAGATTAGAGTTTGTATTTGCTCTTTCCTTGTGTGGGTAGATTTGTGTGAATAATTTGGAGATGACATTGGGCACCAAGAGAAGCATTTTGTAAGGGACATAGAGAATTATTTGCACTCAGAAAAAAAAGTCCATTTTCATCTGTTCCCCAGTACATTTAAATAAATGACCCCTGCTACTCAAAATCTGGAGTGGAATTTGATTAGCCTTATTCTTTTGTATAGAACATGATAGCTTTGCTCTAATCCTAGGAGTGAAAATACCCTCAATTTCCTTCTCTGGCTTATGTCATATAAAACAAGATAGTGGGGGAATTGAATCTGAGATAACTTCTAGTGGTTTCTCTACTAGCCCAGGAAGTTTTCACACTAAAAGGTCACACACTCTATGTTCCTTTGGAACATACTGGCCTCTTGACCTGTATATTTCATGTGTGAAATCCAGGTTATTAATAATATATCTCTTGTTCAGTTCACAAATTAATCCTTATGATAAAAGAAATATAACCAAGACAAATAATGTTTTCCCTGTTGCTCTCTGTATAGCTAATGAAATAACTCTATGGCTTTTATCATTTGGTTCTTCTAAGACCTGCCTTTGGCTTTCAGTTCATTTTAATTAAAAAGATTGCTTAACTGCCACTATTTTCCCAGCACTGTGGATATGCAAAAGAAGAGTATGACATAATCCTTACCCTCAAGGAGCTTACAGTCTGTTGAAGGAGACAAGACTAAGACAAGACTAAAATTAGTCAGGAACAATATAAGACAAGCAGGTTAAAAAAATTTGTAAGATGAATAAGAAGGTAACATTGTGATTCAAAAAAGATTCGTACAAGAGATTGTATTTGAAGCGAACTTTGCTAAATGGGCAATATTTTGTGGCCATTGAAATAAATTGTTCTTATTTTCCCATTACACATGGAAGTTTTCATATGCTTGGAGTAGAAACCACCCCCCCTAATTCACTGACAGGTTTAAGGCTTATTGGTTACCCTCAAACTGGTTTAGTCCATCTGTCAGGACAGTTTACCTGGGTGTGAATGCTGCACATGCTACAGTTTCTTGGAATCACAGGTGACAATTGGGGGAAGGTAGACACCAAAGGTGTATGAACAACCTTGAAAAGGGATTGGCAAGCCTCATACCAGATATCCTAGTCCTCCTTGAACAATCATAACCCCCACACACATGATAAGCATAACAAATGAAAGTCAGATTAAAAAATGACTGTGGAGTTTCTGCTTTAGTTCTACAATGATGTTGCCATTGACAGGAGCGGAGAATTTGATAGTAGGAATGAATTGGTTTGATTAGATAAGAAAGCTTGAGTTTGGGGCATATTGAAGAGATGACCATGGAAAATCCAAGTGCAGCTTTCCTTAAAGAAGTTCGAAATTGTTCTTAATGTGCATGAAAGCTGTAGGATCTATGAATCATCAGTCTTTTCATAGTAACCAAAGCAGTTAGTTTACCTCTAGGAAGAGGGATATTGAAGAGCAGAGAGTCAGTGACAAAATATTGGTGGACATCCATATTTATGGAGTGGGACAAAGAGTCTTCTAGGAGAAATCAGAGAAGGGACTTAAAGATGTAAAAAGCATCACAAAACCCAAAGCAGGAAAATTTCAAGGAAGAAGCACCAGCCAAGTGTGCTTAAAGGTGACATTAACCTCAAGTAGGGTGGTTTTACTGATGCATTTTCAGATTCACAGATTGATTTCCTTAAAAGTAGCACTGTGGAATGAAAAATATAAGTATTACTATCACAACTATAGCAGTGAGGAGAGTGAACTCCAGAGAGGATGGAATGATTCACCCAAGGTCTTAGCACCTAGCTTGGGTTTAGAACTCAAACTCATGGCTCTTCAATCCAAGTGTCACAGTGTGGGGTTTATCAAGAGGAAAATCGTTGCTGGCTCTCCCCATGTCTGTGCAAAAAATGGAATACTTTAGGATTGTGCATTCACTTCTGCTCATTGCTTCGCTGCCTCTGATTTTTAGACTCTCAATTCTGAGGCTGGTATCTTCATTCATCCTGGATTTGTGAGATTTTTCTTAACATTGTCATCCTGATCAGCCATGATAAAGAGTCAAAGCCCTGTGAGCATTAAATCTATGCTTTGATCTGCAGCATGTATACATGTAAACATGCAAGGTTTAGTTAAATTAGGGAGCTCCTTATTCAACAATGGAGAGTTAGAGAATATCTTCTACTCTTTTGATTGTACAAAATACAGCAGCATGATTACATGAAGCAATAATACTATATAAGTGTATCCCATTTGGAAGGGAAGCACAAGTATATTCTATTGGAAGGGAAGCACTCTTGTAGAAATAGATATTCCCATGCCTATACCAGTAGGAATTGAGAGACAATGTACTATCATGGCCACCAGGTGGCGCCATAGTATACAGAGCCCTGGGTTTGGAGTGGGAAGACTCTTCTCCCAGAGGTCAAATCTGACCTCAGAAACTGACTCGCTGTGAGACCCTGGGCAAGTCACTTAACTCTATTTGCCTCAGTTTCCTCATCTATAAAATGATCTGGAGAAGGAAATGGTAAACCATTCTGGTATCTCTTCTAAGAAAATCCCAAATGGGGTCACGAAGGGTCAGATATAAATGAGAAATGACTGTAAGTACTAATGTGGATAAAGGGTGATCGTCAGATTGGAGAGCCCTGCCTTTGTCTCATATTAGCCATGAAAGCATAGTCAAGTCACTTAACCTCAGTGTCCCAAGTAAATCTCTTAGACTATAAGTTAGGGATGACTTGCTGATGGTCATAACTGGAGAGAAGTTCTACTCTGTGGAATTTCTACCCACTGCTAAAATGACAAGTATAGGAAAAAAGTATGGTCTCTCGTACTGTGCTGGAATGAATGAATTTCAGGAAGTTCTGAATTGCAATCTTGCCTCAGGTACATAATGTGTGATGCAGGGTTAGTCACTTCTCTCTAGATTTCAGTTCCCCCATCTGCAAAATGAAGGCAATGAGAACATGTGTCCCATTGCTACTATCAAGAACAAATGAAATAAGATATATAAAGTGCTTCGCAAACTTTTAGGTGTTAAATAAAAATGAGTCATCCTAATGATAAAATATCATATTCTTCTGGTCCCAAAGGAATTCAATTTCTTTAATTTTATTTTGTGTCTTATTAGAATTATCATAGAAAACTAAAATCCTTTCTCCTTTAATTATGTAGGAGGAGGCAGGAGACCTGCATTCTAGTCCCAACTCAGCTACTAGTTGGCTGGGTGCCCTTGACTTAAGTCAATTCCTTCTCCAGGCTTCAGTCTTCTTATGTAAATTTGGATATTACGATTTATGCAGTCTGTTGCATTTTTAAGTGTGATTTTTATTTTGTCTTGTGTACTAGTCCCCTACCACCCCAATGAATTTCCCAGTTTTAAATTTAGATCAATAGGAAGATAGGTTTCAAAAACTGAACTTTGGTTTACACTTAACTTTTCCCCATTTTGTTAAATGAGACAGGCTTCTGTTGTTTTCTGAAATATCATCAGTTCCTGCATCATTCACTCTTACCACTAAGATACATGATAAAACCTGAAGGAAGAATATTTCCAGTGTGTATAAGGAAAGAGACAGTTAATCCAGCATTTATAAAACATTAGTCTCATCGAGTATTATCATATGAACAGTCTTCATTACTAGCTCCCACTAGGAGTTTCTCTGGACAGATATTTAAATGATTGCCTGTAAGAATGAAATAATCTAAGTACATCCCAAAGTTACTCACTTGTGGCCAATTCAATATGTCTAGCTTTGCTAGGATTCACTTTACATTCCTTCAGCCCAGGAATTGGCTTTTATAAAAGAAAAAACAAAATGCCTATGTCCACCTCCCCAGCAATCTTTCTTTGGTCTGGACCTGTGACTTTTTTGGTGTGGGGGAACTCTTTGATTTGGCTATGCCCCTCCCGATGCATATTTGAAACTACTCTGTAACTTAGCCTTAGATAGATGGTCTGGAACATCTCAGATAAGAGTTGAAGTTTTCCATATCCTGCAATTATTCCATGTAAGAGACTTAAAGCCAGGTCTTTGTGACCCTAAGTCCAGTCCTCTCGCTGTCACGCCTTGGCAACAACTGTGGTGCCAGACAACATTGAACAGAGGAAGAATTTTGAAAGTCACAGGCTTTGGCAAGTTAATACACCCATTTCCTTTTCAATTTTTTGCCTTGGCCATGAACGGAAAGTACGATACCAGGCTTTTCTCAAACTGGCAAAATTTTAACCAACCTAGTTCATTGGACATGAGAAAAGATTGCCTTTGCTCTTCTCACTGTGTTTTTGTTTGTTTTTATTTGGGCATGGTGCCCATTTTACACGCATCCTATAGGTGCCAGAAATTCTGCATTTAGCCTGGAAAAACATTCAGAAGGCCCCCAGGCTAGTTAATTGTTTGAAAGCTGCATGTTTACTTCCCTGCCTATGTTTTCTTTTAAACTTTTAAATTTTCTATTCTCAGCTTTATTCATGTATTAATTGAATATATAACAAAAAACCCTACCTCTGAAATTCTAATATATACCCTCATTCAATTTAAGTAGGCATTTGTTGTATACAGATTCTGGTAATACAAAGACTAAATTAAAACTGCCAAGGAGTTTACTGTCTAGGGGAGGTTGGAGAGGGGAACCATGTATAAAGAGATAAGTAAAGAGAAATTAAAGGGAGGGGGGGAAAGGGGTAGAGTACTACTAACTGTGAGTTCCACAAGTAAAGGTCTTCTAAAGGAGGTTTCCCTTAAGTTAAACCTTGAAGGTGACCTAAGGATTCCAAAATACAGGATCCAATAGTGGGGAGAGAGACTGTGGCAGAGAAGTCACCTTCAGTTTTTTTATGGGGCAGGTTGTACCAAAATAAGGAGGCTTTCAGTGCTCAGCAGCAAGGAGTTTAGAAGGTGCTGAACGTTGGTTGAGTCACAACTCCTGAGACTATCTGCCAAGGCACAGAAGGCTTGCCATATACATTGGTGGAGCGTGTACCCTTACCAATGATAAAGGTGAGTGCTTGAAGGAAATATAGGTTGAAATATAGGTCTTAGTGCAGTTTTAATTTATTAAAGAAGGTTTAATGAAGCTATTCAAATCCCTCCCTAACTCCACCCCAGCTAAAGGATTTTTCCCTCCTCTGAACTTTTGTGTTTATGTTCTGGTCTGATGGAGATGGAACATCAGAGAACCAGAAGTCAGAATGAGGTGAATAACAAATTAAGGAGAAGTTAGGAGGGAAAAGGAAGTAGAAAGATAAGTTATGTGGTCAGAGAGGGTGAGATTTTGAAACTGGGGCAGTTCCATAAGACAATGACTGTTTCTCCCCAGTGCACTGCTAAATTCACTCTTGTAGAAGACATCTCCTTGTTCTGAATCTACTGAATTGTGCTAATATCTGTGCATCTTATAAATGAATACAAATTCCTTTAGAGCAGGGACTGGCTTTAGTATCTTTGAATCTCTAGCAGCTGGAATAGTATTAATGGTCTCTTAATAAATCTTTGTGGTTTAACACATTGGTTAGTAAATATTACTTGCTGCTCCTCACACATAACACTCCTCTCATCTCTAGGTCTTTGCAGGGGCTATAGCCTCCATAACTGGCGGGCACTCCCTCTTCACTTTTGCTTCTTAGAACCTCAAGGTGTTGGTTGTTTATTTTTTTTTTCAAAGCAAGCTCTTATATCAGTGTTTTTCTGCTCCCTTCCCCCACCCCTACTACCAATTGTTAGTGCCTTGATCACCATGTTATTCATTTAATTGTTTGTCCATTTATTCTTATCATATGCTAATGCAATATACATGTTGTCTTCTTTGAATATAAGGAGTGCTTCATCTCTGTATCCCCCCCATCTGACAGATAGTAGGCATTTAAATTGTTGAATTTAATTTATACCTCTTTTGTGACACTTATATTCTACCTTTTGTCCTAGTTATCTGAGTATTTTTTTCCCACTACTAGATTTTAAGCTCCTGAAGGTGTGAGCTGTGTTTGATTCATCTTTATTTTTTTTTTTTGGAGGGAGGAGGGCAGGGCAATTGGGGTTAAGAGACTTGCCCAAGGTCACACGGCTAGTATTAAGTGTACAGGTCTGGATTTGAACTCAGGTCCTCCTGACTCCAGGGCTGGTGCTGTATTCTCTGCGCCACCTACTGCCCTTTGATTCATCTTTATTAAACAAAGATTACAGCTAGGTGGCCCAGTGGAGAGAGCGCTTGACCTAGAGTGATGAGTTCAAATCCAGCCTCAGACACTTTGTAGCTGTATGACCCTGGACAAGTCATGAATTTAATTTCTGCCTCAGTTTCCTCATCTGTAAAATGGTGATAATAATAGCACCTACATCCCAGGGTTGTTCTGGAGGATAAAATGAGGTAATATTTGTGAAGAACTTTGCACACCTTAATGAACTATATAAATTCTGGTTATTAAATGTTAGCTCTTTTTATACATGCATGCATACACACACTACTCCTCCCCCCAAAAAACAATTAATGCAGCGCGTCATGTGTAAGATATATTCGGTTTTTGGTAAGGCAATGCCAGGGTCATCATTTTTTTTTTTGTTTTATATAAAATTAGAGAAGAGAGCAGGCCTGCCCAACCTGCAGCCTGTGGGCGGGCCTTTTGGAGCACACCAGAGAATTCTGGGCAACCAGCAAAAAATGTAAAGGAAAACATCCTGTCCATTTTTCACCAGCCCCCTGAAATCCTTTTGTATGCCAATGCCTTTGTGCAGGCCCAGAAGAGAGCATTGGTTTGGGACTTTTACGTTTTGACTTCTCATCCCCTTTAGAAATAAATGAATAAATAAACATATAGCCTTCTGCTTGTTTTGATTTCCATCCATAAATAATAATCAACCTGTGCCAGAAAGAGTATTGGAGTTTTAGTCAAAGGACCTAGGTTTGAATTCTGGCACTTGTGTCCTAGCTGTGACCTTGAGTAAATCCCTCAGTTGACTTATCTGTAAAACAGAAGGATTGGTGCCTAAGGGTAGCTCTCACCTGCCATTTTGTGATCCAATGACCCTGAGGACAGGTGAGGCTAATCATTTTAAAGAAACAAAACATTTTGAGTATCTTGGAAGAGAAGTCTATTGTGTTAGGAAAGAAATCGTCTGATTGTCCTAGAGTTGATTCTTGACTCTTTATTTTCCTTCTGAGGGGCATGTGAGCCACAGAGCCCAGAGAGTTTTTATGTCCTGTACAGGAAATCATCTGTGCTGTGAAAGGGAAGAACAGGACCCGTCTCTGAATCCTTTAGAGGCCTCCACTTGAATATATTACAGAAACGAGTAAATGTCTAGAAAACAGTGGCTCTGCTTGGATGGCTTCCAGCATATTTCACTAAAGCTCAGGAAAAGCTCAACTAAGCTAGACACATTTTATGTTTTCCTATGGAAAGCCTTTGTATATTGGTCTCAGGGTTAAGGAGTTTGAGAAAGTTTTTATATAGACAATAAAACATCCTCTTTGTATTTTTCTCCATCACTTACGAAACAGTCTGGAGAGAGCATATATTCCATAGGCCTCTTGTTTTAGCTAATTGATAGGAGTTATTTATGTAGGAGCTACACTGCAGGTATTTGGTGGTACCCAAGGCTCATTGGGTACTATTACTTTCTAACTGCAAACTCAAGAGAATGAACTGTAATCATAAAAATGAGTTTGTGAAGGTCATGATTTTTTTTCCTTTAAAGAGGCTAGATAATACAGACTGAAAAGTCTTAATCACTTAGCAAGAAGGTAGTTTTTTTATGGATCAACCTAAGTGTGGACAACACACAAAGTCGTTTGAAGTGAAACAAAAGGGAAGAAGACATGACAAGTCTTAAAACTGCCAAGAGAAGCCCCCAAATATTTGTTGTTCTTTGTGTGAGCTGACTGGAGTGCTTGCTGGAGCAAAAAAAGCCACTTAGGAGCTGATGTCTCCTTCCCTTTGGTTTGTCCTAAACTCCTGTGTCTATTTCTGAATCTAAGATATACATTGAATGAATATTAACAAGGTAAAAATCCTGCAGTCATTTCAACTTGCATTTGCTAGTGTCCTAAAATTTTCTTTTGTTGCCAAACACATATGCATTAGTTAAATTTACCTGTAGCTTTCTTACTTGAAATATTGTCCCCATAGGTGGTTCACTTCTCAAATTCAACATGTCCTAGATTGAAATTATAATCTTCCTCACCCTGTTTCTATTCTCAACTCTCCTATTGTTTTTGATGCCACTACTGTCCTCACTATCCTTGCTTGAAAGTTTGAAGTCTTTTTTTTTTCTTAATTTTCCCTTCCTTTTGCTCCTTCCCCATCCAGTCTCTATCTCACCTATGCACAGGACCTGACCACATTGGTCCCCTGCTCAGAATCTTCCTCACTTGCCCACAGGATGAAATGCAAACACTTAAAAATTATCTTGATTTTTTTTACAGCAATTGGGGTTAACTTGCTCAAGGTTACACGGCCAGTCATTATTTATGTGTGGGTGCTCATTTTCTGAGGCTGGATCTGATCCCGGGTTGTCCCAACTCTGAGCCCAGCGCTCTTACTCACTGCAACACCTAGCCACCCCAATTATCTTGATTTTTAAGGCTCTCAGACCACCAACTGCCTCCTCACTTTAACATTTTATCACTTATGTCTGTAGATTATCACAGACCTGCAATGTTCTTCTTCCCATCCCTACCTTCCAATACCCTTCTCTTCCATCAAGACTCAGTTCAGATGCCACCCCATCCAAATAAGCCTTCCCTGAATAATTCAGCAAAACAATTGAACAGATTGTCTTGAACAGATGATAAAATTTCCTTCCCCCCTCTTAGTAAAGGGGTAGAGTCTCCACTGGAGAAGAAAGGTGCATATACTTTACGAAGAGGTCACTTTCAAGTTGAACAGTACTTAGCTTTTTCTTTGTTATTAGGGAGGATTCAGTAGGAGAGTTATATGGGAAATAAATTGTGCTCCCCCCAAAAATTTTTAAAATGTAAATTAAATACATTGTTTTCCTAGTGCACTTTTAAAGAACATTCCTCTCTCTATGTCGGCCCTGTATTACACTTATTTCTGTACATATTGCATTCTGAGCAACTGCAACAACTAACATTTGTACAGCATTTTAGGGTTTGCAACATATTTTGTGTTTGTTACCTCTCTGAGGGATAGAATTATGCTATTTTAAAAATATTTGTGTCAACCAAAGCTTAGCACTGCTCTTAGTAACTATCAAAGGACTATTAAGTTCTCAACCTAGTAAACAGACTTATAATTCTTTCATTTCTCATCAATAGTTTCTTTTTATGTCACTTTAAAAAATACTAAAATTTTATAATGAGATTTGTTATGTAATTACAGTAGATCAAGGTAAGCTTTTATATGACTAAGGTATTCATGGTTTCAGCTTTAATCAAATTAAGTTAAATCTATCAAAATTTAACCAGAGTCAGATGTACATCTCTAGTGTCCACATTCATTCTAAGATAAAGACAGCTCCTGAAGGACAGAGATTTGTATTATATACCATGGTATTCTCACTTCTGTCCCACCCAGGCTATGCCAACCCATGCATTTCACATGGGGAAATATATTTTGAATGAAGTAATAAATGAATTCTTTTTGTTTTTTGCTTTTTGGAGGGCAGTTGGGGTTAAGTGACTTACCCAAAGTCACACGGCTGGTAAATGTGTCAATCATCTGAGGCTGGATTTGAACTCAGGTCCTTCTGACTCCAGGGCTGGTGCTCTATTCACTGCATCACCTAGCCACCCCCAAAATAATGAATTCTTAGCATAGAACTTAAGATTAGTGTATCATTGACTTCACTGCTGTCCTAAAGATCTTTCTGGCTCAGACTCAGATAATATAATATTAATTATATTAAATACATTTTTAAAAGAAAGAACTATCCAGAACTCTACATCTAATGTATTTCTTTCAAACAATAGCAAAATGAAGATCCACTTAACCAGCAACCTTTGAATTCTTTACCAGAAGTATTCCTTCTGGTAATTCTGTTCATGTTGTAAGAAGATGGTGCTAGTGTCTAGCTCCATACTGGGCCCAGTGCACTTAATGGATATGCACTGAACTGAATTGAATGAGTGACACTATACAGTCATAGTCCCATTTTAACCTGATAAACCAGTGCCATCTACTGTGCATAGTCTTTATCTTTCATTCAACAAGTAAGTCTTCTATGAAGAAGTTAGTCATGACAGTTCTCATAACCCAAAAATTCAATAATCAAAGTCATTTTGTATTCTCTGTCACTTTGGAATGTTCATGATGTGCATCAATTAGCAAAAATATTGAAGTTCTTCAGGGGAAAGTGCTAAGTTGTGTATTCTTTGTGTATGGAAGTCTGAGTGTATAAACTTGTGAGATATAAGGAAAACGGGGGAGAGGGGAGAGAGAGGAAGAAAGGGGGAAGGGAGAAACGGAAAGAGAAGAGAGGACAAGGAATGAGAAAAGGAGAGCATAGCATGGTCCTGTATGAATGTTACTGATGATTCTTGTGGCTTAAAAATAAGACTATTGGGGCGGCTAGGTGGCGCAGTGAATAGAGCGCCAGCCCTGGAGTCAGAAGGACCTGAGTTCGGAGCCGGCCTCCGACACTTAATCCGCACAAACAAAAACCTAACCGTGTAACCTTGGGCAAGTTACTTAACCCCAATTGCCCCAAAGGGGCGACTAGGTGGCGCAGTGAGTAAGAGCGCCGGCCTCGGAGTTGGGATGACCCCAGATCAGATCCGGCCTCAGAAAATGAGCACCCACGCATAAATAATGACTAGCCGTGTAACCTTGAGCAAGTTACTTCACCCCAATTGCTTTAAAAAAAAATAAGACTATTATTCGTACTGGTAAAATAAGATTAGCCCAATGTAAGCTTTACATATCAGTAAGGAGGCAAAGATGACAAATGACCTCACACTTTATAAAGCCTAACCGCTATCTATACTTTACTCAGTTAGCAAGCATTGATTAAGCTCCTCCTATGTGTTAGGCACTGTGCTCATTGTTAGCAATATGAAGAAAACCAAGAATGGTCCCTGCTCTCCAAAAGGTCACATTCTGAGGGAGGGGACAGAATGCAAATAGTTGTGCACATACAAGATACATACTGTTAGATTCCTGCAAAGTGGAATTGTTTAGAGCTCTCTATTGTTGCCCCACTCACTGAACTATTGATTGGCTCTCTCACTGGGACTTGGTAGTGCATCTAGGTTCATTCTCAGTCTAAGACTATGCTAGACACCCCAGTATTTCTTACCAACCTGAAGAGGCTTTGAGAATAGGACTAGAAAAGGGCTGTACGATCTGTTGTTAGCTGTCTAGCTAAACTTGGAGTTTCGCTGCCAGAGATCTGGCCACCAAGATTTTACCCACAGCAGTTAATAGTTAGTAATTTTGATTGCCCAGATTATGATATACAATTATGTGGACAACCTTTTGAGTTTATATACATGAGGCAGACCGCACAATGGGCAATGAGCTGGAGGAAAAGAATGGGCTGGATTACTATCAGGACTTTACAAAACTCTTTTAACCATCCCAAACTTTCTCCCAGAAACAAAGGCCCATTTAGTACTAATATTTAGTAATTAAATATGATAAATATAATTTGATAGTTAAATATAATAAATATAATTTAATAACTAAATGTAATAAATAATTTAAGACATATTATGGTCGTGTATAGATATGGGCCATGGAATACTATAATCTCTAAAGATTTAAAAATGAGCATCCCACATAGGGCAGTGGAGATGTGCATAGTGGGCATGAGCAAGCTGCAGCACGTAGCAAATAACTGAGGAAGAGCTAGAATGAAAGATATCACCAGGGAAATGTATGAGTGAAAAAAAGATGGACTGATCACATGGCAAAAGCAAAGGTTACCAGGTGGACAGTCTAAGTGCTCTACTGGTATCCTCACTTTGTTAAGGGAAAGAGAGGAAGCACTTCTTCTCCCACACCCTGTCCTCACAGGTTTGGGTGGAACCTTTGTGTTAAAGTTATATAAGGGTATGGAGGACAGTCCCACTGGATGGACATGCAGCCACACCTTATAGTCTCCATCACTATAGCAATACACAAACAAATGAAATTACAGATTAATTGGAATATTTGAGGAAATCATGAAGACAACCTATTAAAGCATGATGGGGGGAGGTCTGTACTGCATAGGTAAAGAGTGTGCCCTCACTGGTATAATCATGAATCCATAAAGGGTCATCTTATTTACTGACTACTTTGCTTCACTTTTATTATGTGAATTTCTCTCCCTCCTCTACCATTGTTGTTTTTCTTCAAAGGGTTTGCATGTGTCTTCAAAATAGCCTCCATAATTCTCAATTCTTCAGTAAGCCCTTTATATAATGCTCCTAAAAGTCCCTAAAATCTTTTATTTATATAGTCAGACAGCTAGGGATTTAATAAAAGTACATTTTGCGCTAATTTGCAGCCTTTAATGAGATGTAAATCCCTTCAGCCATTTTGGTATTCCTTATCTGGGTCCTTGTATTCCACTTAATTTGAGTTCATGAAACTGGACAAGATGAGATTTTGACTATGATACTTTAGGATTGTTTTCCTTACCCTTTTCAGGCCCCTAACCGGTGAGAGACCATTGGAAGAAGGTCTGCCTACAGTTAACCACCATGACACCCGTGTCTTTGTCTCCAGATCATATATTTCAGGGCCTGCCTGCATGCATAAATCATTTTCCAGCATGCATTCATCCATATTAAATTTAATTTGTCATCCTACTGTTTAATCTCTGAGTACATTAAGTGGAATGTCACATAGTCCTCCAGAATTTGTAATAACTGACACTAGGCAGAATTCTCCTTTCTAAATAAAATCTGCAATTGAGGAAAAAGAGTTAGCACTTACATAATTCATTATATTTATCATTATGAAGGAGGTTAAAAGCCCAAGTGTCCACATAGTGAAGTGAACATCCTTTTAACTTTATTGGATTTGGGCCCCTTCATTTTGCTAGCACCTTGATATCCCTCTGTTCTTCCACATCAGGAAACATATCAAATCTTTATTTGACCTCAAGACCAAACCTTTCTGGGAGAGTTAAATATCCCCAGATCTCTATTTGGGAAGAGAAGTGGCCCATGTAACTTGGACCCCAGGGTTTTCCTTCCAGTTTTCCTGTGCCCCATTGCCCTGTTTTGTTCTCTTCTGTTTTTCTAGAGGACTGGTACGAGCAGCTGTACCCTCTGATCCTCACCCTGAAGGACTGCATGGGTGACGTGGTGAACAGGGCAAAGCAATCTCTGACCTTTGTGCTGCTGCAGGAGCTTGCGTGCAGCTTGCCACAGTGCCTGATGCTGACCCTCAGGAGGGATGTTGTCTTCAGTCAAGCGGTAGGTGCTGCTTCACCTTCCTGTTGGCTTTGTTGTTGATAATATCAATATTCCCTTAGAGAACTGGCCAGTGGTGCTTCACTCATGTTTAAAAGTAATCTGTCTTCAGCATTTGATTTCTGATCTCTTTTCTTTTTATATATACATTTCTGTGTGTTGCTCTTCCCTTCCATGGAAGGGACTTCTAGATTCTGGAGATTACTGTCTCTGAGAGCCGAGTTCTTAACCTGGAGTCCTTTCCCTTCTAAAGAGTTTGTTAATAGATTTTTAGCAATCCATTAATTTGGGAGGAGGAAATTTTAGATACATAGCTAGATGGAGATGATAGATGGAGAGATAGATATAGATAGATACAGATATATAATATATGTGTATATAGATAGATATATCTTTATTTAAAATCGAACTAAAATGTATCATTTTGGCAGAATTAAGGTGGCAGAGTGAAAGCAAAATTTTACAGAGCTCTCAAAATACCCCCCCTCCAAAACAATCTTTAAAAAATGCTTCAAACCAAATTCTAGTCAGGAAAGCCAATTAAAGTCAGAGTGAATCATTTTTTCCAGATCCCAGCAGCTTAGGAAGATAGAAAAATAAAAATTTGGACACTAGGAAAGAGGTTGGCCAGGAGTACATGTAGCAGAAGTGGCATTAGTGGTGGTGGTAACCCCAGACAGTGGCAGCAATGGCAGGGGACTCAGTGCCCAGGGCCAGTATGGGAGAAGACCAGGCTCAGAGTCTGGTGCTATTTGGCAGTTTTATCACCCATTATCCAGTTCCAGGGTGGGGGGGGGAGTGGGCATGACTGCAAAAGAACAAGGGTCCTAGCTGCATAGATACCAGAATGCAGATAAAAAGAAGAATGATCAGACCTTCCCATGTCACACCATGTTGGAAGAACCAAAAACTCATGAGCCCCACTAAACTGTAAAAGCAGCAAGAGAACATAGAGAGAAGATCAAGTCAGATATTACCCCATTTGCAGAAGTGAGCAGAGCCCAACTATATGATATGACTCTAAGACTATGTAGTCATGACATATAGTTCAAAGTCAAGAAACAGGGTGGAAAAAATGAGCAAATAGCAACGACAAAGAATCTGATCATAAAAGTCTTCTTTGGTGACAGGGAAACTCAAGACAAAAACTCAGAAAAAGACAATGACTTGAAAACATCTATAAGCAAAACCTCAAAGAAAAATGTAAATTGGATACCACCTCAGCCTAGAAGAGTTAAAGGAAGAGGTTTTTTAAAGAGCAAAAAAAAAATATTTTAAGGTAAAATAAGAATAGTAGAAGAAAAATTACGAAAACAATTTAGAACTACATAAGTAAATTATGAAAAGAAAAACAGCTTGGTGAAAGAGGCAGAAAAATACTGAAGAAAACAAATCCTTAAAATCAGAGTTGGTCAAATGGCAAGAGGTACAAAATCTTGCTGAAGAAAATAGCTCCTTAAAAATTAGAATGAAAAAATGCTAATGAATCCATGAGACATCAAAAAACAAGAAAACAAAGCTGAAAGACTAGAAAAAATAGAAAATATGAAATATCTCATAGGATAAACAATTAACTTGGAAAAAAAAGTTTGAAGAGAGATCATTAGATTATTGGACCTATTAGTCATGATCAAAAAAAGTGACTAGACATCATATATCAAGAAATCATATATATTATATACATATATACACATATATGCACATGTGTGTATATACATACACATATATGTGTCTTATGACTTCTTGACATATACTTGTATATACATGTAGGTGTACACACATATGCATGTGTGTATATATGTGTGTGTATATGTACACATAGTTGAGATATCTTAGAACCATAGAGCAAAGCAGAAATTGAAAGAATACACCAATGACCTCCTGAAGGAGACCCCAAGATAATAATAATAAAAAAAAAACTCCCAGGAATGTTATAGCCAAAATCCATAGGTCTCAAATTAAGGAGAAAACCTCAAGAAGCCAGAAGGAAATAAACCAAATACTAAAGACTCATAGTCAGCAGCATACAATATTTAGCAGCTACCACAATAAAGTATAACATCTGGAATATGTTATATTACCTACCTAGGAATAATACCTACCTAGGAAACCTGAGCATAATGTTACAGGAGGAAAAATAAATATTTAATGAAATAGAGGACTTTCAAGCATTCCTGATGAAAAGACAAGGTCCGAATAGAAAATTAAACATTCAAACCCAAGTATATGAGAAACATAAAAAGGTAAATATGAGTGAGAGATAATAAGGGACTTAGCAAGGTTAAACTATTTACATTTCTATATGGGAAGCTGATACTTTTAACCACTAAGAAATTTTTTTAATCATGAGGGCACTTGGAAGGAATTTACTTAGACTGAAGGCATGGATATAAGCCTATTAAACTGATATAATCTCAGAAGAAGAATTGAAGACTGAGAAAGAGATAAAGAAGGGGGAAAATTAATTCATATAAAAGAAGAGTTTATACAATGGAGGGTGAAATGGGGAAGAAGGCAAAAGTTGACCCTCACTTTCATTGGAACTGGTTCACAGAGGGAAGAACATACGCATACATACATACATTCATACAAACATACATACATACATACACATATACACATACACACGTATGTATTATGTATGTGTGTGGTATATTCACAGGCACACAGTTGGTTATAGAAATAATCTTAATAGGGAAGTAGGAGGGGGAGGGGCTAAGATAAAAGGAGGGTGATAAAAGCAAGGTTAGATTAAGGAAGGTGGTAGTCAGAAGCAAAACAATCTTTTGAGGAGGGACAGGATAAAAAAGGAGGATACACAGGAGGAAACAGGATGGGAGGAAATAAAAAGTTAGCAGTCATAATTGGGTATGTCAATTGGATTAACTCACCCATAATACAGAAGCACAGCAGAATGTCTTAGAAAACAGAATCCAACAATATATTGTTTGCAAGAGACACACTTGAAACAGAAAGACACAAAAAGAGTTAAAATGAGGGGCTAGAATAGAAACTGTTATATTTCAGCTAAAGCAAACAAAAAGGGCAGGGAAAATAACAAAGCAAAGAAACAATAATTTCATTAAAGATAATAACAATTATGAAATAGGGACAGTGAGATGGTACAGTAAGTAGAGAGCCAGGATGAAGTCAGGAAGACTCATCTTGAATTCAAATCATGCCTCAGACACATACCAGTTGTGTGACCCTGGGTAAGTCAGTGTTTGCCTCAGTTCCTTATCTGTAGAATGAGTTGGAGAAGGAAATGGCAACCACCACAATATCTTTGCCAAGTAAACTCCAAATGGGGTCATGAGAAGTGAGACACAATTGAAATAACTGAATAGCAACAATGAGACAACATACCAAACTTTGTGGGATATAGTCAAAATAATACTTAGGGGAAATTTTATATCTCTAAATGTTCATATCAATAAAAAAGAGATAGGGCAGATATTTAATGACACGGATATGATTTTGATAAATAAACCAGGGAGAGCAAAAACAGAAACTAGAGGCCAATATCCCTAATAAAGATTGGTGCAAAAAAATTAAATAAAAATACTAGCAAGGAGATTATAGAAATTTGTCACAAAGATCATAAATAATTACTAGACTGGATTTATAACAGGAAAGCAGGGCTAGTTCAGTATTAGGAAGACTACAGATATTATTAACTATCTAAATAACAAAAAATAGCAAAAACAATATGATTATTTAAAAAGATACAGAAAAATCTTGTGACAAAATGTAATGCCCATTTCTAATAGAAACAATAGGAAGAAATGGAACATTTCTTAAAATGATGAGTAATACTTATCTAAAATCAAGAACAAGCACTATCTGTAAATAAATAAACTAGAAGCCTTTCCAACAAGATAATGGGTAAAGCGAGGATGTCCATAATCACCCTGGTGCTCAAAATACTAGCAATAGCAATTATAGAAAAGGAAAAATAAATTGAATGAATAAAATAAGCAAAGAGAAAACAAAGCTATCATTATTTCCAGATGATATGATGGTTTATTTAGAAAACCCTTGCTGAAACAATTTAGCAAAATAGCAGGATCTAAAATAAAATCATATAAATCATCAACATTTTAACAAATTACCAACAAAATATAACAAGAAGAAATAGAAAGAGAAATTCCACTTAAAATAACTGTGGACAATATTAAATACTTGGGAATCTACCTTCTGAGACATAGGAATTACATGAATACAATTGCAAAACACTTCACACAAATAAAATATAAATAATTGGAAAAGTATTAATTGCTCATGGGTGGGCTGAGCCAATATAATAAAAATGATCAATACTATCTCAATTCATTTACTTACTCAGTGCTGTTCCTATCAAACTACCAAAGAATTACTTCATAGAGCTAGAAAATAACTAACAGGGGGGTGGAGCCAAGATGGAGGAGTAGAAACAGCACTCCCACAGCGCTATAGCCCATACCACTTCAAAATTATGTAAAAGGGGACTCTGAGGAACCTCTGGAGCTCCAGCACCTACAGAATGACACAGAAAAACTAAACTCCTGCTGAGGACAGCCCGGCAGCCCGGAAGGGAGCGGCCAGCACAGTGCTCTGGGAGCCAAGAACAGGACCAAGTGAGTCAGAGGTTTTAGCCCCAGGGCCACCAGACCAGCAGCCAGCTGGAGGGACCCCAGAACACCAGCAGCTGTGGATTTTCCAGAACTACCAACATATAGATGCCTAGGACAAAGTGAGAGGTTAGTGCCCTATGGACTTTGGGACAAGTATTTGGGAATGAGTCAGCTTCTTCCCCTGGGGGCAAGAAGTGGCTGAGGAGCCACAGTACAGCCACCATTTTGCAGCTTCAGTTGCAGCTTCAGCTCCTGGCCTGTGAACTGTAAGGGGATCTGGTGATCAGTCTGGGGGGTTAATCGCTCTTGCTTTAACCTTCTTGGATCTGGATTGTGGTCTGGGGTGGAGGTCTTGGGGTGTGTGACCAGCTTGCCAGTGTGTGGGGGCTTCAGAGAGGCCACCCAGCTAATACCTCCTGGCAGTTGAGAAAACTCCAATGTTTGGGATGGAAGCTCCCCTGTCTGGTGGAAGAGTCCTACTGTGGGAACAAGCCCCAAAATCAAGTAATTACATGGCAACATGCCTAGGCAAAGGAAACAAAATAAACAGAAAAATTTAACATTAGACTCCTATTTTCGGGGAAAAGAAGATTGAAGCATGGAACAGGAGGAGGACTGAGGTCAGAACTTCTGCACCAAAAGCCCCAAATGAAAATACAAGTGGATTACAGGCCATAGAGGACCTTAAGAAGGATTTTAGAAACCAAATAAGAGAAGTGGAGGAAAAATTGGGAACAGAAGTGAGAAAGATTCAAGAAAAGTATGAAATGAGAGTCAACAGCCTGACTGAGGAAAATAACACCTTAAAAAATAGACTAACTAGGGTCAGCTAAGTGGCACAGTGAGTAGAGTGTAGGCCCTGGAGTCAGAAGGACCTGAGTCTGGATTCGGCCTCAGACACTTAATGCACACACAAATAAAAACCTAGCCATGTGGCCTTGGGCAAGTTACTTAACCTCAATTGCCCTGCAAAAAAAAAAAAAGAGAGAGAGAGAGAGACTAACTCAAACGGCAAAAGAGACTCAAAAAGGCAATGAGGAGAAGAATGCCTTAAAAAGCCAAATTTGCCAGATGGAAAAAAGAATCTCAAAAGCTCACTGAGGAGATTCATTCCTTCAGAATTAGACTGGAGCAAATGGAAGCTAGTGACTTTATGAGAAATCAAGATGCTATTAAGCAGATCCAAACAAATGAAAGAATAGAAGGAAATGTGAAATATCTCATGGGAAAAACCACTGACCTGGAAAATAGATCCAGGAGAGATAATCTAAAATTATTGGACTATCGGAAAACCATGATCAAAGAAAGAACCTGGAAATCATCCTTCAAGAAATTCTCAAGGAAAATTTCCCTGAAGTTTTAGACCCAGAGGGCGAAATAGAAGTTAAAAGAATCCACTGATCACTTCCTGAAAAAGATCCCAAAAAGAAAACTCCTAGGAATAGTATAGCCAGGTTACAGAATTTCCAGATCAAGGAGAAAATATTACAAGCAGCCAGGAAGAAACAATTTCAATATTGTGGAAACACAATCAGAATAGCCCAGGACCTGGCAGCTTCTACACTGAGGGATCGAAGGGCATGGAATATGATATTCCAGAGGGCAAAAGAGCTGGGATTAAAACCAAGAATCACCTACCCAGCAAAACTGAGTATTTTGTTTCAGGGGAAAATATGGTCATTCAGTAGAACAGAGGACTTTCAAGCATTCTTGAGAAAAAAATCAGAGTTGAATAGAAAATTTGACATTCAGACACAAGAAGCAAGTGATGCTTGAGAAGGTAAACAGGGAAAAGAAATCAAAAGGAACTTATCAAAATTGAACTATTTACATTGCTACATGGAAAAAAATAATTGTAACTGATGAAACCTTTCTCAGTATGAAAATAGTTGAAGAAGGGTATATGGGCATATGAACACATATGTGAATGTGTGTACATATGTTTACAGGTATACATAGATAGAGGGCACATGTTGAATTTAATAGGAAGGAATGATACTTAAAAGGTGAAATTAAGAGGTTAGAGAGGAATATGAGAGGTGATGGGGAGAGACAGAAAGGGGTAAACTATCTCATATTGAAGAGGCAAGGGGAAGTGGTTGCAAGAGAGGGGAAGAACAGGAAGGCAAAAAGGCAAAACCATATTCTCTTTGAATTTGGCTCAGGGAGAGAATTACATACATACTAAATGGGATATCTCACCCAACAGGAGAGTAGGGGGAAGGAGAATGAGAGGGGGATGATGGAAGGGAGGCCTTGCTGGGGGGAAGGGAGGTTGGAAGCACCCACTCTTGAAAAGGGACAGGATCAAAGTAGGGAATGGACCAAGTGGGGGGTGGGATAGGTGAGAGGGAAATATAGCCAGTCTTTTACAATATATCTTCTATGGTAATGTTTTGCATAGCTATACATGTACAAAATATACTGAATTTCTTATCTTCCCAGCAAGAGTGGGTGACAAGGGAGGAAGGGAATGAATCTGGAAATCAAAGTTTTAAAATTAAATGTTTCATATATATACTATTATTAATACTATTTTGCATATAATTGGGAGATAAGATGTGCAGGCATTGGGGCACAGAGTTTTACCTTGTCCTAATGAAAAAGTCAAAGGGGGTATGGGAGAAGATATGGGAGACAGAAGATTGGATGAGGGGTATCCTGTGGGACTGCTATTCTGGGGTGGTGGATAGGGGAAAATGGGGAAAAAATTGTAACTCAAAATCTGATTGAAATGAATGATTTAAACCAGAAGTTAAAATAAATAAATAGATAGGTAGGTAGATAGATAGATAGATAGATAGATAGATAGATAGATAGATAAAATAACTAACAAAATTCATCTGGAGGAATAAAAGTTCAATAATATTAGGGAAATCCATTTTTAAAAATCTGAAGGAAGGGAGTCTAGCAGATCTCAAACTGTGTTACAAAGTATAATAATTATCAAAACTGATTGGTATTGGATGAGAAATAGAGTGATTGAGCAACAGAATAGGTTGGATTCATAATATATAATAACCTCATGTTCGATACACCCAAAGATCTTAGCTAATGAGGCAAGAACTCACTCTTTGAGAAAAACTATTGGTGGAGATGGAAAGCAGTTCAACAGAAACTAGGCAAAGACTAACACCTCATGTTTTATACCAAAGGGAGTTCAAAATGATCTTCAGCTCCAAAGTTTTAGATTTACAGAGTGATATATGCAGATTAGGGGGTCAGAGAAAAAAAATGCCCATCTATGGGTGGGGCAAGAGTTCCTGACCAAACAAGTCATAAAGAGACCTTACAGAAAATAAAACAGATAATTTTGATTACATAAAAATAAAAGGGTTTTGCACAAAGAAAAGGAGTGCAGCCAAAATTAGAAGAAAAGCAGGAAACCAGAGTTTTTCTGATAAAGTTATCATTTCTCAAATGTAGTAGAAACTGAGCCAAACTTATAAAAATAAAAACTGTTTCCCAGTTGATACATGTTCAAAGGATATGAACAGGTAGTTTTCAGAAGAAGAAATCAAAGCTATCAGTAGTCATATTAAAAAAAGAAAGGTCTAAATCACTAATAATAAAATTACTGCAAATTAGAATAACTCTGAGGTACCACTTCACATCCATTAAGTTGGCTAAGATGACAGAAAAAGAATATGACAAATGCTAGAGGAGATGTGCAGAAATAGGTACAAAAATGCACTGTTTGTGAACCTGTGAGTTTGTCCAAGCATTCTGGAAAACAATTTGACACTAAGCCCAAAGGGCTAGAAACCTGCATATCCTTTACCCTAGCAATAACACTTGTTAGTATGTATCTCAAAGAGAGTAAAGCAAAAGGAGAAAGATCTATATGTACAAAGATATTTTAAGCTTTTCTTTTTGTGGTGAAAAAGAATTGGAGAATAAAGGGATACCCATCACCTAAGGAATGGCTGAATAAGTTGTGATATACAAATATGACATAACACTCTTATGTTATGAGAAATAATGAAGGGGGTGATTTCAGTAAAACTGGGAAGACATTGATACAAAGTAAGAAGAACCAGGAAAATAATTTACAGAGTAATAGCAATATTGTAAAGATTATCAACTGGGAAACTGAGTAACTGATCAATACAAGGATTCACCACAACTCCAAAGGACTCATGATGAAAAATCCTACCCACATGCAGATAGAAAATGGACTCAGATTGTAGATTGAAGCATGTTATTTTTCTTTTATTTTCTTTTTTCCCCCTTGGAATATGGCCAATGCAGAAATATATTTTGCAAGACTTCATATTTATAAAATGGGTATAATGATCATTGCCTTTTCAGCAGGTAGAGGAGATGGGAGAAGGAAAAAAATAATATGAAACTGAAAATAAATAAAAATTGAAAAATAATGAAATGTAGCATTTCCTTCAATTATAAAAATAAATTCAGTCTGAGAAGTTACCAATGGTATTTAACTTGCCAAAGAGGTCCATGATACCAAAAAAAAAAAAAAGTAAAGAATCTCTAACACAGAAAAAAGAAACTGCCTCTCTTAGTTTCTTTCTAGTCCATAGCAAATAGAGCATCCTCAGGAAAAGTTATCTGCAATTCATATCAGACTGATATTACTTTTTTTTTTATCCTCAGATGGTTAAGTTGCAAATTTGTTGATGGAAATTGCATTATAACCAGCACCCTCAACCACAATCCAGATCTAAGCAGGTTAAAGCAAGAGCGATTACCCCCTCAGACTGGTCACTTGGTCCCCCTACAATCTGCAGGCCAGGAGTTGGCATTGCCACATGGTTGCAGTTGTACGGCGCAGCACCTCAGTGACTTCTCCCTCCATTGGATAAAGGCTGACCACACTCCCAACCTACTGGATCCCAAAGTCCATACTGCACTGACCTCTCACTTTTTCCTTAGCATCTATGGGTTGATAATTCTGGAAACCACCACAGCTGCTGGTGATCTGAAGTACCTCCAGCTGGCACCTGGTCAGGCTGCCCTGGGGTTAAGACCTCTAGCATGCAGGGCTGGGCTTGACTCCCAGAGCACTGTGCTGGCCAATTCCTGCTAGCCTGCTAGGCTGTTCTCAGCAGGAGGTTAGCTTTTCTGTGTCATTTTGTGGGTTCTGTAGCGCCAAAGTTTGTTCAGTCAGTTTTTACATGAATTGGAGGAGGTGGGAGCCGGAGTCCCTCAGAAGTCCTGTTTCTACTCTGCCATCTTGACTCCACCCCCCCAAAACTTTCTATATTAATTATAGTTAGTATGTCTTATTTTTTTGTGCATTTGTGTTAAATCATCATTCTAGGGAACTCAGTGAAGTAATTTCTTCCATGGGTACAGACTGGCAACTGATTTATAACTTAAAAGTCTTTGAGATTTGCCCTAGACACTGGAAGAGTTAAATGTTTGTCCCATGGTGACATAACTAGCTTGTGTCAGAGCCTGGATTTGAATTCAGGATCCCAGACACTTAGACTGAGTGAGACTCTATTTTCCATGAAACACTACCAATTATTATGTTTATCAGTATATGCATACGTAGACAACACACCACACAGGTTACCAGGGGAGGTGTGGCCTAATTATGGTAACCTGTCAGGTTGAGAAAACTTACCACTGAAGATTAGGGGCTGGCAGGTGACTAGGATCAGTTGGTAGAAAAGGTTAGATGGGAAGAAAAAACATCTTCCTTTCCTTCACACTTCCATTGACTTCCTTATAGTATTAACATTAGCTTCCAGGTTCATGAAGAAGAAAGAAGTGATTGAAATTTTAAAGGACCCTTAATTAATCTACCATTCTTCATGCTTTCTTTCACACATTGGTTTCAAGGTTTGACCAGAAGGTATTAGAGGATCACAAATCATAAGCTCGAAGTTACTTGATATATCATCTAGGTCAACCCCCTTCATTGTACAAATGAGAATACTTAAGCCCATTTATGTGAAATGATTTATTCAAGGGTGATATGTGTAGATATAAACTGAGTCATTATTGTTTTTTGTCCTTCATTCTCAAAGAGGATCTTGACATCAGGGAGATAATGTCATGATGTGAAGTGAATTGGATTCAAGTGAGGGAAGGCTGTGCAGAGTCACCAGCTTCATTTTCTCCTCCAGAGCCTTCTGGGTCCAGTGACAAGATATAGATCAAGATTACTGGAGATGGGCCCAAATGCAGTGGGAGATCTTGACCTTTTTAAGCTAAAGTCTTTAACTAGGTCTCATTTTGACTGAGGCAATGCCCATTCAGTGATTAAGGCTAGGTAAGAAATGAGGCAGAGAATGGCCTCTAGTCCTCTGACATTGAATCCGGGGTGCTCTGTACTATTCAATGGTGGGTGAAAGAGGGTTGATAATTCCTCTTATAATACCTGTAGTTGATGAGAACACAGAAAAATGTAGTAAAGAGGCAAAGTGAAAAGAGATCCTGCAAATAACCTCATTGTCTTCAGCAGTTCTGCCATTGTCCACCATCTCCCATGGGAATGTTCTTCTGATGGCCAAAATCTATGTGACAAAGATTCCTGTTAATAAGTATCTATGTGTATATGTACATATATATGTATGTGTGTATATTAGTATAAATATATATATATACATATATATTAGTATAAATTCAAAAGAAATAGTTTCATTAAGTAAAACAAATCTTAAAATCATTTTCTTTTTTTTTTTTTTTTTGCTTTTTGGAGGGCAGTTGGGGTTAAGTAACTTGCCCAAGGTTACACAGCTAGGCTTTTGTTTGTGTGTGTTAAGTGTCTGAGGCCAGATCCGAACTCAGGTCCATCTGACCCCAGGGCCAGTGCTCTATTCACTGCAACACCTAGCCACCCCCTTAAAATCATTTTCACTCAAACCCATGAAAACCCAATTCTCTTGAAATGCTTAAAAATTAAGCTAACTAGCCCATCCAAGTATATTTATCCCATCCTGTTTTTAGCTTGCAGGATTGGTCTGTGGATTTATAATGAAATTACACTCAAGTTTGCATGATCCTGATTTCCTCCAGCAACTTCACATGGTGGGCTTAGTTGTACAGTTTGAAGGATTACTGAGCACATACAGTAAGTATTATTCCCTTTGGTAAACTTAAATGAACATGCCACTAGACACATGAATGTTTACCCAGAAGACTTTCAAGATCAACATGAAACATTAGGAATTTACTTATTTGACTTTAAGTCCTACAGAGACAACAGATGACTTTTATAGTAGAATTGCCCATCTAGGACCATGCTACAATGAAACCTTTCACACTCAGATGATTTTATTTTTCTAGTTTTTACTGAAAGTATAATTATTGTAGATTTTAATATGGAATCCTGAACTTGTCATCTTTAAATACAAGAGGGTTATATTGCCATTTAATTTCAAAGACTTAATTGTCTGGACTGCCATCCGTTCAAGAGTTTAGAGCACAGCATGGTTCTAGTACCAGGAGTTTCTAATCTAGCCACTATTGGCATTGATGGAAATCAAATATCAGCCCTATCAACATCAAAGAGGCATTTTTTTTTACTAACCTAGTTAAAATTCTCTCTAGCCTCTAAGAATGTATGTGCCACTTTCCTTCCCTCTAAGATGACTTTTATTGTTGGAGTCTGACAAAACCATATTATTTCAGCCCTGAAAACCATCAGGTCCAAGAGAAAGCTTTTCAGATGGAACCATTGTACTTGGTGTTATTCACTCAAGTTCCTAGAGCCAATTCCAACATGGGCAGATAATCTCTGGTAACATTTTTTTTGTCAAATGACTTTTTTGTAATGAGACACCTCTTCCCCATTTAGGTGAAGAAATTGGAATGCTGGAGGATATGGCTATTGGCGTTTCAGATTTGCAGAAAGTAGCATTTAAAATAACTGAAGCCAAATCCAATGATTTCTTGCCAGTTATAACTGGAAGGCGGTAAGTGGTGACCATTTCCTTATCATTAAGTTCTGCTGGACCCATAGGATTACCTTCTTACAAAAAAGCTGATGATATCATAGCTTTAAAGCTGGATAGGACCTCCAAGTTTTTCAAGCCCAATTCCAATCATTTTATAGATGAGGAAATTGAGGCCCAAAGAGCTGGTGACTTGACAGATGCCCCACAGATAAGCATCTCAGGAAGAACTTGAATTCATGTCTTCTCAACAACAAATTCATCTCTATATAAATTCTATCAGACTGCCTCTCCAGCAGATGTGAATGGAAGTGAAAGGGCTTTTTTTTTCCTTTTCTGGCTTCTATAGACATTTTGGTACAAAATTCTGTCAGTTATATGCATAAAAATAACATAATAGCAGAGCTCAAATGACAGAGGGGCAAATCAGGAGCATTTGTAAGTCAGGGGAAAAATCAGACTCAGCCTTGATATCATGGAAAACGTCATCCAGTCAACACACATTCAGTAAGCACTTTTTTGTGTGCTAGGTGCTCTGTAAGAAAAATACCCTTTGCCCTCAAAAAGTTTACATTCTAATAGGGGAAAGCAGCACACAGAAGAAAGCTGAAAATTAAGAGGTTAGGCAAGAAAAGATAAAGACACCTCCTATGAGGGCATGGGAAAAGTCTAGAGTCAGGTGTGTACCCTGGACAGCAATGAGGACATGGCTGCCCTCAGTGTCATTCTTAAAATGGAATTTCTGGGAGGAACCAGCCAATCAGAGGGAGAAGTCAAAGGAGCAAAAGGTACTTCCAAAGTAAGAAAGCCATGTGTAGGCAGCTTCCAGGATGAAGCATTTTCCATGGCATAGCAGTGGTTCTAACAATTAGAGCCATACTTGAGGTCATTGCTTTCCTTCCCACTTTAAGTATACTTTTCAAAGACGGTAATTGACTATTTGTGTAGAGAAGGGATTCTTTTTATTTATGGATACTAGATAACCCTTGAACTCTCTTCTGACTCTGAATTTCTATAACTGTAAATATTTGTAGATCTACTATTGTGCTGAATATGTCAATGCTCCCATGAAATATTGGAGAATTTTAAAGGATTTCATGACTGTGACTTTTTTTTCTCCTTTTATTGGGATCCAAACTAAACCTCCAAGTGTTTTCACTTTTTGCGGGAATAGTTTCCTTAATAGCTTCATAATTCTTGAGATGACTGTAAATTAAATTCAGCTAAAAGCAGCAGCATTTTAGAAAAAAAAGATGTATTTCCTCTGTCAGGGGTATATACCTCCATTTTTCTTAATTATTCCTGACAATTCACTCCCAGATTGCGAGCCTTCCGAGAAGGGTTGGAAATAAATAGCTTAGAAGGTCAGAGCATGATGGGCAAAATATCAGGAATAATTAAGAAAAATGATGGCATTGTAGAGTAGTCCTTAAAGAGAAGGAGAAAAGCATTGCTTTGTAAATCATTTCAATCAGAAAGGTCCCAATCCAACCACTGCTATTGTTGGCTATTCATTTCCACCTTTGTAAAGGCACAGGAAGAAGTCTGGTTCAAAATAGGCCTAGGTCCCTGGAAACATTGTGCCTGGAAGGAAGAGAGGAATAATCCCCAGAAGCCCTTGTCTCACTTCTCCTCTTGACCAGGGCAAGATAACATGAGATTCTGTGTCAAAGCATAAAAGGAAACTATTATCCCCTGCATGCCTTCATTAAAAAAAAAAAGGTCTGTGTTTGTTTCTGTGGGTAGCCAAGATGCCGAATTGCTGTCTAATTAAAGGCATCCAGAGGCCAAATCAAAGATCACTGGGAAAGATAAAGGGAAGCCTGAATCTTATTCACAAAGGTAACATGGTACATTTTGTTTTTAAGCATTGCTATTTCCTTTAATAAAACTGAGGAAAGCCCAGAAATAAGTATTCCTCACACATTGCTACTAGTCAGTACCAACCCCTGAAGTGCAGAGATTAGTACAAATAAAAATCATGTTACCTTTATATTCAGCATAGAGTAACTATTTCTAGGGAAAACTGAAGAAACCTTTGTGTAGGGAGAAGTTTAAGGATATCTAGTATTTTTTTTCCTACTCCCTTATAGAGAAATAGCACAATGTGTTTCATCTGAAGGGTACTATATGAAACAGGAAGTCATTAATGAGATGCAAAGTGGCCTGAGTGGATAGAGGTCTTGGATCTAGAATCTTGATGACTTAGGTTTAATCCTTGCCTTTGACACTTTACCTTGTTGAGTCTGTTTCCCTACCTGCAAAATGGGGATAATGATATATATCAATCTACCTGGTATGTAAAGTATTTTGAAACCATTTTAATGCTATTAATAAATGCCAACTGTTTTCCCCATGTTCCTTCCTAAGAAGTAGGTAGTCAACTTTCTATTACCAAGGCTGGTAGAAACAACGGATTACAGCTACAGATAAATAGTGCCTGTAGGAGAAATTATGGTACTATTCCTCATCTCTGAGTTCATAGAAGTTCAGAATGGCCATCAGGCACAGATCCCTGGTCACATGCAGAGAGCTGTACGGTGACAGTATCTTTGTGTCCAGCCTTACAGTGAGAGAAACTAAGAAGAAAAGAAGCTGATATAACCAAGGGGCTCCCTCTTTGTCTTAGATTGTGACTTTTGTTGCCCCCAGAAGTGATGGAACTTCAGGATTACCATATTCTTAGACTACTTCACTGGAGTTTACCTTAAACACTGGTTAACTCCCTACATTTTCATGGCTGGTGACAACTAGACTCCCCTACTCCACAAATCTTGAAAACACGACTCAAAACTTTTGTCTTGGCCCAGTGATTAGCACAGTGATCAGCATATAGTAGGTGCTTATTAATATGTATATGCTTGTTGACTTGGTTTAGTTTTCACTCTGGTAACAAAACTGGTTTGCCATCCATGACCTTGGGAAGTTCAGTTAACCTCACTGGCCCTCAGTTTCCTGCTTTGTACAATGAAGGAGTGAGATTAGAGAGGACCTGTAAGTTCAGTTCCATCTCTAAATCAGGGATCATAGGATCCATTGATCATTTAGTGAATTTTATTTTCATTTTTTTCTATGAATGGTTTGCCCACCAGACTTGAGTAAACTTAAAGGAACCATCAGCTCTCTCCTCATGCCACTCGCTTTTAAATTATATCCTAAAAGGATGCTTTGCCCTTTATCCTGGAATCATAGCAATATACAGGATGTGAAACTCTTTCCCCTCCTCCTTTTTTTGTTTGTTTGTTTTCCTCCAGTGAACATTATGTAATAGAGGTCAAGCTTCCAGCCAGGATGTTTGAACTGCTGCCACTAGAGATTAAAGAAGGGAAGCTGTTACATGTATACCCACTTCTTTTTAATGTTGGAATCAATGAACAGCAAACTTTGGCAGAGAGGTAAGTTTGCAATGGAATTCATGCTACCATTTCTCTGTGATGTGCTGTGAAATCCCAGATGTTTACACATATGGGACTTGGTTGGAATCAGGCTCAACATTTTCCCTTCTATCAATCCTAATTTGTTAAGCAAGGGGAAAACATCAGATTTAAGGAAGCCAGTTCTAGACTCGACCAAAATGTATGATAAACCAAAGAAAATATGCAAAGATATATTTAAATACATTTGAATGAACAATCAATGAACAAGCAAAATCAAAATCCTGTTCAATAAGATCAGTGTGAAATTAACTGATGTGTAAATACTAATGAAAATACTTATTTTCATTGTTATTCCAAATCAAATGTTTTATTTCACTGTAATCAAACAAATATTATATTCACCACTATGGAAATTCAGTAGCCAATCATTAATAAACATGTATTGTTTATATATTAATCAACATTAATTATTATTACTATATGCCAGGCACTGTACTAAGCATTTGAGATAGAAATATCTTAAAAAGACAGTTCCTGTTCTCAAAGAATGTACAATATAATTGGGGAAGACAATGCATAAAAGGAGGCTGAAAGGCATTGGGGGGTGGAGAGGAATGCATTTAACTTAGGGATGTGGTAGAGAAGTCAGAGATTTCCCAGAGTAGTGCAGCCACCAGAAAGGAGAAGATTCTGAGCTAAGGTCCCTCATTATGTGAAGGTTTTATAGTTCATAGCTCCACCCTTCAATCACAAATGTAGAGGGAAGCAATGAGGAGGAGAACCGACTCCATCTTTTCAATCTAGGAAAGGTTAGCAGCAGTGAGGAACTGTCAACAGCTGAAGCACCAGAAGAAGATCAGCAGCCTGGCCTTGTGTCTTGCAATTGTGCTTAATAGAACAGTCTTATATCTTGCTGTTGAAACTTAGCATCTAGGTGACCATGGGCAAGTCACTTAACCTCTGTTTGCCTCAGTTTCTGCATCTACAAATTGGTGCTAATAATAGCATCTACCTCCCAGGGTTATTGTAAGCATCAAGCAAGATAATAATTGTAAAGCATTCAACATAATATCTGGTACATATAAGTGGTATATAAATGATAGCTATTAATATTGTTGTTCTTAAAAAATAGTAATTGCATCATATGAGTCAGATAGTCGTATAACTTTTGAAAGAGCTTAAGACTATCTGACCTCCCCAGTTTTTTGGATGCTTCCTGATAATATGAAAATATCTAACTTTTGTGACCTTTGAATCCTGATTCTCCTTTGTGGTCAACCTTGGACATGTATGTAGCCTGTCGTACCCACCTGCTTTCCACATGGTAAAAACTGACCTTCTGCTTGCTTCTTGACCTTCAATACCAAATCTGGTCTTGTCACTTTCCTACCCTTCCCCCCAATTTCATGCCTCATCTTGCCTTTGGTATCCACTGTATCTAAGGCTATGCTCAATAGTGTATTTTAGAATCTTCATTGGTAGTATTCAAACCTCACAAAGATACCTTTGTTTGCTTATTTTCACTGTGGTCACAAGACAAAAACTCGCCTTTAAATGTGTTTTTCATTGACTAAATATAACAAAGAGCTTCTGCTTCTATTTTTTAAATAAGCAAACCATTAGGTTTCTAACAGAAAGCCAAAATAAATAGGAAGATCAGCCAATAATAGCTACATTTAGATCTATAGTTTGGGGTTGCCTTTCTTAAACCTAATTACTTCTCTGATCTGTTTAAAATCTAGGCTTGTTAGCACGCTACCCTTTCTCCTATATGCTGGCTAAAATCTAGTATATAGCATTTATATACATAGCATTTAGTATCATTACTGAATTTATTTTCTGATGTAGAATTGAGAATATGTGGAAGAATTTTACTTGTCACCAGCCCTTGATGAGTGTACTCTAACCTTCTGTAGGCAAGGTGTTTGTCCTTCATATCCTTATAGGGTAATTTTTAGTTAAAATGACTTTTAAAAGGAGGCAGACAATTGCTGTATAAATAAAGTTTAGAGTTAAGAGTACTGAAGATGATTCCAATAAGCATCAACTGCAATAAGAATAAATGACAGGTTTATGGCATATCCATAGTGGCTTGTAATCTGTCAAAAAAATTGGACTTCAATGGGACCAGTAAGGTCATTGTCAGAACTGTATTTCTATATAAGTGGTCTCCTTTGTCATCCTGTGCATTTTATTTTATTAGTTTAAAAACGTTATCCTGAGAAGGGGTCCATAGGCTTTCACAGGCTGTGGAAAAGGGACTTTTGACATAGGAATGCTTAAAAAATCCTTGATTGGGAGAATGCAGACTTTTACTTGCCCTAAACATTTTTTTTCAAATATTTTCATGTTAAGTCAATTTAATTCATATCCATAAGACTTTATTAAGTGTCTGCTATGAGCAAGATGCTATTCCTGGCACTAGAAATAAAAAGGAAAAAAAAACAAAATGTAGTCTTTGTTTCCAAAGGAACTGACATTCTACTGTGATGTTAGCAAGGTTGTCTTATTTTTTCCCCATAAAGCTGAGGTATTACCAGCTATGGATAGCTTTCTGTGACTTTTACCTTAACTTGCCTTTGTTTGACAAAAGGCCTTCCTTGATTGCTTTTGTATGACAGTGGTTTTCACTTTGATCCAGTCATAATTGTCAATGAGAGGATTATATGAGAATAGCAGAAGGAATGGATGCTTTCTTTGCCCTGCACATGCAAATGAATCCCTATTCTATCAGAAGTGGAAAGAGACAAAAGTAGTTATCATAGTATGAAACCTAGAGTAAAAACAGAACAGTTGTGGCAACAAAGGGAGCCAGAGGAACCAGAATCAAGGTCTACACACCAGTGTAATTCATTGGATTCATCAGACAATAGTAAAAATCAGACTGAAAGTAAAGTGTGAAGAGAATCCAAAGTTTCTGAGGAAAATAAGGAAGAGTAAGTAAAGGCATGAAATTTTGTTGTGCTTAGTAAATGTTCCTAGGAATCATTACTTTATAGAAATTTTCCTCTCCAATTCTGCCTCTTTAAAGGGGCCTTGCTTGTAATTCCCACATAGTGAGTGGAAGCCTTACTATTTTTTTTCTTTCCCCCACTCTCTTTCTGAGTTAGAACATTCTTCCCAGACAATTTGATTTTTCATACTTCTGACATGTCCAATATTAACTATTGTTTTATGGTGCATTATATTGAGTTTTGGTTCTAGCTTGAGCTTCTTAAATGTAGAAGTCAATATCTAACCTGCCCAGTTGCACAGCTGTGGAGTGATATTATACAATTATGTTATTAGATTATAGGTAATATATTGCACCAATTCTGATTGATGATAAAGCCCTGGATTTAAAAATAATATAGAAGGCAGGCTTCAAATACAAGCTCTCCTACATATTAGCTTTTTGATATGGGACAAATCATTTCCCCGCTCTGGGATTCAGTTTTTTATCTGCAAAATGATGGAGTTGGATGACATGTCCCCAAGTCCCCTTCTAGCTCTAAATTTAATTATCCTGCATCTCATATCTGTGTCCCTACCTTCTCCCAGATGTATCTTGCTAGATAAAAGTTTGGGGGTATTTTAAAATCACTTTGTGCATTGAACCTGAGTTGGATGGCCACAACTTGGAAGGAAAGAGAATGGAAAGAAATCAAAAGACAAGGATTTTAGTTTTGTATCTGTCACTAATTACCTAAGTAGCCTTAGTCGATGAGTTGCCCCAATCATGTAAAGATGTGCTCAAGCAGAATGGGTAGATGAGATGACGGCCATTAAGGAAGCGGAAGTAGGCATTGTGGACCACTGTCAAACATGGGAGACACCAAGGTCGCCCACTGCATCCTGGGCCATTGCCAGTTGTCCTAACTTTTGTCCTGCCACTTGACATTGATGACTCTGGAAGAGTGAGTGACACTGTCAACTTTGTGCAACCCTGTCTCATTTAAATCTAGCTCATGGGCAAGTCAAGTCATCACTTGTGATGTCTTTGGTCCTCCTCAAAAACAAAGGAAAAACAACAATGACAACAACAACCCTAGTCAAGTATTGACTGGTTCATAAATATTATCTTATTTGAACTTCATAGGGTTATTACCTTATGAAATAGGTGCTCTCATGCCTCATTGAGGCACAAAGGTGAGAAATTGTTTGCCTCAGATCACATAGTTAATATGTTGGAATGTGAAATTACAGCTTATATCTTCAAGTCTAGGAACCTATCAACAATCAAAGCTGGTATAACGTATTATCAAATAGCATAGTAACAGATAATTAAAAATGAAACTGAGATGAAAAGATATTATGTTACTTGCCCAGTGTCTAGGCAAGTAACAGTTGCCAAGTTATAGCTAGTAAGTATCTTGAGCTCTGGTCTTTCTGATTCCAAGGCCCCAATCTATCCACTAGACTGTCTAGATGTCTCAATACAGTTATCTTGTCTGGATACAGTATGTATATATTTGATCCCATCTTTAAAACAGTTATAGGACACTACTTGTGGTGAAGAAAGTAACCATAACATTATCGTGGCAAAACACTTTTTAAGATAATTTAATCATCTAAATAAGTCAGAAGAATTCCTTTCCTTCAAATCTAATACAGATGTCTTGTTCAATTATATGACTCCTATGGGATGCATTGTGGGGAAAGAAAGCCTTTTGGCATCATAGTCAAAACAAGACAGATCCCTATCAACCCATCTGTGTACTAGAGAGTGGCACCATAAGGAAAATGAATTAAAAAGAAAATAATCAAATGGCAAATTTTTCTGGCAGGTTTTTGATCATTAGCAAGATAAAAAAATATTATCTTGGGAAAATCCAACAGTGGAATGGTAAATGGACAGAAAGAGTAGGAAGGAATATGAGGCAAGAAATTGTGGGAAATGTTGGTGGCATTTGGTTACTGATTGAAATGGGCAGGGAGGTAAGGATGGGGATGGGATGGAAGGAATATAAGGCAGAATTAAAGATCATTCCTCAATGGAAGAATGGAGATGGAATTACAGCATAGTGAGGTTTGTGTATTTGTAGTTGAATGAAAAACCAAAGACTGCTGATCAGTGGATTCATGGCTGCCTGGAGGGATGTCTCTAATGTAATAATATCCTGCCCTATTCTATTTGGCATTTTAATCAATGTCTTGGATAAAAATATAGGAATGTTCATCAAATTATCAGTTGGCGATATATCAGATGACAGAACTGAAATCCATAAATGCACCCACTGGGTAAAATGATAGTCTCACACTAAAAAGATGAAATGTAATAGAAACAAATATATAACATTTGATTGGGTTCCAAAAAATTGACTTTGCTCGTGTAGAATGTAAGAGACATGAAAATAGTTGATTTGAAAATGGTTAGGGATTCTTAGTGTCATGGGAAGTCATTATGCATCCATACTGTGAGATCATAGCCAGGAAAGCTAATGCACTTTCAGGCTACAGTAATGGAAGTGGAGCAGTCAACTCTGCAATGATCAGAACACTTATAGAAAATGGTATTCCATTCTGAGCACCACTTCTTAAGTGGTAATTTGATGTACAGAGAATAAAGGGTATTGGTGCCCTGTAATATACATGTATTAAAAAAAGCATTTTTTAAGCATATACCAAGATGTTGGGGACCCAAAGACAGAAAGAAAAAATGTCCTCAGGCCTATAGGAGCTCATATTCTATTGGGGGAAAACAACATGTACATAGAAAATTAGATGGATGGATGAGAGGGATGGATGAAGGGGGAATACTAGCTGCGAGGGAAATCAATATAGGCTTCCAGTGGGAAATGACACCTGACTTGAGTTTTTAAGTCATTCTGTTAGATGAAAGTGAAGAAATTACCTTCCAACATGAGGAGAGCCTATGCAAAGGGGACATATAAGCAGTGTTGTATAAAGGAAACAAACAGCTTATAAACTTATTTGCCTGAAATGTTCATGACAAAAAGTAATGTGCAATAAACCAGGAAAGACAAACTGGAACCAGATGGAAAGGAGCTTTAAAAAGTGAAATATTGGAGTTTCTTTTTTATCCTTGAGGCAAAATGGAGATTCTGGACATCTTCAAGCAGGGGAGTGACATGATCATATTTGTGCTTCGAAAATATTAATTTGGGGATGGCTAGGTGGTATAGTGAATAGAGCACTGGTCCTGGAGGCAGGAGGACCTGAGTTCAAATCTGGCCTCAGATACTTAACACTTACTAGCCATGTGACCTTGGGCAAGTTGCTTAACCCCAATTGCCCTACCTTCCCCTCTCAAAAAAAAAAAAAAAAAAGGATAGGGAGGGAAGCCTATCATTAGTGGTTGTCAAATACTTGAATCTAAAGCATAAGATTTTATTCCATGAGAGATCAGTGGGATCAAATGGGCCAGCCCAAAGTTCCACATCAAATTAGAGGAAATAAACTATGCATAGAATCGAAGTAGGTGTGACAGAATCCCTATGGTGTCCAGAGACCCAAACCAAATAGGATGTCATGACAAAAGTAGGGTCTGAATATTTGGGGGAGTTCAAAGTAAAGCAAGTATTTGAGTTAAGAGGTAGAAAACATGCACTTGGCCAGGCATGCTGAGGAGTCTTCACTGTTCCAACACAGAAGAGAAAGAATAAAGCAATCCAAGAGTCACTGAGTCACTGAAGCAGAGAAAAAGGAAATAAGGAAGTTCACACCCAATGTTCTCTTTCTTCCCAGAACGGAAATAGGTTGTTTTCTGATTGTAAGGAAGGGTGGGAAAGATTCAGAGGTTAAAGAAAATTGAAAATTTGGACTGAATTGAAGTATCTCTTATTGAGAGAATCCATATATACAGAGATCCTCTTTTTAGGAAGCTTTATGATCACAATTTGTTCTCATTCCCTTCATTCTCCTTCTCTTTTAAGGTTTGGAGATGTCTCTCTGCAAGAAAACATTAATCGTGAAAATGTTGAACTCCTTAAGGAATATTGCCAGTTGTTTACTGAAAAGATGCCTCCTGATTGTAAGTATGCATCTTCTTGGATATTTGGAGAAAAAGAGCATAGGATGGAGGAAGGGAGGAGAAGGTGATTTTCCCTATTGACTTCCTGAGACAGAGCTGCTGATTTATAAGGTGGTATTAGGAAGATCTGTGGAGTTATTATGACTTCTTTGAGGTTTTCTCAGTATATTATCTTGCATTTTGCCATGGCCCTCCTAAACATCAAAAGTGAAAGATAAGTACGTAGTAACTACAAATTCAAATGAGAGTTTATCAAAAGCTTGTGTATGTGGTTAGTTTATCTACCCTGTAATAGACAGACCATAAATATATATTAAGAACAAATATGGATAGGAAGAAAAATATATGAAATAATATGGATGAATGAAGACATTTAAAAATCCAAACCATTACCAAATTTTATATAATCTCAAGCACATTATATAATGGCAATCATAGCAATGTGAGGCACTTGCTTCAGAGGCACAAAGATTCGAGTCAAGTCAATAAATATTTCTTTAGCACCTACTACATGCCAGGTCATACAGGGGATAGATTGCCTGGCCTAGACTCAGGAAGACTTATCTTCCAGAGTTCAAATCTGGTCCCAAGACACTAGCCATATGACTTTGGGTAAGTCGCTTAACTGTGTTTGCCTTGGTTTCCTTATCTATAAAATGAAAAATGAACCATAGAAGGAAATGGCAAACCATTCTAGTATCTTTGCCAAGAAAACCCCCAGTAGGGTCATGAAGAGTCAGATAAAATTGAAAATGACTGAAGAACAACAACAAAAAACAACAGTATGCCAGGCACTGTGTAAATGCTGAACATACTAAAGAAAGGGAAAAGACAGCACCTGCCCTCAATGAGCAAGACACCACATAGAAAGAAGCTGAAAAAAGGGAGGAAGGTGGTACCAGGAGGGCATGATGAGGTACACAGCTGGGTGGGAAATGAAGAGATTGTTGCCTGTGGTGTCCTCATTAAATAGAGTATGTTAGGGGGTACTCCCCATCATCTACCCTATAACCTCTCCAATCAGAGGGAGGGAGAACCATTAAAGGCAAGGGGTATGTGGGTGGTAGGAGTTTCAAAGTTGATGGATTCAGGTCTTGTAGGAAAATGAGATTCTGATGAAGTCCATAGCACTGCATCAAGGTGGGAAATGAAGGGGTGCATAAAGTAGGTAAAATACTACTCTCTAAATGAATAGGTAAAATACTTTCCCTAACATACCATGCCATTACAATGGGGCAATAATTTGATATTCTCTCCTTAGCTTATTATTGTTTAGTGGGAAGAATCCTGGATTTTTGTTTTTTAATTAGAAGAGCTGGATTAAAATCTTGACTCTGACACTTCTTACCTCTTTGACCTCATACAAATTATATAATTTCTGAGTCTCAATTTCTTCATCTGTAAAATGAAAATATTGTAGTAAATGGCCGCTGAGGTCCCCTCTATATTTAGAATAGTGATCCACTTTAGTTGTGTGACCTTGGAGACAAATCTTTTCATTTACAAAATACTTTGGTGGCTGAGGGAGGGTGGGACTAGATAACCCCTAAAGTTTCTCCTAGCTCTAAAATCTCATGTCTTGTAAAATGCAAAAATCCCCCCAAAGAAAAAGAAAGTTACTTTATCTTGACATCATTCAGATTTCTTCTTGTTGATATGACAATATTCACAGCACCAGCTGGTGATCATGAATATGCCAGCACAGTTCTTAATTGCAAAATATAACAGACTCTCTATATAGAAGACAGAAATAAAACATTTATTAGACACCAGAAAGCCAAATTCCAACACCAGAAAACCAAATCCATCATAGTAACAAAGAAATTAATACACCTTATCACTTCAGAGAGCAACACCATCCCAAAACCTTCCCACAAACACTCACGAGCTTAACTGTCTTCTTGCCTGCATCCTTTCTCTCCCTCAGCTTTAACTGCTCATACTCTCAACTTCCTGCTCCACTTGTTCAGCAAACTCCTCCCACCACAGGCTCCATGTGAATACATTTGGCCTATTAAGGGGCAGGGAAGATCTTCATCCCATTACACATGGCTATTGACACTTTAAGCAGTACAGCAGCAGTGAGCCAGGTATTGCTTTGTAATTCACCCAATTGCAGCACACAGTCCTTATATGTGGAAATGTACCCAGGAAGCAGAAATTAGGCCTTTAGAAAATACAGAAAGCTTTAGAATAGAAGCTGGAGCTATAATCTTTTTTTCATCATAAAGTACATCCTTTTGTTTAGCTTGAATTTTTTTTGAAGGGAAGGAACTTTCAGTCAACAAAAGCATATTGACCTGTTACGGTTTTAAGAAGCACCTCGTATGCTTACAAAGCAGTATAATGTAATGTATCAAGTTCTTTACATGAAGTCAGGAAGCTCTGTGTGACCATATGATAAGTATCTTTATGAACAAGTCCCCTAACCTCTTTCATCCTTAATTCCCTCATCTATAAAATGGACAGAGTAATTGCTGCTACTTGGAGGATTATCATGAGGGTCAAATGAGATGCTATATGTAAAATATTTTCAAAACCTTAAATGGCTTCAAAAATGTCAGGTATTATCTAAGGTACTTTGCCAGATGTAAGGCAGACCATGATTAGTAAATAAGAGCTACAAAAGAAGTATTTTGTCAGTGTTGAGAGGAATTTCATTCAAAACTAGGGGAATCAAGAAAGTCTTCCTGGAAGAGGAAACTCTTGCATTATCACATTTGATTCTCAGAACACCAGCATGAAGTAGGTAATAGTTCACATTTACATACTGATTCAAAGTTTACAGAGCACTTAGCTTATGACAAACACAGTAGGATGGTTAATGAGGGAATTATAGCCCTCATTTTTCATTTCACCTGATGTCCAACCCTCCACTAAATCTCTGGAACCCACAAAAAAGAGATCTGTTATCAGATGTTGAACCCAAAGGATTATATTCTCTTTTGGCTCATAAGCCAACATTTGGAATTTAACCTGGGAAATTTCCAAATAGACTCATGTCTATATTTCCACAAATATGAGTGATAGGGTCTCTAGCTGCCACACAAGCACTTAAGGTAACAAACAAACATATATATATATATATATATATATATATATATATATATATATACATATATTAAGCAATTGGGGTTAAGTAACCTGCTCAAGGTTACACGACCAGTTATTTATGTGTGGGTTTTAAGTACTGAGGCCAGAACCGATCCTGGGTCCTCCCAGGGCTGGTGCTCTTGCTCACTGCACCACCTAGCTGCCCCCACATAGTAAATTCTGGACAAAATTTTATTGATTGATTGAGGTAATATTTTTCAATGGAAAAATGCTGAATTTAAAGTATGAGAATATGAGTTTTGAGTACTGGTTTCTTCACTTGGTACTAGAGTGAACTTTGGAAAGATACTTAGTTAAACAATTACCAAATACTATTGGCATCTACTAGGTGAGAGTCATTGTGCTAAGAGTTGGGGATAAAAAGTCAAACAATGAAATAATCCTTGTGCTTGAAGAGCTTACATTGTGCCTGGAGAGAAAAGCTACATATTCAAGTATGTGACAAATCAATATGAAGGACAGGGGAGATCAGGAAAGGCCTGATGTAGAAAATGGTGCTTAAGCATAGTTCAGAAGGGAATATGGGATTCTAAGAGATGGAGGTGAGGTATAGTGACAGAAGATGGAGCATCATGAGAGAAATAGAAAGAAATTCAGTTTGCCCTCATACTAGGATGCAGGAAAGGGAATAATGTATAATAAAATTAGAAAGCCAAAAGGGGTGTTTATATTGGATCCTAGAGGCATTGGGGAGCCATTGGACTTTATTGAGTAGAGGAATGATGTGGTCAGACCTGCACTTTTGGAAAATCAATTTGGCATCTGGGTGAAGGATGGATATGAGGGGGAAAGGAGACTTGAGTCAGGGAGACCAATTAGGAGCCTTTTGAAATAGTCCAGGCAAGAGTGATGAAGGCCTGAATTAGGGTGGTAGCAATGTAAGTAGTAAGAAAGGGACAGATTTGAGAGATATTGAAGAGAGAGAAATGACAGTATTCAATAACTCATTTATTTATGAGATGAGGGAAAGGGAGATGTCAGGGAAAAGGCTGAGGTTGTGAATCAAGGTGATTGGAAGGATACTGTTACCCTTGAGGGAAAAGAAAATAGAGAAGTTTGGAAAGTCGGATGGGTTTGGAGGACAGTATAGCTTAGATTAGCAGTACCTCCATTTTCTCACTTTCAAGATGAAGGTACTGGTCCAGATGGACCTCTAGGGCCCCTGAAACCAGTATCTATGTTTCCTTGGCTCTTAAGAATCCAGGTAAAATTTAGTATAAGGGAGTTCAGTAGCCTGAATTTGAGGTGTTTTCCTTTTAAGATTTCTTCTATTATATACTGTATCCCAAAACAAAACTTTCCTTTATAGCAACTGTGCCTGCATGTCCACACACATAGATAATTTAGAATGCCTTGCTTTTAGATTTTAATTATAATTGGCTTTTTGCCCTAAACACTACATATTAATTTTTAATAGCAAAAAGAAATTTACTGTATGAGAAATCTTTGAGTGCTTCCTTTCCTCTAAGTCTGCTTACTTCTTTTGAATGAGAGAATGAAAATGAACTGAACAATGTTCATTTTCTCATAAACTTAAATATTCTTTCCCCCTCCTTTGGTTGCCATGGTGAGGAGATGGGGGCACTGAGAGTTTTTGCTGTTTACATTATTTATAACATCCACACTTGGAGGTATTCTCAGAGATTTCACTTTCAACTTTATTTCAACACAAATCAATTCTTCAGGGACTTTTAACACATTTGAGTATATACTTTGAAGATGTAGATGATGATTATTAACAGGTGTGCAATGTTCAGATGCTGCTGGAGCCTACTTTATGAGCAGCTTTGGAATAAACACTTGAATGAAGATTGTCACATCTCCTGAAAACAAAGACGGCTGTTTGTCTTCTGCTCTCTGATTTGGATACCATTCCTTCAGCATTTATGGCATACTGGGGGGTGCAACACAATGATGGGCACTGGGAAGACTAGACATGATAGATACACCAATCCTTGCTATCAAGGTGTTCAAATATCTTAAGGGAATAAGACAAAGTGGCAGGAGGTTTACAAAGATATCAAAAATCTTTTTGTAACATGTAAGAATAGATCACAGCATTTAGAACTGAGATGAGTCAGGTAATCTCACTGTGGAGCTGAGGTACAATGAACCTGCCTTGATCCAAGTCCAGATAGCTAGTAAATAACACTTGTGATCTGAACATAGGTCCTCTGATGCCCAGTTTAATGCTCTTTCCACTGTAACATAAACCCCTAAAATGAAGGTATAGTTCTATCTTGCTCTTAATTTTGTCATTATTCACAGAATCTTCACTTTCATTCATTTCTTATTCATTCTCTTTATTTTTGCATCAGTCATTTCCAAATATATTACCTTTCCCTTAGCCACTAAGCTTTGTCTCATTAGAAAGAGAGGAAGAAAGGAAGAAAGAAAGAAAGAAAGAAAGAACAAAAGAAAAGAAAGAAAGAAAGGAAAGAAGAAAGAAAGAGAGGGAGGAAGGTAGAAAAAGAAAGAAAGAAAGAGAGAGAAGAGAGAAAGGAAGGAAGAAAAAGAAAGGGAGAGAGAGAAAGAAAGAGAGGAAGGAAGGAAGAAAAAAAGAAAGAGAGAGAAAGAGAAAGAAAGAGAGGAAAGAAAGAAAGAAAGAGAAGAAAGAAAGAAAGGAAAAAGGAGAGGAAGAAAGCAAAGAAGAGAGAGAGGGAATGAAAAGGAAGGGAAGGAAGAAAAGTGAAAACAGTTAACTAAAACAAACCCATTAAGGAAGGCTGAAGACATATGCAATATTTCATATGAAAGAATGAATGAATGGCATATATTAAGTTCTTACTATGTGTCAAGCATTATGCTAAGTGAGAAAAGAAAAAAAAACAGATTGACCTTGGTCTCATAGAGATCACACTCTAATTGGGGTGATAACATATAAGAAGTTCATCTGCAGAATGGATGAAAAGGCATAAAATCCTAAAGGTACAGCAGAGAGTTGGACCACAATGTCTCGTCTCTTTTCTGAAGATAAGAATTTGATCATTATAATTACACAGCATTTGAGCACATTTTCGGACCCTTTTTGTTAATATTATTATAGTAATTTTGCATATGGTTTTTCCTGGTTCAGCTTATTTCATTCTTCATCAGTTCATATAAGTATGTTCATATTTCTCTGGGTTCCTCAATTATTCACTGTTTGTTACAGTAATATTGAATTACATGAATGTAACCCATTTTGTTTTCCATACTTCTTAGCCCAGTCATAAGCAACGAATATTTCTCTAATTATTTGTCTTTATAAGGATATTTTGTAAAACTATTTAATTCTAAAGTACATCTTGATGCATTGACTCCTAGATATTTTATTCATTTTGAAAGTACTTTAAGTCAGGTTTTTCTTTCTTTCATTTCCTCCTGACTTTTGCCATTGTTATATTGATTTTTAGAATTAAGTTGTTTCCTGCTAACTTACTGAAATGATTATTTCACTTAGTTTCTTTGATAATTCTGTGATATTTTCTAAGTAAACCACCATTCTGTCTGCAGATAGAGATCATTCTGTCTCTTCTTTTATGGGTATATTTTTCACATATTTCTTTCATTTTGTTGCTATCACTACTATTTCTATAACTATGTCAGATAGTGGGGGGAAAGTGGCATGTCCTTGTTTTACTCATATTTATTGTGAAAGCTTCTCATGTTTCTTCATTGTATTTAGTACTATATTTTTTATACATGTCTATATATTTTATCACATTAAAATGTCCTTTATATACACATTTTGGGGGACTTAGCATAAATAAATGTACTTAAAAAAACTTTTTCTGCATCTCCTGGTATGTGTCTTTTTCATTATTTTTGGTTTTAATATGAAAATATGCTGATTTTCCCCCTAATGTTGAGCCATCATTGCTTCCATGGTATAAATCCAATATTTTTGGATATTTCAATATAGTCTTTATGTACATTAGTGTCATTGGCTTCTAATTCTCCTATTCTACTTTATCTCTCCCTGGTTTAGCTATTGGAACCAACTTTATCTCATAAAAAGAGTTAGATGGGATGATTTTTTAAATTAGTTATAGGGGATGATTTGTTTATAATAGATATTAATCACTTTAAGATATCTAACATAATAATTGCAGTTCTTCCCTAATCCCAATTTGAGTTGTTCACTTTTACTTTCTAGGTGGCTAGTTTAAGATCTCAGTTTCTTATTTCATTAATTTCAATACTTCTTTTATTTTTATTTTTTTAAAGCAATTGGGGTTAAGTAACTTGCTCAAGGTTACATGGCCAGTCATCATTTATGTGTGGGTGCTCATTTTCTGAGGCCGGATCCGATCTCGGGTCATCCCAACTCTGAGGCTGGTGCTCTTGCTCACTGCGCCACCTAGCCGCCCCAACTTTTTTGTATTTTTATAGAAAATCATTTCCTTCAAACTCTTCATTTCTGACTTTTTTATGTTCTGACAATTCTTTTTAAATCAGCTCTTTTATGAATTTATCTTTCTGATCTTTTATTGGGACAATTTATGTTTTTTTTTATTTTTTTAAATTAGGTTAGCCAAAGATGTATAGATTTTTGTTAGTTTTCCCAAAAAACTTACCTCTTATTTTTATCATTTATTTTAGATTTTATCTACTTCTGTTCTAATTGTCAAGAGTATTTTTTTCTGCTTTTGTTTATGGGGTCTCCATTATTGTATTTATGTGCTTAGGTCATTAGTCATATCTATTCCTATTTGTTTAATGAATGCTTTCAAAATTATAAATTGTCCACTAATGACTACATTAGTGGCATCAAAACATTTTGGTATTTTTTCTCATTGTTATTTTTTTTACATGAGTCCGTTTTTTTCTTTGGTTGATTTTTTGATCGACTCATTTTTTTTAAAGTCATTTAGGTCTGTATCTTTTGCTTTTGATTACTATGTTAAACAGTTGAGCTAAAAAGTATGCGTTACAGAATTTTGAGAGACTCACCACCCCATTTGGAACTGTTGACATCATAGGATAATACAAAAGTATAACAAAACTTTCTAGTTTCTCATGTCATAAAGAGTACCATTTTAGGACACAAAAGCCAGAATCAAATGTACCTTTATCAATTTTGCCTAGATCCCTCACTTTATTCTATCTTCCTCTATAACCCTTCCTCCTCTATCATGTGTCACCCTTTTTATCCTTTGAGAAATATTTATTTTGTGTTGTGGAGTACAGTGGGGAAGAATGACTAAACTTTTATACTTCATACTAAAAAAAAGATCTATATCTTTTAAATATGATATGATATATTTATAATGAACTGAAAACTTAGTATGGGGGGAATAAGTATATGTAATGAATCATAATGTACAGATAAAAAAATAGTAATCTTGCCATACATTGCCATGGTCAGATGATATCTATATTAATTTGTTTAGTTCTGGATATCGTGGTTTTGAGAGGACATTGATGTCCTCAGATATATTCTAGTGACTTTTTAAAAAGTGATTTGTGTTTTAAATTTATCACATGATATATTCCTTTAGTTTTACAGTGTGGATTTTTACATGATACTTGAGTTGTTTTAATTTTCTATAAAAATAATGTCTTTAATGACTGAGGATTCAGTAAATGTTTGCCTTTAAAAAATACAACTTCCTGAGTATACAACTATTTTAATAAAATGTGCTTTGCACATCTATGGCTTAAGTGAATGGAAAGGAGGACAGTAAGGATGCTGAGATGTTAAGAAACCATTCCATATGAAAATCAGTTGAAAGAAGTAGGATTTTTTAAAAATTTATTCTAAGGAAGGAATGGAGGAGGGGAGTAAATTAGAGGGTGGTGATAGATATAACCCAAAATAGTATTAATAAAATCTTCTCAAATGCAAAGAAGAAAACAAATATAAAACGAAACAAATAGATCGTGTTTGTTGCTACTTTAAGTTATATATAAAATGCCATTTTTAAATACTCATAATAGAAGTTCACAGTTTCTGATAGGAGTTTCTTTTTTTAAAAAATATGCTAAAATTGGTATTTGTTGATGACTGTTAAATTCACATTAAAAATAGCCAAACTTTTTTTTTAATGAAAGGAAGAACTAAGGATAGTTACCCTAGAAGAGAGAAGTTTTTTGGAAGGTGGAATAGTTGTATATTGTGGGGAGGAAATCTGCAAATTTTTGAATTGCTAACATGTGGAAAAGGCACTAGACTAGTTATAGTTGGGCCCTGAACACATGACAAGGAGAAAGTGTTAGAACCTAGAGGGAGGTAGATTTAAGTTGAATATAAGCTAAAATTTGCAAATAATCTGACTAGTTCTAAAATAAAGTATGATGATTTTAGAAGACTGAAGCCTAGCTGAATGCTTTCAAGCAAAGGTTATATGACCCCTTATCGACAATATTGGAGGAAGAATGCTTAGTTAAATACAGGTTAGACCAGATGGCCTTGAGATCTCTTCTAGTCCTGCAAGCCTATGATTCTATGATTTTGTGTATGATTCTCTTTTGTAGGAACCACATCTCAATTATCAAAAGAAATCTGGACATCATTAAATAATTCATTCATGGCTCCTTAAAATAATACAAAGACACAAAGGAATTAGCGCATTATGATTCTACCATCCTTCCTTAGCACCAGGTCCTGTGGCTTGTATTTCATAATAACTGAGTCAGAGGAGATTTCTTTTTATGTATTTTTTAAATTACCTTTCAAGTTTTTGCCATGGGTGATCAGAACTATAAAATTCATTTGAGAAAAGAGATGAAAGTCTGTGGATCAAAGATATCATTCAACTGTGATCAGTCTTAGTTTTGATATTTGTTTTCTTATATTGCTTTTTTAATTTGCAGTTTGGAAATAATTCTTCAGGAAACAGTTTCAGTGGTGTTTTGTTTATTTTTTCTCAAGATTTTAATGCATCCAGAAGAATTACATTTTCCAATTTTAAACCATCTCTATCAGCTTTCATTTAATTTGCATTTGTTTGCTTGCTAATGAATGTAGTTATATAACTTTTACACAGAATTAAGGGAGAGATTTCATATTGGAAAATAACTCTGATCATGTGATTTCAGAACTGGAAGGAACCTTACAGATCTTCTCGTTAGTAAATATTTAGTAAGTGCCTACTATGTGCACTACTATGCACGAAGCACTAGGGATACATAAATTAAAAGGAAAAACAGTCTTTGCTCTCAAGGAGCTTACAGTCTAATGGTAGAAACGATACAAAGAGGAAACTGAAAACAGAGTGGGAAGAAGTACTCATTATAGAAGGATGATGGAGAAGTTACTAGGGGTACCATTGGTTGGTAAATAGAGATATCTCACCTGGGAACTTAAATAGAAGAATGGAGAGAAGCTCCTCACTTCACAACTGAGAGACCCAAAGTTCAGTAAAGTGGTTACTTTCCCAAGGTCATAAAGTGATCCAATAGTAGAACTAATATTCATTTTAAGTTCTCATTAAATATTAGGCATCGACTTTGTATGATTACTCTGTCCTGGAGGAGAAAGTTATTTCCACTGGCATTTGGTCCCTGTCCTTGTGGAACTTACAATCTAATAAGACAATAAGCCACAAGCAGAGATAAATATAATGCTCAAAAATGTATGCTAAGGAATCAGAGAGGTCCAAAAGTAAAGGGCTATGTGAGTTCTTAAGTGAAAGGAGATCGGGAAAGGTAACTTTTTAGGTGGACATTAAAATATAGATATAAATTCAGCAAAAAAAAAAAAAAGGATTAGAGGGATATAGAGGAGAGGAGAGAGAAAAGAGGAGAGGAGAGATAGGGAGGAGTGTTTCACAGTAACATAAAGAGAAAAAAGCATAGTTCCCCCCCACCCCACCCCAGAGGAATACATAATATAATAATAACCACACCTATTATTTGCATAATGTTTTATGATTTCCAAAGCACTTTACTTGTGTATCTCATTTGATCCTTACAACAACCCTGTGAGGTAGGTGCTACTACTTCAATTTACAAATCCTCATTTTAAAGATGAGGAAACAGGCTGAGAGAGGTTAAGTGACTCACCCAGCATGATATCTGAGTCTTATTGACCCCAAGTCCAGTGTTCTATCTACTGTCCCACCTAGCTGTCTCAATATGTAGAGAGGATAAAAGAGGGTATGAATTAAAGCGAAACAGGAAAGGGCTCTTTATATTGGTGGGACCCTCTAGTGCCAGGCAAAACTGTTTGAAGTTTACTAAGAAGGCACTGAAGATCATTGAGTGGAGACTGGCATGAACAATCTAAAAATAAGAAGGATGAACTAGAAGAGGAAAACATGATAAAGAAAAGCATGTTGGGAAATTGGTGCATTACAGTGAAAATCATTGGGCATAGATATATCCTGCTTATTCCATCTGCTCATGACCAGAGACTGGAAGAGCTAGCCAGGATGTGAGAGAGCAGATTCAGAATCTGGAGACATCTCAACAGACTAAAATGCTTGGGCTTAACCTAATAAAAATGGCTTTTTATAGGATTGTCAATCAATATGAAAGAATTTATTCCCATGTGCCTAGGTCCTATGCTATGTCCTAAAGGATTCAATTACAAAAGTGAGACAGACTCTGTTCTCCAGGAGCTCACATTGAAATAGGGGGGATATAAAATATGGGGAAGTATTCAGGAAAGGGATTTTTAATTTAGGCAGTCACAGGGATAGTACGTAGGACAGTAGATTGCTATAACTTTTCCAGTAATAGTAAGTGAGGAATTGAGTCTGCATAGGAGTCTCCAAGATAATTCAACTCCCTCTACTAATGTAGCTCAAAATCTTCGCAGAAATGTGTAGTCTTAGAAAGTTATTTAGAACACTGAGTGTGTAAGTGACTTGCCAAGGATCCCACAGTACCAGAGACAATGGATTTAGACCCAGCTTTTTTCTGAATCCAGAGCTGGCTTACTATCCCTGCCACTTTTCTGCCTGGTGGCCTGTAGTGGGTTTTTATATACATACATATGTATATACGTAGGTGTATTTTTATGCATAAATATATACACACATACATATATACAAATACATTTGTTATTACGCTCAATATAAGAAGTGGAATTGGGGGGCGGGGCAAGACAAGGGAAGAAGGAACTTTGGCATTCTAGATCCAAAAAAGGTCATTATTCCTGGAGGGAAAAAGAGATTAGCAGTGGGACATATGGCTAGGTACCCATGCTGGATAGGCTCTGGTGTCCTGGTGGATTACTTGATGTAAATGTAAAGTCCTACACCAGAATTCAAAAAACCAACTTCATGAAGATAAGGCTCAAAAGCAATTTGTTTGAAAAAGGATGGAGTTAACTATACGCTTGATTTATGCTATGACAGCCCCAAAAAAGCACAAGGAATCTTAGGAGGCATTAAGAGGAAAAGTGTCCAATTTGAAGAAGGTAGTTCCTCTTCCCTCTGCTTGGTAAGAATACCTCTGGAACAGTTTAGAAGGCTATTTGCCAAATAGAGTGTGTCCAGAGGAGGCTAATAGGATGGTCAGAGGGCTTAAAACTATATCACTTAAGGATGACTTGAAGACACTGGGGATATTTACCCTGGAGAAGAGAAGACTTACTTGGGGCATGTTATCAGTTTGAAAATAATTTAAGGACTCTCTTTTAGAAGAAGAATTGGGTAAATTCTGTTTGCCCTGTGAAGGCAGAACTAAAAACAATGGACAGAAGCTGTCCAAACATGCAATGGACTACTCACTCCCTTCACAGGAAGTCATTTCATGAAATCGTTATTGATTGATTATTCTAAGTGGGAAGAAGGGGAGCTGTTTGCTATAGACAATTTCCCCTCCAAAGACATTGGCAGTAAGGAGAAAAGGTAGCAACTGGATGGGGTCGAAAGGTAGGCCTTCTAGCTTATTTTTTAAGAATTGGGGAGTTCTGAGCTTATTTCTAGAAAGAGGAGAAGCTAGTAGAAAAGGAAAAAACTGAAGATCTCTGATTAAGGTGGAGAGGGGCAAAGCAATGATTACTCCAAGAAGTTCCTGGAAGCAATGGGAAGGAAGATAAAAGCAATAGTGAAAGGGATTCACCTTAGTCAAGAATAAGGCTATTTCTATTTTTCTTCTGTAAAAAGAGGAGAAACATAAGAAAGTGGGTGATGATATTGAGAAGGGGTTTTTTGTTTGTTTGGGGTTTTTTTGCTTTTTGGAGGGCAATTGGGGTTAAGTAACTTGCCCAAGGTCACACGGCTAGGTTTTTGTTTGTGTGTGCATTAAGTGTCTGAGGTCAGATCCGAACTCAGGTCCTTCTGACTCCAGGGCCATCACCCTACTCACTGTGCCACCTAGCCACCCCAATACTGAGAAGTTTTGAGGAGAGAACATGAGGAGCCCAGGTAATATGGCTTCTAAAGTAGGAGAGAGATGGTCATTTGCTCTTAAGTGTGGTTGCAAGATGTGTGGTGGGGAATGTGAAAAGAAATGAATAGGAGTGGAATTGTCACCGTGGGCACTGGGAGGCAGAATCATTGAGTGGACCAGACAGATTGTCAAGCAAGCACCAAGGGCTCTGCCGAGGTTGCGAACCATAAATTTGTAAGCAGGAAATCAGCTCCCGTCTGTGGCTTTCTCTGATAAAGCTCAGTGGCCCAAGGCCACGAGCAAAGAAACAGCATAGATTTTCTGAGTCATAGTCAGTCTTTGTTCCTCTATATCACAGTGACTTTAGATAGGGTAATAAGAACATTTTGTCTTTCCTATGCTGTGACTTGACTTCTAGTTATCATACTTTTAAGCTCTTTCCCAGTAATTTTGGATTTGTATTAGCTACACACTCTTGTCTTGCCTGCAGTCTATAAGTTGGAAGCTCAGAGGTTATCTGGTCCAATTTATAACTGACCAAAAATATCATCTACATCATTCCTGCAAAGTAAAAAGGAACCCACTGCCCCCCAGGGAAGGTTATTCCCCTTTGGAATATGTCTTAATTACCTGGGGGTTTTTCCCTTGCATAAATCCTAAGTCTGCCTCACTGTAGCGTCTATCCACAAGTACTCATTTGGGATTTTCTCTAGTCCTCTTTCACCGTCCTCATCATGCTCTTCTATGGCCAGCGCAGACTATAGCAGAATGATCAGCTGCCACATTATGGACCTTGTTGTTGTTGTTCATTATTTCAGTCATGGATAACTCTTTGTGATCCCATTGGGACAAAGATACTGGAGCAGTTTGCTATTTCCTTCTCCTTTTATAGATGAGGAAACTGAGGCAAACAGGGTTAATTGACTTGGCCAGGATCATAAAGCTAGTGAGTGTCTGATACTGGATTGGAATCCATGTCCTCCTGATTGTAGGACCAGCAATGCAACCTCGCATATGGTTTCCCATTTTTTTGGCTATCGTATCTTATGGTTCACAAAGCACAGACATACATGCTTATGTGCACATACATACATACATATACACATACTTGGCCTTTATGATGAGCAGAAGATTGCATTTTCAAATTCACTAATTAAATTCACCATTTAAACTGAGACCAAAGTATAATGTAGTTGCTCTCATTAAAATTGAATTAATCTGATAAGATGGACTTTAGTCCTATGCTTGATGAAAATTATGGTATGGTGGCAAAGTCATAAATGTTTCCATCTTTTTAAAAAAAGTTTTAAGTATCCTCTCCTCACTCTATGAGGCTTGTGGTTGCCAAATATCATTCAAAGAGAAATTCTTTTTCGAACTATATCCTTTTCTTTTTTTTTTCTTTTTGGAGGGCAATTGGGGTTAAGTGACTTGCCCAAGGTCACATGGCTAGTTTTTTGTGTTAAGTGTCTGAGACCGGATTTGAACTCAGGTCCTCCTGACTCCAAGGCCATTGCTTTATTCACTGTGCCACCTAGCTGACCCACTATATACTTTTCTAAGAAATCTCTAGTCAGCACAGAGAAACAGAAAGACCGCTAGAAATTGAGTGTTCACCTGGTTACTATGTTAAGTCGCAGGAAAGAAAATGTTGCAGATGATCTCTGTGTGTGTGTGTGTGTGTGTGTGTGTGTGTGTGTGTGTGTACGTATATATGCATGTTTGCTGGATATAGTCTGGATAAAGTCCTGCTCCCACCTCTAGGGAGCTGGGCTTCCTGGCTCAGGTGAAGACCAGCTCTGACCACTGCAACTGTTGCCTGGAAGCAGCCTAACCCCTCCATGATTGTTTAGTGTTGATGTAGAACTCAATATTGCAGCATGCTCTGTCAAGAGGTTTCTTCATTGTTTTTCACCACAGTTCTGCGAAGCCAGTCAGGGTTATAAACCTCATTTTACAGATGAGGAAGCAGATACTGAGGGGTTAAATAATTTATCCAAGGTCACACATCAAGGCAGGCATGAGAAACTATTGCCTCTGAATCCTCACTCATTGCTTCCTTGAACTCCCTTTGAAAAATGAAGCTATCCCAGGAAACAAATTTGTCCTGTTCTAACTTAGACTTCAAGGGAATTGGAAGTGGAGGGGCATTATACGTGGTCTACTGGGCTGTTTGGACTTGCTAAGTCCTGTAGTTTGTGTTAGTTCTATGGATATCTTTTATTCATTCAACAGATACTTATTAAATATCTACTCTAGGCAGGGCACTTTGCTTGAGACTGGTGCTCCATGTCCAAAAATGAAACATACTGGTCCTCCACAGGCTTACATTCCATTGGGATATATGACAGATAAATGTAAATATGACATATTTTCTTTTTTCTATCTCCCATAGATTAACAAAATTATTATAGGGGCGGCTAGGTGGCGCAGTGAGTAAGAGTGCTGGCCTCGGAGTTGGGATGACCTGGGATCGAATGCGGCCTCAGAAAATGAACACCCACACATAAATAATGACTAGCCGTGTAACCTTGAGCAAGTTACTTAACCCCAATTGCCTAAGGGGCGGCTAGGTGGGCAGTGAGTAAGAGGCGGCCTCGGAGTTGGGATGACCTGGGATCGATGCGGCCTCAGAAAATGACACCCACCATAAATAATGACTAGCCGTGTAACCTTGAGCAAGTTACTTAACCCCATTGCTTAAAAAAAAAAAAAAATTATTATGAACTTGACAAACATCAGGAGAATTAAATGTATCACTATACAGAGAATAGAATAGGAGGAAAACATATGAACCTGTGAATCTTCCCTCTGTATAGACTAGAACTGAAGGAATGCATGGAGGCATAAATAAAAAAATATGAATATACATCTATATTTGTATCTATAGATATAGATGTATATAGATATGATAAGTATACATATATGTATGTGTACATAAATATGTATATGAATATACATCTCTATAAACATAACATGATAGGTCCAACACTACTGTGCTTATCTCTGCCCCTTTCTTATTTTTTTTTTAAAGCATTTGGGGTTAAGTGACTTGCTCAAGGTTACACGACCAATCATTATTTATGTGTGGGTGCTCATTTTCTGAGGCTGGGACAAATTCTGGGTTGTCCCAACTCTGGAGCCATCACTCTTACTCACTGCACCATCTAGCCACCCCTCCCTTTCTTATTTTTAAGTCTGTTTTTATTTATTCATTGACACTCCTTTTTTTTTGCTTCTTTGTTTGAAGTATCACAATCATTACTCCATCTACCCCCCCAAAAAATAAAAAAAATAAATGTCCTGCTTATATACAAGTATTTCAGGGCAGGGTATTTTTATTCAAAAATTTCCCCAAACTCTTTATTTATTTTTGTATTCTTAAAAATTTTTTTGTTCCAAATTCTATTTCTTTCTTTCTCCAGTTCCTTCCCCACCCATTGAGAAGGCAAGCAGTATGATATCAATTATGCATATGAAACCACATAAAACATTTTCATATTAGCCATGTTGTAACAACAACAAGACAAAAAAGAAAAACAAGAAAATAAAGAAATTGACAAAAATCTGCTTCAGTCTGTATAGAGTTTCTCAGTTCTCCCTTTGGAGGTGCAGAGCATTTTTCATCAGGGCTCCCTGGGAATTATCTTGGATCATTTTCTTGATCAGAATAACTAAGTCATTCACCATTGGTACATATGCCACTTGGAAGAGAGAGAGAAAGCAAGTGCAGGCTAAGAGATTTCAGGCCACAAGGGACCCTAGAGACTGTCTAGTCTGAGCCTCTCCCATTATGGATGAGGAGGCTCTGGGCCCAGGGAAGCAGGCCTTGCATCTTGCCTAAAGTCATGCAGATAAATAGAAGAGCAAAGCCCTAACCCCGGGCACCCTGGCTCTGAATCTGGCATTCTCTCCAGTGCAACATCCTGCATCTTAAAGAAGGGGTGTAAGCTTTGCTGGGCGATGGAATGTCATGCAGAGAGGAAAGCGAGGACAGGAAGGCCCATTCACATGTAGTGTAGATCAAAGGCTATCAGGAGGCCTTCAAGCAGAGTCAGCTCCAGGATGTGGGAATGTGAATGCTTGGTTCAGAGTCAAGAATACTTGAGTTCAAATCTTGTCTCAAATACTTGATGGCTGTATGATAAATCACTCTCTTAGTCTCATTTTTCTTATCTATTAAATAGAATACCAATAATAATGAGAGCCTACCTGAAAGGGATACTGTGAAGATCAAAGGTGACTTCATTTAAGCTGTCTCAACCTCAGATTCCTCATCTATAAAATGGGAATGATAGTAGCTACATCCCAGAGTTGTTGTAAAGACAAAATCAGATCATACACTTAAAATGTTCCATGATAACCATTTTAGTGATCAGTGTCTTATACTTCTACTGGACCATAAACTCCATAAGGGTCCGTCTTATAAAAAGAGCAGGTAGTGGCACAGTGGATAGAAAACCAGTCCTTGAGTCAGGAAAATCTGAGTTCAAATCTAGCCTCAGATACTTATTAGCTGAGTGACCCTGGGCAAGTCACTTCACCCTGTTTGCCTCAGTTTCCTCATCTGTAAAATAAACTGGAGAAGGAAATGGCAAACCACTCCAGTATCTTTGCCATGAAACCCCAAAATGGGGTCATGAAGAGTTGGTCATGACTGAACAACTTGTCTTATGAGAACTTGGCTTCACATCCAGCACCTAGGAGAGTGCTCAGCCATCAGGGGAATTCATATATAACATGAGTTTACATTTATCCAGTGCTTTAAGGTTTGCAACACATTTTCCACACAGGTGCCCCATGTGATAGATGTGTTTTACCATTTTGCATATGGGGAGCTTGAGTCTTCAAGAAGTTGTGGTTTGTCCGGTCACACATCTAATTGTGGCAGTGCTGGTTTAAACACTTTTCTCTTCTGACTCTTGAGTCCAGAACTCTTCCCAGCACTCCATCCTGTCCCATTCTGAATGTGCACTGAATAAATGTATGAAAGAAAGCTGATGCTTATGTAGCGCTTTACAAAGTACTTTGTATCACTATAACAAATATCACTATAATAGCACTATTGAACGGGGTGAGAGAGGGAAAGTCCTAGGGTCCTCATTTTATAAACTAGGGAACTGAGTCATCAAGGTGACATGACAGATGCAAGGTCACACAGTTGGCAAGTAGTAGAGGCCAGATTTGACTTTGGGTTCATGCCATTTCATAGGATCCTAGATTTAGAACTTGACAAAGCCTTCAATGTCATCATGTCAACCACACTCATTCTACCAATTGGGTGACTGGAGATTCAGAAAGGTCACATAGCAAGTAAATGTTAGAGGGGGATTTGAATCCTGGCCTTTCCGAGTCTTCCTGACTAAATCCAGTGGTCCAGTCACTATGCTGCATGCCACACTGCCTCTGTGGTGTTTCCAGCTCTTTGGCTACCCCATTTTCATAGCTTTAGGGAAGATAGCCCCCCTTTCCTGACCTAACTGGGGATTTTACCATCAATTTCTCAATTTCACTGTGAAAACTCTCTTTCTTTGTTTCTTTCTCTCCTCTTCCCTCCCCCTACTTCTCTCTCTCTCCCTCCCTCCTCCTCCCTCCTCTCTCCCTCTCTGTCTTTCCTTCCTCCCTCCCTCCCTCCCTTTTCCCCTTCTTTTCTCCTCCCCACTTCCTCCCTTCTTCTCCTTCTCTCTCCTCCTACCTCTCCCTCTACCTGCCTCTCTTTCTCTCTCCATTCCTTCCCTTATCTCTTTTTATCCCTCTCCTGCCTCCTTTGCTCTCCCCCTTTCTTCTTCTCTCTTCCCCTTTTCCCTCTCCCCCTCCATCTCTTCACCCTCTCTCTTTCTCCCTCTCTCACCCATTCCCTGTCTCTTTCCTTTTCTTTCTCCCTCCTACCAGAGATTTTAAGGTCTTTAGGGCACAGAATCATAGACTGAGAAGAAGAAGGGATCTCAGAGGTCATTTGGACCAAACTCATGTAACTGTTGAGGAGGCTGGGAAACAGGAAGGATTTGTCCAAGATCACTCAGGCACTTGGCATCAAAAACAGGCTTTGGACCCAAGTCCTCTGACACTAGAACCAGATCTTCCTTCTCCACTTTGCTTACCAAAAATGTGGGATTCTTAATCTCTAACAGCTTCTTATTGTCACAGAAAACAAAACAAATTTTTTTTCATTATTTTTATTTCCAAGATTCATAATCTTTGTCTCTAAACAAAAACCAAGAAAAACTTCTTAATAGTAACATGCTAGCAATTAAACTGCCTTATTTTAAAAAATCAATAAGGTTTGTTTTTCCTGGAGACCTGGAAATTCAAGAAGCCATGACATTTAGTGATGGTGATGTTTTCTGGCAAAACCGTTAATTATGATAAAGTATCCTTATTGCTTAGTAGAAAGAGCACTGGTCTGGCTCTCAGGAAAGTAGGTCAGGGGTGGGGAACCTGCAGCCTTGAGGCTTCAGTGGCCCTCTAAGTCCTTAGGTACAACCCTTTGACTGAATTCAAACTTTACTGAACAAATCCCCTGAATAAAAGGATTTGTTCTGTAAAACTTGGACTTGATCAAAAGGCTGCACTCCAGGACCTAGAAGGCCGCACATAGCCTTGAGGCCTCAGGTTCTCTGCACCTGGCCTAGGGCTTGGCCCATCTCTGCCACGCAACTAGCTGTGACCTTAATTTAATAACTATTAAAATGACAAGTATTATTATTAGTAGTAATAATATTATTATAATGAAAATTTGCATTTTGTAGCATTTTAAGGTTTGCAAAGGACTTTACAACTACTACCTCCCTTGATCCTCACAACAAACCTGGGAAGTAGGTGCTATCATTACCACACTTTTACGCATAAAGAGACAGAGGCAGACAGAAGTTAAATAACTGGGCAAGGATCATATAGCTGCAAAATGGCCAAGGCTGGATTGGATCTCCAGTCTCCACTCACCACTCTGGCCCCAATGGCAGGGTACTTTCCACTCTGAGTATCAGCTCTGTCATCTGTACAAGGGACCTGAAGGAGGCAGATTCTGCCATCTTGTCCCACTTGAGCATGCTAAAATTCAGAGTTTCTGTGTTAAATCTGGATGAATGGAACTCTGAGCTTGAGTCCCAATCTCCTTATGGCCATTGCGATACAATGCAAAGGACATTAGATTTTGAGCCAGAAATTGAGGCTTTTAGTTCTGGATCTGTTACTAACTAGCTGTAAGGCAAGTCTTGTCCCTTCTTTGAACCTCAGTTTACTCATTTCTAAAGTGAGAGACTTGGAAAAAATGACTTCCAAGAACTGATGACCCCATTGCCCCATTACCTTCTTGAGTGTTGGTGTTTTGTATGGGCCTTAGCAACTAGAATGACCTGAAGGCTTTGCAGCAGAGTAAAGGCTGGAAAATAGAATGGTGGATAAATACAGGACTTTCTCTTGGTTGGTGCATCCATGGAGCACAAATGAAACTTGATGATGTGAAAATAGAGGAGGGTAAAAGCTATTGTAAGTATCACTTATTTTCTCCCCTCTTTTCAGATCTATCCAGTTTTCAAGAACAAAATGATCTAAAAGGATTACTAGAAAATCTGCAACAAAATGTCCAGGTCAAAAAGAGAAAGAATGTAGAAATCATGTGGCTGGCTGCAACGGTAAGCCCTTTGTGTCAAACCTGTTCCCTCCTTACCAGAGAGCCCAGGGCCACAGAGGAGCCCTGGCCAACTCTGGATTGCCTGGAGCTCTTCCGATGCTCTGGGGGTTAACCAGGCTGCTTCCATTCTCAATCGTCCTGACTCTTTCTTCACTGCTACCCCCTATATGCCCATCACCAAGAAATAAACAAAACAAACAATTAAATAAATCACACACACACACACACACACACTCACACACACACACACACACACCCTAGGAAACAGAAGATGAAAAGAGTGAAAAATGGCAAAGTGAAAAAAGAGTAAGTAAAGGTTGTCACTGGTTGACTGGTTGACTATTCTCTTGAAAATTAAATGCAGTTGATATTTTGGACTAAAGAGAAATGTCTCTGGGTACCCTAAGATTAAATTTAGTCACGGTGCTATGCTAGTATTGCCATCTGTCTCATGAGAGCACAGATAATGAAGAATTAACAATAATATAAGGGGAAGCTAGGTGGAGCAGCGGACTATCCTAGTCAGGAAGACTCATCTTCCTGAATTCTAATCTACCCTCAGACACTAGCTTTGTGACCCTGTGCAAATCACTTAACCCTTATAACCTTAGTTTCCTCATCTGTAAATGAGCTGCAGAAGGCAATGACAAACTACTCCAGTATCTCTGCCAAGAAAACCCCAAACGGGGTCATGGAGAGTCAGACACAAGGGAACAATGACTGAACAAGAACTGGCTATAATCTGGCTTTCACCCAGGATGGCTTTCAAATCCTTCACACAGAATGCCAGCAAAACCCATGTCTGTTTTATCCCTTTAATGAGCTCCTCTGTGTGTGTGTTAGGACAGATATTGACAGAAATTGTTGCTGAGGCGCAGGTTTCAGGATTACAAACCTCTTTTGGGTTCCTCCCCCTTATAGTGTGCCTCTGGCAGCAGGGATCAGCCCCTTTATTTCTCAGGCCTATTTCATCCTTGGTTTAGATTTATACCAGGCTGAGTCATGGCAAGAATTGAGGACAAGAATCTTCTAGGTAGCCCAAAGAGCAGTATTCTAGCTGTCAATTGTCAGCCATCCAGAGAATGCTCAAGCACCCATGGGTAAAACAAGGCATATAATTTTATGAATTGTCAGTTAACATGTAAAGTCCTTCTAGAAACTCTTTCATCAGGAGCCTACCTCATGCAAGGGAGGGAGGGAGGGAGGAAGGAAGTAAGGAAGAATGGAAGAAAGAATGGAAGGAAGGGAGAATGGAATGAAGGAAGGAAGGAAGGAAGGAAGGAAGGAAGGAAGGAAGGAAGGAAGGAAGGAAAGAAGGAAGGATGGAAGGAAGGAAGAATGAAAGGAAGGAAAGAAGAATGGAAACAAGGAAAGATCAAAGGAAGGAAGCATGGAAGAAAGAAAAGAAGGATGGAAGAATGGAAGGAAGAAAGGAAGGAAAATGGAAGAAAGGAAGAAAGAAGGATCAAAGGAAGGAAGGGAAAAAGGAAGAAAAAAGGAAGAAGGGAGGGAGAAAGAAAGGAAAGGAGGGGAGGATGGAAGGAAAGAGAGGAGGAAGGAAAAAAAAAGATTTATTAGGTTCTTCTGTTCAAAGAACTACTCTAAGCCCTGGGCATACAAAGAAAGAAACAAGTCCTTTCTCTCCAGAAGCTCGAATTCTACTTGGGGAGACCCTGAGGATCACTATGATGACTGTGTTTGATAGCTACTACACATTATTGCTAATGCAATCCAGAGCTTGATTTGATCAGTCTTGGAACACACTTGATTCCATACTGCACCACTAGCTTACATATGAAAGCCCAACTTCTTTTATTTTATTTTTTTTCCTGTTGCCAGACCTTTGATTATATATAGTATTGCTTCTCCCTTCTGGGAAGAGCACATAGATAATTCAGCAAGAGGCTATATAAAATAATTTACACAGAATAGGGCAAAGGCTAGTAGACTGACTTTCTTGTCATGTCTTTCTTGGGTCCTAAGGAGGAACATCAAAGGGAAAAGCAAGAAACATTATTTTCAAGGTCTTACTGCAAATGGCTCCATTGAGCACCCTATTATATTAGATTAAGGTTTCTTGAATAGGTTTTTCTGAGCAACAATTGCCTCTTTCTAGCTTCATAATCATCTAAAATTCTTGATAATTCTTACAACTTCCCAGGAAGGTAGATTATAATTGATTTTGCTACTTTACTCACATGGAAATTACAATGATAATATTTCTTATATATTATATATAAATAATATATATTGTTTTTATTATTATTGTACTCATAATAATATTAATCATAATTCAGGCTCTTATGATGCTTTAATATTTGTCAGGGCAGTTTGATGGTACAGTAGATAGAGTACAGAGCCTGGAGTCAAGAAGACTCCTCTTCCTCAGTTCAAATTTTGCCTCAGACACTTAATAGCTGTGTGACCCTGGGCAAGTCAGTTAATCCTGTTTGCCTCACATTCCTCATCTGTAAAATGATCTGGAAAAGGAAATGGCAAACCACTGCAGTATCTTTGCCAGGAAAACCCCAAATGGGGTCACAGAGAATTGGACACTAATGTAACAACTGAATAACGAAGAATGGAACACAACTGAAATGACTCAACCACAACAATATTTGTCCGAGTACATAACTGGGTCACAACAAAATCCAGGAGAATGTAAGTTCCTAGCATAGTCCATGGCATGTAGGGGCTTAAGAAATGTTGGTTGACTTGAACAGTGTGGGCTAATGATTATCTTCCTCTTATTGAAGAGAAAAATAAGGGTAGAGGAAGAGAAACAACTGGTTTGAACACCAATGTCCCCAAGACTGTCAGTTTCCATGGCACCCTTCTTCATCACCTCTACTTCTTGGAATTTCTAATATCCTTCAAGGATGAGCAAAACTGAGACCTCATGCAACAAGGATAACCAAGCATATCTATGAAGAAGCTTCCCCCAGTCGCCATCAATCCTGGGGGGAACCCCTTTAACAGACCTCTGCCAAACTTTTCTTCCTAAACATATCCTTCATCTTTTTTTTTCATCTTTGTTTCCCATGGTAGGAACATTATGTTATGAAATATATCATAACATATCATGTAAAATATGATAATGAACCATTTTCCTTAAGGATATGTCAAGTGAATACTGCCCTTAGCTCCCAATTGTTAGGACTCTACCCTCTTCTAAAATTACTGGGTGGGGGGTTTCCTATGTATTTACTTAGCCATGTACATAATGTTTTCTTCTTAGAATTCCCCCTCCCTTGAGATCAAAATTGTTTCATTTTTGTTTTCCTGTTCCCAAGAACTAACACCATTCCTGTGACAGAGAAGGCATTTATTAAATGCTTGTTGAATTAATTTGAATAGAAATAAATTGCCTAAGGTCACACTACTAGTAAGTGTGCCATAACTCCTAGTGGAACCAGATCCATTCTCCCTCTCCCTCTCCCTCTCCCTCTCCTTCTCCCTCTCCTTCCCTCTTTCCCTCCCTCTCCCTCTTTCTACCTCTCCCCTACTCTCCTCTCTCTCTTTCTTTCTCTCCCCCCTCCCTCCCATACCCCCTCTCTTTTTCTCTCTCCCATCCCACCCCACATGATTTACAAAGGCTACAGAACCAGGCAGTAGAAGGACTAATAATATAAGTAGAACATTAGAGGTGCCAGACCATGAAGTTGCTCCAACCCCATTTGTATTTTCCATACTTTTTCGCAGTTCCCAAGTTGAGAAATAATTGCCTACCTTCCACCCAGACCATGACAATAAGAAGAAGAATCAGTGCTTCCACATTAATTTAACCCCTAAAATACTGTGTGTGTGATTTTATACCAGACCCTTCCAACACAAGGGCACATAATACATCCATATGCATATAAAGGCACAGATTTGAATTGTGGTCTCCCTGAATCAATCAATTAATCAACATTTATTAAGTGCCTTCAATGATTCAGATATTCTGCTAGGTGCTGGATGCCTCAGCCAATATTTATAACTGTTTTGCAAAACTCAGGGCCTTGTTGAGTTGCCTTTGGCACTGACAGTTTAAGTAACATGGCTAGGAACAGTCTTTTCAAAGACAGAAGTTTAAGACATTAACTATGCTGATATGTAAAGTACACACCGTGCTGAAATAAGAGAGAAGCAGAGACACAATGAGGGGGGAGAGAAGGAGGAGAGACAGAAAGAAAGGCAGAGAAATAATGGGGGAGGAGGGAATCTCATTAGAGAATTATCTTTATAGTGATAAAGACTGGTTTCATGTCATGTGTTAGAACATATAAGTTACTTAACCTGTTATTGCCCCCAGGCAGTTCTTTATGAACATAAGTTATAGAGCAGTTTGGGATCTGCCTTGTTGGAATGAGTTTCCTCACACCAATGAAATCACAAGTCTGTGTTAGACTTTGTCCCTCCCCCTTTCCCCCTCCCTGCTTTTCTCCTCCCCGCCCCCACTGTTTTGCTTTTTCCCCATCTCCCTTTCATCCATACACAGACAAAACAGACATATCTACACGTGTATGTGAAAGAAGTCTTCCGTACTTGGACATGTATACGTGTTTATCTATGTATGTATATTCATTTCACCAGATTTGTGATTTCACTGACATAAGGAAACTCTGAGTGAGGAAGTGTCCTCTCCTAATGCAGATCTGTGAAGCTTACTACTGCCTTACAGAATTCTCTTGGATTCTAAAAGGTTAAGTAACTTGTCAATAGCCACACAAACTAGTGTCCAAGGCATTATTTTAACTTAGGTCTTTCTGACACCATCTTCAGAACCCAATCTAGTACCACCATGATGTTTCTTGTGATAGCTAAACAACAGTGAGTTGAAACCTGGGGACAAAAGCTCAGTTAAGTGAAGAACATTGAACCTTGTTGAATTTTCTTGACCAATAGGGTACAATTTTTGCTTTCCTCCCAAAGAACCATATAATTATCCCAAGAATCAGATATCTCTATCTAGGCAACAGAGATGGAAAGAGAAAGATTATTGGATCAAGGTCCTGGGTTTGGGTGGGCAATTGAGAAACCATCCTAGAAAGATTCCAGCCTAAAATATTGCCCATCTCATCACCTGATCTTTCCATGATCACTTTGTCTCATACTTCAGGATAGAGGACTTCTCTGACCAACCACAAGCTAGAGAGTATAGGTTTTAGGGTTTCTCCTCCTCCTCCTTCTTTTTCATGGTGTCTTCTTTTAAGGGGGGGGAGTAAAGTTTGTTATGAATATCTTATGGTGTTGTCCCAACTGTTGTAAAATCAGAGGACCTGAATTCAAATCCTGATTTTGCTATTTATTACATGTGTGATGGAAGTTCCTTCCTCCCCAGGCCCCAGTTTCTCCATGCTTTTTAATGAGAGGGTTGATTTCAAAGACTCCCTTTTATCTCTACATACTATGATCCTCTCAGAACATGTCCAAAAATTCCTTTGTAAGCCTACTTAATGATCCTTATTGAATGTCATAGTATTAGAGCCTCCCCTCAAAACCTAGACAACCAAGCAAATCAACCCAGCAGCTCCCTCCAGTCACTACGAACTGCTGCCAGCAGGCCCATCCTCAGAAGACCCTGTTAACTTTTCTTCCTCCTCCCCCTTCATCTCTTTCATATTTGTTTCTCAAATTAAGAACAGAGAAAATGTATAATATAATGAAATGCATCTTAATGTATTATAGAATGCATGTTTATAAGTTTTTTCCTTATGGATATGTCCATGAGAAATTCAGAGTCAAGGCCAGGGAGGATGTCTACTTCAGCCCCAAAATGAATTCAATTCAATCTAATCTAAGACATATTTATTAAGTGCCCATTATGTGGTGGCAGGCACTGTGTTAGAACCAGAGATAAAAAGAAAAAAAAAATCCCTACCCTCAAGGAGTTTATATTCCCCTAAGAGGTTAATAATGTATAGGCAGCTTAGAAAAAATTAGAAAAATACTAGATACTTAGGAGGCAGGAGGAATCTTGGAAAGACTACCTGTAGATTGTGGTACTCAAGGATCCTTGAAGAAAGCTAAAGATACTGGATGTAGAGAAGATGGAATGTCTTCCATATCCATAGAGAATCTGCAAAGGGATAGAGATCAGGATGACAATATTGAGGAACACTCATTCTCCAATCTGTGAGATAACTTTGGGTCAGATTTGTGTTTTGCAAGCTTCTGTTGATCACTGTTTTTGACAAAGTCATGGGGGGAGGGGGTTGTCAACCTAAATAGGGAAGAGCATATTAAGAAGGTTAATTGAACATCTTATTAAGCTAGTTGATGTGTGCAGGCTGTGACCATTTGGACATGAGAGTGAATGGTAAGTTTTGATAGGTAGCTTCAATTTCATAAATGCTGCTTGATAGACTCCATAGGAAACAGTACAGTTACCGTTTTTGTGCTTAGTGTAGCACCAACACAATATTCGTAGCACCTACAGAGACTATGGATATGCCAGTATATTTCTCAATTGCAAAATATAACAGGCTCTCCATATAAAAGACAGAAGCAAAACATTTATTTAGACACCAGAAAGTCAACACCAAATCCCAGCACCAGGAAACCAAGTCCATCATAGCAACAAAGAAGTTAATAAACCATAACACAGCAGGGAGCCACACCATCCTTTAGCCTTCCCACAAACACTCACAAGCCCAGCTATCACAGCAGGGAGAAAACAAATACTTACAAGGCTATCTCACTCCTTGGCTACTGTGCTCTCTCTCCCACCATGTCTAGCTGCTCTAACTTCCAGTTTCCTGGAGGCTTTGCTCCATCCTTCAGCAAACTCCTCCCACCTCAAGTTCCATGTGATTACATTCAGCCTATTAGGGGGCAGGGAAGATCTTCAAATTCCCATTGCCATTACACATAGGGAGAAAATGCCTTTCATTCCCACAGGTAGGTTCTGTATTCACATGCACAAGTGGTAGTACTTCAAACACAGCCAGTGAAGGGGTTACCCTATAAGTCACTGTCCAGATCCCTCCTTTATGACAGCCTTCATCAGAATTGAGTCAATACTGCTAAGGAAAAAAAAATTCTTAGATAAAAAAATGAATTTATAAAATCAAAGCTCTTACACCCAGAAGAAGAGTAATGTAGTGGGACCAAAACTTGACTTGGAATCCAGAGATCTGGTTGGAAATCTGAGCTCTGTCTCATTAAAGTTGAATTATCTTGGGTAAACTTCTTTGCCTTTCAAAATCTCAGTGTCCCTGTGAGCAAAATGTCATAGATTTGTTGCAAAGGTCAAATGACAGAAGGCTTTGGAAGGTGTCTTGTAAAATGGTATGTAAAGGTACCCTATTATTCTAGTATATTTTAATAATATTTTATATTTTTTCCCAATTACATGTCATAATTTTTAGCATTCATTTTTACAAGATTTTGAGTTCCAAATTTTCCTCCCTCTCTCTCTCTCCCCTCATCTTTCTCTAAAATGATAGACAATTGTGAAAAATTAATTTGTTTATTTACTTTTAGTTTACAACATTCAGTTCCACAGTCCCTTCAGTTCCAAATTTTCTCCCCCTCCTTCTCTTACCCCCTCCTCATGCCATGATGGCATGCAATCAAATAAAGGATCTACCCGATATCTTCACATTAATCATTAGACAGGTTGTAAAGGATTATAACTGATGGAATGATCAGTGGGAAAGAGGAAACAAAACAAAACAAGAAAAAGAAACAGAGCAAATAGTTTGCTTCAATCTGCATTCAGACTCCTCAGCTCTTTCTCTGGATGTAGCTATCTCTTTTGATCATGAGTCTTTTGAATTTGTCTTCCAACCTAACATTGCTGAGAGGAGCCCAGTCTATTAAAGTTAGTCATCACGCGGAGTAGAAACAGCACTTCCAAGGTGCTCTGCCCCACACCACTTCCAAATGATGTAAAGGGGGAATCTGAACAACTTCTGGATCCCCAGTACCCACAGAACAACACAGAGAAGCTAACCCCCTGCTGAGGACAGCCCAGCAGACCTGCAGGGAGCGGCCACTGCAGCACTCTGAGAGCGGTCAGCACAGCATGCTGGGAACCGACAGTGCAGCACTCTGGGAGACAAGCCCAGGATCAAGTAAGCCTCGGTTTTAGCCCCAGGGTGGCTGGGCCAGCAGCCGGCTGGAGGGACCCCAGAACACCAGCAGCTGTGGCGATTCCAGAATTATCAGCACAGATATGCCTAGGACAAAGTGAGAGGTTAGTGCCCTATGGCCTTTGGGACCAGTATTTGGGGAACACGTCAGCTTCCTCCCTTGGGGGCAAAAAGCTTCTGAGGAAACATGGCAAAGAGGCCATTTTGGAGCGTCAGTGGCAGCTCCAGCCCCTGGTCTGCACACTGTATAGAGATCCAGCAATCAGTCTGGGGGTTAATCACTCTTGCTTTAACCTGCTTGGATCTGGATTGTGGTCTGGCGTGGGGGGGAGGTCTGGGGTGGGTATCCAATTTGCTAGAGCGGGTGGAGGCTTTACAGAGGCCACCCAACTGGCGGAAGTTGTGAAGACCCCATGTTTGGGACAGAAGCTCTCCTGTCTGGTGGCAGAGTCCTACTGTGGCAACAAGCCCAAAAATCAAGTAATTAAGTGGCAATATGCCTAGGCAAAAGAAACAAAATAAACAGAAAAATTCAACATTGGACTCCTATTTTAGGGGCAAAGAGAATCAAAGCATGGAGGAGGACTGTGAGGTCAGAACTCCTGCACCAAAAGCCCCAAATGAAAATACAAGCTGGCTACAGGCCATAGAGGACCTTAAGAAGCAGATAAGAGAAGTGGGGGAAAAATTGGGAAGAGAAATGAGAAAGATACAAGAAAAGTATGAAATGACAGTCAACAGCCTGACTGAGGAAAATAACACCTTAAAAAATAGACTAACTCAAATGGCAAAAGAGGCTCAGAAAGGCAATGAGGAGAAGAATGCCTTAAAAAGCCAAATTTGCCAGATGGAAAAAGAATCTCAAAAGCTCACTGAGGAGAATCATTCCTTCAGAATTAGACTGGAGCAAATGGAAGCTAGTGACTTTATGAGAAATCAAGATGCTGTTAAACAGATCCAAACAAATGAAAGAATAGAAGGCAATGTGAAATATCTCATGGGAAAAACCACTGACCTGGAAAACAGATCCAGGGGAGATAACTTAAAAATTATTGGACTACCTGAAAGCCATGATCAAAGAAAGAACCTAGAAATAATCCTTCAAGAAATTCTCAAGGAAAACTGCCCTGATATTTTAGACCCAGAGGGGGAAATAGAGGTTGAAAGAATCCACCGATAGCCTCCTGAAAAGGATCCCCAAAAGAAAACTCTCTAGGAATATTATAGCCAGGTTCCAAAACCCCGAGATCAAGGAGAAAATACTACAAGCAGCCAGGAAGAAACAATTCCAATATTGTGGAAATACAATCAGAATAGCCCAGGACCTGGCAGCTTCTACACTGAGGAATCAAAGGGCATGGAATATGATATTCTAGAGGGCAAAAGAGCTGGGATTGAAGCCAAGGGTCACCTATCCAGCAAAACTGAGTATCTTGTTTCAGGGGAAAATATAGTCATTCAGTGGAATAGAGGACTTTCAAGTATTCTTGAGGAAAAAAACAGAGTTGAATAGAAAATTTGACATTCAGACAGAAGAAGCAAGAGATGCTTGAGAGGGTAATCAGGGAAAGGAAATCAAAAGGAACTTATCAAAGTTGAATTAGTTACATTCCTACATGGAAAAACAATAACTGTGTCTGATGAAACCTTTCTCGTCATGAAAATAATTGAAGGGTATATGGACATATGAATACATATGTGAATGAGTGTATATATGTTTAAAGGTATACATGGATAGAGCGCACAGGTTGAATTTGGTGGGAAGGGATGATACTTAAGGGGTGAAGTTAAGAGGTGAGAGAGGAAACTGACAAGAGGAGATGGGAAGAGACAGGATAGGGTAAACTATCTCATGTAGAAGAGGCAAGGGGAAGTAGTTGCAGGGGAGGGGAAGAACAGGAAGGCAAAAGGCAAAACCTTATTCTCATTGAATTTGGCTCAGGGAGAGAATCACATACATACTAAATGGGATATCTAACCCTTCTGGAGAGTGGGGTGGATGAGAGGGGGGATGATGGAGGGGAGGGCACTCTGGGAAGAGGGGAGGTTGGAAGTACCCACTATCAAAGAGGGACAGGATCAAAGTAGGGAATGGACCAGGTAGGGGGTGGGATGGGTGGGAGGGAAATATAAGCAATCTGTTACAATATATCTACTATGGTAATGTTTTGCATAGCTATACATGTACAACACATACTGAATTGCTTATCTTCCCAGAGGGAGTGAGTGACAAAGGAGGGCGAGAATGGATCTGAAATTCGAAGTCTTAAAATTAAATGTTTCAAATGTATATAAATACTATTATTAATACTGTTTTGCATGTAATTGGGAGATAAGATGTTCAGGCACTGGGGCTCAGAGATTCACCTTGCCCTAATGGCAAAGTCGAAGGGGGTATGAGAGAAGATATGGAAGAGAGCAGATTGGATGAGGGGATATCTAGGGGGACTGCTATTCTGGGGTGGTGGGTAGGGAAAAAATGGGGAAAAAATTGTAACTCAAAATCTGGTGGAAATGAATGATGTAATCCAGAAGTTAATAAAGCATTTGTTAAAATGTAAAATAAAATAAAATAAAAAATAAAGTTAGTCATCACATGTATGTTGTGTCTGTGATTGTGAACAGATTTCTCTTGGTTCTGCTCTTGCTCAGTATCAGTTTATATAAATCTCTCCAGGTTATTATGGAGTCCATCTGCTCCTCATTTCTTATAGCATAGTAGTATTCCATTACATCAATATACCACAACTTGTTCAGCCATTCCACAATTGATGGGCATCCCCTTGATTTCCAATTCTTTACCACCAAAAGAGCTGCTATAAATATTTTTGTATATGTGGGTCCTCCTCCCACTTCTCTGATCTCTTTGGGATGATAGAAATGATGGAAAATGATAGACAATTTGATTTAGGTTATACATGTGCTATCACGTAAAACATATTTACATATTAGTGACAGTTGTGAAAGGAGCAACAGATCAAAAGGGGAAAAAAACAGAAAGAAGAATGAAGTAAGTGAAAAAAGTTATGGTTCAATCTTCATTCATAGTCCATAAGTTCTTTATGTGGATGTGGATAGCATTTTCCTTCATGAGTCCTTTGTACTTGTCTTGGATCATTGTGTTGCTGAGAAGAGCTGAGTCATTCATATTTTATCATCACACACAATTGCTGATATTGTGTACAATTGTTTCTTGGTTCTGCTAATTTCACTTTGCATCAGTTTGTATAAGTCTTTCTAGGTTTCTCTGAAATCTGCCTGCTCATCATTTCTTACTGCCCAATAGTATTCCACTGCATTCATATACCACAGCTTGTTTAGCCATTCCCTAAATAATAGACTTCCCCTCAGTTTCCAATATTTTGCCACCATGAAAAGGACTGCTATAATTATTTTTGCACATATAGGTCCTTTTCCCTCTTTTTATGATCTTTTAAGGATACAGACATAGTAGTGGTATTGCTGGGTCAAAGAGTATGCACAGTTTTATAGCCCTTGGGGCCTAGTTCCAAATTGGTGTCCAGAATGGTTGGATCAGTTCACAACTCCACCAACACAGCATTAGTGTTCCAATTTTGCCACATCCCCTCCAACATTTATCATTTTTTGTTTTTGTCATATTAGTCAAACTGATAGGTGCAAGTTGGTACCTCAGAGTTGTTTTATTTTGCCTTTCTCTAATCAGAAGTGATTTAGAGCACTTCAGATGTGTATAGATATCTTTGATTTCTTCATCTGAAAACTGCCTGTTCATATCCTTTGACCATCATTTCTTAATTGGGAATAGGTTGTGTTTTATAAATTTTACTTAGTTATCTATATGTTTGAGAAATGAGGCCTTCATCAGAAGCACTTGTTATAGAGATTGTATCCCAGTTTTCTGCTTTCCTTCTAAGCTTGGTTGCATTGATTCCATTTGTGAAAAAGTTTGTTTTTTTTGTTTTTAGTTTAAGATTATCAAAATTATTTATTTTACATTTTGTAATACTCTATCACTTGTTTGGTCATGAATTCTTCCCTTTTTTGAATATCTGACAGATAGACTTTCCTTGCTCTTCTAATTTGCTTATGGTATCACCCTTTATGTCTAAATCATACACCCATTTTGACCTTATCTTAGTATATAGTTGTGAGATGTTGGCCTATACTTAGCTTGTGGCCTATTTTCGTGTTTTCCTAGCAGTTTTTGTTAGGGAGTAAGTTCTGTCCACTTCTGTTTTGTTTTTTTGTTTTGTTTTGTTTTGTTTTTTTTAAGCAATTGGGGTTAAGTAACTTGCTCAAGGTTATAGGGCTAGTCATTATTTATGCATGGGTGCTCATTTTCTGAGGCCAGATCTGATCTTGGGTCATCCCAACTCCGAGGCTGGCGCTCTTACTCACTGCGCCACCTAGCCACCCCTTTTAGGGCAATTGGGGTTAAGTAACTTGCCCAAGGTTACACGGCTAGGTTTTTGTTTGTGTGGATTAAGTGTCGGAGGCCGCCGAACTCAGGTCCTTCTGACTCCAGGGCCGGCGCCCTATTCACTACGCCACCTAGCCACCCCTCCACTTCTGTTTTATGGGAGAGTTCATCCCAGTCACATTCACAGTTATGATTACTAGCTGTGTATTTCCCTCCATCCTTTTTTATCTTCTGTTGTCCCCCTTTCACCTTTTCCCTCTTATACATTGTTCTGTTTCTGTCTACCACCTCCCCTGGTCTTCCCTCTCTTCTCTCAGTTCCCCCACCCTTCATTTAATTTCCTCCTCTCCTACTTTTCTATTGTGTAAGAAATTTCTATATTCAACTGATTGTGTATATTATTCCCTCTTTGAACCAATACTGATAAAAGTAAAGTCCAAATGATACCCATTGTCCACTTTCCCATATTTCCTCTCATTGTAAATGATTTCTCATACTTTTGATCGTGAAATAATTTACCCCATTCTACTTCTCCCTTCTTTCTGCACCCAATGTACTCATCTTTATTGTCCCTTAATTTTTTGTGTGTGTCATCCCCTCAAATTTGCCCAACACTCTTACCTTCAATGTAGATTCCTTCTAGCTGTACTATTAGTGGTATAATTTTTTTTCAGAATTACAAGTATCATACATGGAATTGGAAAAAATACTATTACATGAGGAAAAAAAGAATTACAAGTATCATTTTCCCATGTAGGATTGTAAAAAGTTCAGCTCCATTAAATCCCTTAGGTTTTCTTTTCCGTTGTTAGATGTCTCTTGATATTGGAGATCATTTTTTTTGTTCAATTCTAGTCTTCTTTTGAAATCTTGAAATCATTCTATTATATTGAATGACCATTTTCCCCCTTGAAGTATTATGCTTTATTTTGCTTGGTAAGTGATTTGTGGTTTCCTCATGTAGTCTTAGATCCTATGCCTTCCAGAATATCATGTTCCATGCCCTTTAATACTTTAATATTGTGGCTCCTTAATACTTGAATTGTTTCTTTCTAGTCACTTGCAGTATTTTTTCCTTGGCCTGATAACTCTAATATTTGTCTATAATGTTCCCTGGAGTTTTTCTTTTAGGATCTCTTTCCTGAGGTGATCAGTGGATTGTTTCAATGCCTCTTTTGCCCTCTTGTTCCAGGATATCAGTGCATCCTGATGAAAAAACATTCTTTGCTAAAGTGCGGTAGCCCTTTTTCTACTTCTTAGAGTCTTAGAAAGTTGTCTAGAGTACTTGCAAAGTCTTGTGTGTGAAGTAGTGTCTGAAACCTGCTTTGTATCATCTTACCAGGAATATTGTAAAAAAAATTTTTAATGTGGTCAATGGAAGGTAGCTCGAAATATTTTGCCTTTCTAATGATCAATAGACTACCCACTCTGAGGGCAAATTGTATTCACTTTTTGTCTTTTCCATCCCCAGTACCTAACACAGAGCCTGGCAACAGAATTTTTGAGGCAGTGAAGCTTTATCCACTTCAGGTTAATGTTAACCTTTGCCAAGTCACATTTTATCTATACTAGAAACTTAGCACCTTAAACATATTTTCAACAATCACTTTACCACAATGAGAGAAACACATTTGACTTGTTGTTCTACTGCCTTTATACCAGAGTTTTACTTTAAGAAATGCTTATATTTAGAAAACCATTTAAAATATAAAGAAGTGAGTTGGATTCATAGTTTATATCTATCTGAAGGTAGTAGGTTTCTACAGTCTGAAATAATCTTTTTTTTATTGTACTGTTATAGAAATGCTTGTTTTATTCCATAAATTAAAACTTTTTTTAAAAAGCTCAGAATTTTAGGATTTTATAGATTAAAAGCTAAAAGAGACCCTGAGAGGCATCGAGTCTGAACCTCTTATTCTTCACATGAAAAAACTGAGCCCACAGAGATGAAGTGGCTTGCCTGCCCCAAAACCATAGGGACCTTTGACTCCAAAGTCAATAATTCTTTCCGTCAGAGCATGCTGCTTTATTTGAGTAGCATTATGATATTTCAAAAAACAGCCTGTGAATAAGACATAATCCATTTTTGGTGTTGCAGATTTGCCGCAAACTCAATGGGATTCGAATTACCTGTTGTAAAAGTGCCAAAGACAGGACGTCTATGTCAGTTACCCTCGAGCAGTGCACCATCTTGAGAGATGAACATCAGCTGCACAAGGATTTCTTCATCCGGGCACTGGATTGTATGAGAAGGTACCATACTGCTGTTGTTTTCTGCCTCTTCCTTCTCCACCCCTCCCCCATCCATTCCTGCCTTCATTAGTCCAAATGCATGCCATACTCAGTGATCAAACACTTAGTGATACTAAGAGGATTTTGATTACTTGCCACTTGTGACATGAAAGACAAAAGAAATTCATGTCTTCTGCTACCTGCCTTTAGTCTATAAAAGAACTCACCTTTTTGTGGAAGAATAGGGAGGGAGGGAGGGGTTCTTCTCATTTTTAATAATAGTCAGGTAACATATACTTCATCTTGATTCATTAGGACATGTGTTGAAAGTTATGTGTACAGAGAATATTTGAGCTGGAAGGAACCTCAGAATACAGTGAGGTCATTTTACAAATGAATCAAATATGTCCTTTTTTGAAATGTATTAGCTTTAAAAATCATAGAGTCTTAGAATGTCAGTGTGGAATGGAGATCTTAAGATCATCTGGCCTGATCTTCTCATTTTACAAATGAGGAAGTTGAGTCCCAGTAAGTGACTAGCCCAAGGCAACACAACTAGTTGGTGTCAAAGCTTGATCCCTTGTCCGCTAAGTTTTCTTGAGTCATCTCCAATAACGCCTCCATACAGCTTAAATAAAGCACAGGCTTCCAAGGATATGATTAATAGCACACCTCCCCTGCAGTGACTGCCTTCCCACTGGTAACCTCCTTCCTTTCATTCTTTTCATATCACTCACCAGGAGAGTAGAATGACACTTGGAAAAAATAAAGAAGAGTGTAGCAACACAGATGGCTTAAATGCTGTGCCTAAAGTCATGCTTCTGGATTAATTTCCAAAGTAATTAGATCTAGAGTGAAAGCAGTAATGGAGAAAAAGTGCCTTGTTCACGATGTCTGTCAGCAAGGACACACGTTAATTAAAAAGTTAAACAAACTTGTCTCTTTGCTACAAAGGATGGATTAAAAGAGTAGCCATAATTTGGGTGTGCAAGTCTATCCTGCCCCCAGCCTGCTACTTCCAGATGATGCATTGGAGGGGGTTAGTTTCACTGGAATGTCATTAGCCTCCCAGGTCTCTTTATCCATGCAGCAGCTTAGTGACAGCAGCTGACAGTGGGGTGTGCTACCTTTATGTTGATTACATTTTCCCTGGCCCCCTCTCATGAGGAATCCTTAAAGTTCCTTACTTTTTGTTATTTCCTATCCTTTTTGGCATTTTCATCATCCATCTCCTAATTTTTTTATCAATACATGTGGATATCTCAGAGAGCTGACCTGGATATCTTGGCTATAAGAAAGCCACCAACTTGATGTCAGATATATTCATCGAAGCATTAGACACAGCATCTTGGTACAGAGTTCTTTATCTCTCATGAAGAAATACCATATAAATTTGACAAGATGGGTTGTATAAAATGACAAATGAAAACATTTGGAGTAGGTGATATATAGGTCAGATAAAAGTCCCAGATAAACTAGCAACAGTTTAAATGAATACGATAAGTTATCTGGAAGGTAATATGATCAATATATAGCTATTGTTTGGGGTTAGGAGTAAATGAAAGTAAATAAAGTATCCAGATACTTTGTAATGTAATATTACTCTAGAATATATAACTTGAGGAATTGTGCTATAGCAGACAGAGAGAGATGGCCTTAGACCTAAGAAGTCCTGAGTTCAAACTTTGCCTCTGACACATACTTTCTGTTTGACCCTAGGCAGGTCACTTAACTTCTCAATTTTCTAAGCCATTCTCTTAGGCTGAAAGTTATATAAAAGGTGTTCCCCATATCAGTGAAATTATAGATCCAGTCCCTATCTCTATTACTAGTGAATAAATGGACGTATTTTCATGTCAGATACAATTTAAGGAAATGAAGTCAATCCTGAACTTCACATGGCATGCCATGCTCTCCCAGAACGAAAACAAGTCAGTCATAGCCATAAGTCAGATGACCAGTTTGTGAGTGGCTTACCCGAGGTGATAATCCTGAACCCTTGAGTAATTTCAGGTGTCCACAAAAAATTTCTCAAGAAATTATGACCTTAAAAGGACTCTGGCCAGCTCCTAGTTATTGGAACACTTGGTGTTTCCTAAAAGTTCCTATCCTTAATTGAAGAACCACCATACAAGGTCAAGTTGTAATCAACTGTCCCTTCAGGTTAACCTAAGCTAGATGTAATTCCTAAGTAAAGCTCGAAATTATCATTTCTCCAAGTGTTCTTTCCACCAAGAGATGGTTTAAGTTTGGATCAAAACCCCTGGCCTAGGATTGAGTTGGTGAGACTATCTGTTCTCAGAGCTGACAATAACCCTAGGAAAGGTCAGCATCTTTAGATGTTCTAGAAATATAATTTTCATATAGGAAGGAAGATCTTAAAAACCTAAGTACAACATACCCACTTTGAGCCATAGGTGTGATATCTGATAAAGTTCACTGGGTAGTATCTTATGGTCCTACTTAAATACACATTCTGATGTGGGACTATTTGTATTCCTCCCTGATACCCAGGAAATCTGGCTTCCCTTTTTGAATTTTCCGGGATCTTAGGACTAAAACAAGTCAAATACCCCATCTCTAATGGTGCTTTTATCACAGCCCCTAGAACTGGAATTTCTTTGTGCTCTAGAACTAGTGTACTTACCTGTGATTGTGTGCTGGAAGCACCTTCATCTTTCACTTATTTTATATTCCTTAAAATAAGTTTCATCTTTCTGTAAAATCACATTACTTTATCTATATTCCATTCTCCCTCACTGTGTTTCACATCACTAGTTTCTGTATCAGCTCACTAAAAGTGAACAAACACACCCACTTCATCTCCATTTTCAACACATTCCATCCAGTTAGCCCAAGGGGGTTCCTACTTCACCTATACCATGGAATAAAGAGGTGACCAAAGCTTCCTTTATACCCCAGGGAGAAATTAATTAGCTTCTCAACCAATCCCCTTCAAATGTAAGAGACCTCTTCAACTCAGGACACAGTATCAACCACCTTTCTTCCAGTTGTCATAGTGAACACTTAGGGAAAACATGATTTTTCTCAGATGGTCAATTCAGTTTATGAGATTAAAGCATGATTCTTAAAGTCAAAAAGAATTTAAGGAAATAAAACAACCAATAGAAGAACAGAGGTGATAAGAAGTTATGATGAATGGGAGAGGTAAATGTAATCTTATCTCTATGTTAGAAAAAGCTACCACCTCTCTGGAGTTATAAAATGTAATGTCTATATAGAAACTCTAGCAGCTTTTATTGTTATAATCCTCACTTGTGAGCTTTCATCTTTGACAACCCTTTTCCTAACATGTACCCTGTAATGTCTATAGTGAGGCAGAAGCATAACTCACACATCTGGGAATCAGTCCCAGGTTGGTTGCTGATTTGCTGATTTTCTTTGTGCTCTTGGGCAAGTCACTTTATCTGCATGGGCCCTGGTTTCCTTCTCTCTAAAATGAGGGAGCCATGTCCTCTTTAAGGTTCTTCCAGCTCTGGTATTCGGTATGTACATGGCACTATGTCCAATAAAATCACATTCATTCAGACCCACTATCTTGGGATTGTCCAAAAGTTAAAATTTCTAAAGAGGCTGGGTAAAATTTTCACCAAATGGGAAGAGGTTTGCAAGCAAATTTCTTATCATAAATAACATTACTTGGGGGAACCAGGTATTAGCCAACTTCAATAAACCAACCTTTACAATTGCTTTGTGCAAAGATTTATGTTGAGAGTAGAATGTACAGAATTCATCCTGGATTCTCATATTCTACTTGAGTGATTCATGTGTATGTAGATAAGTAAGGCTGAGGTCATTTGAAATTTGAGATACCTAAGGAAGGTTTCTTGGAGAATGTTTTACTTGAGGTGAGGCTTGAAGGGATCAAAAGATCCTGAGATTCAGAATTGGAAAGACAGAGCACTACAGGTCAGAAGAGTGGCTTGTACAATAGAGGCATAAGGTGAAAAGTCAGGTTTGGGGAGCACCTAATTTAAGTCCAGTTTGACTAAATAGAGTATGTGAGTAAAATATGAAATTAAGAAAGGCAAATTAAACACTGATTAGGGAGAATCGGAAAGGTTTACTACTTTATATTTAATTTCCTTGTAGGTTGAATCCTAATGTCAACAAAGAGCCAATGAAGCTTTTTTGAGGGAGAAAAGATGATCAAATCTGTATTTTAGGAAGATTGTTTTGGCAGCTGTGTGGAGGTTGTCTTATGAAGAAGGACTAGAATCAAGGGATCCAATAAACAGCCTAGTATAATAGTACAATAGAGATGAAAAAGCTTGAACTGTGGTGGTAATTGTGTGAAAGTGGAAAGAAGGAGACATGTGAATGATGTGCAGCTAGAATTAGCAAGTAAATGGACATGGAGGTCAAGGGAGATTGGAGATTGTGGGATGATTTCAAGATAATGAACTGGTGACTGGAAGCATGGTGGTGATGTCAATGGAAAGAGGGATATTTGGAAGAAAGAAACAGTCAGAGGGAAGATGATAAGTTTTATTTTGGACATGTTAATAGCTGTTGATTCAAATTAGCATATGTATGAAGAATAAATCATGGACTCCGAAGGTATCTAGACCATGTACTTCCACCTTTGCATTTTACAGATGAGAAAACTGAAGTTAAGAATAATTAAGTCATTTTCAGGAGTATAGTGCTAATTAATGGACATAACCAAGATTAGAAATCCAGTCTATGGTTTCCCATTTGACTGTTCTTTCCTAGTTACATTGCCTCTTCTATATTTCTTAAAATTATAAATATAAACCACATTTTTGAAATTATTCAGTAATATAGTTTTCACCAATTAATGTGACTGTTCAAATTGTTACCAAAATTGTTAGCTTTACCATGGATTTTCATTGTCTGGACATGGTTCTACTACCTTCTTTACCCTTTAAAATCACTAAGAACATTTCTCAAAATGGATTTGTAATGGTTTCAAGCTAAGTGGTTCATTATTATCTTTTTTCTGCTTAGCTCCAAGTGTAAGTAGCTAACCTTCTCTTCAAAAATGAGAAACATACTGTGGCAATGCTGCCGAGTGTTGACAAAACCAGATTAAAATGTAATAATGAAATCACGAAATACTTAACAAAATAAATAAAATTTGGTAGAACACAGATAATGTTAATTTGTGGCTTTTAAGTAAATGTGAGCCTAGAAATGATCCTCATATGCACTCTAGTGACTCCCAGTTTCTATATGATTTTGACACTGCTGATAGCATTAGAACACTGGACTAGGGGGTTAGAATAAACTAGTGTTTAAATCTCCTTTCATACATTCATCTAGGTCTAGGACTCTGGGCAAATCTCTTCACTTTCACCTCTTCAGTTTCAGTAGAAGATGGAAATGATAATTCCACCTACCTCATAAAATTGTTATGAGGATTAAGTGAGATAATATGTGAAAAGTGTTTCCATTGATTTTATATGTATTTTCAGTAATTTTCAGAAGATTGATTTATGTAGATTTTCAGCATCATAAAGTGTTTTTATCTTCCTCTCATAAGACCTTGGGACATGGGTAGCTCATTTTCTGTAGATCCATAGGATTTGTCTATTCTTCAGATAGTTTATAAAAATGCCCCTTACATATCATGCCTTCTTTCAAAAATAATAAGTTTCTTTGTCTGTATTACATACATGAAATTAATTGTGTATGAAAATGGGAATTTGTTGTTGTTCTTAAGGTAAAAATAAGGTCTTTGGAAGGCTTGGCACCAGGTAAATAAGTTCAGAATTAATGTATTTCAAAAAATTGAGACAATAAGACCTGCTAAGTCTAACTGAGCTGAAGCAATCTGGCTTTTTTACTCTAAGCAAGTTCCTTAATCTGTCAGTCACTTAACCCTCTAAGAAGCCAAGATAGAGAAGATGCTAACCTGCACTGCTAAAGCACAGGTCCAGGCCCCATCCTGGAGCCTTATCTCTCATCGTTGGTATCTAGCCTTTGTGAGATTTTTGAAAGACCACATTTCCATTCTTTTTCTTTTGTGGCTGGTTGTTTTCAGCTCCCATTTCTCCTACTCTGCTTGAGTACCGTCAATGCCTTTACAACGTCACTCAGAAAGGCTTATATATATATCTGTCTTTGACTTCTGCTCTCCCAAACATTTGCTACAGAAGCCAGTTAACTTGTGATAGCACCTGAAAAAACCTTTCTGTTTTCTGTCCATTTTCATCTCTAAAACCTTAACTCTGTTCTCCACCAGCAGTATCCGAAATGCATCATTACATAGTTAAGATCCACATCAGTTCGGTGCTTCATAATGATTTGCAGAGAGCACTTTTAGAAACCTTTCAGCCCTCAGATTAAAGACAAGCTGGGATCTGAGAATAAACACGCATACACACACACACACACATGAAACAAATTAAACTGAATTAGGAAAGCTTTTCTCTTTAAGAGCATAGAGCAAGAGATGAATTCTGTTGTCAGTTATATTTATAAAAGTAAATGGAGGTCCGACTAACACACAATTATACTTTCCTATTCTCTTTTGTTATTTTTTTTTCCTTAATAGGACTGAGATTCTAATTAGACTGTATCACCTACATGTCACTGCTATTTTTATTTATCTCGACTGACATTACTTTATCAGTCCTGTTGTTGTTCAGTCATTTCTTTCATGTCCAACTCTTCATTATGGTTTTCTTGGCAAAGATACTGAAGTGGTTTTTCATTTCCTTCACCAATTCATTTTACTGATGAAGAAACAGGAGCAAACAAGGTTAAGTGATTTGCTCAGGGTCACATAACTAGTAAGTGTCTGAGACCAGATTTGAACTCAAGAAGATGAGTCTTCCTGACTCCAGGACCAGCATTCTATCCACTGCACCAGCTAGCCACACTGTTATCCTATTGATATCCTATGCACCCCTATCCCTTATTGATCCTCAATGATTTTTACAATCAAAATGGTTGAGAAGTTATTAATAACAACAAATCATGGCATTCAATCAGTCTATAAATAGTAAATGCCTGCTATGGACCAAGTTCTGTGCTAGGAGCTGGGGATACGAGGACAATGAATTGAATGATCCCTTCTGATATTTGTGGTTCCTTTACATTATAAGCATTGTATGGGACATCAAAGGCTTATTTCTCTTACAAAGTAGGGTTTGGATCACTTGGTTTTACCATTTAATCCATGGGGGGAATGTAGGGAAGAGAGTAACAGACAATAGTTGTTTCATAGGATTATTCACTAATACAGGAAAAAGAAATTGTTATTTTGCTAAACATCCTTGTCTTTCATGAAATCTTAAAGCAATTATAAATTCCCATGGATTTAAGAGAAGTCACAGCATCTAATTGATGTACTTTCTCAGGAGATATGTATGTGTTTCCTCCACTGATGTCAGAAGAGGTGATTGATAGGGGGATACAAATAAGTGTGACATTCTCCTATTTTAGGAATAGAAAAGTGTTTTTCCCTCCTTCTGGTCCTTCTCTACCCTGAAACTTATTTCTTGAAAGCATCTCTATTTTTGTTTCCCTTTCTATATTACTGTCAGTTGGTGCGACTTGTGGTCTTCTTTTTTCCTTTGTATTATCTCCTGGGTCACAGCTCCAAAAGAAAGACAAACATCATAGATTGAGTTAATTGAAGCTCACCGGGTGTCCTTGCAGCCAAGGAGGGTTGGGAGAATGAACAGCACCATTACTCTAGCATTTTCTTTGATCTGCTAAGTCTTCTGTTCCTTGGTGAAGCACTGTTATAGATTCGAGACATTGCTTCTGTCTATAACTGTTGCCTTTAAACAGAAAATGAATTAAGCCATGGATATGGCACTTAAATTATCAAGTTATCTTCTCCTTGAGAAAATATGCCTTTTTTATTTTACAAATTAATTAATTAATTTTTAATTTGCAACATTCACTTCCATAAGTTCTCAATTTTATCCATCTCCCTCCCCTCCCAACTCCCCAAGTTGGCATGTAATCTAATATAGGCTCTTCATATACATTCTTATTAAACATAAAACATTCCTTTTCTATAATGGATAATAAATCATTATATATAAATATAAATTATTATATTATATATAATAAACCAGATTGGATTCTGCTACTAGTACTTTGCCTTAGCCTGCTTACTTGGCACATATTTATTTTCTTGTGATTCTATTCAATTCAATGAATGAATATATATATATATATATATATGTGTGTGTGTGTGTGTGTGTGTGTGTGTGTGTGTATGCATATGAATATACATATGTATGTGTGTATATGTATAATATGTATATTCCAAGCACTCATTCTATATAATGTGAGAAGCAGTCTAAGATGGTTTGGGAGCCAGGAAAACATGGGTTCAGAGCCTACCCATCACATGTACATGCCTGTTACTTAATTTCTCAATACCCCTTGGCACTGGCACTCTAGACATCTTCATAAGTAGTTTTCATACTTGTAGATCCCTTCACAGATGACATCATGTAGGTTTAGATCTCTCTTCCCCATTACTTTCTCAAAAGGTATAATATATTTTGTTGGTCCCTAATACTCTTCCCACAGCTGAATCTAATGTTTAAATCAAATAGAGACTGCAGGGGCAGCTAGGTGGCACAGAGAATAGAGCACTGTCGCTGGAGTCAGGAAGACCTGAGTTCAAATTCAGCCTCAGATATTTAACACTTAACTAGCTGTGTGACCTTGGGCAAGTGACTTAACCCCAATTTCCTTGCTTTCCCCCCCTCAAAAAATTCTTTTTTAAGTAGATACTGCAATTATTCTGGCTTCGTGGGGCTTGATCAAAATATTTTCCCTTCCTGGAGCGAAGAAGGGAATCATCTTCATCTAGGTCTCTCTAGTATAGACAGAAGGGCAACGGTGGAGGCTGAATCAGACAATAAGAAGATGGTGCCCAAAGATAAAGATATTGGAAATAACTGGTAGCAGTGTCTGAAGTGGAATCAGCCTGAGGGTGTTGGAAGAGAAGATCAGTTCAAACTCATAAACATAGCTGAAGCCTAGCTAGTACTGGTAGGAGATGAATTCAATACCAATTTCACCGTAGGGTGTTGAATGAGAAGATACCAGTTTGTCACTTTTTTTTCTTCTTTTTTATTTTTTTTAAACAAATGCTTTATTAACTTCTGTTTTACATCATTCATTTCTGCCAGATTCTGAGTTACAATCATTTCCCCCCCGTTATTCCCCTACCCACCTTCCCAGAATAGCAGTCCCACAAGATATCGCTTCCTCCAATCTGCTCTCTCCCATACCTTCTCCTATACCCCCTTCGACTTTTCCATTAGAGGAAGGTGAATCTTTGTGTCCCAATGCCTGCACATCTTATCTCCCAATTATAAGCAAAAGAGTATTAATAATAGTACTTATATATGTTTGAAACATTTAATGTTAAGACCTCGAATTTCAGATCCATTTCCTTCCTCCCTTGTCACCCATTCCCTCTGGGGAGATAAGTAATTCAGTATATGTTGTACATGTCTAGCTATGCAAAACATTATCATAGTAGATATATTGTACAAGGCTGCTTATAATTCCCTCCCACTCATCCCACCCCCCACCTGGTCCATTCCCTACATGATCCTGTCCCTCTTCTATAGTGGGTACTTCCAACCTCCCCTCCCCCCAAGGATGCCCTCCCATCCATCATCCCTCCTCTCATCCTCCTTCCCCCTATCCTGCTGCAGGTTGAGATATCCCATTTAGTATGTATGTCATTCTCTCCCTGAACCAAATTCAATGAGAATGTGGATTTGCCTTTTTTTCCTTCCTATTCTCCCCCTCCCTTGCAACCACTTCCCCTTGCTTCTTCTACATGAGATAGTTTACCCTACCCTGTCTCTCCCCATCTCCTCTTGCCACTTTCCTCTCTCACCTCATAATTTCATCCCTTGAGTATTCTCCCTTCCCAACAAATTCAACCTATGCCCTCTATCCATATATAACTGTAACCATATACACACACATTCACATATGTATTCATATGACCACACACCCTTCTTCTATTATTTTCATAGTGAGAAAGATATCATCAGTCACAGTTATTGCTTTTCCATATAGGAATGTAAATAGTTCAACTTTCATAAGTTCCTTTTGATTTCTTTTCCCTGATTACCTTCTCAGGCATCTCTTGCTTCTTGTGTCTGGATGTCAAATTTTCTATTCAATTCTGGTTTTTTCTTCAAGAATGCTTGAAAGTCCTCTATTCCACTGAATGACCATATTTTCCCCTGAAACAAAATACTCAGTTTTGCTGGGTAGGTGACCCTTGGGTTCATTCCCAGCTCTTTTGCCCTCTGGAATATCATATTCCATGCCCTTCGATCCCTCAGTGTAGAAGCTGCCAGGTCCTGGGCTATTCTGATTGTGTTTCCACAATATTGAAATTGTTTCTTCCTGGCTGCTTGTAGTATTTTCTCCTTGATCTGGGGATTCTGGAACCTGGCTATAATATTCCTGGGAGTTTTCTTTTTGGGATCTTTTTCAGGAGGTGATCAGTGGATTCTTTCAACCTCTATTTTGCCCTCTGCATCTAAAACATCAGGGCAATTTTCCTTGAGAATTTCTTGAAGGGTGATTTCTAGGTTCTTTCTTTGATCATGGCTTTCAGGTAGTCCAATAATTTTTAAATTGTCTCTCCTGGATCTATTTTCCAGGTCAGTGGTTTTTCCCATGAGATATTTCACATTGCCTTCTAATCTTTCATTTGTTTGGATCTGCTTAACAGCATCTTGATTTCTCATAAAGTCATTAGCTTCCATTTGCTCCAGTCTAACTCTGAAGGAATGAATCTCCTCAGTGAACTTTTGAGATTCTTTTTCCATCTGGCAAATTCGACTTTTTAAGGCATTCTTCTCCTCATTGCCCTTTTGGGCCTCCTTTGCCATTTGAGTTAGTCTATTTTTTAAGGTGTTGTTTTCCTCAGTCAGGCTGTTGACCCTCATTTCATACTTTTCCTGCATCCTTCTCATTTCTCTTTCCAATTTTCCTCCACTTCTCTTATTTGATTTTTAAAGTCCTTCTTAAGGTCCTCTATGGCCTGCAACCCGCTCATGTTTTCCCCTGGGGCTTTTGGAGCAGGACTTCTGACCTCACAGTCCTTTTCCCGCTCTATGCCCCCAAAATAGGAGTCTAGGGTTGCATTTTTCTGTTTCCTTTGCCTTGGCATGTTGCCACTTGGTTACCTGACTTTTGGGCTTGTTGCCACACTATGGCTTTAAGGCCAGATAGAGGAATTTTCGTCCTGAATGTGTGGGGAGCAACTTCTGTTTCTGGCAAGCTGTTAACCCACCCACGACTTCCACCCTAGATCACAATCCAGATCCAGGGAGGTTAAAGCAAGAGCAATTACCCCCCAAGACTGATCACTGGATCTCCCTACAATTAATTGCAGGCCAGGAGCTGGAGCTGCCTCTGAAAACTACAAATGGCGTGTTTCCTCAGTGGCTTCTAGCCCCCAGGGGAGGGAGCTGACGCATTCCCCCAAATACAGGTCCCAAAGTCCATAGGACACTAACCTCTTACTTTGTCCTAGGCATGTCTATGTTGATAATTCTGGAGTTGCCACAGCTGCTGGTGTTCTGGGGTTCCTCCAGCTGGCTGCTGGCCCTGCCCCCCTGGGGCTAAAACCTCGGCTCACGCAGACCTGGGCTCCGCTGGGCTCCGCTTCCTGTGCTCTGCGTGTTGCGCGCTGCCGGCTCCCAGACCGCTGCTCTGGTCCTTCCTTCAGGGCTGCTGGGCTGTCCTCAGCGGGAGGTTAGCTTCTCTGTGTCGTTCTGTGGGTGCTGGGGCTCCAGAAGTTGTTCAGAGTCCCCTTTTACATAGTTTGGGGGGAATCTGGGGGCAGAGTGGCTTGGATGAGCTGTTTCTACTCTGCCATCTTGGCTCCGCCCCCAGTTTGTCACTTTTGCCAGTCTTGAACCAGGCAGAGAATGGGCATGTAAGTTTTTCAATCTGGTCATCTTGAAGTTCCCTCAAGCTAGAAAGCTTCCCCTATGGCTACAATCCTCAGAAATCTCTAATTTTTTTTAACAAAACACACGTATTCATTGGTCTAAGGAGCCTGCCAGAACTTCTTTTTGTGCAGATGAGAACTTTCTCTACAACTTAACTCTTAACTTAATATCCTTGAAGCATTTTTTTAAAATTATGATAACTATTTAATGGAAATGGTCTCCATTGTAATATTATGTGTTTAATTTAATGCATTAAAAACTCTAATATTCTGAGAAGAGACACATAGGCTTCAACAGCTTGCCAAATGGGACCATGACACCAAAAAGGTGAAGAGCTCCTGTTTTAGAGATTTGCCTGAGTCACTGAGAAGTTAAGTGACTTGTCCAGGGTCACATAGCTAGTAAGTATCAGAGGCTGAACTTGAATCCAGATCTTCCTTGCTTCAAGACCCAGCTCCCTGTTCACTACACCATGATCTTCTATGCCAAATGTAAGGTCCACTTTTATTCGCACAGAATATCTATCTATCTATCTATCTATCTATCTATCTATCTATCTATCTGTCTGTCTATCTGCCTAATTCTGTCACACAGTTTTAATTGTATCTATAACAAAATTCCATAAATATTATGAAATGTATGATAAACTTAAGATACTGTAGGTGCTGATAAGACACCATCCTTGTTCTCAAGGATCGTATAACCTGTTAGTAATAAGTAGATAAATATACAAATAACTATATTGCATTTTTATTGTAATGATAATAAGATTTATAATTGTCATTTATGAGCTTTAAAGTCTACAAAGTTGTCTGCATACATTATCTCATTGGATGGTAAGCATATCATTAGGAAAGTGCTACAGGCATTATTCTCCCCATTTTATACCAAGAACAAATTAAGTGATAGGCAAGGGCTTCACACTTAATGGCTGAAACAGGATTCATACCCAAGTGTTCTAATTCTAATTCCAACATTCTAACCACTGGAACTCATGACCTGTTTTAGTGTTGTATAGAAGAAACCCAAAGAAAATGGTGCTAGAGATTTCAGAGGAGAGAGAAGAGGGACAGTGTAGACTCAGTTGGGAGAAATACAAAGTCCAGTCCTTGTCTTGGGGAAAGGAGAGAATAAGCATTTACATAGTGCCTAAAAGTGCCAGGTGCTTTACAGATATTATCTTATCTGATCTTCATAACAACACTAAAAGTTAGGTTCTGCTATTGTTCCCCTCTTACAGTGGAGGAAACTAAGGCAGACAGAGGTCGATTGCCTTGTCCAGGGTCACACAGTTCTTGAGTGAGTTAGGATTTGAACTCAGGTCTTCTTGACTCCTCAGTGCTCCACCTAGCTATCTCTAAGGGAACTTTGAAGCTGCCTATTAATAAAAATACTTAAATTCCTTTTATTTTTAGTTTTAAGAAGCACATTCTGCATTATTTAAAAAGAGGAATTCTGTGACATAAAGAACTCCAGCTTGCCAGATTTGAGCCCTCTGCTACATTCATCTTGAGTTTAATAAATCAGGATGGAACAAGTATTCTGAATGGTTGCTCTGAACATGACAGATTGACATAGAACTTGTCCCTCAAGATAATTCAAGTAATGTTAATAAAGTACTTTCAGAACCTTGAACAAAATATGCACTCTGATTTTATCAGTCAACTAACCCTAATTCGGCATCTAATTATTAAACCCTTGTATGGGCCAAGGCATTCTGCTGAGCACCAAAGGTACAAAGGAGGAGTAGAACTTCCCTTTCCTCAAGAAACTTATACAATAATGGAGAGGACAAGGAAGTTATAAAGAGATATATACAAGATAAACACAAAGTAGATACAAGGAGACCTTAGAGATGAAAGCACTAATTGGTAGGAAGAATCAGGAATACAGAAGGAGGTGTCTGAGTTGAGTTTTGAAAGAAGCCAGGGATACTAAGAGTCAAAAGCAAGGAGGAAGGAGAGCATTCCAGGTGTGGGGAAACAACAGTACAAAGGCCCAAAAGAGGGAGGTGGAACCTACCACAAAAGGAACAATAAATAGGGATCAGTGTGGATGGACCATATGGAAACCATATGAGCATGTAGAAAGGAGTAACATTTGAAAAGATTGGAAAGATAGGAAAGGGCCAGACTGTGAAAAGTTTTAAATATTAAACAAAAGATTTTATATCTCATCCCAGAAGTAATAGGGAGACAATAGGGTTTATTGAATAAAGGGATGACATGGTAGGGTATACCCTTTGGGTCAATCACTTTGGCAGTTTTGTGGAGAATGGATTTCAGTATGGGAAGACTTGAGGCAAGGAGACTGATTACATATGGCTGTTGCAAAAGAACAGATAAGATAATGGGGACCTAAGTTAGGGTGGTACCTGTGTGAATGGAGAGAATGAGAGATTTTATGGAGGCAGAGATGATAAAATCTGACAGCTGATCAGCTAAGTGTAAGGGAAGAATCATTGAAACCTAGATAACTGGAAAGATGGTAGTGCCCTATTCAGAATAATTGTGGGTTAGTTTCTACCAGCTCCTCTGGTAAGCTACGAAGCTCATTGGAAGGAAATGTTTTCTCATAACCACTCCCTTAAGTCTTCTATACTATAGGTTGAAACCCTTCATTTCAGACTTCATTCAAAAATGAAGTTTCCTTATGCATATTACACACATTCAATTAGAATTGTTAGGTGGAAATATTTCTGGAAGCAATAGACCAAAATGTAAAAGCAAGAACTGTTTATAGTGGAAAGAAGAAGGAGTTTTGTTTTGGACACATTGAGTGTCAGTTACTTCTGGAAACTGTTACCAGTTTCAAATGTTCAATAGGAAGTTTGTGATGTGGGACTGGAGCTCAGGAGAGAGACTTGGGATAGATGTACTGATATTGTAATCATCATCATAAAAATGGTAATGGAACCCTTGGGAGCTAATGAGAGCACCAAATGACATGGTGTAATATCCTTTTTTATATTTCTAAATTAGCACATAACTAGGAAATTGTGTGTGAGAGAACTAGACCTTTTTCTTTAATTTGTTTCTGGGAAATGTTTTATCCAATAATATCAATGTGGATTACTAAGAAATAGTCGGACCTTACAGAAAGGGGTGGCCACTTTTAAATATACCTAAGAGAACCATAAATTGTCGGTATACAATTGAAATTGTTGCTGAAAACAGCCAGTACATGCTGTCATATGAGCTGGTACTTTCCAAATTAGGCTGAAGGGAATTCACCTCTATTTTGTCTTCCAAATTGTCTACCCTTTCTGATTATCTTTATTAGTCCTGAATGCTTCACATTGCCCCATCCTTCCCCCAATGGACCTCTCCAGTGTTCAAGCCCAGTTTTTTTCTCTCTCCAAGCCCAGTGTTCTATCCACTATGCCACAGTGAAAAGACTCAGAAACTGACTTTTACATGATCACTACTGGATAATTAGCGTTCAAGACAAGGTTTGAATCCAGTTCTCCTGATTTTGAGCTCGTCTTTTTTTTTATTTACATCATGACTATATCTATAAATAGAAAAGGAAAGAGAAAGAAAAACTGTATTTTCAAATGTATACAACTAAAAATTATCGGGAACTTTTTTCATTGATAGGAACAATGGACTAGAAAAATGTTTCATATTTGTTCATGTTTCAGTTCATATTGATCAGGATTAATAAAAATAGCTACCATTTATATAGCACTTAAAAGTTTGCAAAGGGGGCGGCTAGGTGGAGCAGTGAGTAGAGTGCCAGCCCTGGAGTCAGAAGGACCTGAGTTTGTGGCCTTAGACACTTAACACACAAACAAAAACCTAGCCATGTGACCTTGGGAAAATTATTTAACCCCAAGTGCCCTCCAAAAAGCAAAAAAAAAAAGTTTGAAAAGCACTTTCAAACATTCTAAATTAAACTTTGATGATTGATATGAATAATATATATTAATATGTCATCGGTTATACTCTGTAAGATAATTATCTGTAAATTGTAGATTCCTAGGATGGAAAGAATGATTTAATTTCATCAAGTCTACCCCCGGATAATGTAGGATCATGGATTTGGAAGGGGCCTAAAAAACCAATGATTTTAACTCTGTTTTGTAGATGAGGAAACTGAGACTCAGAGAAGAAGTGATATAAACCAATATGGTAAGAAGAAAATACACATTTTTAAAAAGCCAATAGGGAATGAGATTCTTCCTTTGGTAACCAAATTAGATGTTTAGCAAACCTTATTGTGAAGAATAGCTTTTTTATAACCTTTACCTAAATGTCTCCTTTTGAAGTTTGAATGCTTTTTATTTCTATCTTGCTCTTGTGGAGATAAAGACTAGCTGGCCACTTTTCTATATAAAGGTCCTCATGTACTCTATAACAAAGCCTAGTTAAGTTTTCTATTCACAACGTGCTGTTCAGATTTACAAGATTCTTCTCATGGCTCAGAGGTCACAGGTAAAGAAGCTGGAAATGGTTGCAAAAGAGTGAACAAAAAAAGAGGAAATTGTAAGACACGGTGGGGAGAAGTTTCTTGTCAAAAACATAAAGGTAATAACTTAGGCTTAGCATAGTACCTAGCACATAGTAGGTGAGTAGGTGCTTACTGACTAACTGGTCTTAAGAGGAGATAAACCTCTTAGGATGGGTCTGGAAAGAACAATGAGTGTTTGACTTACCATGCGAAGGAGAGGTAGATGGATAATCTCTGGCTGAGCAAGGCAGTTGTTGATGGGGAGATAACCCCATAAAGTGGGAAAGAAGGTTACGGTAAAAAGTTAGAGAAAGGACTTATACTAGAGAAGTGGTTACAGAGAACTCTGAGTGAGTCAGTTTGTCAGTCAGTTTTTTATTTTTATTTTTTTTGCAGGAGCAATTGGGGTTAAGTGACTTGCCCAAGGTCACACGGCTAGCAAATCTGAGGCCTGATTTAAACTCAGGTCCTCCTGACTCCAGGGCCAGTGCTCTATTCACTACACCACCTAGCCGCCTCAAGTCAGTAAGCTTTTATTAGGTGCCATGTGCTTTGCTCGAATCCCTGAAATTAAATAATCCCAAAGAAATTTTGAAAGCAAACTTCCAAGCAGCCCTGGAAACACTCTAAGAGTTTGACACAGCATTAAATAGATTGTTTGAAATCAATCTACTGTCTTTAGCACAGGAACAAGCAAAGGATCACCAAGAGTGGTGTGGAAGAAAGATGCTGAGTTTGTATCTTTGGTTTTATTTGCATTAAAGGTTTGCTCTCAGAATGTTATCTGTACTTATTTTTTTCCTATTTGCTTAGGTTTAGTTGTTTTTATTTTCTTTAAAATTTAGAAAGTTCATGGTTATAAACATGTGGGAATATTAGCAGCTCCCCACCATGTGACTGCCTATCGGGATTTATTATGCCCTACTGCTCCAACCAAGTGGCTGCAACACATCACTGCCACTTGTTAAGAGCCTACATAAATTACAGAGTCAGTTTTCTAAAAGACACTACTAAAATTATGAAATAAAACCTGTGCCCTGTATTTTACTACTATTGTCAAATCAATCTTGAGTCTTCTGTTCTCCATTCTGAATAATCCCAATTCTATAAGGTCAGGTTTGGTTTGGTTTACACATAACCAACCATCATCAAATTGTTTAATACGCTAGTATTATTCAAACATTTTCAAGATAAAATTCATCCTCTTAAATTTTACTTGATTTTTTTATTAAGATGAAGTCTCTTCATCTCATTCAAGCTGAAAATGCAAGGGGTCCTTTTCCCAGGCCCAATCCTACTACAAAATCTACAGCTTTTATCCTTCTAACCTGGACTGGCTCACACTTCCTTAGGCAGTTTAGTGTCCCCCCCCATCCCCACAACCTTTCTACATCCAAAGGGCTCACCATATTAATGCCAGACTTAATGTGAAAACCTAACTCAGTGTCATTGCTCAAACCTCTTGAGAGCAAGAGATCTACCAACCTCAGCCTCACTGGTACCTGGTACTATAGATGGCCTCTCAATTTATGAGTTGAAGAGTGGACTCCATTCTCATTGCCCTTTTGTCCATGGAAATGGCATAATATGGATCTGATTATGTAATTTAGTTTCATAATAGCAATTTAGACAGTTGAGGGTTATTATTAATTGCACATTTTGCTACATCTTGTAATAGATATTTTCTTTTGAAGAGACCAGTGACAAAAAGGATAATATTAGAGCTGTCAGGAGATATTTTTGTCAGAGAAAGGAATAAAGGCCAGTCCTTTTCCTCACCAGGTTGAACTGGCTTTGTAGCAGCTACCCATGAAATGGATGCATTTATTGAAAGCTATTGGTAACTCTAGTAACTGAAAATGGGAGGGTAAAAAAAAAAGGAACTTTTATATTTCTTTTGAGAACATCAAAAATCTTTGTGAACTTAATATATTTGTTAGACTTTTTCCTCCATCAGTTGATGACCTGGCCATGTAGTCTTAGCTGAAATGACCGAGTTTTGCAGAGTTATCAAGTGAAATGAGAACCTTGGCAGCTGGGAAGACCTGCCTCCTCCTAAGCTTTAGTCTATAAGAACTATTCAAGATCCATTTCTAGAATCTTGGAAATAAAATGATACCTCAAACAGCCAGCTCCCTTGGCTGATGAGGTGTAGTTCAATCCTGACTTAAGAAAGATTTCCTTCTAATAATAGGACTGACAAATGATCATTGAGCCTGAAGCATTTCACTTTGGGCTAGCTTTAGAAAAGTTTTCCTAGATATTAAAACTGAAAACTTCCTCTTTGAAGTTTAAGATCAGTCAATCAGAAAGCATTTATTATGCATTCACCATATACCAGGTGCTTCATTAAACAATGGAGATACAATGAAAGACAAAAACACAGCCCCTGCCCTCAAAGAGCTTTCATTCTGGTGGAAGAGACAAGAATGAATAACTAGTTACATCTTAGATTTATACAGTGTAGTAAGAAGATAATCTCGGAGGGGAAAGCCTCTAGGAGCTGTGGCGGCTGAAGGAGGCTGCCTCTACATAATGGAATTTGAGCTAAGTGTTGAAGGAATTCAGAGATTCAATGAAGTTTAAATGAGGGAGAAGAATATTCTAGACATGGGGGGAGGGGGATACACAGACCAGGGTAATAGAGAGGGGAGAGTGTCTTGTGTGAAGAAAAACAAGAAGGCCAGTTTGAGTGGACTATAGAGTATGTGGAGAGGAATAAAAGGTGAGAAGACTGGAATGGAAGGAAGGGTCCAGATTCTGAAGAGGTTTAAATGCCAGACAAATGGGGCGGCTAGATGGCACAGTGAGTACTGGCCCTGCAGTCAGAAGGACCTGAGTTCAGATCCGGCCTCAGACACTTAATACACACAAACAAAAACCTAGCCATGTGACCTTGGGCAAGTTACTTAACCCCAATTGCCCTCCAAAAAGCAAAAAAAAAAAAAATGCCAAACAAAGCAGTTTACAGTTGATCTTGATGGTTAAAAAAAAAAAGGAACCACTAGATTTTATTAAGAAGGGAACATCTGACATGATCAGATCTGTGCTTTAGGAAAATTGTTCAAATGGTTGTGAGGTAAATGGATTGAAGTGGGGGAGGAGGGAGAAACTAGTCAGAGACCAATATTGAGTGCCTGAAGTGATCGTAGATTAGGAGTTCTTTAACTGGGGTCTATGAATTTATTTTAAAAATATTTTGGTAAATCTATTCCAGTAGGATTTATTTCTTTTGTAATACTATATGCTTTATTTTATGAATTTAAAAATAGTATTATAAGAACAGTATAACTAGATGGTACAGGGAACAGAGGGCCTAGCCTGGGGTCAGGAAAACTCCTCTATGTGAGTTCAAATCCAGTCTCAGATACTTGCTAGCTATGTGACCTGGGCAAGTCCCTTAACCCTGTTTGTCTCAGTTTCCTCATCTGTAAAATGAGCTGGAGAAGGAAATAACAAACCACTTCAGTATCTTTGCCAAGAAAGTCCCAAATGGGGTCACAAAGAGTTGGACATTACTGAAGAACAGCAAATTGTAAGAAGGGATCTGTAGACTTTCCCAGAATGAGGGTCTCTGACAAAAAAGTTAAGAAGCTATGCATGAGATATCTAGTTCTAGCCCCTTTGTTTTACCTGTAAAGAAACTGATTTCCAGAGAGTTTGTCATATAGACTGCATCAGATCTGGGATTTGGCTTCTTACCCTCTCATTCTGAGTCCAACACATGCCAACATAACTCTTCTGACCATTGGGGTTGAACTAAACTAAATATCTAATCTCTTTTCCACATAAATACCTTTCAGACACTCGAAGATGGCTATCATATATCTACCTACGTTTTCTGTACTCCAAGAAAGTATCAGCAGTTAACTTGGAGAATTTACAGAATAGAATATGGATATTCTGCCAACATATTTTTCCTATGTATTTATAATTATTACACTTCCCTCAAAACATTCCTTGTAGGCTGAAAGTCCCTTAATGTTAGGATAATATTTGATAAATGAATGGTTTCAGAGATAGTAAGAGAAAGTCACTGTCGAAGCAATCACCTTAGCATACCCAGGATGGCTGCTAGCACAGGTTCTTAGATCTGCTTTTCTAAAGGAAAGCAACTCAAAATGGGTTAACAATCTTGCTTTAATCAAACATATCATTTACCTAGTTCAGGGGGAAAAGTCAGCACCTTGAAGTTCAGAGAATACAAACAGAATACAAACAGAAGTTACAAGCAGATAGAGAAACAGATCAGGAGACAGGGCTTTTAGCTGTCTGACCATTACATCAATACCTAGTCAGTTACCAGAGAGGGAAGCACCAACATTTGGGTTTTCAAAGCCAGGGGGCCTCAATGGCTGCCCAGAGTCTCATCTGGCCAAATCACACAGCTCTTCCCAAAATGAGCCCCAAAGCAAAACCTCACATCAGGGTATATATAGCCTTCTCCTGGCTCAGAGAATGTAAGAACCCTCTTGACCCACTGCCCAATTACAAAGTATCTCCTGGAAAACAAGCCTCCTACCACAGGTTCCGTGTGACTACATTCAGCCTATTGGGGGCAGAGTATATTTTCAAATCAGGGGAGGTTCTCAGAGTCACTTAAGCCTATCAAAGGGTCAATGGGCAGGGAAGATCTTCAGATTCCCATTCCCCTAACAGTCATTTAAGACCATTAATGAGTTTGGGGCTTCTGGTGAACTTTTGAGGACTGTGTTGAACCTATATTCCTATATATCACTCATCTACATGTGGAGTAATTGGCTAACGGGGAGGAGATAGAAGTGTGGTAGAATTTCTAAGCCACTGAGAAAGTAACACTTTTCTTTAGTCTTGCTTTTGTGGCAAAAAACTGATAAAAAATTTTGATAAAGAAACTTATTAAAATAAAAGATGAAGTGAGGAGAATAATGAAAAAGTTCGAATATACCTAGGAAAAGAATGTAGCAATGGTGATTACTTAAGGTTAGAAGCTATGGAACTGTGCTAAAACCACCCTCAAAATAAATATAAGAATATTATATCCTACATTTCTGTATCTAATTTAGAACTCTTTTAATGAAATGTGTTCCATTTGGATAACCATGGAGTAGAAAGACTCATAATGAAGAAATGTACTAAATAGTAATCATGAATACTTTTTAAAAATGTATTACTTATTTTAATTTTATATCCCCTTCATTTCTGAATATATTTCTTCCTACCCAGCAAGCCAAGTTTTTTAAATGTAATTATAATAAATAAAGGGGAAGGGGAGCAGTTAAAACAAACAAACAAACAAAACCCAACTAACACATGAACTGAATTGAATAGTGTATGCAGTATTCCATAACCATAGTCTATACACAACCTTTGAAAAGAAGGAAAGTCCATTTTCAAATATCTCTCTGGAGACTCTCTTGGTTTTTATAAAAGCACATCATTCAATATTATTTTTATTGGTATTTATGTTTTGTTTGGTTTTAGTGTTCTTTTTATCTTTTTGAAATCCTTCCAATAATAACTGCTTCCATATGTTGTCATTATTGCCAAATTTTTGGGAAACCTCAGAGTTATTTTGAATTCCTTTCTCTTATTAAAAATGAGTTTTTGAGTGCTGGTAGCCTTACTATTTCTATTTACACTGTTATTGCCCTTATATGTTAATTTTTTCTGGTTCTGCTTACTCTGTATCAGTTCATATAAGTTTTCCATATTTCTCTGAATTCTTCATATTTATAATTTATAAAGACATCACACCATTATATTATTCCACAGTACTCATGTACCATGTGCTGCTAAGAAAGTACTGATGTGTATGGCATCTTTCTGTCTTTGTCGTATTTGGAGTATATGCTTACACAGGAGATCCTGGGTCATGGGATTATAGATTTAGAGATAGAATGGGTCTTCAAAACAGTCTAATCCAGTTTTACCATTGAGAAAGCTAACTGAATGATTAAGTGATTAGATCACGATCACCCAGGTTAGCCCCTTAGCAGCAGAGCTGATATTTCAATGCAGACTTGACCACATTCGTCAGCCTTTCCATCCTATAGCTGTAGTCACTGTTATATTGTCATTTCCAATGGCTTTCCAGGACTGTGGGAGCAATGCATTGCTCCATCCAATGTGTGTTGGTGTGCTTGTCTTCTTGCAGCTCCTTCTTTGTCATCTTTGCCAATTTGTTTGTTCAAGAAATGAAACCACAGGGTTGTTTGGAATTGCATTTCTCTTGGTAAACATGAGCTTTTGAAAGCTGGAATCCTGAACATGGAAATCATTTAGAGTTATTCAGCGTGGCATAACAAGGAGGAGTAATGGAATTAATTGAATGGAAAAAAATAGAATGTCTCCACAGAAACATGTTCAATAGGTTTCTTGATTAAATGGTGGAGAAATAGGGAGAAAATAACCCTTCCCAGAGTTACTGGTAGGGAAATTTCAGTGAGAAATGTTCCTGAACTTCTTTTAAATGATAAGAGAGAAAGCACCATATAACAAAACAGAGCACTGGGTTCAAATGCTGAGTCTGACGCTAGGTCTGCGACAGTCACCTCTGACCTCTCTGAATTCCAGTTCCCTCTTCTATAAAAGATATCTATTGTCTCATAGTGTGAAGAACTTGCTTTGTAAAGTAAGGTTTAAATGTGAATTATTTCTATAGTGAAAAAATCATACAAGATAACTGGAGTGATAGTATATGGTCCTGCTTTAAATGTAGTTAACTTAGACTTCAGTAAAAGATTTGACATTTCCTGTAGAATTCCTATGGAATAGATACCAAGATGTGATCTAGTTGATATTACCATCAGGTTAAGCCAGGACTGGTTGAATAGCTAAACTCAGAGAGTAGAATCATTAGTGCTTTGATATCCACTTGGAAGGTCTTCACTGAAGTGCCTCAAGTATCTATCCTTGGCCTTTTGCCAAGTGATTTGGAGAAGGGCCTAATTGGCATGCATATTAAATTTGTATTTAACACAAAGCTTAGAGCTCTACTTAAGATGAACAAAAATGGTTTCAGGATTCCAAAGAAAAAAAAATCTTGATGGACTCCAACACTGTTCCAGATTTAAGATGATGATATTTAAAGTCTTCTGCTTAGGGTCAAAAAATCAACTTCAGGAAAACAGGGTGGAGGAAGAATGGCTAGGCAACATAAAAGGCCTGTAAAGTTTAACATACTATAAGCACTGTATGAGTCAGCAATATACTATGGAAGTCAGAGTGAGCTTTGTCTGCCTCATGGGAAGCACTTCCAGGAATTGAGATAATAATCACACTGCCTTCAGTTCTGAGTACTACACTTTCAGAAGGATGTTGAGAAGCTGGCAGATATTCAGAGGAGAATAGCTAGACTGATGAAATGCTTCAAGATCATTCTATGGGAGTACTGGTTGAAGGACCTGAGGATGTTTAGACTGAGGAAGAGAAGTCTTAAGGAAAGCATGTTAACTATCTTTAAACATTGGATGGGTAATATGAAAGATGAATTAGATTTGTTCTGTATGGCTGTAGAAGACAGAATTTTGGCCAATGGGTGGAAATTTCAAAGAAAGAATGCTCAAGGTAATGTTTAGAAAACTTACTAAATATTAGATCTATCCAAAAGTATAATGGGATGCCTCATAAGGTTGTCTGCTCCACTAGAGGTCTTTAAGAAAATCTTAAATGACTTATTTGTCAGATAAGACGTATACAAGATTCTTGTTCAAGAACAGAGGCTTCTGAGTGCCCTTGAAACCCTTAGCTTCTGTAGTTCTATTGTAAAGAAAAATTACATTGTTTTTCAGCTCTAATTTACTAAGAATTTTAAAAGTTTAAATTACACAGCAATGAATGAAGAAAGAGAAAGGAAGGAAGGGAGAGAAGGAGGGAGGGAAGGAAAGGAACTAAAGAAAGGAGAGGAGAGAAGAAAAGAAAGAAAGGAAAGAATGAGAGTAAAAGAAGGAGAAAAAAGAAAGGACTTATTAAGCTTTCATTTTGTGTCACATAATGTGTCAAGTGCTGGAGATATAGATCACTGATATGACTTATAATCATAATGCCTGCCAGAACAAAAGAGATTTTATCTACCAACACATACACTCTTCTTTTGCCCAAATTGCAACTCTGGTTGCATCTAACATTGATCGGTTATTTTCTTTACAAGATCAAGCCACTCTTGCTGGTACAAAACCCACACTAAGTATAAGATGCTACAGGATTGCTGCCCAACTCTTTAGCACCACCAAAGATACCCCAAAAAGATGTTCATTATTGTGTCATTCTGCCCAGATCCCAGCAATTAATTGTCAAAGTTGCCTTAGCATACTTATATAACAATGGTTCATTGCATATGACTGTAATCTAAAACCATTATATTGTGTCCCCAATATATCCCAGTATCTTGAAAGCAAGTTACCATTTTTAGGTGTAGGGCAGTGCTAATGTTGAGGAGGCTTACTGCGTGTAGATGAAATCTTTCTTGGATCAGAAATGTAATCAAGGTCAGGGAAGCTAGGAGGCGCAGTGAGTAAGAGCACCAGACTTGGAGTTGGGATGACCGGGGATCGAATCCAGCCTCAGAAAATGAGCACCCACACATAAATAATGACTGGCCGTGTAACCTTGAGCAAGTTACTTAACCCCAATTGCTTAAAAAAAAAAGAAATGTAATCAAGTTCTACAGATGTATCATACAGTGGAGGAGGAATGGACCAGAGATACTTCTTGGTGCAGCCTCACTCTCTCTTATGTCTAATGTTTTTAAACACCACATGATATGACGTTACTATAGACATCGGTTTTAGTTTTTAATAAAGTTTTGTGGGGGGTTTCCAATTAGATGGTGCTTGCACTGGAATTGGTATGGGGGAGACACATCAAGAGTGGATACCTGCAGATATTTCGTAATGGGCTAGGATACCACCCCCCCTTTCCATTCTGGGCATATTGCATTACGATTAGTTGTGGTTTTCTGAATGACAGTGAAAATTCCTATAAGGTAACAGGGCAATGTGCCTGATCAGTGGGTTTACAGGTAGAATAAGAGAGTCACTTCAGAAATGCACTTTTTTTCCAATGAATTCAGCAATGTTTGCGAGCCTTATGATGCTATTCAAGTAACTGAAATTGAAAAGTGAATTGCAGTGGACTTTTATATTGCTGTTTACTTTGCATTGGAAGTAAGGATTGTAGTTATTGAGCAAAAAAAAAAAGTCATGAAAATTCTCTCCATGCCTCCTATTCCCTAGCTTTAATTTGATCCTATTTGCAAAGTATGCTTTAATTCAAGTTGTATGATTCTTAATGACTTCTGAGGTATTTGGTGCTGCTTTAATTGACTGTTCCTCCCCCAAACTACCAAGATATCTGACCATTAAATTTAATAATAATGGAAAATGTTTTCTCTCTCTCTGAATTAAGGCCAGCATGTTCAAACACATTTTCAAAGGAGGATCTAGATAATATGGGAAATCCCTCCAAAGCTGTGAAATGGATTACTTTGGTCAAGTACTTTTATATGCCAGTGACAGATTACAGTGTACAACCCAGTGAAAGCCTAGTCAGTCTAGCCTCAAAGAAACCCAATTCTGCATTGGAAAATAACTTGTTTATATAGTCCAAAGTCAGTTTGGCATAGTGGATAAAGAATCAGTCTTTGATCCAGGATGACATGTGTTCAAGTCCAGTCTCTGATACCTTGACAGAAAACTTAACCTCTTGGAGCTCTAGGCATCTCTGAGACTACATGTTGCAAAGAAGGTGCTGACATGCATTGGTAGAGGGAATTTCCTCACCAGGGAGTTCCCTATACCATAGAAATCCTGTGTACAGTCCAAGTGTTAACATTGCTTAGATTTGCATGGTGTTTTCAACTCTGTGTGTTAACAGCATCTTAACAAAATAATACCTCCTGGGATTTTCAAAGGGCTTTGGCAATCATCTGGTCCAATCTCAATCAAATGCCCTTGTCCCTTTGGTAGCATTATCCTGCATTTCTTTTCTTCTTCTTCTGCCTCCCAAACTTGTTTCCTCTTTTTTTCTCTAAAAGTAGCTCAATTCCCCCAGTGTGAAGCAGATAAATACAAATTCTGTAGACTTGACTGTGGCAAAAACAGTATATTTACAGAACCCCAGGAATAGTTATGGGGCACATTTAAAAACAGACAAAAGAGTTTACTATGTTCTGCCTTCATTCTATCCATTGAAGGCTGAGTTGTCAGCCAACATCAGGTCAGCTAAGGACAGATTTAATCTAGTGTTTTACCACTGTTGGCCAGTCTCATGATGATTGATCGTTTGCCTGGTGATGAGGGACTCAGGAATGCTAGATTTTGCTTCTTTATCATCTTCCTTTCTACTGACTAAACACAAGAAGTCCTAAGCAGCAGTCTGAGGATGCTGGAAAAGTAGTGGATGTTGTTCATTTCTTCGCTACTTAGTGATTCCCTCATCAGCTCATTAATAGTTGGAATGATCAAAGAAAGGGGAGGCAAAAGAAAAGATTTCTCTCTGAGGCCCAGGTGTCGTTACCAAATGAAGTTAAGCACTTCAGTCTGGCCACTTGACAACAATTTTTTTAATGCTTCCTTTGGATCTAAATCCAGTTGTCAAATCTTCTATACTTAGAAATTCTGCTCTTCCTTAACCCAATTTAACCTTCATTCTTTAATACTCAGAATTGGCAAAAACTTTCATTAATGTCACCAAATGCCATTCTCTATTTAAAAAAATATAATCTAATTTTGTTCTGGAACCCTCTCTCTGTAGTTTTAATCATCATTTAAATATTAATATTAATGCTGAATTTTATCCCACCCCAACCAGAATTTCATTTACTTGAGTTAAAAACAAAACAAAATAAACAAGGAAATAAGCAAAAACTTTGCCCTATTTTTTTTAATAACTCATTCTTAATTGCTAACAATGTAAGACCTAAGGGACATGAAATCCTTTGGTGGCATAAATATAAAAAGAGCCTGGAGATCATCTAGCATCTTAACACTTCATTTTATTTCCTAATATACTTCTTTAAATGTCTTTCCATTTCTAATATACCTATTAGAGAGCAGAGACTGAACCTAAAAATAGCATAATTCAAGATGCTCTTAGAAATAATAACTCTATGATTTAACATTGTTTATTTTAATCCAGTTGATGAAAAGAGGATGAAAGCTAGTCCAATAAATCAGTACAATTCTTTACTTCACACATCTTTTAATGAAAGTAGTGTTAGATCACAATACTAAATGCTGTAAAATAGGCTATTGTGATACCAAGATTCTGACATTTATCAGGACTTTAAGATCATTTGGTAAATACTTTTGTTGAGTGCTCAAAAAGAGCTTAAAATTCAACAAGGGAGATTAAAATACACTCACAAATAAATACTCTGTCAGTGAATAAACATTTATTATGTGCTAACTGTGCACCAGGTACTATGCCAAGTGCTAAGGATGTGAAAACAAAAGCCTTAGTCTTTGGTCTCATGGAATCTACATTCTAATGGGGACATGAGCAGATAAAAAAAGTGGACATATATGATCTATACAATGTAAATGAGAAGCAATGTCCAAGTGAAGACACTACCTGCTCTATTTGGGTTCTCAAACAGACCTTTAGGGAGATGGGACAAAGTCATGAGATAAGAACATTGCCGCTTCCTCTAGATAGCCACATTGGAAACTTAGATCATAGAACCATAGATCTAGGACCTTAGAAGTCCTCTAGTCCAACCCTCTCACTTTACATATGAAGAAACTGATACCTAGTTAAGTGGTGACTGTCACATAGGTGGCAATACTCAGAGATGGGGATCTGAACCCAAGTCCTCTGACTTTCCATTACAACTTTTTGCCTTCTCATCACAACTCTATCTTTGATAGAGTACTGGAAGACAGAGAGATGTTAAGCATGAAATTCAGAGGCAGCCCTCCCACTCTGATACCATAAAGATCAGCCTAAATCAGCCTAACACTACTACTTACCATCCTTCATTCCTCCTAGATATCCCCAGCAAAGTTTCTCCAGCACTGACCCACAGTGGTGGTGTAGTACAGTGAGGGCCAAATACAGAGGTCTGCCCCTATCTATCTCCCTGGTGATGACCAAGATGTTATCTCTTGGCCTTGAAACAACTACTTGCATATAGTACTAAATGCTGCTCTGATATACAATGCTCACAAAGCTAATTTTATATGCGTATGTGTGTATATAGATATATGCACACAAATGTATATGTGCATACACACATACATATATACACATATATGTTTATAATGTACTATACGTATATTATACACACATATGTTATAATGAGGGTTGTGGGGGACTAACCATTCAGAAAAAAGAGAACATTGACCTTTAGGGGGAAGACTTCATAGAAGAGTTGACACTGGACCTGGGTCTTGAAGGGAAACTTGGTTCAAAGTCATGATAAGTTGTTTAACTTTTTTCTACATCATTTCCACAGAGTACCCTGAAAATGTTTTATTAAAAGAAGAGTGTTTGTTGAGCCAAATTAGCTTCCAGACAGGTTTGGAAACTTATTGGGCTCACCAGTATGTTCACAAATACTCCCTCTACCTTCCATCATCAAAGGGACAGATCATCCTATTGTTTATTGCCAAGGCATATTGTGGTAGATATGGTAGAGTTAGGAAAAACTACTTTAAAATACTATCTCTACACATGATGGCTGCAGGACCCTGGAGAAATACTTAACCTCTCTGAGCCTCACTTTCTTAAGCTATTCAATGAGGGAGTTAGAATAAACAGCCTCTGAGAAGCCTTGTACTTCTACATCTATGATTCTGTGATCTAATTTCATTGAGTTGCCCCAAAGACATGAAATATCTTCACTGTTTTGCATTAGTGAAGTTAGTGAGGATTAGTAATTAGTAAGGGCAAGTGAATGAGTATTAGGAAGAGTATACTTTGAGAGATATATGAAAAAACTTCCACATAAGAATCTTGAGCACAGTGCACAGGTTTTTAAGAAATGTTTGTTAAATTAAACAATTCATCAGCAATCAGATTGGCTATATCAGGAAGTAGTGAACATCCTGTCAACAGAGACCTCAGTGACTTTTTTCCCCCTTGTAGAAAAATATGAGTCCCATATCCACTGAGATACCTCGTAATTCAAAGATTCTGTGATTCTCTTTGCATCTTTAGGTTAAAAAATTTCAGTTTCTTTTAAAGTCATTCTAATTTACTTCTGGCACTGGGTCTGTGTGGTCCTTGTTCATGTTCATGTCAAAACTAATCTTAATGTCACTTCTAATCCTGGAAAGTATATGATGCCAGTCCTGGGAGTTTTTGCAGATAGAATATCTAATGCAATATTTTTAAATCAATTCTAAGGAGAAAACTGGAAAGTATTAAGCAGACCTTGCATATTTTTAAAAATATTTTTTGATTACCTAACACTTATTTTATTTCCCATCTACTCTGGGGGAAAAAACAACAACTTTGTAACAAATATGCATAATCAAGCAAAACAAATTTCTATATTGGCCATGCTTCCTCCCCTGCCCCCCTCCCTCTTCATTTCCCTCTCTCCATGTATCTCTTTCATCTTGTCAAGAGTTTGGTGCAGCACCCTGAAATCATGGTTGGTTATTTCATTGGTTTCATTCCACATCCAGTAGACTAAAATATTGACAAAGGAAGAAAAAAAATGACATGACAAAGTGGCTGCAAAAAAAAAAGGCCCATTAATATATTATTAATATAGCTGTGGATTGGTCGACTGTTCTAGATAGTGAGTTGGATCTATGCTCAAAATGTTTTTTGCCCAGTTGTTTGTATTTGCACAGTTGTGTGTCTCCTAAGCCACTTCCTATAGGTCCCCATCCAGTGACACAGGAAAGGAGGATTATACAATTATGTGTCAATAAATAAAGCATAAGAGATGTCAATTTTGGATTGAATTTTGGATAACTTGGTAATGATGACTATCAATCTTCACAATTTTGATCTGTTTTCACAATCTCTTCCTACATGTAAATGAAATATGTTCTTAGTTATGGAAGTTTATGACAAGTACATGGTATTTCATTACAGATAATGATTTTATAATGCTGTAACTATAGTTTCCTTTCTATTTGGAACTGAGTTACTTATTTCCATGATGTCTTGAGCATGGATGCCCTGACATGATGCTCATAACGAAAATTATGGTGAAGAGAAAAGACTTTTTTCTTCCTAGTACTTCATTACAAAAAACCCATGCCTCCAGGATAAATGAAGGGTGAAGAAAGTCTTTGATTAGACTCTTCAGGTTCCAGGACAAATTTTGAATAATGGAATAATAAAGTAATGGAAAAGTGGATTGATAAGTTAGTTGAGATGGAAATTTAAAGCCTCAAGGTCTTCATTGAATGGCTTTCCTTCTCTAGTGATGGTGAAATCAGACTCCGCCTGGTTAATCAGAGAAATGGTCTTAATTTGACTTTCAGCATTCCCTGTTCTCTTTCTACTTCTTTTGTCACTTATTCCATAGTAGAAAATAAATGACAGATTATATTTATGTAGGTCAGTGTCTTTACTACTGAGAGTAAGAACTTTTATGACCGGTTTTCTCCAATTACAAAATTCTCTGAAAATTTACAATATTTGGAAGAAGGGAAGATTCTCCCTTCCCACTCGTTAATGGTTTACCTTCTGGGAAATTTGTCTGCTGAAGTAGTGTTTATAGCAGAATACTTTTCAACAGAGAGTTCATTAGCAATAGTTCTATATCACAAGCTTTGTTCAAATACACATTTATTTTTTTTAAACAAATGCTTTACTAACTTCTGTTTTACATCATTCATTTCCGATAGATTTTGAGTTACAATCATTCCCCCCCACCTGTTTTTCCTCTACCCACTCTCCTAGAATAGCAGTCCCGCAAGATATCACTTCCTCCAATCTGCTCTCTCCCATACCTTCTCCTGTACCCCCTTCGACTTTTCCATTAGAGGAAGGTGAATCTTTGTGTCCCAATGCCTGCACATCTTATCTCCCAATTAAAAGCAAAAGAGTATTAATTATAGTATTTATATATATTTGAAACATTTAGTCTTAAGACCTCGAATTTCAGATCCATTTCCTTCCTCCCTTGTCACCCTTTCCCTCTGGGGAGAGAAGTAATTCAGTGTATGTTGTAAATGTCTAGCTATGCAAAACATTATCATAGTAGATATATTGTACAAGGCTGCTTATAATTCCCTCCCACTCATCCCATCCTCCACCTGGTCCATTCCCAACTTGATCCTGTCCCTCTTCTATAGTGGGTACTTCCAACCTCCCCTCCCCCCAAGGATGCCCTCCCATCCATCATCCCTCCTCTCATCCCCCTTCCCCCTATTCTGCTATAGGTTGAGATATCCCATTTAGTATGTATGTCATTCTCTCCCTGAACCTAATTCAATGAGAATGTGGTTTTGCCTTTTTGCCTTCCTATTCTCCCCCTCCCTTGCAACCACTTCCCTTTGCTTCTTCTACATGATATAGTTTACCCTACCCTGTCTCTCCCCATCTCCTCTTGCCACTTTCCTCTCTCACCTCATAATTTCACCCCTTGCGTATCCTCCCTTCCCAACAAATTCAACCTATGCCCTCTATTCATATATAACTGTAACCATATACACACACATTCACATATGTATTCATATGACCACACACCCTTCTTCCATTATTTTTGTAGTGAGAAAGATATCATCAGTCACAGTTATTGCTTTTCCATATAGGAATGTAAATAGTTCAACTTTGATAAGTTCCTTTTGGTTTCTTTTCCCTGATTACCTTCTCAGGCATCTCTTCCTTCTTGTGTCTGGATGTCAAATTTTCTATTCAATTCTGGTTTTTTCCTCAAGAATGCTTGAAAGTCCTCTATTCCACTGAATGACCATATTTTCCCCTGAAACAAAATACTCAGTTTTGCTGGGTAGGTGACCCTTGGGTTCATTCCCAGTTCTTTTGCCCTCTGGAATATCATATTCCATGCCCTTCGATCCCTCAGTGTAGAAGCTGCCAGGTCCTGGGCTATTCTGATTGTGTTTCCACAATATTGAAATTGTTTCTTCCTGGCTGCTTGTAGTATTTTCTCCTTGATCTGGGGATTCTGGAACCTGGCTATAATATTCCTGGGAGTTTTCTTTTTGGGATCTTTTTCAGGAGGTGATCGGTGGATTCTTTCAACCTCTATTTTGCCCTCTGCATCTAAAACATCAGGGCAATTTTCCTTGAGAATTTCTTGAAGGGTGATTTCTAGGTTCTTTCTTTGATCATGGCTTTCAGGTAGTCCAATAATTTTTAAATTATTTCTCCTGCATCTATTTTTCAGGTCAGTGGTTTTTCCCATGAGATATTTCACATTGCCTTCTAATCTTTCATTTGTTTGGATCTGCTTAACAGCATCTTGATTTCTCATAAAGTCATTAGCTTCCATTTGCTCCAGTCTAACTCTGAAGGAATGAATCTCCTCAGTGAACTTTTGAGATTCTTTTTCCATCTGGCAAATTCGACTTTTTAAGGCATTCTTCTCCTCATTGCCCTTTTGGGCCTCCTTTGCCATTTGAGTTAGTCTATTTTTTAAGGTGTTGTTTTCCTCAGTCAGGCTGTTGACCCTCATTTCGTACTTTTCCTGCATCCTTCTCATTTCTCTTTCCAATTTTTCCTCCACTTCTCTTATTTGATTTTTAAAGTCCTTCTTAAGGTCCTCTATGGCCTGCAACCTGCTCATGTTTTCCCCTGGGGCTTTTGGGGCAGGACTTCTGACCTTACAGTCCTTTTCCCACTCTATGCCCCCAAAATAGGAGTCTAGGGTTGCGTTTTTCTGTTTCCTTTGCCTTAGCATGTTGCCACTTAATTACTTGACTTTTGGGCTTGTTGCCACACTATGGCTTTAAGGCCAGATAGAGGAATTTTCATCCCGAACGTGTGGGGGGCAACTTCCGTTTCTGGCAAGCTATAAACCCACCCACGACTTCCACCCTAGATCACAATCCAGATCCAGGGAGTTTAAAGCAAGAGCAATTACCCCCCAAGACTGATCACTGGATCTCCCTACAATTCACAGGCCAGGAGCTGGAGCTGCCTCTGAAAACTACAAAATGGCGTGTTTCCTCAGTGGCTTCTAGCCCCCAGGTGAGGAAGCCGATGCATTCCCCAAAGTCCATAGGGCACTAACCTCTCACTTTGTCCTAGGCATGTCTATGTTGATAATTCTGGAGTCGCCACAGCTGCTGGTGTTCTGGGGTCTCTCCAGCTGGCTACTGGCCCTGCTGCCCTGGGGCTAAAACCTCGGCTCACGGGGACCTGGGCTCCGCTCTGCTTGGCTCGGCTCGGCTCCCCACACTCTGCGCTGGTCCTTCCTTCAGGGCTGCTGGGCTGTCCTCAGCGGGAAGTTAGCTTCTCTGTGTTGTTCTGTGGGTGCTGGGGCTCCAGAAGTTGTTCAGAGTCCCCTTTTACATAGTTTGGGGGGAATCTGGGGGCAGAGTGGCTTGGATGAGCTGTTTCTACTCTGCCATCTTGTACACATTTATTTTTAACTAACAGTACTATATCCCTTTCCACAGACTATAAGTTCAATTAAAAATATTTTAAAAGTAGCCTATATTTTAATCAGATTTCAGCAAATGTTCATGAAACACTATTATGTACAAAGCATTCTATTATTTCTAGATATATAAATATTGTGGACTCATAGCCTTCAAACTGGAAGGGACCTTGGATAGTACCTAGTTCAATCTCTACACTTTACAGAGGAGAAAACTGAGGCTTAGAAAAGTTAAGTGAATTTGCTAGGGTTTCACAGTTATTAAATAGCAGAGCCAGATGTTTTTACTCTAAATACACAATACTATACACCCTGCTTACAATTTCAGAGTATTCTTGTCTATTATTATTTTTGACACATATTCCTGATGTATCTATGTATAACAAGATCTTTCTATCATTTTCTTACCTCAAAAATGATAGAATTCTTTTGTATATTAATAATTACAAAGAACATATCATCTCCTGTCACTTGACCACATAGTGTCACTGAGAAAAAATTAAGTGACAGAAATGAGCTTCCTAGTTCAGAGATACCCTTTGAAACTTGATGTTTTAGGAATGCTGGTTATATTTTTACTCAGCTCTTTTTGCTTCACATACATACATATATACATACATATATATATATATATATACATACATATATATATATATATATATATATATACATATATATATGGAGAGAGGGGGGGAGGGGGAAAGGGAGAGAAAGAGGGTGTCCCTAAAGTCTGGGCACATAGGAAATCTCATTAACTATGCATATTTTCAAGAAATAAAATAAATGAAATTTTCAGCATTCCATTCAATTAGCATAAATTTCAGTCATGACTTCTATATGGAATGAAAACTTTCATTAGCTATGGGGACTATTTTCCACATTTATGAGATTAATTTAATTAATTAATGAGATTTCCTATGTGTCTCATGTCTTCCTATGAAATCTCATTCATGCTAATTAAATAAAATGTTGAAAATTATATTCTTTTCTTGAAAATATGCATAGTTAATGAGATTTCCTACGTGTCCAGTCTTTAGGGACATCCTGTACTATGCTTTTTTTTTAACTTGTGTCTATGTTTAGACTTAGTATAGTGGATAGAGAGCAGAACCTTAAGTCACCAAGAACTGGTTTCAAGTCCTTCCTATGCATCCCAGAGCCATGTGACCAAGTCCAATTTGCTTAATCTCTCACCACCTTATGCAATTATCTGTGATTGTTAAATTCCATCAATGGGATATATTTCCACAAAAGGAGTTTACCCACATTGATAAAATCACAGGCATGCTTCCCCTGAAAAAAAAAAAAACTGATAAATACCATGTTTACACTTATAAAGGATGAAAAGTAATAGTATATAAGAATGAATGTGACCTATGGGTGTCTTTTTATGACCATTCAAGTCTCTGTCCTCATCAATCAAAGAATGTCCCACTGATCAGACATGCTGAATGGACTATTTTGTTTTAAAACAAAATTTATGGCTACTCTGTGCTTCTAGCCCTTAGCAGACTACGAATATGTCAGTATTATAGAGAACTTGATCAAGTAAAGAAGTGTTTTCCATGTAATATGGCCGTATCTTCACACATTGTGTGCATGTATTTTCAGTTTTATCATCTTGGTATGTTTCGGTACCTAGGTGGACATTAATCTCTGCCCAATGTCAAAAATTGCTAGATTAGAACCACATATAGATTTCAGAAGGTAAAGATCTTGAAAAAAAGGGAAGTGGATATCATTAAAGAGACCAGCATCCATCCTCCTTTCCTAGACAGAACACACAACAAGCTTAAATATCTCTTAAGAGTTACTGTTATAGGGGCAGCTAGGTGGCGCAGTGAGTAGAGCGTCAGCCCTGGAGTCAGAAGGACCTGAGTTCGGATCCGACCTCAGACACTTAACACACACAAACAAAAAACCTAGCCGTGTGACCTTCGGCAAGTTACTTAACCCTAATTGCCCTCCAAAAAGCAAAAAAAAAAAAAAAGAGTTACTGTTATTTCTCTTTCCAAAATCCTGACTTGCCCTACAACAGAGTCTTCTGATTGTGGATGTAGTTAATCCTTCTTAGTTCACCATCCAGCCTCTTAAAATCATAGTATAATTTGATATCATTTCTAGAAACCATCTAGATGATATCAAATGCAGGCTGAGGATCCTCTATGCAGACTGTAGGCTTGGAGTCTTAATCAGAAGCTGAAGAAATAAGGAAGAGGACCCACTGAAATATCCGCAGGAAGATTTTTTTTTGTGTGTGCCTAGACATCAACTCAGTGTTTTCCATCCTAGAGGCAATCACTCTCCCCATTATCATGAAGCATCATCCCCTTAAGCAGCACAATAGGGATGACAAAATTCATTCTGGCCCCAATTGAAGTTTAATTCCCAACTGGAACTTGAAATGAGGCTGTAATGAACTTGAGCTTTCTACACTGATTATCTCCTGCCCACACATAAAAGTGCTCAGATCCAGGCAGGGTATTTGCTGATCCCCTTCGGAAGGCATTCTTTTCTTCCAAAGGAGATTAAAAGCAGGCTGCTTTGGTGCTGAAGATTATTACACTGAGCACAGGGCAGCCATCCAGGTTTGAATTCATTTTACTTTGTATTTAACAGAGTCTGATGGAACAGCATAAGACATGATCAAAGGATTTTTTTAAATGATCCTTAAAGCTATGTTCCCTTCAAAAGTTACTACATAAATGCAGAAAATGTCAACATCTTTGCCTATGGAATATGCAGAAGGGAAACTGGGAAGCATCTCAAGGAAAGAAAGTCTTCCCATGATCCTTGGGATCATAGACCCATGGATTTTGAGTTGGGAGGTTTCTTGGAGGATGTTTAACTCAAGGAGTTTCACATATGTACTGATATTCATAAATATGGCCAAACTAGATTAAGATATAATTGGAAAATATTTAACAAGATAAATAAAAATACAATAAAATATAGATAATATTAAATTTTGATACTAAGTCAATATACAAACTTCTTGCAATGGCCTGTGTTTCTACTGGAGTTTGATACTACTGGTCTATTCCAGCCTCCTTACTTTATAGATGAAGGAACTGAGAGTTTAAATAACTTCCCAAAAGTCATACAGTTAGTAAGTGGAAAAAGTGTGATTTGAGCCCTGCTCACCTGACTCTAAATCTAGCACTTTATCTACTGGACCATACAATCTCTTTCCTGTCCAAGGAACCCCCTATCAACATGTTGGGTTGTTAGGGATGTGCGTCCATTCCTTTCATTGGCCAAGGTCCTTTATTACTAACATCCCAAGTGGCCGCCTTACGGAGTGATTGAAACCTCCCTAAAATTGCTTTTATGGATCTGGGCACTGAGATGAATAAAATGCATGCCACAGTTAAAGATTCATACCAGAGAAGACAAGCAGACAAACAAACAAAATGTATTTGGATTCTAACTCTGAATGGTCAGGAATGTATCAGATCAAGCTTAAAGCCAGTTCTTAAATTTTCAATTCTGAAATCATCATTTCAAGGCTTGATTCATTGTTTTGTTGATTATGTCTAGACTTAAGAAAGTGAAGGGAAAAACATTAATAATGTAGATAAGCTTAAAAATGCATCTCATGTGCTTTTTTTTTTCCCCAGAGCTAGTTGTTAAATGTGTACCAGCATACCATTGAGATCAATGATCTCATCAATGGGGTTACTCTATCCACTGGTGCAGCTCTGATCCTCACAGAATGAAAATGTATTTCCTCTTACAGTTCAGTGAACACATCACTCTGTACAATGTATGTCTATATGTTTTCATATAAATCCTTCTTGGACAGCCCATGCAAAATGTTATTCACTTTACTTCAGTAATCTTGACATTTTTTGTTGTTTACGAGTTTCAGTCCTTGGCAAAGATACTGGAATGGTTTGCCTTTTCCTTCCCCAGTTCATTCTACAGATAGGGAACAGAGGTAAATGGGGTTAAATGACTTGCCCAGAGTCACACAGCTAGTAAATGTCTGAGGCTAGATTTGAATTCAGGAAGATGAGTCTTCCTGTATCTAGGCCCAGCACTTTATCTAGTGCACTTATCTAGCTGCCCTTCCTTTTCTGGGCATTTATGCACACACAAACACATACACATATATACACACACACAAACACACACATATGTACATACATACATACATGCATATATACACATACACTTATACACATACATATTTAAAGAGAATGAGAGAGATCCTTTACACCATCAATGCAAAATAATGAAATTATAGTTCCATTGCAATCAAAAAAGCAGATAAACTGTTCATGGTAAAAGAATAATGTACTAGGTGGCCATCTTGTGTGTTCCCTTGATCTAATCCTGTAATGACAAGAGAAAGCAAAGAATGTTCTCCGTTTATTTGGGTAAAGCCCCTTGTGTGAACTTCTGGGAAAGCATGGAGGAGTCACACATTATGGGCAGATGCAAATAAGTTTCAATCTATGGCTACAGGAAACATCCAAACTGTTGAAATCACTAATCTCTTTGTGTATTTGAGTCCTACTGCTAATACTTTAGTCTGCTCAGACCAAACCTGGATTGTTTGAAGGGTATTTAGTCTACAGAAGAGCAGAATTAGGTGGGAATTGGAAAGTGAATGAGATGATAGCTGTCTTTAAGTATTTAAAAGGTCCATTATAGGGAAGAGGGTGTGGACCTCCTCTGCTTGCTCCCAGAAGGCAGAACTAAGATCAATGAGTAGAAATTGAAATGATATGTATAGCATTGTTACATGTTGTAACAAGGACAGCTCTCCAAATAAGCTATGTTGGGAAGGAGTAGAGTTCCTTTTAAAAGAAATTTTCAAGCAAATAGCTTGTCATTTGTCAAGTGTGGAGAAAGGATGGACTCCTCTTTGAGTTGATACCCACTAATATCCCATGAGAATCTGAAATTCTGTGATTCTCTTGTGTAGCTCCTCAGTACCAAAAAAACAAAACAACAACAACAACAAAACAATTGATTCATTGGGGTTTTAATGGCACTTTTATTGTAGTGGGTAAGCTTTTGGTTCAAGAAAAATAATTTTGTCCATCTTTCACTTTACAACAGTGACCAGGCTTGGCCAATACTTTATGTGCTGAAAATCTTAATCACAGTATACTGTGACTTACCATGTTATTACATTTTAGTCAAATATTTAAGGCCTAGAAATTTTCTTCTACAAAATAGTAAATATCATTTCAACAAATTAGGTGTTAAGATGTTTAAGGGGCTTCTTGTTAAATGAATTTAAATGTAAACTTTGCCAGTTTAGTGTGATTCTTACTCTCGAGAGAAAAAGGGGAGTAGTAAAGGAGCCAAATGTAGAAGGTATTTCCAAGGCTAGAGAAGACATTGTAGAGGTTCAGTCAAGGGTGTCATGGAACTGGAGTCAAAGAACCAGAAAGCCATGTGACAAAACTCCCCCGTACCCCAAGAGAGCAGGCCCCCAAACAGAAGACTTCTGGGACAGATTTTGTAGCTCCTTGTTAATTCATTGGTATTTGCAAAAATAACACCAGAGACAGTTCCACAGAAGAGATATCCCAACTGAGACACCCTGGGAAACCACAGATGAGTAACATGCTGAAAGTGGTCCAATACACAGTACTTCTAAAACCATGGCCCTTTCTTTAGCTGCTGCTCCCAGTCATAAGCATTAAACTCAGGGGAGATTTTGATGCTGGTGACCTGATAGTTCTCCTTGTCTTAACTTTCTGATAAACATGATTGAAAGAAAAGTATTCTGTAGGCAGTATATTCATGTAGAACCTTTGACCTTAAGAATATATTCTTCCCCTGTCATCAAAATTCCTTTCTTAACTGATCATTTGTACCAGTACATGCATCTCCTTATGGGTCAGATCCTGGGGCACCAACCCAAAGAAAACATGGGATATCCTTGTTTTCCTGAGATATTGTAAACTCTACTGTCTTAATCTAAGGGAAGGGGAAAGAAAGATTCAGGGGATAGTCTACTTTGGTCAGGCTGTTAAGTGGTGTTTAATGTTAATGACCACTGGCTATACAAAGACTAATTAGGGTTTTAAAAACTAATTAATTTTAAACCACCCTAAGAGTGTGTCTCTGAAGCATCTACCTGTAAAATTTCATGGTTGCCATGTCACTCACCCTTTTGACAGGCTGGGGAAGTCTGGGAGCTCTTTCTCAGAATAACTTTTTAAATGCATACATATTCTTGGAAGTAAACAAAAGCAATACTTTTTTCCCTCTTTGGAATTCTTCATGCCATTAATTAGATTAGCATAAGGGTTCTTAATTGTTTTGGGGTCTCGGATTCCTTTTGCTATCTGGTATAACCTATGGATAGAGACCCCCTTCTCAGACTAATGTTTTTAAATGCATAAGACAAAGCATATAACATTATAAAGGAAATCAATTATGTTGATATACAATTATCAAAATATGTTTAAAACAAGTTTATAGACATCAGACTAAGAATCACTGGACTAGCAAGATAAGTACAGCTCAGAACCAGTATATATGATATAGTTAGTGTGTATACCATAGCCTAGTCTAAGAGAAATGCTTGAATTATAATATGGAGGGAAGTATATCCAGATAATTTATCAGGCACAAGCTTCTTTGACTTCTGTGAGCAGAAGCTACTTCAGGTGATTTTGAGAGACATCTAGATGTCATAGTGCTAAAAGTATAGTTAGAACCAGGACAACCCCCAGGTTCATCATAACAGAATTAATACAACATATCAAGTTGGTCCTCTACCATTCCTGAAAACATTTTAAGTAAGGAAAAGCCTGGCCCTGTACCAAATGTCTTAGGGTCAAACTAAAGACAAAAATATCTGCCCTTAACAAAAAGAGTAAACTCTCTGTAATACAGCTGAGCCCACGTTCAAGACTTAGCTAACTATTCTGGTTTCTTGGACTTGAGAACCAGATAAATTATCTTGAGAACACAGAAATTATCTCTATGACTTCTGAAATCTGAATTATCATTCTTTACTGTGGGGAGATAACCAGGAATCTGTCATTATTACAAGAATCTGTTCAATCATTATTTTTTTTAAGAAATAAGGTTAGTATGGGGACAAGTCTATGTTATTTTTTAAGCCAGATTGTATCAGAGCATCTTTAACTGTCTTTAACTATCATTTCAAATATTTTCTTGGCTCTTATATGTCACTATAAGGATCAAAGTAAATGTTCAAGGAATTATTCCAGGGCAGAGAGATAGAATAATCCTTATTTTTCTTTTAATTTTCTGTTTGAATCACAGATCAATTAAGTTACTCCAGTATACCAGTAAATTCCTAGTTTGATATCCAAGGTGGTAGCAAATAATAGACTTAAGGAGGAGGAAATACCCTCAGAGGTCATCTAGTCCAGGAGTGGGGGAACATGTAGCCTCTATATGCTCTTTTCAAGGGCCTTGGGTGTGGCCTTTTGACTGAGTCCAAATTTTATAGAACAAATCTTTTTATTGAGAGCATTTGTTCTATGAAGTTTGAAATCGCTAGATTCTAGTCCAGTCCTTTCATTTCACTGATGAGGAAACTGAGTTGCAGAAAGGAAAAGGGACTAGACCAAGCCATCTGCCACTTACTGGCAAAGCCATGCCTAGACCCCATCTTCTCTTTCCCAATGTCATATTCTCGTTTCTACTTTGCTGTATTTCATCCTCCTACCCTAGCCATATTTCTGCTTCCTCATTTTTCTTAAGACATGCCCTTCTCCCTAACATGATGATTTTGTTACAATCTGGCCCCCTGAGTTTCTGAGCCAAAAGCTAGAATCCCTGTGTAGTCATTTAGAGAGAAAATTGTGAGGGGAATGACTTATTGGCCAGTGTCTTGCTGGCCTTAAAATGGTATATAACTGTGCCATTCACTAGTACAGAATGCAAAATGTTCACTCAGCACATTAAAATTAATAAATTACATTTTTGCTGAGCAATGTCTAAAAAGTAGCTGAAGTTATTAACAGTACCCCACCATCTCCCTCTATTGTCAAGTCAGTTTTAGTGGTTCTGATAAAAATAGCTGCCTAGGTGACTGAAAGACATAAATATTTACCTCACCAGACACCAGAATATGATTTTATTTAAGAATATTTGCTGGCCACAGATATTCCTTATATTCATACTATTATTTTGCAAATTCAGTTAAAGAAATTTACTACCAGGGGTGGCTTGGTGGCACAATGAATAGAGCACCAGCCCTGGAGTCAGGAGGACCTGAGTTCAAACCCGGCCTCAGACACTTAACACTAGCCTTGTGACCTTGGGCAACTCACTTAACCCCAACTGCCCTCCAAAAAGAAAAAAAAAGAAATTTACTACCAACACACCTTTTACTACAAACTAGATGAGTTTGTTAAACTTCTTTGTAAAATTGTGCCTGTGTTTCCTGCCATTATGTATCTTTGGCTTAAGGACATTAATCTCTCATAGAGAAATTCTTTATAGAATACTAAATTCTAATACAGTAGAATACAATGGGAAGGCAATTGACTCTGAAGCCAGGACATCCTAACTCTTTGACCATGGACAAGGCACTTAGCTCTTCATTTCAGAGGTAAAGACTGTTTCATTTGCTTTACTCGTCAATGGAGGAAGGGTCCATACCCCTTTAGACACTTATATGTCTGAGTCAGGACTTTGGACCAAGGTCTTCTTGACTTCAAGGCCACCATTGACATGTTGTCTCTCTAGCACTTAGCTAGCAAGAATGCATTAAAAAAAAAAAAAACTTACCATATGAGTCACTGGTGGCTGCATTTCACCTGGGCTACTCTGTAATAGTCCCCACCCCCACCCTCCTAACAATTTGAGGGCACATTTATTGCTATTTGCCCTGGGAACAAAAAGTACCTAATTACAGCTTTCGTCTTTAAACCCTGTGAGCATGAGTTGTAGGTGGGGGAGCGAAAAAAGGGGGGAGTAGCTCTCTTGGGCCTGCCTATATGTTTGTGTCTGTGTTTTGTAATAACTTTTACTCCAAACAAAAAGAAAGTAAAATAGAACTAAGTGTTTCTCTGGATTATAAATATATTTCACCGAAAAGTCTCCTAAGACATTTTATTTTCAGGAAAATAAGGGCAAAGGAAATGTTGGTATATAAAGCAAATGAAATAGTCTGCCTCCTTTGTGCCTAAAGATAATTGCCCTGTTTGTCTGCAGAGATTAACCCATGATGTGCTTAGGTAATCAGCTACCAGCTTCTGGAGAAAACAAATGAGAAACCCCTAAAATGTAAATAAGCACTGAGCTTTAGAACACAACAGATAGCATTATGACTCCTCTGTAATCCATTATAAATATTAATAGTTAATAATTTCAACACACTCTATTACCTACCCCCTGTAATTATCTAGATCTCCTTTATAAGTGAGTGAACACTGATAATTATTCAAGGTATAAATATTGGAACTAAAAACCCAGAGTGTTTTTAACAGATTATTACTTTAATATTTGAGCAAACTATTACTGGAATGTAATGATTGTCTGAGGGCAGAAAGAGATGAATATTTATGGCTAGGTGGTTGCATCATTTTGTTGTAAATTTTATTAAATTAGGCACAGAACGGATATGATGAAAGAAAATAGGCCACTCCCATATTTATGATGATAAAAACCAGCAAGAGGTGGTTTAGAAGTAAAATATATTTTTCTGTTTAAAAAATATTCTCTGTTCAGCAGATTTGGGTTTACAAAGTTGAAGGAAAATGCACATTGGGAAATTTTAATGTAGTAAACACTACTTTTATAAATTGCAAGTCATGGGAACAAGGGTGAGTTGGAGACAGTACTTCAGTGTTCATACCTTGATCCTTTTTTATGGGATATTGCTTTTTTATAAGAGATCATTTTGATTTATAGAATACCTCACTTTTGGTGAATGGACCAGTCGAGTATGCTCACAGATTATGACTACATTAAATCAATCCAGCCAGCCAGTCAAGAAATATTTATTAGCAATCAGTTATATAGACCCCACTGTACCAGAAACTTTGAGAGGAATAAAGATAAGTTCCCTGTCCTCAAAAAGCTTAAAATCTAGTATTTTGCCCATGTAGGCAAAATCTATGGGTTGTTGATTTGTGGTCTGTGTTTTAACGATGAATTCCTCTACTACAAGTGACATGGGCACTTAGTTCCAATGCCACATACAAATTCCAACATGTCTTATTGGTCTCAGAAGGCTTTTGTCCTGTTACTTGGAAGGTATCATGTCTGTTGCTCAAGAAATAATTTAAGTATATAGAGGTGGTGGCTGTGGTATTTGTTTACTTTTACCATAGCAATAATTAATGTAGCTATTTAAGTCAATCAATCCATGAATATACTCTGAGTTAAGCTGTACTAGGTACTGATGATAGAAAGACAAAAATGGTGTAGTTTCTGACCTCAAGTCATGAAGAGACAATTATCTGTGTTAATGCAGTGGGTTCTAATGTAGAAAAAGTCACTTGATTATCTAAGTATTGAAGAAAAAAATTATTATATTCTATATAGCAACTGAAAAATTCAAATGTGTATCTCAATTTCAATTGATCAAAATTTTGCTATCCTCTCTTTTATTCACTTTTTTCAGCTCCCCACTGAAATATTATTTTTATTTATGGCCCAGCCTTCATCTACTTCAGTACTATTTCATTAAAGCCTCATGGATGTGCTGTAACTTTAGAAAAGTATTTGTTCTTCCAATTTTAAGAACATCTGGAGGGATGTTATGGCAATTATTTATATTTGGCATCTGTCATTATTAATTGACTGATTTATGGATACAAGTTTTATTTTGTTAAGATTCCATAATCGCCTTATAAGTGATTACCTAGTGACAGAATTTCACATCCATATTTTATGGAAAGAAAACATAAGACCCTAAAAGGCTATTTTGGCCATGCAATTCCAACTTCTCAGAGTCCAAATTAGTTCTCCACAGTCTAGATTAATTCTCCTAATTCCCAGTCTTGAATTCAGATCCCAATTCACATCCCTACAACCTGCTAAAGGTTTTTTATGTGATTTATGCTTTTGAGTAATTAGATGTAGTGACTGAATTGTCTTTTCTATTGCTCGGCAGTGTGCTTTAATGTATCTTGCAAAGTGTCATTTATTACTTTAGGCATAAAATGAAATTCTGCCTTTATTGATTTACTCACCTTTCTCTAAGAAGAACATTTGGATGACCACCGCATACCACTGACTTCTTTTAATCAAGCACAGCCATTGAACCTTGTCTTGGGTGCCAGCCATATTGAAATAGTTAGTTTTTATCACTTGCAAATCTTTATTTCATCTATAATGAGTTTGCTTCTCCCTTCAGAGCTCAGTTTTGCAAAATTGCTCTACCACTACAGTTTTCTCTTGCTATCCTTCCTACATTTCTTAACCCTCTGTAACCTGACTTCTTTGTTTTCCTCAATACTTTAACTCTTTTGAAGGTCTCAAATGAAGTATTTCTTTCCAACTAAGGTAGCTCAGTGTTCTGGGCTTGAAGTCAGGAAGACCTGAGTTCACATCTAGCCTCAGATATTTACTATTTGTATGATCCTTTGAAAGTCACATAACCATTGTCTGCCTCAGATTCCATAACTATAAAATGGGTGTAATAATAGCACCAGCCCCTCAGGATCAAATGAGATAGAGATATTTATAAAGCACTTAGTACAATGCCAGGCACATATTGAGCACCACCTAAATGTTATCTGTTATTATTATTATCATTGTTTATTAGTTGGAACTGACAAGACATAAAACCCATGGCGTGTTGCAAGTCTTTAACATGAGTAAGTGAGTGACTAGTGGAATTGATGAATGACTGGAAGAAGAAAGTCGGAAGACCTGTGAAGACCAGTTTATAGCCATGAAGCCTTTCTATGCCATTCAGAATACCATACTATTTTTAGAAAGTTATCTCATATACATGTGATATATTGCTCTCCCTTCCCACTAGATTATAAGCTAAGATAAACCCTATATCCTTTTTTTCATTCCTTCTTGTACCATGAATGCAGCAGAACTGACTAGGTTCTTCAGAAATAATTTTTGAATATTTGATTGATTATGGAAATGAAAGAATACCTTCCTTTCCTCATCCTTTCTTATCCCTACCTTGATATTCTTCATAGTCTTTGGGCCTGGAACTAGCACACATGCATGACGATTATACTCCAAAACTTGGAGGGATGAGAACACAATATGTCTATGCCTCCTCAGTCTATGTGACTCCTGCCCATGTCCTCCCATAGGGTGTCTACTTAGATTACTAAGGGCTTTCTCCTAACTCCTTTGACATCTTATAGTTACATTGGAACATGTAGGCAGTCCATTACTTTTCCTTACTATGTGACCCACCCAATTTCAATTCCAGTCACACATGTCTCTGAAGACATCCTTTTTTCCTTATCTCCTGCACAATCTTTACTTAGCAACTATATATTTGACACTGGCCCCACAGAGGGCCCTTTGCTTATGTGACTTGCTTGCCACCTACCTTAAAGGCCAAGGAAGACAGGGAGTCACAGTGTTAATTGTCTAGTAATGGAGTTTAATTAGCTAAATGCAATGTCTAAAATGGCCAACTGGCACTAATCTGCTTAAACTACCTGCCCAATCCACATTAGTTAATCACTGAAGCATGTATGAAAGATAGCCCTTTTCTAAGAGGCCTTCAGTATTTCCCTTAGCCACCAGAAGGTTTTCAGCCCATAAAAGCTTGATCTACACCCTACCACAAACCACCTCCTCTCAGTGTCAGAGCCAAGGTAATTTTGATTAATTCTTCTCTCCCTATCCCACTACCAGTTTAACAAAGGGAACAAAATGGAATATCGCTTAAAATATTAAAATGTGAAATCTGCTACTTATGGCTAACTCTGAGCCCCTATCTCATGAAATCATTCACTCAGGTCACTTGTCAATGCATTCATAGATTCAGATAATTAAGTTATGATCACAAAGGTTTTAATTATACAGAAATAGAAACAAAATAAATATATAAATTTTCTTTATCATCCCTCTTCCCTCCCTGAGATTTTCTTTACGTATGAGAAACATTCCCAGTCCACATACCCACATACACCCACAACCCAGAAGAAGAATGGGGAAAGGATACCCTCCAGTCTCAGGTTCATGTTTTTTTTTTTTTAAGGGAAGAGGAGATTCCCATCCCTGTGGCTCACTAGCTACAAAAATTCTAGCTTCCCAGATCTTCATTGCTTCTATGTAAACTGGTTCATGAAGTAATATCTGCTTCTCACTCAAAAGTGTCCAAGTGAAGTACTTGTTTCCAGCCACCAAACTAATGTAACTGCTTCCCTTTTTATCTCAATCTTTTGGTACTATGGCTCATGCCGTTGCCTTACATGGAGCCATCTTCATGGAAGTCTAAATTGCAAGGGCAGAGGAAGAAAGATAAGAAATGAAAAGTGTCATAGCATATAGATAGTTCTGTACTATAATGTATCTTGTGCTCCCATTGCAATGGAGACGCCCATGAATACCCCTGATGAGGGAAGAGGCACAAATAAAAAAAATACACATTTCAAGGCCATCAAAAATTGCTTTGCCAGCCTCTCACCATTAATTATCTTCTTCGATTCTGAGAAAAAGAATTCTAAAAGATAAATTGGAAAAGTACAGGCAGATGGCTGCCTAACAAAATCAAATTCCATTCCATCATAGTTTATGAATAAAATTCAGGCAGGTCCTGTGGGAGAGGATAAGGAGCCAGAAAACTGGATGGAACAATGGCTTGTAATCTCTGATTCCAGTCTCTCCCAGAATCTAAAGGCAGTTGTACCCTAATGAAGCTTTTCCATAACCCCAAAATTCAAGAGTATATGGAACCCTGAATGTGGAAAATCCATGTGGGACATGAGTATGGCTAGAAGGCAGAGAAAAAGGATCTAGTGTGTTGCGTAAGAGTCGAAAGGATTCCATGAATCTAATTGTCCTATGTATTAACCTGACTCTAGCTACTGAGAACTGTTAATGAGATACAGGGAAAAATCTTTAGGCAATTCAGGAATAGTGGAGGGGAGAAAGCTCAAAATACTTTTCCACTTAATTATTGTTTCTTTTGAAAAAAGAAAAATTACTGAGCTAAGCAGAACAGTCAGCACAAAATGACTGATGTGAGATTAAGTATAACCAACAGAGGAACAAAACTGAGTGTCCTTTAAATTCTCTTGGATCTGCTTGAGTGAAAGCATTAGAACAGTCTATATTATATTCTAGCACACATACACACACACTACCTTTTAGCAATTACCAGAATTGGTTCTAAGTAAAACTTTGAATGCTTCTTGATGACCATCTGTTTGGAGAATAGTAGAAACATTTCAAGTGTTACCATGCACAGGGATAAAATATCTGCTTTTCCAGATCAAGTTGATGATATGGGTTGGGAAGGCTGCAGCTGGGGAAAAAAGAGAGTGACAAAAGTCATAAGTTTAGGTAAAATATTTTGTCTAATGTTTCTCAGTTGAAAATTGCTTCTGTCCTTTTACAAGATGTTTATGAAAATTATCTGGAATTTCCCCAAAAACTAAACAACATGGGCATTTGTTGATAATTAGTTATAATTTGTTTATGATTCAACTGAATTAATTAACTAGTCATAGAGGAACTGTGGAACCAAGATATTTCCTTAAATCAAACCTGCTTCATAGCAGCTTGATTATTTTTATTACAAGATCTCCATCCTACCTGGTGTTCATAGGTGAAATTCCCATGGTCTCCAGGTTTTACGTGCTCAAATACTTTGATCTTTGGCTCTCAACCATTGTTGGCCACTTGCAAGGTAATCTTAGCCAGGGTTTGACATCTAGAATTGGCTGCCATAGTTCACCAAGTATTTATAGATATTTTCTCAAGATATTTCCCCAGCCTTTATTAATAGCATGTTGTAATATATTTCAATCCAGAGTCGTCCTGCTAGGTTTCGTCATGGCATGGAGGTTACCCTGGGATCTTGAATGTTATGTCAGTGAAACTAAAGTTTTGATTGGCAGATCCTACCAAGCTGGAAAAGCACCAAGTGACAGTGCTACAAGATTACCTTCCAAAGACTAACCTAGCTTGAATTCCAAGAGGTTTTTTGTTAGGAAGTTGATCACTAGGTTATGACAGATTTTTACCAGAGTAATTCAAGAAACATTCTACAAAAGTTTGAATGGTAATTAACTTTATTTGTGGAAGAACTTATACTGTCACAGATTTTTTTTCTTTCTTTTTCTCAAGGGGTGGTGGGGGAGGTGAAAAACCACAAGACATGGTCTGTGGCATCAATGAATTTATAACCTTATTGATATTAAGTGAATGAAATCAATGAATTTATAATCTGGTTAATATTAAATATTAAAGGGCTAGTATGTTATCAAGTGAAAACTATCTGTCAAATTAGGGATACAGTTGAACGGATTAGATTAAATCTAAATCTAATTGTGTCTTCTAATTTTGAAATTAAAGGAGCCCATGTTTCTCTGAGCAGCAGAGTCAAGTAATCCCAGGAAATGAGTCTGAAAGTTTGAAAAGGATCTGTATTTTACAATGACCCAAAGGCAATGATCACAAACCGGAAGTTAGATGTAAGATATAGTACCTGACAATTAAAGGTCATTAGCCTTTATTAGAAATTAACAGGGGAAGCAGAACAAATCTCTGTAAGCCATTTTAATAGGCACTCATGTTGATGAAGTGCTTCTAATTAAGAACATTTGTGCTATTATGACCATTGAAAAGCAACAAACTAAATAACCACATAACTCATCAAGGCAGCCTAGTAGAAATATGTTCTGTTCTTTGTACGTCAAGACATAGTTAACGTTTGACAAGCATTTATTAAGTGCCTTCTACTGGAGTCTGCTTGTTCCAGTCCGGGACTCTTTCTTCTATATCTGGCCGACTTTTATGAGATAGCATCACATACCCAGCCACAGACAGTCTTAAGTTTCATATTCATTTCCCTTCATTTATGGCAGGGAATACTTTGAACATTGTTGAGCTCCTTTGATTGTTTCTGTAGCTATAGCATGATGACTCATCCTAGGAGAATTGCATTGGTGGCTTTTCCATTGCTTACACTGACAAATTGAAAAATTAGAATTTATATTTATTATATTTCGATTTAAAAAAACAATAACAACAAACTGTTGAGCACTTGCAGAAATTCTCCTACATTAGTAAATGACTAGAGGAATGGAATAAATAGTTTTGTTAATGGGATCTGAATCATGCTTAAGGCTGGAAAGCATTAGACCAGGCAGTGGTCCAATTTGAAGGCCTGACAATATTGTGGTCTTGGATTTACATTCTGCTCTTCTGACCTTACCTCCATAGTGATTTTCTAAAAGCTGTCTGGTTAAGTCTATTGAAATGATATGCAATCTCCCTGCCCCATGTTAGAATTCTTATAAATAAGAGAAAGGAAAGTTGATCTTCAAATGTTGCCTAAGAATTTTACACTGAACTTTAAAAAAAATCCCAGAAATATTTCTCTAGGTTAATCCATTTCTCAGTTATGATAAATAATGCAATGAGGATGGGATACCATGTTCAAGGAATTAGCTTCTTAGTGGCGGTGGTAGTGATTAATAGTGATAATCACTGGTATTTCTATGTAATTCTTTAAAGTAAGCAAAACATTTTACATGTATAATTTCATTTGGCCTCATAAAAACCCTGTGAAATCAGTGCTACAGGTTTTATTGTTTTTCCTTTGTTTTAAACAGGTAAAGAAAGTGAAGGTCAGAGAAGTTTTATGACTTATCCATCATCACACTGCTGCTAAACCTTCTAGGTGTGGGAAGGGCAGTTAGGTATCTCAGTGGATAGAGTGCCAGGCCTATAGTCAGGAAGGCTCACTTTCCAGAGTTCAAATCTGGCCTCAAATACTTAATAGCTGTGTGACACTGACCAAGTCAGGAATGCTCTAGGGAGTATCTTAATGTAGGTCTTCCTGACTTCAGCTTTAGGACCTTACCCTCCATACCACACTGTCAATATTTTATATGTTGTTATTTTTAATAAGCTACTAGAGGTTTTTTAATTTATGTAAATTCTTAATGCATCAATAACAAACTATTACAATTCTCTAGTGCCAGTTTTTTCTGCTTAGTTTATATTTTTGTTTTCTTTTTCTGATGAGGAACGTACTTTAAAATCCAGTGTAGGTACAATGATTTTAATAAATCCTGACAATATTAACAGAGAGCCTTGAGAGCAGGATTCTTAAGCTTTTGTGTGTATCATGGACACTCTTGGACAGCCTGATAAAACCTATGATCCCCTTCTCAAATTAATATTTTTAAAGGCAGAAAAAATATATATGAGATTGCAAAAGAAGTTAATCATATTAGAATGCAGTTATCAAAAAAAGAAGCCAAAACAATTATTTTTTAAAAGTTCATAGATCCCAGCTGTGTTTCAGAGGAAGGAAGCAAAGTCCTGGGTTTGAGTCTTACCCTTCCCCCCTACTGCTGCCCAGATACAACAGGGCAGGTTGCTTAACCTCTCATTGCCCCCAAGCAGGTTGTCCTCCACTACATGTTCACTACACTATCCAAGAAATTTCCAGTTCTTATCAATTCTACTTCTTTATCATCTATCTCCTTGGAAGATGGGTAAGTTTGAGGAAAAGATAATTAGTTCAGTTTAAACATGTTGAGTTAGGGATGCTTTTAGAAATTCAAAATATCTAATGTGAACTTACAATAGATAATGACATTGTTCTGGAGTGGAGCACAGGGAGAACTAGCACCTCTGCCACAAGGGCTTGCCAAGCCCTTTCCAGGGCTACTCGTTCACCTTAGCTGTCCACCTGAGCTGTCACCCAACTCTCTCTATGGCTCCAAGAAACTATAGCATGCTCAGCAGCCATACCTTAGTAAAATCTGGGTAGATGGGATAAACATGGTTGAAAGGCACTGAGAGGCCTCAAAGCCATTGGTGACATAGGGGACAACATGGACCTGAAGCATGTGAAACTTCCCCAGCAGAGTGGCTGGAGAATAATTTGTTTCAGTGGCCATGAAGCAGGCATGTTGGAGTGCTTAGAACTTGGTCAGACATCAGAGACCCCAAGGTCATCCACTGCATCCCTGGGGCCAATCACCAGTTGTCCTGACTTTTGTCTTGCCTCTGGACTCCAGGAGAGAGTGTGAGGTTGACAACTTAAATCCAATTCAAGAGCAAGTCTGTACATCATTGGTTCTCTTCCAAAAAGGACTAACAACCACCCCTAGGAAATTCTATAAGGATATCTATCCTAGATTAAGTGCTGATCTACCTTAGTTGAAATAATTCCCTCCTTGGGACTTTATTATTCCAGTGAAATAACAGGTAAAGTTCAGTGCACGCAAAAATAAATACAGACATTTACACAGCCAGGTAAACTTTGAATATATGTTCAGCGTGAGGTCTGTGCCTCTTTCCTGTTTGGCTGATTTTTTTCTACAGTTATTCAAGTTGGAATGCTTTGTGAGGGGGCAATTTTGACATGTAGAGCTTGAGGAATGTCTTATAGACTGTCTGAGGGACCTCATTTTGTACAGGGAGTAGCCTGTTTTCTCTTTATGGTTTAGAGACACAAAGAGATGATTGAGAAGAATGGATTCTTCAGTCTCTACCTATTCTGTGACAGTTTTCAAGCCTTTTTTAAGCAGTGGGTTTTAGTTTGAATTTTGGAGACCTGGTAGAAAAGGATTCAAGATTTTATCAGGTTCTTTATTTGTTTCCCAGTCCTTCATATGAGAGCCTCTTAAGGGCTGCCCATTATATAGGCTGCTTGGATTAATGAGAAGCAACTGTGACATAGTCAAATACAGGGTGTCCCAAAAGTCTTAATGTAGTTTTAAGTTTTAATTAGCTCATATGAGATGCTGTTTCCAGGAAAGTGTGATGATAAAAGTGAAAAAAAAAGTGAATTTGGAGGCATATAGGTTCAAATCCTCCTGTGACCCTGGACAAATCAATTATTCTCTCTAAGCTTCAATTTCCTGATGTCTAAAATAGGGGTAAAAATTCCTATAAAATCTATCACGGAGGGTTGTCTCTAGTATAACATGTAAAGTGCTTAGAAAACCTTGAAACAATACCTGCATCAGCTATCATCAGTCCTTTGGTACTAGAAGGGACACGTTAATTGATGAATACACAACATAACTATCTCTCTGGCTTCCCTTCTCTATTCACTTCTCCACCATATACACATATATATGTATATATACACACATGCATGCACATGTATTCATATATATGCATATATATACACATTTACATATATGTGTGAGTGTATTGGCTACCCTGTTAGAATGTAAGCTCCTTGAAGGCAGAGTCTGTCTCTCTGTGATGTCTGTATCTTTTTTTGTATTTGTATCCTTTGTAATTAGTATAGTTCTAAGCTCATGTTGTCATGTTGAATCATTTTTCAGTCATGTCCAACTCTTCTCTTATCTAACTTTTAACCCGTGTGGGATTTTCTTGGCAAAGATACAAGAGTGGTTTGCCATTTCCTTCTCCAGCTCATTTTAAGGAAACTGAGGCAAACAGGGTAAAGTGACTTGCCTAAGGTCACCCAGTTAGTAAATGTCTGAGGTCAGATTTCTAGCTTGCCTGGTAAGCCTGGACAGGGCTTACTTTCTGTTTCCATAGCCTTTGAGACCTCAGAGTAACCTCCATGCTATGGTGAGGCATCAGGAAAGGATCCTAGTAGACTCTAGAGTAGTCTATGCCTAGGAATTCTCCTGGTGATTTGAATAAGAAATTATTTGAGTGTCTTCAGTTCCTATAATTACAGAGGGGAGAGAGAGACACAGAGGCAGACAGAGACAGACAGAGATATAGAGAGACAGAGACAGAGAGAGAGAAAGAGAGAGAGAGGTGGCGGGCATAATGTAGGGGAAAGAACACCAGTTTTAGAAGATCTGCATTCACATCCCTCTTCTGATGCTTACTGTGTGATATGAGAGCATTCATTTAATTTCTCTAGCCTTATGTCCTCGTTTGTTAAGTGGGGATACTAGAGCGCTAGATTTGAGGTCGAAGTTCTCAGATTCACAGCCCAGCTTGGCTGTGTGATGGTGGACAGGTCACTTCCGATTTCTCAGTTTTCTCATCTATAAAAGGAAGGGATTGGATTCCATACTCTCTAGCACCTTCCAACTCAAAATCTGCATCGCTGTGATTCTACCTGGTAGGGTCAGTGTGAAGAAGATTCTTAACAAAACACTATGTAAAGACGTAATTGTTATCTTAGAAAATGCAGGTGTCTGCGTTATCTATTGTTTTTTATCTTCATTTTTAGATTTTATTTATTTTATTCTGAACTTAAGAAATAAAGCATGCATTATCCTCACATAGAATAGAAAAAAAGATGATTGTAATTGAAACTGCAAATCTATTATGTATAACTTGCAGTTTCTTTTAAATATATAATAAAGTTATCATGTAACTCTTTTTTTTTCTATCTTTAAAAGAAGAAATAGCAGAATCAGAACTATTGTAATACCTTTTCCCAAGAGTTGGAAGATGGTCCCAACTTTGTGGATACCCCAGTCATTCCTTTTTATTTGAATCACACCAAATATAGAATGAGATTCCTTATATTTTGAGACTCTGTGCCCACTGAATTTGGAGGGATAGGCTCAAATCTTGGCTTACCATCTACCTTGACTTGTGATCTTGGGTGTTATAATTCTTCACCCTGGTCTTCAGTGTTGTCTTTGGTAAAACAAGAAGATTGGGGTGGCTAGGTGGAACAGTGAATAGAGCACCAGCCCTAGAGTCAGGAGGACCTGAATTCAAATCTGGCCTCAGACACTTAACACAAAAAACTAGTCATGTGACCTTGAGCAAGTCAATTAACCCCAATCACCCTGCCTTCCCTCAAAAAAAAAAAAAGAAAAGAAAACCAAGAGGATTTTACTATATGATGTTTAAATCCTTCACTTTGTAAGAAGCAGCATGGAACAATGTGAAGAAAATTTTCATGGGAGCTGGAATTTCAAAGTCTTTCTCCCTTCTCTCTCTTGGCCTTCCCATTATGTTCTTAAGGAAGAATATATATGTATCTCACCATATATATTCACTGGTGTGTACATGAGAGTGTGTGTGTGTTTGTACATGTAAAATGAAGGGGTTATTGGCCTGTATGACTTTCCAGAGCCTTAATTCTTTAGTCTGATGAAACCCCATTCCTAGCAGCTAGGTGGTGTAGGACATAGCATGGTGAGCCTATCTGAGTTCAAATCTAGCCTCAGATACTCAATAGCTGTGTAACTCCAGGGAAATCACTTAATTGCTGTCAGCCTTGGTTTCCTCAGCTGTAAAAATTCACCTCTGTTGGTGTCATCTGTACCATCATTACTACTAAATTTCCTAAGTGGAAATTTATCAAACACCAACAACATATCAGACTAGAACACTGGACATACAAATGTAAAAATGAAGCAATCGGGGCGGCTAGGTGGCGCAGTGAGTAGAGAGTCGGCCCTGGAGTCAGAAGGACCTGAGTTTGGATCCGGCCTCAGACACTTAGTGCACACACAAACAAAAACCTAGCCGTGTGACCTTGGGCAAGTTACTTAACCCCAATTGCCCTCCAAAAGGCAAAAAAAAAAAAAAATGAAGCAATCACTATTCTCAAGGAGCTTACATTCTATCTGGAGAGACAACATGAGTATAAATAAATATAGAGAGAATAAATGCAAATAAATAACTTGACAGGGTTATTGTGAGGATCAAATGAGATAATATTTATATCTGGCACATAGTAGGCATTTAATAAATACTTGTTTCCCCTCCCCCTTTTTGAACTTGAGCAGAAATATTGAGTTAAAGTCTGTTGTTGTTGTTGTTGTTGTTTTTTAATTTTGCTTTTATTTGTTAACAAGTTGTGGATATTTTTAAAGCTCTTCAAGATTACAAGGGTCATCACCTCCATTAATGCTCAGTGTTCCCCTGATCAGTGACTTAGGTTAAATTGAGTTGATTTTGAAAGTTTTCTTGGTGTCTGTTTTCACTCTGGTTGTTTCCTCATATAGCAGCAAGCAAAATCAGTAGATGCTGAAGCAATCCTGGCCACATTCTATACTCAGTTTTCCCTTCTGTACAGAGAGAGAAGTCAGTCCCATCCTTTTCAAAGAACTCTTTTTATATCTACCAGCCTCTCTAAAAGCAAATAAACTTTGATTCTTCAGTTTACCCTCTGTAAAAAACATAAAGAAGTTTGTGGACTCAATAGATTATAGATGTTAATAATTCAGTAACTGGAGGACCAGGAATTTTGTCAATATGTCTATCCCCTCCCCCAAATGCAGATCACAGTCCCTCTGTTGAGGGGCAGCTGGATGGCAGAGTTGATAGAGCCATGGGCCTGGAGTTCAAATCTGACTGTAGATACTTACTAGCTGTAGATACTTACTAGCTGTATGACCCTGGGGAGTCACTTAATCTCTGCCTCTGTTTCCTCAGTTATAAAATGGACTTACTAATAATACGAAGCTTCTACAGTTGTTATGAGGATCAAATGAGATGTTTTTATAAAATGTTTAGCATAGTACCTGAAATATTTTAGGGACCTAAATACTTGTTACTTTTTTCTTTCCTTCTGTGACTTAATAGACAGTCAAGAGTGGCTGAAAATCTCCTCTCCCTAAGTCAAGCTTCTAACAAGTCTCTCATTTTAGCCTGTCTGGTGCTTGGACACACACACACACACACACATGCACACACCACACACACACACACACACACACACACATATATACACACATAAACATATATACACATACATACACACATACATATATATATGCACAGAATTATAGGGGAAAATATATTTTAAATAGCTTAAATAACTTAAATTGGTCTTCTTATCCAAACTAAATTAACTCTTTAACCCTTTCTCACAGGATCTGTTTTCTACCCTTTGAATTGCTGTTGGTACTTCATCCTATACCTCCCCAGTTTCTTTTCAAAAATTCAGAGATCAAAACTGGACAGAGTTCTCTAGTAAGGGTCTGAAGGGTAAGGAAAGAAGTAAACCTTCTAGATTTGTCTTTATCTAATCTGAGCAGTCATGTGGCATTTTAGAAGCATTAGAAATCATGCCTCAGCTGACATACATAGTGTCCAATAGTTTCCCCCCTGCTCGACTCTTCACCCTTGTTTCAAGAAGTATATGCCTTCTCTTTCTCTCTCTTTAGAAGGTAACTGTGTCAGGAGTTTCACTATTTAGTGTGTTGCTCCTCAAAGGAAGATGAGATGTCTTGCTTCCCAAAACCTTTATAAAAGAGAAACAAAGTGAAAAGCACAGAAAGGGAAGATGGTACCAACAAAAGAATGAAAGAAAAGAGATTAAAAGAAGTATAGAATAGGAAGGAGAGAAAAAATGAACAAAAAAATATATATATAGATAAAAAGATATATCAATGTATCTATGACTGGATGAAAGAAGTCTGAGCAATACAAAGATAAATTTACATAGATCTAAATCTGACTATAGATATTTGTATAGACATAGATATATCTTTCTACATCTATGTCTACAGATGGATGTCTATATTGATAGATGTTGATATCTATAGTTATCTTTTAAAATGTCTAGGGGCGGCTAGGTATCTCAGTGAGTAGAGCATTGGCCCTGGAGTCAGAAGGACCTGAGTTTGGATCCGGCCTCAGACACTTAACGCACACACACACAAAAACCTAGCCATGTGACCTTGGGCAAGTTACTTAACCCCAATTGCCCTCCAAAAAGGCAAAAACAAATGTCTATATAAAATTATATTTATATATCTAGAGAGATATATCTAGATGGGCAGATATGTACATCAGTCTCTATATCTCTATCTTTCTATATCTCTTTCATCTATATCTACACATATCACATATATATACATATTTCAATATCAATTTAGCTATATCTATATCTCTATATTCTATATATCTACATAATATATGTCTATATAATATATTTCTTTCTGTCTCTCTCTCGTTATATATAAGCCTTTCAGTTCAATGATATAGGAAGCTCCCAGAGAGGAAATTTCCTTTATTGGTACAGTCTGTACCACCACTACTACCAGTCAGAAAAGATTTATCAAGCACCAACTATGTATTAGGCTAGAACACCGGAGATACAAATGCAAAAATGAAGCAATCACTATTCTTAAGGAACTTATATTCTATCTAGAGAGACAACATGGGCATAAATAAATGCATAGAGAATAAGTACAAATAAGTAAGAAGGAAGATCATTAGCAGTGGCATTCAAGAAAAAATTCATGCCTCACAAGACAAGAGAGGTCTGATGAGGCAAATTCCTGAAGTGTTAGAACTCAAGTCTTCCTGACTCCCAGGACAATAGCATCTAATATACCATGTTTCCCATCAGCAGGAGAATATAGGCAAGAAGGAAAGGAAAGTGTCATCCCTCATAGTGCCCTGTTTTTATTCACCGTATTTATTCAGGCTATAAAAATAATACACATCTTCAGAGCATCAAAGACCTTTAGAATCTTGGATTTGAAAGGAACCTTCAAGGTAAATTGGTGGTCCAACCTCCCATACTATTAAGGAATCCCACTGCACCATCCCTAACAGGTGGTCACCCAGTCTCAGTTTAAGTATATCCAGTGAAAAAAGAACTTCACTACCTCACAAGGCAAGTGATCCCATTAGTTAGAAAATTCATCTTTCTATGTAGTCCCTATCTGACTCTTTATAGTTTCTACCCATTTCTCCTAGTTCTGCCCTTTGAGGATGAGTGGAATTAAGGCTCATTCCTTTTCTACATATAGTAGACCTTCAGCTCACACATTTTGACTAAGTTTTCTCTGCTTTGGGTTAAGTTTCCTGAGTTATTTCAGCTGTTCTGCCTATAGCTAACACATGTACCAGACTCTGAGCATTCCTGATTATCCCTATCTGCACACATTGTGATCCAGCCTCCACCCTAACCCCAAGCCACCTCCCAAACGAAATCTGATGCTAAGAATGAACCTGACTCCAGATGTGGCCTAAATAGGGTGAACAAAGATAGACAAGAAAGATTCTACTTCTACTAAGGTAGCTTATGGTTATTCTAAGCCTTGGGCATCAAGTTGAGAAAATTTCCATGAAGTGGAGAATCAAGGCAATGAAATAAGCATGACTCCATATAGTAAATTTCTAATTTGTAGGATTTCCTCATTGACTGACATTGATACATTCTGAATTGTAAAATGCAAATAAGATGCAAAAAACACAATCTATAGAGTGATTAGTGACAAAAGGGAGATAGAAAGGTCTAAAATAAAGTAGGAAGAGGGAGAGATGATTTTCAGCCTGGAGAATCCAGGGAAGTTTTCTTGGGAAGATTGATATCAAGGGAAAAGACTTTCACCAGGCAGAGAAGGGGAGGCCTGTGCTTAGAACATGGAAACAAGAGAGGTTAGGATGAGATCTGGGAACAATAGTAGGCAAATTGACAGGACCGAGAATGCATGAAGATGAGTAGGGTGAATTAAAGCTGAAAAGGGAGTTTGGAGTCAAGCTAAAGAAATCGATTTTATTTTCTAGGCCTTAGGGAGCTACTGAAGCTGTAGGGTTGAAGATTAGCAAGGAAGATAAAAGGACAAGGGTTTCCTTAGGGTAAGGCATTGATTTTTTTTTAAATGATGGATTATAGGGCAGAGCCTTAACAAGGAATTCTTGAGCCCAGGGTGAATTGGGGTGAATTCAGTGTTGGGTGAGAAGGCATGAAGCTCATCCACAAGGGTCACCTGCCTTGCAGGTGTAGTTATACTGATGGAAAGGATAGCCTGTCCCTGAGGGGATATGTACTGTGTTCCTTACCCAACCACCAGTCACCAATCTCTTGCAGTAGTCAGAGAAAGAGGTTTGAAGCAGAAAAGGTGTCAAATGGTGGGGGGGGGGGGTGTGGTCAGTGAGCCCTAGGAAAAACACATTGTAATGATGGGTCTTTGCCATTCCAAGAATAGATGAGGAAATACCTTATAAAGAGCAAACAACTGAAAATGACTGAACAAAACTGTATTTCATTAATTTAAAAACATTATCCTGATAAGTTTTTCATTGGCTTTAGCAGACTGACTGTCAAATACATTCCTGACTCAATAAATGATTAAGGAAACATTCTCTATCACTTTAAAAGTTTGCAAAGCATATTGCCCAGAGGATATAAACTGCTAGAGCTCTGGAAGCTTAAAACCAAAGCTTTCAGGGTGATGTGTATTAGCTCATCCTAGGATGTAGACACTATATACATTATTATCTTCATTTGGTTGTCCAGTTGTTTCAGTCATGTCCAACTGTTTGTGACCCCTTTTGGGCTTTTCTTGGCAAATATACTGGAGTGGTTTGCCATTTCCTTCTCAAGCTCATTTTACAGATGAGGAAACTGAGGCAAACAGTTAAGTGACTTGCCCAGGGTCACACAGCCTGAGGCCAGATTTGAAATGAGGAAGGTGTGTCTTCCTGATTTCAGGCCTGGGGCTCTATGCACTGTACTACCTAGCTGCCCACCCTCATTTTACTGATGAGGAAACAGAGGCTGGAAGAGGATTTGGCCAAGTTTCTACCCCTAATAAGTATCAGATGTACAATTTGAATTCAAATCTTCCCTAATTCTGCATCCAATGGTCTATTCTTTAGGTAATAATGCAGTTCCAAGAATAAGAAGTTTGTTTGTTTTTGTTTTTAGAGAGGGGAATTGCTGAGTTTGGAATCTTGGAAGGGGAGTGATTTTCATAAATAAGATTTGAGATGTCACCATCCCTGTAAATCACTGTAGTAGAATAGAGACAGAAGTCTTAGAAGCATCAGAAGCTAATGAACTAACAATTCAAGGGGTTAGAAGCCTATGCCAGAATAATGACAGGGGTTGGGGTGGGGAAGAAGTCTGAGCAAGAGATAATGAGGGCATAAACTGTAATGGTCACATTGAACTAGAAAGAAGAAAATGGATTCATGGTCAATTCCTCCCTTTGCCACTTATTAACTGTGTGACCTTAGGCAGATCACTTAATCCCTCTGTAAACTGAGCAGGTTAAACTAAATGATCCCAACCAGCCTTTATAGCTCTAAATCCGTGGTCTCTGACCTATAAATGTAAGAGGAATGTTAGCAGCAGAGCTGACAGGAAGAGAAAGAGAATGGGAGGGGGCAGACATGATAGCTGAATTTCAAGTCCAGGGACTTGAAAGTCAGAGATGCAATTCACATAGATAAAGAAGACATAATAGAGTGAGGGATGAGGTTTGGGAAGAGAATTGAGAGAGGAGAAAGGATAAATTTGGTTTATAGAAACAGGTGATAGTTGGCAAGAAATGGGTTTTTTTTCCTATTTCACATTTTGCTGGTCATTTCCCTAATATATTTAAGGGGTTCATGTGAGGAAAAGGTAAATAATACCTATGTCTAGGATCAACAGAGGAAAAAGGAAGAGGAGACCTGGCCAAGTAATCCCCTTATCTGTGAGTCTGTGCAGTTGCTGGCAGAAAGAAAAGAACAATTAGGGAAATAGGGGCCAAGCCCATTGATTAGCCATTCTTGTTTACAGAATTAGCCTCTCATGGTGCCAGCTCTGTGTTTCAAAATAAGACTTTGGGGTTTTGTCATTTTGACTTTCATTGTTTGATATGACAAATCAGCCAAGAGCCATTTCATTACATTTGCTTGGATTTTAAGCTCCTTGAAGACAGGTACTGCTTTTTCTCTAGTCCTTAGATCCTGATGCTCATGAAGTGTTTATTAAATTGGTGAGAATTATCAACAGATAACTGGAAACCATTGCTGCCTCAGGCCTGTGCCTGTCAAGAACACAGGTACAACCTTCTGTGCTTTGCTTACCTAAAGAGCATCTAATGACTATAGCTAACAATGATGTTGAATTTTCAGAGCACTTTGCAAGACAGCTACTAATTAATTATTCCTCACAGTTCCCTGGTGGATATGTTATTAATAGAGTTACTTAATAGCTCCTTTGTATTTTTTCCCTTTACAAAGTACTTAAGAGTCCAAGATTTGTTCCAGAAGGGGTATGGCCACCTGTATCATTCCCCTTGTGAAGCCTGGGGCATAGCCTCCATTGATTCCCTGAGACATGCCAGACAATGGGGTGTTCATAAAACTCCAATCTCCACCATTCATTTTCTGTCAGTTCCTGCCATGGGCTTTTAAGAACCAGGTGATAGTGATTATGTGTGAGGTGCTTTCTTAAATTTATCATTGTCTCCAGAGATCAAAGTCTGAAAAATTAATTGATTATACAACTACCCCTCTCTTTTTGCTTTTTAGTAGTTTTTACTTAGCAGGCATATAAAAGAAGTTTTATTCATCCTGATAACTGTATTAATTTTTTTTAAAACTATAGACTAAAGATACAGCACTCCTCCTCTGGCCCTAGTACTCTCTGAAGCCCCAGTATATATCCATGAAGAAAAATACCCAAGAATAATATATTAAAGAAAAAAGGAGTTCCAGAGGCACTCAGATTCCTAGGTGTGGCTGATAAAAAGAGTTCATCCTCTTTAGCCTTACCACCAACAAATAAAATGACATTATATTTCAAAATAGATATTCATAAAAGAGTAATAAAGGTACTGGTATGCACTGATGGAGTTTCCTTACCTCATTAATAAAATCACAGGTCTAATCCCTAACTTTATTGATAAAATCTTGGCATTATTTTAATACTGCCGAGGCTTATGGCTCTCTCTTGGACTTGAAGAAGTATGGGCTTCTGTTACCCACTGTCAGGCAGTAGAAGCACAGTGAAAGAGGCACCATTGTAGAGCTCAGTAATGCAGAGCTCCAGTTCAGCACCATCTTGTCCATTAGGGTCACCAGGTGATGGAGATTATCAACCAAAAGTAACCTTTGAGATCATGGAATCCAACCTCCTCACTTTAAGACAAGGCAACCACTAGAGACCTGAAGTGGAAGATGATAGGATTGAATTAGATAATCAGTAAAGTCCTCTCTTTCTAGATAAGTCAGGAAATCTATATATTGTCATTCCCTAGACGAGAGAGATTAAGTGACTTGTCCAAGATCACAGAGCTAGAATTTAGGGGAATCAGGTTGTCTCACTTTGGTCCCAGTGTTCTTTCCATTATGGCAGGTTACCTATCAATAACAACTCAATGTGAATGGAGTCATCTGGGGAAGAATGTCCTGGCTACAAGCAGTGTAGGAATATAAGTATATACTCAAAGACCATTTGTTAAGTTGCAGAGGAGCTGTGAGTTAGTAGAATGAGAAGAAAGACATACAAAATTACACAGCTTTGATTGAACAAATAAATGAAAAATATTAAGTGCCTACTATGTAACAGGCACCGTGCTAGGTGTTCAGGATTCAAATGCAAAAGTGAGACAATCCCTGCTTTACAGAAACTTGGATTCTAATTGTAGGATTCAACATATAGGGAAGTGGTGACCAGGGAACAAAGTTTTTAATCTGAGGAGTGAAAAGAATGGTGAGTGGAACCATAGACCCATCTATTTTAATACTCTTTCCAAAAGCAATGATAGCATTGATGAGACTGGGGGGAAGAAGAATGTACCCAGCATCAGGAGAGAAGGCAAAGTGCCACCATCGTACTGATGTGACTCAGAATGTTGGGCTAGCTAGATGTAGTGGGTTAGTATACTTTTACTCACTCAGCAGTTAGGACAGCACAGTCCGAGGGCAGGGTTCCATAGCTTAATGAATTACTTCTCATGGTAACGGGGGAGATACCATGCAATGATATGGAATTGTAAGATGTAGTACTTTTCATGGAAAATAGCAAGTGGACCAGTTTGACTGGCTCATACAATATGTGATGGGGAGTAATGCTTTATTACAACTTACCCAAGTCTGAAACAATTCCAGAAAAATAGTCTGAAAGATAATAGTGGAAAGAGCACTGACTTTGGAGCAAGCAATGGGGCTTCATCTCTTATCTCTGTCACCTATACATTTGGAACAGGCAAGTCACTTAACATCTCTGGTCCTTGTTGTAAAATGAATTTCATAAGAGATTCCTCATCTGTAAAATGAGGGTGTCATATCTATAAAGTGTAAAGCATTATGTTAAGACCCAGGGATACAAAAGTGAAGTGAGATGTAGTCTGTGCCATCAGATCTGATGGCCTAATTCATGTTAGGCTATGCTTTTAAAGCAATGCTAAATAAAATAAAATAAAATAAAAGACCTTAACTAAGATTATGTGAGTAGCATTGTGAACAAATATATCGGAGAAAGGAAAATCATACCATTATTGGATTATAGCTCGAGAGCTAGAAGGAACCCTTAGAGGTTGCCAAGTCCTTCCCTTTTATGAATTTAGAGAAATTATGTGACTTATAGCTAGGAAGTACCTTAAGCAGAATTTGAACCCAATGTCTTCTTGAAGCTTAGACCAAGTCTTTATTCACTATACCAAGCTGCCTCTTTGATCAGAGCATTAATTACCATAGTCCAATTGATTGGCAATGGGAGCCTGAACTAGGTTCAGTAAGAATGGAAAGAAGAAACAGATACAATAGATATTGTGGAGCTCAAATTCTTAGGACTTGACAATTTGTTGGATGTGGGGCTTGAGAGATAAAGAGGAATTGGAGATGTCTGTAAAGTTTTAACCCTGGATGCTTGGGAACATAGTGTGAGCCTTCAATATAAATAGGGAGGAGGGTGTGAGGTGGTGAGGGCATCCATCTGGAGCAAATAAACAGTTAAAAGTATGGAACTGGGACTCTAGAATGAGGTCAGGGACAGGGAGCATATGTTGGCATCAGCTGGTTAGAGGTGTTCATTGAAACCATCCAGCACATGAATTGAAATTCCTCTCTTCTAATGACTCAAAGAGCCCACACTAAACACCTTTCAGTGTAGCAAAGTGAGGCAAGAGGCAACCTGATTTGACCCTCTATTTTGATAAAAATTAAGCCATTGCCATTTTGTGACCAGCACCAGTGGCATCATCAGTTCAATTTTATCCAATCTAATTCTGCATACATTTATTAAACACCTATTTTGTGTAGGTCACAGATCTTTCACAAAAGTGCCAAAGTGTTTTTTTTGACAAATCATTTGGGTCACTTTGAGCTCATTATATAAAAAGTTGTGGGTTTGCATGAACCAGTGTGAAAATATGCCATGAACATCAGCTTGCAGACTCTGTATCCTTGCTTTCCTCTATTTCATTCTCTTCTTTAAAAAGAAAAAAAAAGCATTTCCTCATTTATTTTTTTCCTTCAAACTAATCCATAGCTTGCTTTTATTCCTCAAGTTGTGCTTATTTGTTCTGTGATGAGCTTTTGCTCCTAACCTGCATGTAGAACTTCAACACACATTAAGATGATCAGGAGATGTCTCTCCTCGTCCTTCCTTAAAGAGAGAACGCACCGCTGGCTTTGTGCTGCCTGTCATCCCACCACCGCAGAGAGTGCAGACTGCATTTAGAATTGTTCAGTAGAGAGCCATCCCTGAAATAACTGTCTTGTGTCTTGTCAGAATTCCTAAGCGTTGATTTTCCTTGCTGTGTGAATGCTCTACTCTTCTCTTTTCTCCTCCATCCCCTAACTTTCCCTGTTTAACAGCAGACAAACCCAGGGAGTACTGAATGAATCGGATGATCCCGAAACAGGCTGTCTAATTGATAACAAGCCAACTTCTCGTCACTTCTATCCCGTCGCCTTGCTGCTTGTCAGCTCACATCTGCTGGTTGTGTGGCTCATTTTAAGTCTTGCTTTATTACTAGCCAAATATCAATAAGTTTCACTTTTCTGTTCCTTTATTTTCTACAAATGGCAACAAACTTTAAATTGAGGAGGGGTGGGGGGATCCTGTGATATTTCTACACTTTCAGATCCACAGAATTTAAAATACAAATGTTTAAATTGTACAGTGTTGGTTTTTTGTTTGTTTTATTTTCTTAAAAATCTAAGAAGTACTATGCATTCAGTGAATTGTTAGCTCTTTTTTGTTCCTGGAGAGATTTTTTTTCCCATTGTTCATTAGCCCAAAAGGAAAAAAAAATAGCTAAATTAATGTCTTGTAAATAAGACAAAAAGCAGGATCCTGAAAGCTTGAAGATCCAAGCCTCCTTTTCCTCTTCCAATCAAATGAATTTAAAGAAACTGAAACTGATTTTGCACAACACAGTTGAACTCTGAAACAGGTCCTATTGATGTGGGAGTGTGTAGCATTAATTTTCGTTGTGCTACCTTCATCGTTGTCTTCAGCTGACTGGCCAGTCCTTCTGTTTGATTTCCCCTATTGGTTGGTCACACCATTACTTTGCTGCAACTAACCCTCTTCTGTCAAGTAACCCTAAGGAGACAAAACTGAGTTCTGTTTTTGTGATTGAATTTATCTGTTTGTTACTGTTGTTTTCATTGATTTCTTTTCTGAGACACTTTTCTATTCTTTTTAACACGGTCTTGCTTGTGTCTTAATGCGCCATTTTCAGCATTTGTGACTTTTGTACTGTCTGTGAACAAGCCCCCCTCCCTTTATAAAGCAGACACTTGGATCAGGCTGTTTGGAAAGCCACGTTCACTTTTTCATTGCACAGCTTAACATACCGAAATCAACTGGAGATAAAACTTTCCTTTAGAAAATCTATTGGGCCAGACTTAATCAATGCCTTATTCCTAGAACCTGCATCTTTAGGGCTACATAGAGATATTAATGTGTTTTTAAAAGTCTGAGAAATTAATTTGTGGGAAAAAAGATATATAAAAGGCAGATATATTTCTGAAACTAAAGTAAAGGTGTATTGTGGAGTCAATTATATTAAAAAAGTCTATTAAAACTTAAATATATGTTAAGGGCAAAGAATTTAATCATCTCTTTCTGAGGGCAATAATGGTATTGGGCCTGGCCTTGGATTTAATTTTGTAAGATGTATCATCACTTGTGGGGAAAAACAAAAACAGCAAATGTAGAGTTGAATCTTTGTTATTTTTACTTGGACTGTTGCTGCAACTCTGCATTGAACAAATAAAAACCATATTTCTTTATCTGTGTTTCATGAAGTTGTACTTTTTCCCTTTTACCAGAGAAGGATGCCGCATAGAGAATGTTATGAAGAATATCAAATGCAGAAAATATGCATTCAACATGCTACAACTGATGGCTTTCCCCAAGTACTACAGACCTCCTGAGGGGACATACGGAAAAGCTGACTCATAAGCTTCCCCCAATGTAAACAGGAACACAAATGTGTCTCAACTGCATAATATACACTTTTTTTGGTCATTAATGGGGGACATGTGCACAAATCTAGAAATTACTTGAATTAGTTATCAATACAATAAGTATTAAGGTGAACTAAGAACTGTTGGCAATTATTCTGGGGATTGGGGGGCGGGGAACGATGTATTATACAGTCTGCTTTCTCCAATCTCTGCATACAAGAATGTCCTAAGATTCAAGGCATTAGTTTTGACTCACTGTTCAGCATCCATTCAGGAGGTCTCTGCTTTGGAAACATGGTATTTGAATGAGAAATTTTCAGAAAAATTGACGAATTTGCAACAAGAGGTACTCATTATGTCATCGAAAAACTCCATGAGAGTCTAACTTCTGGTAAAAAGGACTCACTGTCTCATCCTGGGGTGCTATGAGAAAGCTGCTGCCTAGGCCCTCTGAGAAGTACCTTCTGTCCCAAAATGGGTAAAGACACACTGCTATTAAAACAGAAAAATACTTCCACAGAAATGTTCTCTAGAAGGTGAATACCTGGTTCAAACACTCCCTAAGATATCTCTCAGTGGCCTGTGTATAGTATAGAATATATAGCCTTCACACAAGAGGTAAGAGCAACAATAACACTCAAATGGGACATCTGTAACTGGACCCGTTTTGCTCCTGGGGAAGACAGCTTCAAGCAAATAGCAAAAAGCATGACATTGGGGGAAGTGACTGCCCCTACAGGTCAAATTACTCACTGTGCCTATGCAAAATAAATGACTAGTCTCCAAAGGAGCTAGCTAACCAAAACCAAACAAACAAACCAAACCTGCCCCCCATCAAAAAAAAAAAAAAAAACAGCAACAACAACAGAATAAAACAAACAAACAATAAAATAAACAAACATCTAGGGTTTGATTAGAGGGGAGCTCTAATCTTGTAGCTTCCTATTTTCCCTCATTGTTGGTGCTTCATACATGCCTAACTCAGATGTTTCTCCTTCCTCAAAGACTATAAACAAGGTAGTTGACTTCAAACCACCCTGCACTAGTCAGAGCTACAATGACCCTAAGGGGAGGAGCAGGAAACCTCTTTGGTGTCAGGATCCACTTTGGCAGTCCAGTGGAGCCTACAGACTCATTTCCAAGATGAGCATTTTTACATGCACAAAATAAAACACATGGGATTACAAAGGAAGCAACTATAGGGAGATACAGTTGTCTAGACATTTGAAAAAGCAAGTTCACAGACCCACAGTTAAGAACGCCTTGATTTAGAACCAGAGTGGACTTTTTTTCCAATTGAAACTTCAAGGAAAGTTTAATCTAGGTAGCCTGATGTTACCCAAATGGAAAATTCCCAAGAAACTGATCTCTTCTAGGGTCTTGGATTCAGTGAAAGCTATTAAATATGAACAAAGTACCTCCAACTGCCTCTTAGAAACCTTGATAGTAGGTTACTAAGAATGTGCTATAAATGTATAAATTATATATACTATAGAAAATACAGGGTATTTGTATGATAGAGGTAAACACATAGGAATGTGCCTTTTTAGACATGGGTAATGTTTTCTATAAGATAATCTGAAACAGTTTTCATTTTCATCTGTGTATCAAAACATTTTTTGATCTAAGGGAAGCTAACAATTCAAAGGCTCCTTCAGATGGAAAGAATTTTAGATGATGCATTTTGTCCAACTCAACACATTAAAGAGCATTGAGTTCTATATTTTTTAGGTAAAAACTGAGCCCCAGGGAGGTTAAATCAGGTGGCGGAGCTTGGGTTATTCATCCAAGCTTACAGTGTCAAAGCTGTGACTACAGTTTAGTCCTCATGACTCTGAGTCTGTTGCTGGAAGCTGCTCCTCTGCCATGAGCTCATAGAAAGGTTGAGAAAAGAGCATCAGTCTTTTTAGGGGAGCAAGCCATTGTGGTTGAGCCTGAGGCCCAGATTCCAACAAGTTAAAAAAAACAAAGCTTATTTATTGACATTCTTTTATTTGAAGTTACCCTGTTCCGCAGAAATGTATGCTTCATAGAGGGTTAGTCTTTAGAACTGGGCACATCCTAAGGACTTATCAGATAGAAATATCCAAGGTTAATATACATTAATTGTGGACTCTGCCAATTTTCTTGTATCATGGACATTTTTGCCAACCTGGTAAAGCTTACAGAATAATCTTTCCCTGAATAATCTTTAAAACAAAATGTATAGTTGCAAAGGAAACCAATTATATAGAAGTATAATTATTAAAATTTTTAAAACCAAGTTCACAAACACCAGGTTAAGAACATCATTTGGGGGGGCTTTTCAGTTGAAATACATATCATATTTAGGATCATGGAAGATCAAGGTGTCTAATTCTCTTATCTTCCCCTATAAATCTGTCTGACTCTTCAGTGAACATTTATTAGCTTTTTAAGCTTTTGAGCCAAGCATCAGTACCACTTAATATTTTGGCTTATGAGCTGAAGCATTGTAAAAACATTAGAGCTTCATCCCTCAAGTCCGTTTGCTAGACTGATTGTGCTTACCATCTACTGGGCAGTCTTCCAACAGGAAGCCACTAGGACTCCATGTCTATTGATTGAAGCCCCCAGAGTTCCCTGATATTGGCTGCCTTTCAATGGTGTCAAGCCACTGTATTGACGGGAATATTCCAGTGGATGAGATGGCAGTTCCATGAACTTATAGGAACATCTGTGGCAGCACATCTCTGCATTGTGGTATGGTATAAATCCATATAAATGTTTTCAGTTATTCAGCTATTCCTATGCTCATGGATTTAAAAAAAAGATAAAATGAATTGATATAATGGATTGATATAATACATTAGATGCTTATAAAAACTCTAGTTTCTCAATATGTTCTAGTGCCATGCTCAAAGAAGCAAACTGTGGTCCAAAGTTGAAAAGACCTCCATCTATTTAATATATTATTGATTATCCAATACATTGTCATATTCCCCTTTTAGAAAGTGAAATATGTGTTTGACATGGGGATGGAAGAGAAAATCCCTGATTTGCTTTCTTATTTGCCCAGACCTATGTTTTCATTAGTGTGAGGAAGTCCCTGGTCTGGAAATTCTCTTCAACAATGCAGATCAATGCAACGTGTAATCAGTTGTCTGGGACACTAGGAGGTTTAGTGACTTTGCTATGATTCCATTATTAGTTAATATGCTAAAAGGCAGATCTTGAACTCTCCTCTTCTTGATCACTCTATCTTCTAAGCCATGCTATTTGACCTGATAAACCATGTTTAATACTTTAATACTCTGAAAGGAAATTTATTTTTCATTAAATTATTATTTCCTACTTCAGTTCATCAATACTACTTCAGTAGTCTCCAAACAGCCATAAGTCTCATTATTCTATATAGCCTTCAGACTTTTATTACTGTAGAATCTTATTATTTCCTTTACATCATAGGAAAGTTGGGTGCCTTTCTATATTTATGCTCAGACCAAATGTGAGCACATTTTTTTGAAGTAGAGTTTATCATAAAAATTCACATTTAGTTCCAACAAGGATTTTCTCCCACTGCTGACAAACATTTCAAAACATATCTCAGAAAACCATTTTTCCCTCTTTCTTTGATTCCACAGGCATTCTCCAACCTGTCCCTGTAGGTTTTTTTTTTTAAGTCAAAGAGGAAATATCAAGCAAAATATTGTGCGGTGATTTTTTTAAGCTTCCATTTTAAAGGTATAATACTTTCTTAGTCCAATATTTGTACTGCAGGAATCATAGGACTCTAGAATTGTAGCTTGAGAGCTGGAAGGATAAAGAGATCATAAATTAGAGCTCATTCTATAGATATTGAAACTGAGATGAAGTAACTTGTCTGAGGACACACAAGCAGCAAGAATAAGAACTCAAACCCAGTACCTCTGACTCCAAATTTGACATTCCTTCCACCATACCAATGGATGGAATAATCATATAATGCCATACTTGGCCTATGATGTGTCTCTACCCTTACCATACCACAGTTCCCAGAAAATACTGGTTAATTCAGCCCTGATTATCTAAAAGGAGTTAGAAAAAGTATAATAGAGAGCAGAACTTTATATATGATCAATTCAGACACAATCAAGAAGTTTGGTTTTTGGTTTTGGTTTTCTGGAAACTCCCCCTTTGAACAGTCAAACATGCCAGTTTGAACCAGGTGTTGCACTGTAACCAAGTATAGAGTGCATTTGCATTACATCCAAACCGTATGTGGGCTTGCTTTCATTGACCATGTCAACAACCAAAATAACCAATTGATTTAGTCAAATAACGTAGTTAAAACTGTCCTTTGATCAAATTGACAAGAATCAGAGAATCTCATCATGAGATTCAATGAACAAATGTCTCATCTTGAGCTTAATTTCTATGGGTGTCCTTCTTCTCACAAGTCAATCATTTTGTATAAAATGAAACTTAAGTTACCAATAAAAGTCACTATACATTAATACATAAAACTATTATTGTAAATGAGAAGTCAACCTTTTGGTTTGATTTTAACGATAAAGAAGCTGAAGAACAGCCAAGACAAAGTTATGAATATAGTCTTTCTTCCATAGTTCAGATCATTTCCTAGTTTTAGTAGATGTTCAATGCCATTTTAGACGTTCATGTCACTTTTCATGGTGTAGGGGATAATACTGTAGTCCTAAGAGTCAAGAAGAGCTGAGTTCAAGCCTTGCCTCAGAACACTTACTGGCTGTGTGACCCTGGGCAAGTCACTTAAACCTGTTTGCCTCAGCTTCCTTATCTGTAAAATGAGATGGAAAAGGAAATGGAAAATCATCCCAATGTCTTTGCCAAGAAAACCCCAAATGGGGTCCCAAAGAGTCAGACAAGATTGAATGACTAAACAACAATAATGACCCTGAACAAATCATTTCATTGCTGTAGGCCTTAGTGTCCTTCATGAAAGGTTTGAACTGAAAGACCTTTTAGGTCCCTCATGGGTTCTAATCAATGATCTTTCGAATCTAGGATCCCAAGTAGCAAAATACTATGAATGATCTAAAACAGTATATTATATGTGAATGCGCATGCACGCATGCACACACACACACACACACATCAAATAGCAGCTCTTTTAAAATTACTTCAAACTTAGCAGTTCCTTTGAATGGAACAGGGCTTTTTTATGTGATTCTTGATCCTGTTTTAATGATTTCCATTAGGAAAAAAATGCCTATGACTAATATTAATGTTTGATTACCCTTCATGATCATGCCGTAGAGAAAACTGGGAACATTTCCCAATTTTGGCTCTCAAAAAATGTCATAATGAAGTTTTAGCAACTAGAATGAGCATGCTACACATGAACAAGGAAACAGAAAGGAAAAAAAGACTCCCTGCACTGTCTTGGGGGTGTGAATTTTTTATTATATTAGCCTCCTTAGCATTTGCTACAAGTTTGGGGAAAAAATAATGTACTAGGGCTGCCCAGCCTCTAAGAAATAAGAGATCAATCGCTGCTCAAACTGTTAGTTTAAGCAAATTAAACTCTGGCAATCTGCTAAATCACCCCAGATGTTGTAGGTGCCTGATTTCCAAGAAGTGCAGGGTCTCATTTGTTTAGCTCAATAGATGTGGTGTCTTTTGTAATCTCTGAGGAAATAAATTAACTTTTATCACTGGGTTTAAAATCTAGTTGGAGAAAACTGTGATCGGCAGTTACCCAGTAAGGCAAACATGTTGAGCACAAGGCATACCTAATATCTGGGAGGTTTAAAATAATTACAGACTACAGAAAAGGATGATTTGCTGTGATATGTGTAGTGGGCAGACAGTTCTGAAATGATTTCACTTCTCTGAGGCATATCCATAACCCAAACAAGCCAGGCATCTTCCATATTGATGCTTCTAGGTTTTCTAAAGGGGATTACGAGAGCACAAACTATAGGGATTTTGTCTTTTCTCCTTTTGGCAGTTATTAATGGGAGCTTTGTGTCCAAACAGGTGATACCAATAAGGACAAAGCCTTATGAAATAGGGAAAGTGAATGTTTAAGGTGAATGATGAGAGAACCATTAAAGCAAACATTTTGGAAGTTTGAGGTTTAACTATACACTTGTAGAACATGACAACCATTCTTTGAATTTTGTTATCCAAGAAGATGCAGATGGGTGCCTAAAGCATTTCCATTCTGAAAAAAAAATAAATTGTTTCTGTCTAGGCATATATGCCTATGCTATATTCTATGCATAGATATAAAATACAGGCAAGCATATGGAAAATGTAGAAATGGTACAAAATAGCAACCGTCATATTTCCCTATATAATCACTTTCCCTGAATATGAAAAAGAAGAAATTACCCTATAAAAGGTTAGAATTTAACATATAGAAAGATGTAAGAGAGCTCTGGTAATACTTAGGAGCAATAACCAGAAAAAAAAAACCTAGAAAGAGCCAGTAGAAGGCATTCCTGATGGTGGTATGAGCTAGATCCAGCTTTAGAGGTCTGCCTATGAGCGAGTTGGGTTCTTTAAGACAGAGGATGACCTTTTCAGGCCGACAGTCTGTCAGATAATCAACCATGGTGCCTTTTGAGCAAAAAAGATTCACAGTCACTCTATGAATCTAACTTACTCTCAGAAACTAAGTCCCTCACTAACAGGATCCATTTATATTGGTCTCTGATTCGTGGCCTTGTACATGTCAATAGACTGGGATTTAGGGTTTACATCAATTTCTTTAAATTTACTTCATTGCCAACATTAGTCTTGCATTAATTTTGTAATCCCAAGTAATACTGTACATTGAGGATGCTATTTTGTAGGAGAGTGTAGATACCCCTTCACCAGGATCATGTCATTCATCAGTGTCCCCTTTCCATGTTATGTACACAACCTTATGTACGTATGTACTCTGGATGGATATTTTGTTACTTCTTATTTTGCCTTATACCTACTTTTCTCATTCTTGTGGTACTATCCAAAAGGCTGCTTTGGCCCTTTTTATCCCTTTGGGTTATCTATCTATTCCAGTTGAACTGACAATGTGTATTTCTTCCTTAGAGAATGATGCACAAATACTTAGGCCAGCTCCTTCTCAATAATATTTTACAAACTCTTATTTTTTTTTGTTTTATTCTGTGTAAGCCATATTCATTGTACACTGTGTGTATATTTTTGTTTAAATAAATGTGACTTTTATTTTTTACGTTTCTGACTTTTTTTCCTCTATTTTCAAATGCACCATTTCTTTCTCCATTTTCATCAAAGTAGCATGGGAGGTGTCTCAAAAGTCTAAGTACAGTTTTAAGCTATTAAAGTATATAGCTAATTAAAGATATTAAAAGTTAAAATTGCACTAAAACTTTTGAGATGCCCTGTCTCTAGGGGTTATCTAGCCTTAGGTTATCTAACTTAAGAAAATGAGTCATAGCAATGCCTTAAGATGTATAAACTACTTTTCAAGGCCAGCCTACAGTTGATTTTAGGTTAAAATAGGACATTCTGCATTTAGTAAGAGAATGTTCCTTTATCTTTTTATTTAGTGTCTATGAAGAGGTATTAAAAGATTCAGTTCCATTCCACATTGGTTAAGTATCTGCTCTATGCCAGGCATTTCTAGGTACTTAGGCTGCAAAGACAACAATGAAAAATAGTCTCTGCCCTCAAGGTACTAATACTGTACTTTAAGAACATGCTTCCAGGGGCGGCTAGGTGGCGCAGTGAGTAAGAGCGCTGGCCTCGGAGTTGGGATGACCCGAGATTGAATTCAGCCTCAGAAAATGAGCACCCACACATAAATAATGACTAGCTGTGTAACCTTGAGCAAGTTATTTAACCACAATTGCTTATAAAAAAAAAAGAACATGCTTCCATAACCTTGACATTCATTCATTCAGCAAATATAAAGACAAAATTCATTTATTTGACACACACACGGTCAAAAATTATTCAACAAATTTTATGCTGAATCTTCCCATTCATTTGCAATGTAAGGACTTCATGGAAAGTATTTAATAACTACAATATTATTGCACAAATAGCTGGTAGGTTATTTGGCCCTGGTCAGTTGGATAGTTTATTCATTAGAGTGTATCAATGGTAGACATTGACAAGAGTAGCCACATTTCCAAAAGGTGACATCTGACCTTGATTCCAATGGAAGAATGGAAGCTGCACTTAGCCCTGTCATTCCCCTTGAGATAAAGATGTCATAAGTGTATCTTTCAAAAACAGCTTGAATTTTACTCACACTTGCATCTTATGAGGCTTTTCTGATATGAGGGCTTTTTGAAAGTTCTACACTTGACTATCTTTATCTTCCTACAGTATGGAAAGTCACTTTACCAGGGTTTGGATGAAATACAATAAGCTTCATCAAGATAATGTCAGGTGTTTCCCAGTGATCATTCCACTGTGGCAGAAGGACCCCTCTGGCAGTTTTATATTTCAGAGTATACATCATTCAAAGAGGTTGGAAAATTTTTCCCAACTCCACAAGGGAGAGGCAAATCTCAGAGTCAGGTTCATAGGGGGGATAAGGGATGTCCTAACTCAGCCACATCAAGTTTTCTGGACACTGCTGGGATTTGCCTACTTCTTCTGTACCCCTTCCCACCTACTCCTTCCCTTGAAGAATGAGTGCCAGTGCCCTGTAATGTGTAATTAAAGTGGGTAATCAAGGCAATTGAATGGCTAATTCAAACCTATATATTAATACTGGCATTCTGGGATTTAGGGCTTTATTATCCAATTAATTGACTTCTTTATTTAGACATAAAAATATAACTTTATATTGAGATATATATTCACATGTATAAATATATGTTTATATAGTTAATTATACATTGATATGCATTATATATTGATGCAATTAACAATTTATTGATATAAAATTATCAAGTATAATAATAGCAAGTGGAAGTAATAGATCACTCATCAAGAAGTCACTTTAGGATGAAGTAGAAATACTGTTGTTGTTTTAAATAGACACAAGAACCTAAAAAGTATAACAGCTTAGGGCAAATTAGTTTTGAGGCAAATAACTCCTTATAAACAATATTCATTTATTACAAAACAGTACAGTAAGTAGTGATTATAATAATTACCCTACCCATCAAGTAAAAATGCAGCTATGTTCAGTTAATGTTTGGAAAACTATGTTTAAGAAAACTGGAAAGTGAGGAACCAATGTTAGAAGAATCCTCTCCAAAATAGTTAAAATAAAGTTTTGACATTTCAAAGCGCAAGTTTCCATTTCCTAGACATGTGAGGAGCATCCCATTCCCTACTGGTAGTATATAAGATGTGTTACTACACTTTTAGTTGAATGTCAGAAAATATCAATATTATTTCAAAAGACTTAGGTTTTTACGGTTAACAAATCTTATAAAAATCCCATGAAACAAGTATCATTCTCATACACATACACACACAGATATACACATAGGGAAACTAGGATGGGGGTACAAGATGTAGAACAACTTGCCCAGGTCACATGGCTAGCAAAGAGTAGAGCCAGGACTTTTTTCCAGAAGGATTATATTGAAAATAAAGGACTGTTCCAGTCAGATGACTTGGATTTGATTTCTATATGAACTCTCACAAATCAATGAATGGTTCTGGGTACTAGTGTCATCTTTAAAGTGAGAAAGACAATGTCTATGGCCCCTTCTGGCTCTGACATTCTGTGAACTGTCATTCAGACTTCAAGTCGAGGCCTCCTTCCATCGCTCCATTTTCACAACTGTTGACTGAAGAGTTGTGAACAAAATTTTAAAATGACGATCTCTTATAGAAAGTGACAAGCATTGCTTGGAGCACATGACTATAGTCTAAAGTAACCTGGTATATTAGATAATAAAATCGTCAGGTAATAAATGTTTCTGATCTCACCAAGTTGTCATCTCTCTATTTATAGAAATGGAGGAAAGCGTATAATATTAAAACAACATTCTTACCTAGGATATGAGGAGAGTGGGCAAATATAAATGTAAAATTAAAATTTGTTAAAACCACAAAAACTTAAGAACTGTGCTTAATTTTGTGAATGTGAATATATATGGGTATAAAGTAATTCTAGAGAACTAAGCTGGATCATACTCTATAATGACAAAAGAAATAATTGAAAAGATAATTTAGATAAAAAAATCGAACAATCATACTTGAACATAAATGGATTGAATTCCCCAACGAAAATAAAATGTGTATAGAAGGTATTAAAACTACAACCCAATGTGCTGCCTGCTAAAAATACTTCAGCTGACACATTAAAATAAGGAATTCTATTCATAATATTGGACATAACTGAATCCAAAGTAGAAATTATTAATTGCAAAAACCATGGGAACTGCATAATTAAAGAAACCATATACAGTGAGCAATTATCAATAATAAACATAACCTAATGTCACAGTAAATATATTTTGATAGGAAAAGATAACTGCTTTGCAAAAAGATTTCAACAGAAAAACAAAATTAGTTCTAAGACTTCAATGTTTTATTCATTAAATATGACAAAATCAATTAGATAGAACAGGTATTAACTTTTAGACTTGAACAGAATGCAGGAAAAATGTATTTAAACACTATATGAAAAGCACTGCATAAGGGTAGTTGAAATTTTAGTTTTCATTCAAATGCTTGTGGAGCATAGTAAAAATTGGCATGCCCTTGGGTGAGGCTATTAACTTGAAATTAATGAATGTTTTATTTGTAATATTTTAACAAATTTATTTCAATATAATTGATCTATTTCTTAATCAAACATTATTTTAAGTATCTAAAAACATTACTTTGAGATGGAGTTCATAGATTTTACCAGAATGCTAAATGAGTCTATGACACAAAAAGCTTAAAAATCTCTGCTCTAGAGCATAAAAATGTATAATGAAATTGATAAAGGCAGAAACTTTAGATATTATCATTGTAGATGCAAAAAGAAAAGTAAAAATGACCAGTAGAAGTAGGTTAAGATAAAGACTAAGAACAAGAAATGCTAAATAATGTTTTATCAAAGACCAAAATAGTTAAAATTATATTAAAGATAATAAGAATATACTACATATCAGTACTTATGTGATGTTGCTAGAACAGCACAAAGAAGCAAAAGTATCTGAATATTAACAAAAGACAAAAGAAGAAGACTAGAATGGATATAAGCATTTATTAAGTGCTTATTATGTATCTGGTGCCTTGCTAAGCACTTTACAAATGTCAACATACAAATAATCTTATCTTCACAGCAACCCTTCAGAGTAGGTTCTACTATTATCTTCATTTTGTAGTTGAAGTGATTGAGGCAGACAGAGTATAAGTGACTTGTCCAGGGTTACACAGTAACTGTCCTGAGGTCACTTTTGAATTCAGGTCTTCCTGATTCTATCCCAGTACTGTCTTCACTGTGTCACTTAGATTCCTCTACCTAACGTTTACACAATACTTTAAAGCTGACTGAATATTTTATATCTTTTATCTCTTTGGATCTTCATTTGTTCTTCATAATAATGCTGGGAGTTTTCACTTTGACATTAATCATTATCCTGGGAGGTAGGGGCTATTATTTCCACTTTACAGAAGGAAACTGAGGCTATTTCACTAGTGTTATGTATAAAGCAAGAAAGCATTAAAATTAAAGAAGAATTCAACACACACACACACACACACACACACACACACACACACACACACACCCATTATGGGAATGGGAATCTAAAGATCTTCCCTGCCCCTAGACTGTTTGATAGGCTTAAGTGACTCTGAGAACCTTCCCAGATTTAAAAATATACTCTGCCCCCTAATAGGCTGAATGTGGTCACCTGGCACCTGTGACAGGAGGCTTGTTTTTCAGGAATGCCCACACCTTCATACTTTGTGATTGGGCAGTGGGTCAAGATGGTTGTGACATTTTCTGAGCCAGGAGAAGGCTACATATACCTTGATGTGAGGTTTTGCTTTGGGGCTCACTTTGAGAAAAGTTGTGTAATTTGACCAGGAGAGACTCTGGGTAGCCATTGAGCCCCCTGGCTTTGAAAACCCAAATGTTAGCGCTTCCCTCTCTGGTAACTGACTAGGTATGAATATAATGGTCAGACAGTTTGAAGCCTGTTTGCTGATCTGTTTCTCTGTCTGCTTGTAACTTCTGCTTGCAACTTGTTTGTATTCTTTGAAGTTCAGGGTGCTGACCTTTTCCCCCTGAACTAGGTAAATGATACATGTTTGATTAAAGCAAGATTGTTAACCCATTTTGAGTTGCTTTCCTTTAGAAAAGCAGATCTGTTTTAGAAAAGCAAACCTGTGTTGACAGCCATCCTGGGTATGCTAGTGTGCTTATTCCTATACCACCCCCCCCAAAAAAAACAACCTTATAGAATTTATAGAAAATAAAGTGTGTCATTTTAAAGTAAAAAAAATTAGATTAACTTTAGCAAATTTAATAAAAAACAATAAAGAAAGAGCATAATGCCAATTTTTAAAATAAACATATCATAATGTACTTAGAGGAAATAGAGAAATTATTATCACAAGCTCTTATAGGCCAACACAACTCAGAATATAAAGTAATCAGATGATTTTTGTCAAAATACAAAATATCCCAAATTTTAAAATAAGATTCTGATACCCTAAATCAATGAAAGTTAGAGAAATTAAGTAGGTCAACAATGGGATGCAAACAAATCCAGATCAGATAGTGCCTTCTATTTGGCCTTTAAAATAAAAATAACTATCCTCAGCTCTTTGAATAAGTAGAGAAAGTTGAAATTATACAATTTTCTCTATAATACAAACATGTTCCTAATCCCAAACCAGAAAAACATGATAGAGAATGAGAATTTACAGACCAAAATGATCAATGAATGTTGATGCATATGTGTTAAATAAAATAATGGAAAGTGAAAACATAAACCCATTGAGATCAGAAATGGGTGTATTTCTTGTATTCATTTCCTCAAGTGATTAACATTGTATAGTAAATGCTTAATAAATACTTATTGATGGGGCAGCTAGGTGGCATAGTGAATAAAGCACTGGCTCTGGAGTAAGGAGGACCTAAGTTCAAATGTGGCCTCAGACACTTAATATTTACTAGCTTGTGACCTTGGGCAAGTCACTTAACCCCAATTGCCCTTCCTTCCCCTCTTCAAAAAAAAACAAAAACAAAAACAAAAATTAAAAAAATACTTATTGATCGAAATAGATAGATATGTTGATATATAAAAACCAGATCCATTTTATAGGAATTGGATTGATATCAATATTTCAAAGATAATTTAATGTTATGAAATAATTTCCATAATAAATAAATTTAATAATAAAAACACAGTTATTTGTTTGTATCACTAGATATAGGCACTGAGAAAAATGCAACATGTTTTTATATTTTAGTAATACAGAAATGAATTTAGCAATCTCCTATTTGTTAAACCCTCATAAACTGTGGAGAAAATATTTACTGTTCAATAAAAAATGTTAGAATAATTGGATAGACCTTGACAAAAAAAATAGAAACAGTCTCACATCTCACACTATTTACCTCAATAAATTTCAAATGGATTCATGGTCTAATACATTTAATTTACAACTATATTAGAGAATAATGGAATGTAATATCTTTCTCAACCATGTAGAGGAGACAAATTCTTAACCAAGTGTGATGTAAAAGAAAATTTAAGATACAAATTAACAAATTAAATGACATTTTAAAAAAATGATGGGAAAAATTCTTACAGAAAATATGTCTAGTCAAAAATTAACATCTAAAATCTATAAAAATTTGTGGTAATTTATCAGGATGGCAGTCATTTTCTAATATTTAAGTGGGCAAAGTGTATGAACAGGTACTCCTTAATAAACACAGATGATTGTTTACTACATGAAAACTTTAGAAAGGAATCAAACTCCCTAATAATCAGGTAAATGTAAATTACAACTGAAATACTGTCTTAAAACCTTTAAATTAGCAGATAGTAAAAGAAGATAAAAATTAAATGCTGATGCAGCTGTGGAAAAATAGTCATACTGATACACATCAGTGGAACTCAAAATCTGTTCACTCATTTTGGAAAACAACATAGAATTATATAATAAGAGTTACTAAGGTGTTCTTACCTTTGACCAAAAGCACCCACTCTTCAGAGCATGCCCTCCAGAGGTTATAGGAAGTATAGAAATGACATCAGTATAAAAACATTCTTGGTAATAGGCAATAGGCAAGGTACAGATGAGGAAACTCCTTTTGCTCATGAAGACTGGTACCTTCCTTTCGATTTATGATCTTAGAGACTTGACTTGTGTGCTGAGGGTTTGCCCAAGGGAACACAGTATGTATGAGAGACATTTAGTTCTGGTTAGAACATTCCTGGTTCTGGGGGTGATCCTAGTCACTATGCAACATTTTCATCCCTTACTAATAAAATTTGTGATAGTAAAAAACAAAAATAATGATATATAGTTGTTGGGGAATGTTTGAAGAAATTTTCATATACAAATATGATGGAATAATTTTACATGATAAGAAATAAGCAATTATAAAAATCTGAAGAAATATCTGAACAAAATTCTCTCAATACATATTAATTGAGCACCTACTATGTGGGAAGTCTCATGTATAGTGATGTATAGTGAAAAGAGCAGACAGAAAAGAACAATACACAGAATTACTACAATAAACATGAAGTATGTAAATAATACAGCTACAAAACTCAGATAAAAACAGAAAAGTGTGGGGGCAGCTAGGTGGCGCAGTGAGTAAGAGCACCGGCCTTAGAGTTGGGATGACCCGAGATCGAATCCGGCCTCAGAAAATGAGCGCCCACACATAAATAATGACTAGCCGTGTAACCTTGAGCAAGTTATTTAACCCCAATTGCTTTAAAAAAAAAAAAAAAACAGAAAAGTGTGAAAGGAATAAAAAAATAGGATAAAAATATGATTAGGTTATGCCATTATTAAAATTAATAAAATTAAACATCTTTTGTTTGCTGTGTGAAAATACTTTTATAGTTGCACTTAAAATTATTATTTTGTTTTCTTTGTTTTTTCTTATTTACATAAAATTGTTAGCACTCATTAATAGACATTAAAATAAAATTTATTTTGGAAAAGTAATAAAAATGAGAGCGTAGAAAACATTCAAAAGAGGTTAGCAATGATTTTTATTTTATTTTATTTTTTACCATTTACATAGAGCTGAGTTTTCTCTGTACCAAGCCAATTTGTTTAGGTGGTTATTTAACCCATAACCTTAGTTGCTATAATCTAACCACAGAAATCAAAGTGAATGAGAAAACCCCAATTCATATCTGCTTCTGTCCCTGGGCAAGTAACTGAAGTTTTCTGTGCTTGACTTGTCTTCCAGCTCAAAATCTATGATCCTATAAGTTTTCCACCAAAGAGAAAGCCAGGAACCTTTAATCTGTACATGTTGCACTTTCATTAGCTATAAACTGATTTGGACACGAACACTTTCTATTTCTTCACTTATAAGTCAGAAAAACAACAAAGCATGGTAATTCCTAAACCCCTGAGTCAGATGCTAAGTAGAATGGGAGTAAGAGATCATTGGAGGATGCACCAATTCAAGGATATGACTCAACTACCAATACCATCGCACCTGAATGTATGACCACCCAAACGCCCCCTCTAAGACTTATGACTTCCTTAAAAACACAGCTCATATGTCACTTCCTTTCTTTCTTTGCTGATTCCTCTACTTGTTTTGTGCTTACTCCCCTTCCCTTCTCTTCCCTTCCCTTCCCTTCCCTTCCCTTGCCTTCCCTGCCCTGCCCTGCCCTTTGAGAGTTCACTGTACTCTTTTCCTTCTACTCTGCCATTTTGGCATTTCCTGAGTTGGACTCAGTATCTGTGGGGTGTGGGGGGGGGGCGGTGTGGGTGTGTGTGTGTTGTTACACTGGCAAATATTTAACAACTGGTTCTCTGGGGGGAAATCTTTAGACTAACTTTTATGTTCACTCTACATTATTGTTTTCTCCATCACTTTCTCAAGGCTGGTCAATCAACAAAAGAATGCATCAAGCCCTAATTGGTAGCCTTTGCCTATTTCTGCGGTGTAAACATTCACACTGAAAATTTGACAAGATCAGGGGCACCCTAGTAGGTCTGCATTTATGGTAGCTGCTCAGTACATGATCCACATATGACAAATCTTTGGATTGGCTTGTTCACTTGGAAGGAGAACTTTAGGCTTTGAGAGAAGCCCAATCATCACCACTAACTTGTTTGGGTACCTTAAGGAGAAGGGGGCCATATGCTTTCATACAACTGCATTACTAGTTGTTTTAAAAGAAAATAACATCTATAACTAAATCACATTTTTTTTCTGGGATGACCATCTCATCTGTCAGGTTAAAAATTATCCTGGACACTATAGTAATGTTTGTAAGCATTCAATGATTGAAAGAGAGGCTGCATTTTCTTTCTGCCCAGCAGACTTGATGATTTCAGGCATCCATTGATTGAGGTCTACTGCAATATGCTCATTGAATTTTTCTATTTGTGCTATTAAAAGCTTATTTTAAAATTGTCTCCTGCCTTTAATTGCATCTTTGAAACTTTGAGTATGTCACTTGGGGCTTGTCATTTTTATTTCTAATTATGCAATGAACCTTGCAATTATGAATAACATATCCTATTCCCAGTGGATATACTTATTTAAATACTTGGAATTTATCAAAGGACTGAAAGATGGAATATGAGGGCCTTATTCAAATTATATATCTCTTTAGAAATGTCCAAAGGTATTGGTTTTGGGGTTTTGTTTTGTTTTTTTTAACCCTGAAGGAGATGCAGGAGTGAGAAAGGAGAGGGGTCATCAGAAAGGAAAATCCAAATTAAAAGCAACATTTTAGGTATGTAAATTTATATCCAGAATTCTTACTGCAAGCTCATGGCTTATGAATGAATAAATAAGTATTTATTAAGTGCTTACAATGTACAAATCACTTGAGATACATATAGAAAAGTAAGGTCAGCCCAGCTCATAAGGGACTCTCATTCTAATGAGGGAGACAACACATGTGAAAAGTTTTAGGGGCAAGTCAGAGGGAAAAGTCTTATTGTCCTTAGGGTATAGTGGCAAAGCAGATGGTAATGCCTCTTTTATAATGTCATTTTCACTGATAAAATCACATTAATTTCTGATGTTGAACCACTTGATAGTGTTGGGGCTTTGCTGACTAGAACTTTCTGAATCTTTAATAGATATGGCTATAGTAATTGCCAGCAGGAGTGGTCACTGGGCTACACATCCATATGCTTTGCTTATCAGGATAATGATTATTGGCATTGAAAGTCATGTTAGTACAAAGGTTCTTAGGTTCAGAGTTCTCCAGGTTCTATCTGGGTCCAAAGGGAGATGATGGTCATGAAGGTTCATTCTATTTGCCTGACTTGTGCTTCCTCCTGTCTCTTCCTCAAGATGCCTTACTGCTTTAGTTAGGCTGGTCTGTCTGCTCTGTGAGTGCCAATTGATTAGCAGTTGGTTGGGTTGACTTGTCCCTTCTCCAAAGGAGTTGTTCCAGGGGATGAAGACTGTTAGGGCTGGTCTGGAAGTAGGACCAGTGATCTGGAGGATTGTTGCCATTTCCAGGGCTCTGCCTATTGGTGGCAGTTGGTCAGCTGGTGATGATTAGGAAGGAGTCCCCTTCTCCACAATGACTTCTCCCTTCAATGATGGCTTTGGGGGCAGAGATGAAGGCAGATCTGGGGATTCAGAGGATCCTCTTACTCCCAAGATTCAAAGTCTTGTCTATCTCCATCAGAGTCTGAGGGAAGTTGATGATCAAGATAATAGTGGTTTCCTAAGGAGAATCATTTGTATTTTCTACTTTTATGACATCATTTTTAATGTTATTAAATTCCTTCTCCCATATTTCTTCATTGTACAGAAGTAACCTTGGATTCTTGAAGGATATGTCAATAGAATAAAACACCTGAGCAGAAGTTATCTTTGATATAGTCTCAGAAACAGATTGTGTCTAATATTTTAGGGCCAATCTACCTCCAAATAGAAAGACTCATTATCAATGTGTTAGCCATGGGATAATGAATTCTATGGTCACTGTGACCCATACATTGTGATTTGCATTTGTGGAGAGAATAATAGTACCTATGACCTTGGAACTATTAGGCAACTAGGTCATAATAGGGGATAGAATACTAGACCAGGAAGACCTGGGTTCAATAATATCTGACACTTACCAGCTGTGTGACCTTGGGCAAGTCACAACACTTACCTGTCTCAGTTTCCTCAGCTATAAAATGGGAATGGGGATAATAATAGCATCTGCCTCACAGGGTTGCTGTGAGGATCAAATGAGATAATATTTGTAAATTGCTTAGTACGGTACCTGGAGCATAGTTAGTACTTAATAAATGCTTGTTTCCTCTCTCCCTTCCTCTTGTATTACTACAAAATGGACCTTATAGGCAGTAGTTAGCATGGGTTATGTAACTAAGTGGGTAAATAGATGACAGCAAATTTGGGCCTTTCCTGCTTTTCAATTTCTTCTTGCTTTGAAGGCAGACTGCCCATTTTTCTGGGTTTGTATTTTCTACTTCTGTTTTCCATATCCATTAATTTCCTCCACTGTGGTTAAACTATCCCATCTAAAGAATTTTTGCATTACAAGTAATGTAACTGAGAAGATTTAACCCCCTCTCCACTCCCCTTTGTATAAATTATCTGGAATTTCCAAGCTATTTTATATATATAAAAGCAAGATTTAGCCTTTAGATTACATACATTATCAGAGAGCTAACTTAGATCAAAAGCTTAAAATGTTCCAGATAGGAAAAAAAAAGTCAGATTTGAACAACTATGCATGCTATTTGGGACTGGTTGCACTATTTTGAAACTAGACAGAAATAAAAATTGAATGGTAGATGAGCTTCATTTAGTGCATTAAAAATGTATAATCAATTTTCAGAGAGGAAAAAAAGTCTTTCCTGAATATGTGACTGACCTTGATTCTGGATTGTGTAGGAAAACAATGTTTACAAGAGACATTGAATCTCATTTAAAAAGCTAAAGTGGACCTCAAATCTTGTGCATGACCAGTGTTCATAGATAAGTACCATTGTAAAATATATGGAAGCTGAGCTAAAATTTAGTTTTGGTGACCCACCAGTAGAATACTCAGGAAATGCTCATTGTATTGAATTAAATTTTATAAAGCAGGAAAGAAATTAGATTTTTTTTCTTTAATAAGGTAGGAGGAAATATTAGCAGAAAAGGAAACAATTAAAAACTTGTCAAAACAATCTTAGGAAGATTAAAAAATTACTACCTGCATTTGAAGGAAACCAATCTTGATGAATGTTTACAGAATATTTGTATTGTAACTTTTAAAGAATTGGATAGATAATAGATATCCACCGACCTAAAATGGTTTAGACACAGTGCAGCCTGGAAATTTCGTATTATAGGTAATAATAACTGACATTTATATAGAGTTTGCTCCCTGAATTAGGAGTTATAAATCTGTTTTCTAGTTCATTACTCTAGACTCATCTGGGTATGCCTTGGCATTTCCATTTTCTCCTTTGAAAGAGATAGATATCAATAACTGACCTTTGTGAACCACTTTAAATATGTAAAAGCCCTTTACACATACCACTTCATTTTAGCTTTAATATAAACCTGTGAGGAAGACATAAGCATTACTGATGAAGAAACTGAGACTTAAATTGGTTTGCCCATGGTTATATAACCAGAAAGTGTCAGAGGTGACATTTTAGCCTAGGTCTAACACCTTGGCCCCTACATTATGCTTCTTCTCTGGATGCTTATGATTTGTCAGGATTCTTTTTGTGAAATCCCTATTTCTGCTTAAAGAACTAAAAATAAATTAGCAGAAAGAAGAAAGGACCACAGGGATTAATTTCATGGCTCAGAATAATTGCATTTAGTTCTCTCCTTACTTCAACCACTGGCCAGTGGCTAAGGGGTTGTCAGACTACCTCTCTTATTAAGTTTCCCTCATTTGTAAAGTGAGGTTAATGGCATTGATCTCTTAATGAAGAGGAAGAATTGTTATGTGATAGGCTTTCAGAATTGGAAAGGAACTTAATTACCATTTACTTTGTGAATCTACTTTATGCAGACTCTAAGACAGGGACTCTCTAAATATTATTGGACAATGAGTGAGGACCTATGTCACTCATGAATTATATGCAACAATCCAGGTCCTGTATTCTTAAGCCACCCTTGTCCCTTGTATGTTAAATAAATCATATTATGTATGATAATAATAACTAATATTTGTATAATGCCTTAAGATTTGCAAAGAATTTTATTTGTGTTAGCTCACTTGATCTTCATCACAACCCTCTGAGGTAGGTGCTACAAATATCCCCATTTTAACAGATGAAAAAACTGAGGCTGAAAGGAGTTAAGTGACTTGAGGTCTCATAGTTATTAAAGGCTTGAGACAGGATTCAAAGTCAAGTGTTCCTAACACCAGGTCCAACATTAGTGGAGATATTGAATAAATGCAGTTATCCCCTGTGCAAATTTCTTTTCTCCATTTTTCAGTCATCTAGGAAATAAGTTTCCTTCTCTTCCTAATTCACCCAGATATCCAACTGAAATGCCTTTCAGATTCCACAGTACTACTGTACAGAAGAAGAAAGATCTGGAAATGGGACATTCACTGGACGAAAATTTTGTATTGTTCAGATTCTATTGTGCCAATCCCCTGTGGAATATGTTATTCTCACCTTTCTTTTTATTTCATTTCCTAGCTAGTTTAGTTTGAGGGGTATCATGGTATAGCAGGGGGAGAGGAGGTAGAGAAGGGGAGAGAGCTCTGGGCCTGGGGTCAGGAGGATCTAGTTAGGTCCTTTATTAGTCAGTAAAGCACAGAGCTTTTATTTATCAAACCCACCATTCTGTACATACCTTTGTGTTGGCATATTACCCTGAGGATGCCTGCTTGACATTCACTAACTATGGGGATTTCCACAAGTCTCTTAACCTCAGTGACACTAAGGAAACTAAGACAATAAGTTAGAAATGGTCTGTGATCTTCAATGGCAGCAGGAGCACTCACATGAAGACTTCCCAGTCTATGAAAGAGCATATTGTAGTGTATAAAGCATTATACCTGTCATCAGGAAGACTTTGGTTCAGATTTTGCTTCTAATGGTAATTAGTTGTATGACATAAGGCAAGTCATTCCCTTTCTTACGCCTCATCTGAAAAAATCAGGGGGCTCTAAATCTATGTATGATCCCTTCACACCAACCTTTCTGTAAGGATTAAATTTTCAGATCAATGTAATTATCAAGAAAGCTTTCTCAAATAAGGTATCTTTCTGAGTAAATAAAGCAATTCCTTTTTAAGTTATTCTGATGGGATAAGATAGAAACCTTGGGTATCCTATGAGGCACAAAGGTGCCCTCCTTGTTGTCTGAGAATTATAATGTGGAAGAGAGAACTGGCCTTGGTATCAGGAAGACCTGGATTTAGGACCTCCCTCTGATTCTTCCTGGCATGGTGAAGATATTTTCTCTGGGCAAGTCACCTGAACCTCAATTTCTTCATCTGTGAAATAGGGATAATAGTTGTGATAGCACTTAAGACAACAGGTTATAGCAAGGCTCAAAGGAAACGATGTAGGTCAAGCATTTTAGAAACTTGAAAAGGCACATTCTATATATCACTGCCTCCCTTTCCAATAAAGAGAAAACAAGCACCAAGATTCCTCTGGTTAATAGACTAGAACCCAGATCTTTAACTCTCAATTCTCGATTTTGTTGTTTCCTCCTAGAAAGGTTCAGGTGTATTGTCTCAGTGCCATAAGAATGAAAATCCAGAAGCAGATGGTGATGAATAACCTCAATTTTCTTTTCATAAAATAAGCAATAGAAATGGGGGAGGGGCTGACTAGATCTGTAGTTTCATTAATATAGGAAATCTCTATTAGGGACTCCCTTTGTTGCATCAGGTCAGAACTTTCTTTGCAATTTAGAGTCTTGGGGAATTTCCTTGGGTGAAACAAACAAAAGTCCAATAAGGTCTTTTTTCTGGAGATGCTTCATGCATCATTCTGAAAGGACTAACAGAAGTCCTATTGATGAACAAGATCACCTTAGAAACTGATAGATGTTGGGTAAACTTGTCAGCCTCCATGACCTGATCTATGTGCAGGAGAAATGGAAGATTGGCATCCCCAGGGTAACATGCCAACACAAAGGTATGTACAGAATGGTGGGCTTGAAAAGCTCTGTGCTTTACTGAGTCTTGAAGTTGGTGCATCAAAATGTTTTCCAGGAAGAGTAAAAAGCATGGGGGTAGTAAGGAGAAAGCACGTTTAATGAGAAAAATAAGATAAAAGGCAACACTTTGGGCTGAGGCAAAAATAGCAGTTGGTAGGAATTTTTGGTGGCACTCCAAACAGGCATGCTTTTAAAGTCTGTCTTTGCATATGCTTGGCTATAAATTGCAGATAAAAGTTGGGTGTTTTTTTTTTAATGGAAAACAACCTATTTATATTTATGTATTCATGGGCATATTAAATGGGCAGCAGCAAGGAGATGTGCTCACACTCCTAAGGGGGAAAAAAAAACCTCTAAGGGAGCAGCTACTACACAATACAATTCCCATTTGCATTAGACTTATTAAGTCAAATCAATTTTACAGGCATACAGGCCAGGGCTCTGGCACTTAATTCCTTTGCATCTTCCCCTGTGCTAACTTCTGCTCCCCCATGGGCAGCCCTTCTAGCATTTTATTTGTTTGGACATTGCTCATAAAGAGAGGAGGGCAGGGCTCCTGGGAGCTCTGTGGACCCAAATGGACATGAGAAGACTGAAGAGTTCAGGATGTCTGCTCCAGAGCCTGGAGTTCTGAAGGAAGCAATAAGCACAAAGCACATTGCAAACAATAAAATACTATTTAAGGCAAAGTATAATCATCATTACATGATATTGCCTCATGATGGTATAGGGATGAATCCAGATTCTTAAAATCTTGGGCAGTGGACAGCAAATGCTGGCCCATTAGAAAATCTTCAAGTATGGATTCAGAAACAGGATCTGTCTTTCTCCAAGGATTGGTCAATCAACATTTAATATGTGCCTACTAGGAGTCAGTCAAGACCAATTCAGAAAGACTCTTTAGCAGAATAGACAAAAGCTAAATTTGTTCAACCACACAACTCTGGGAGTACTTACATTACAAAGGTCACAAATCTTTGAAGTATCAAGATATCTTATGACAATGATGATGATGATGATGATGATGATGATGATGACAGTGACAACAATTAGCTTTTGTATAGTTCTTAAAGGTTTGCAAAACATTTTACAGTATTATGTCATTTGATTCTCACATTAACTCTGGGAAGAAGAGCTCATAATTATCTCCAGTTTATAGATAAGGAAACTGAAGCAGACATAAGTTAAATGATTTAGCCAGGGTCACATAGTTAGTACACTTCAGAGGCAGAATTTGAATTCAGATCTTCCTGACTCCAGATCCGTTTTATCCACTGCACCACCTAGTTGTATTCACTAATATCAGCAATGGTATTGGTTGGGGAGGTTGATTAAAAATAATCTGAGAGAGGGGAGGATGAAATGTACTCTCATCTTGGAGAAGGAATGTCAGGCATGGAATGTCACCTCTGCTCTGAGCCACTGTGACTGTGCTGACTGGTTTTGTTTAAGTGTTTTTTCTATGTTAGAAAGAAAGAATGACTGGACATCAATATAGTGTGGAACCAAAGATATTAATTAAAGCTTAAATCAATAAAGGGATGGAATAAACCAGTAAAGGAGGTTTTAGATTTCCTAGACCTAGATTCGATGTTGTCCCTCTTCCCTTAGACAGAGTATTGGTTCTAATATCTCAAGCTTTTAGGGCAGGATACCTTTCTTAATAAGACCAATATTTTTCTGTTCTTCCCAGCATGCACAAGAACTCTGTGAGATGGGATGGCTAGGTGGTGCAGTTAATAGAGCACTGGCCCTGGAATCAGGAGTACCTAAGTTCAAATCTGGCCTTAGACACTTAACACTTACTAGCTGTGTGACCTTGGGCAAGTCACATAAGCCCAATTGCCCTGCCTTCCCCCCTCCAAAAAGCCAAAAAAAAAAAAAACCAAAAAAAAACAAAACTCTGTGAGAGCCCTTTCTTGAAGACAGTTCTTCGATAAACTTGGAATTCATGGCCAAGAACAAAATTGTCAGAATCATGTCTAACCTTCATTTCATTTCAAAGGTTACAATAATCTGATGAGGATCCCAGATCCTCTTGTTTTATAACTGGTTTGTATCGCAAATATGGCAAATGTTTGCTCTTCATTCTTACTACTCTCCTGAAGAAATGTCCTAACTATGTGACCCTCGCTAAATCACTTACTTAAACCATGTCTGCTTCAGTTTCCTTACCTATAAACTGGAGATAATGATGAGCCCTTCTTCCCAGGACTTTTGACTGGCACTAGGGAGCATCAATAACCAATGAAACAAGCAATAAACTTGTCAACAAATATTTACTATGCTTCTACTATGTGTCAGAATAGCATATGTAGTTGTTTTGATGGGGGCTGTAAGGTTTGTGGTGTTCTTTACATTTGTTAATCACATCTGAGCTTCACAGCAATCTTGTGCTGTAGGTACTTCTAATAACATTATCTGAATTTTAGAGATGAGGAAACTAAGACTTAGAGAAGCTATGCAGCTTCCTAAGGTCACACTACTAGTATCAATAGTTGGATTTAAACAGACCTCTCCTAACTCAAATCCAGTACTCATAGACTTGGAGGTGGAAGGAACTTTGAAGGACCTCCAGTCTGATTGCTTGTGACCCCTTATGTAAATTGGCAAACAGGCCCAAGGAAGTTGAGGGACTTCCCCCATATCACATAGGTAGTAAGTAGTAAAAAAAAAATAGCACATTCTAGGAAAGTTGTTTTTTGTTTGTTTGTTTTTTAAGAGAAACTAGCACTTTGGATATTTCTGGATGAATATTAAACTAGAAAGGAGGGAGAAGATACTCTAGGTGAAGTGAATCTGTTTATGTGTGTCCTTATGTGCATGGGGAGCTAGGAAAATAAAAGATAGTTCACAAGTGGAAGAATATGGAGTCACACAAGAAGAGTAATGTGAAATTAGGCTGGATATGTAACTCAGAGCCAAACTCAAAAGGACTTTAAATGCCCTCTAGAAATCCAAAGGTCAGAAACTTCATTGGGAATCCATTGATGATATCTATGTGGAGGAATGACTTGCTCAGAGGGCTTCATTAGAAAGATGGATTGAAAAACAATAAAAAAAGATGAATTGAAAAGAAGATAGATTGGAGCAAGAATGAGCAATTAGAAGGCAGTGCTCATAGTCTAGTGGAAATAAGCTGAGGGAATGAATAAGAAGACTTGTGGTAGAAGTTTAGAGAAGGGGATGGATGTGAAAGAAACTGGGGAGAATATCCACAAAATTTCTCAAATGATTAGAGATGAAGAATAATGAAGAAAGATGGGACAGTAACATGATAAAGAGAATGCAGAACTATTCCATCCTATTTTACTTAAGTTGACTCTGCTACAAAGAATGATCATTGTGGACTGTTAACAATGGAAGAAAAAATGGCAAATATAAGTCCAAGAAAAGAAAGATAGTGAAAGAGGTCTTGACTGATGAGTTTGTCACAAAGATAAGACAGACTCTATCCAGGGGAATGAAAGAACTAGCAGGTGTAATTGCTGGCCCATCATCAGTGGGCTATGAAAGATTGCAGAAAAGGGAAAGATGCCAGAAGATCGGCAAAATAGAAAATTATCACAAAAGAATAATTCTTGAAATTAGAAGAGAAAGAAAAAAGTGGGAAGCAATAATTCTGTGGAGATGATAAAATTAAGAACATTTTAAAGACTAATAAAATTGATGAAGCTTTAACTTAATAAATTCTGATATCAAACATATAAAGGGAATTAACATATATAGATAACAATATATATGCATGTTTCTGGCCAAGAACTGTTACCCAATAGATAAATGTATAAAGAATTAAACCGTTTCAAAAAAAATTAATCAAAAACTATCAAAACCATATAAAACAAAACAAAATCATTAATAATAATAAATAATAATAATAGTAAAAAACAACTCAGATTTTATGTCACACCCAGTAAATTGTGAGGAAAGTTGGAAATAGCCAATGTTGGAGGAACTGATAGAAGGCAAGAATATTGAGAAACTGTTGGTAGAGTTGTGAATTCTGAAATACAACTTAATATTATGTGAAAAATGTCATGAAACTATTCTTGCACTTTGACTCAGGGATCCCATTCCTAGTATAATACCAATGCAATATTCACAGTGCCCATGATCATTACAAATATACCTGCATGGTGCTCAATTGCAAAATATTAAGCATGAAAAATTCCTTTTGCCTATGCCATATGGATTTGAGCTAGTATCTATTGTCAGTGCTTAATACTTAAATATTCTTTCATGGTAGCAAGAAAAAAAACATGTAGAAAGTACTGGAAAACTAAATAAAAACATAATTATGACATCCAAAATATATTCTATCTTTCATCAAAAGACAACCACATCAGCCAATCAATAAACATTTATAAAGTACCTATTATGTACCAGTCACTGTGCTAAGGACTTAAGATACAAAAACAAGAATGGTAAACTGCTGCATTTCAAAGAAATGAGCCCCCCTTTTAAGTCCAAGTGTAATTGGCTCCATCAGGATCTTAGCAGGAGGTGGTTGCCTTCTTACTGTACTGCTAAAATCAAATGCTACTTCCTTGGTCACATTTAAGCTCCCATTTGCCGGAACTATAGTCTTCATTCTGAAGCACCCATACTGAAGCCTGACTGTGAACTTTCCCCATGTCTAGCCCAGACCTAGATCCCTCATACTACCTTGGAGTCATCTTCCTGCCAAGCCCACATACCTTCCTCTGCTCTTTCTCTCCAGACCTTTTGTCTAATTCTAGTTCTTAGAAGAGTAGTAATCAATCATGCAATCAGTCCCATCATTCCTGGACAGAATATTTTAGTCAATTGACCTATGACTCCAGACATCACCCTTCTGACTTTCTTGCCCCTGAACATTTTTCTTGCTTCATAATTTTCCTGTATTACCTTTTTCCTATTACAATGCAAACTTCCTGAAGGCAGGTACCATCTTCCTTGTATTTATTTTTACCCCTACAATGCCCAGCAGGCATATGGTAAATACTTAAGAAACTTATTTTAGTTTATGGTGAATAATTAACAAATTGATTTTAAATTCATTCATTTATGTCATTTTTCTAACTCTAAGCCTTCTGTGGTTCCCCACTGCTAAAATTTGAACTCAAGACTATATATATAATCTGGTTTCAGCCTTCCTGTCTAGTCTATACTCTTCACTTAGATGGAATCTATATTTAAGTCAAACTTGATTAATCTCTTCTCATGCTGCCTATATGTTTCTATTGCTAACATATTCCCCAATGTGAGGAATAGACAATATTGTTCCCATCATCTCCTTAAAGTGAAATCTTTCCCTCCTTTTAAAGCCTAACTCAGATATCATCTCCTCCATGAAACATTTCTGTTCCTTCCCTCCATTTTCAGGTAAAATTCAATTCAATTCAACCCCATGCTGGCATATCCACAATCACACACCTTATCCACCTCCCACTATAAGTCTGACCAGTGTCCCCTCATGCTATACATTCATCCACTCCATCAGGTTGCTAACCTAAACCACTGTGACTTTCCAATATTTTTCAGTCATGGACTCAGTCATTCTCCATTTTTCTTGACTATTCAACTCCCACTTTCCCACTAGAAGCATGCACAACCAAATGTGAAATCACAGAGGCCTATCATCATGTGCATTCACCACTGATTTGATTAATTCAGATGGATTCTTTTGGTCAGTCAATGCTTATCTTGTATTCACTGTGTTAAAAATATTGAATCTAAATTCAATGGCAATAAGCCTTAAGCATGGGTGTGGTTCAATATCCTAGAATGTTTAATTAAATTAAATTAAACATTTATTAAGTGATTTGTACCATCGGCTGTGAGAATACAGTGATGAAAGTAGTACTTAATATTATCTTTATGGCCTACCCCTCCCTGATATTGACAGTTAATCCAAAAATAGCATTTTATCTCTTCTGTTACATGGCACTCATTTATGGAATCATCCAAGTCATATTTCAATCCTAAAGCTTTGCCACTTTTTAAGTGAACTTAAGAATCAAATAAATAAGTAAGTGGAGAAGGCCTAAAATATCATCTAGTCCACTACTTTCATTTTGAACATAGGAAAACCAAGACCAGAAACAGGAAATCATTTGCCCAAGGTCACACAGATCTGGGTGTTAAGCCCATTTACTTGAATTCTAAATCCAGCTCTCTTTCCACTATATAACACAGCACCTTTGCTCATTTTTAACTCCTCCCTCTCTATTGGCTCTCCCTCCCCTCCACTCCCTGCTGCAACCTGGAACTTTTCCTAAGCCCTATCACAGAGTCACAGAATCCTAGCATTTGTAACAACTGTTAAAGACCAGCTAGACCTGGTAGATGAATTCCCCTCAATTGTACCCCTTATCATTAATCATAACGTCTACATTAGAACTGTCACTTTAAATGACATGAATCTCTGCTTACATGAGAAAGTCCATTGTGTTTTTGGATTATCCTTTCTTTTATGGCCAAAATTCTATAAAGAACTATCTCTATCCAATGCTTCCACTTCCCCTCTCACTCACTTTTTAAATACCTCTTAATCTGGCTTTTGACCTTATCTTTTAACTGAAATTTCTCCCCACAAAGTGACCATTTATCTTTTAATTGGCAAATAAAATGGCCATTTTTGATCTTTATCCTTCTTAACCTCTCTAAAATTTTGAAACTGTTGATCACTTCTGGGGTTGGAGCCAAGATGGTGGAGTAGAGAAGCACTAAGCTGAGTTCTCCCAATATTCCCCTCCAGACAATTTTAAAATACCTCCAATTGAATTCTGGAGTTGCAGAGCCAACAACAGGTCAAAGTGAGACATTCTTATAGTCCAAGACAACATAGGAGGTTGTAAAGAAAGATCCATGATACAGGAGAGGAGGCTGACCCAAAGCACACGTGGATGAAAACACCAGTTGTGGGACTAGGTGGTGGAGACAAAAGCAGCAGCTGCAGCTCCAGAAGACCCCAAGTCAGAGATGGTTAGGGGACCTAGCAACTTGTTAGAAAGAGATTGTAGGGTACTCCTGTGCTAGCAGTGGACACAGGACCAGATGATGTTTTACAACTCCATTGCATATACTCATTTTGGGGTTTTAATTCAAGGGTGGAGAAGAGTACTTTTGGACAAGAGGGGAGTGGAAGCCCTGAGGTACAGCATCACTTTTGACCCCAAGGAACCATGGACCATGTGGAATACTGTCAATTGCAATCCCCAAAATTCAGAGACCCTTCCTGAGTAATGAGCAGAGTGCAGGGAAAGAACAATGACCACACCTCTCCCTAGATCACACCACCTTGGAAGCAGTGAAAACTTCCAAACCCACCAAACTAGTTCTGAAAGCAGCAGTGAAAAAAAACTTAAAGCTTGTGACAGGCCTGTTCCCAAACCCCATGATGGGAATAGAGTTCAACATTAACATAATATTTCAAAAAAAAATTTTAAAGGATAGAAAAATGAGCAAATAGAAAAAAAAGAACCCAACTATAAAAAGGTACTATGGTGACAGGGAATATCAAGATAGAAGAAGGCAATGAAATCAAAACAGCTTCAAATAAAGCCTCAAAGAAAATGTGAATTGGACACAAGCCCAACAAGAATTCCTAGAGAAGATTATCATTTGAGGAATAGTTAAACAAGTTATATGATTGAGGTGGAATACTACTGTGCTATAAGAAATAACAAGCAGGATGGTTTCAGAAAATCCTGGGAAGACATATACATCAGTCATATCCCACACCCTCACTAAGATCTGCTGTGGGCCACCTTTTACCTCCACATTCTCTGTGTGGATTTCATTGGCTTCACTTGGTTCACATACCTCTGTGAAGACAGCCCCAAATCAATAAATTTTTCCTTAGACTCTCTTCTGAACTCTAGTCTTGTATCACCAACTGACTATAGAATATTTCTATTAGATATCCTATAGGCATCTCAAATTCATGATATCCAAAACACAACTCATTACCTTTTCCCCAAACCCTCACATCTTTCACACTTCCTTATTTCTGTAAAGAGAAGTAGCATCCTTCCAGTTGGCCAGGTCTATAATCTCAGAATTATCCTCAACTCTTCACTCTTAATTATCCCACCCCCATATGTAATATTTTCCAGGTCTTGTTAGTGTTCCTTATCTGTGTGTGTACATGTATGTATATATCTCATACCTTTATATCCTTCTTTTCACTTACACAATTACAATTTGGGTTCCAACCCTCATCATCCTAGATTAGTAACCACTCCTAATTAGGCTCCCTGTTTATCCCCACCCATACTAATCTAGCCTACATACCACTGTCACATTAGGCTTTTTAGTGAAAAACAAAATTGTTCATGTATTCCCATTGCTTGAAAATCTTCAATGAATTTTTACTGCCTACTAATTATGTTTGTACCTGATATTCAAGATCTGGAATCTGGTCTTAACTTTTCATTTTAGATTTAGCTCCTACTCTCTTTCACATACTTTATGCTTTAGTCAAATTGAACAATCAACTTTTCCAATAACAATTCATCTGACTTCCTTCAATCATACCTTTCACATTATGTTCCCTCTTCCTGGGGTGCCATCATCCTCCTTCCTACCTCCCAACTAACTGTCCTTCAGGATCTAGTACAAATAGTTTATTTTATTTTATTTTATTTTATTTTATTTTTTGCTTTTTGGAGGGCAATTGGGGTTAAGTAACTTGCCCAAGGTTACTCAGCTAGGTTTTTTTGTTTGTGTGTCTTGTCTGGATCTGAACTCAGGTCCTTCTGACTCCAGGGCTGGTGCTCTGCTCACTGTGCCACTTAGCTGCCCCAAATAGTTTATTTTCTAATAAATCTATATTGATATTTTCCAATCCCAAATGCCTTCTCACATTTGGGAATTTTCACAGTATTTTTGTGTCCATTTTATCACTCTTCCATGTGCTACCATTATTTATATACGTCTTGTCTCTGATTAGATTTCAAGCTTATTGAGGGCAAAAACCTTAGGGGACTATATGTTTGTCTCTCCATCAGCCCCTTACACAGTATCTTACATGGGTTTAATAATTTCTTATTTGATTTCTCAAATACAAGATGTGTTCCACTGCCAAATGATATTAGTCAATGAAGAAGAAGGCAGGGTGGCTAGGTAGAGCAGTGAATAGAGCACTGGCCAGGGAATCAGAAGGACCTGAGTTCATATCTGCCTCAGATACTTGACACATTTACTAGCTGTGTGACTTTGGGCAAGTCACTTAACCCCAATTGCCCTCCAAAAAAAAAGCAAAGAAAAAGAAAAAGGCAATAATTAGTAATGTGATGTAACTAACTTCAAGTCTTCAGGAGAAAACTGGATGACAACTTAATGAGTATATTGTATAGGAGATTTTTATTCAGGATTTATTGTACTGGATAGTCTCTGAGATCCTTTCCAAATCTGAGATTTTGTGATTCTCTGAACATTCTTCAAAATGTTGACAAATACTTTCAATGTATACTCCTGTTTTATGGCTCAATTGATACTAATAATCAGAGGGCAGTCATTGAAAACAATGTTGAGGAGAATAAAACAATTCTGATAATTACTTAGTGGTTTCTATTTACTGAGAGTGCCTGTCACAAGCTGAAAGATGCTGAGTCTAAATAAACTGTCTCCTTCTTACTGTAGTTATTCAGAAATGTGACCTTTTCTCACAACTCAAGATATGAGCTGAGCATTATATACTGAACATATCATAAGGTTTTTTGTTTATTTTTTAGTCCATTATGAGAACCAACACTTACTATTCCTTCCTTTGAGTCCAAAGGAAAAAAGAGAAAATTATTTAGCTGAGGTTAGCTAGAAGGATATATAAAACCACTGCACAGCAAAGGAAGAAGTCACCTGCTCTTTCTCTGTAGAGATAGTTGGGGGCGGGGGGGACCTATAGCAGCCAAATCCCTATGGAACCTGATCAAAGAAAACCTGAACTCAAGCCTTCCATGCAAGGTGGTTAGAGGGACTGCATATTATAGGACAAAAGCAGCCAATTCGGGGGGCGGAGCCAAGATGGTGGAGTAGAAACAGCTCATCCAAGCCTCTCTGCCCCCAGATTCCCCACAAACTATGTAAAAAAGGACTCTGAACAACTTCTGGAGCCCCATCACCCACAGAACGACACAGAGAAGCTAACCTCCCTCTGAGGACAGCCCAGCAGCCCTGCAGGAAGGACCAGCACAGCGGTCTGGGAGCCGGCAACGAGCAGAGTGCAGGAGCCCAGCCAAGCCGAGCCCAGGTCCTCGTGAGCCGAGGTTTTAGCCCCAGGGTGGCAGGGCCAGCAGCCAGCTGGAGGAACCCCAGAACACCAGGAGCTGTGGCAACTCCAGAATTATCAACATAGACATGCCTAGGACAAAGTAAGAGGTTAGCGTCCTATGGACTTTGGGACCTGTATTTGGGGAATGCGTCAGCTCCCTCCCCTGGGAGCTAGAAGCCGTTGAGGAGACACGCCATTTTGTAGTTTTCATAGGCATTTCTGGCTCCCAGCCTACAAATCGTGGGGAGATCCAGCGATCAGTCTTGGGGGGTAATCGCTCTTGCTTTAACCTCCCTGGATCTGGATTGTGATCTAGGGTGGAAGTTGTGGGTGGGTTTACAGCTTGCCAGAAACGGAAGTTGCCCCCCACACGTTCGGGACGAAAATTCCTCTAGCTGGCCTTAAAGCCATAGTGTGGCAACAAGCCCAAAAGTCAAGCAATTAAGTGGCAACATGCCAAGGCAAAGGAAACAGAAAAATGCAACCCTAGACTCCTATTTTGGGGGCATAGAGCAGGAAAAGGACTGTGAGGTCAGAAGTCCTGCTCCAAAAGCCCCAGGGGAAAACATGAGTGGGTTGCAGGCCATAGAGGACCTTAAGAAGGACTTTAAAAATCAAATAAGAGAAGTGGAGGAAAAATTGGAAAGAGAAATGAGAAGGATGCAGGAAAAGTATGAAATGAGGGTCAACAGCCTGACTGAGGAAAACAACACCTTAAAAAATAGACTAGCTCAAATGGCAAAGGAGGCCCAAAAGGGCAATGAGGAGAAGAATGCCTTAAAAAGTCGAATTTGCCAGATGGAAAAAGAATCTCAAAAGTTCACTGAGGAGATTCATTCCTTCAGAGTTAGACTGGAGCAAATGGAAGCTAATGACTTTATGAGAAATCAAGATGCTGTTAAGCAGATCCAAACAAATGAAAGATTAGAAGGCAATGTGAAATATCTCATGGGAAAAACCACTGACCTGGAAAATAGATCCAGGAGAGACAATTTAAAAATTATTGGACTACCTGAAAGCCATGATCAAGGAAACAACCTAGAAATCACCCTTCAAGAAATTCTCAAGGAAAATTGCCCTGATGTTTTAGATCCAGAGGGCAAAATAGAGGTTGAAAGAATCCACAGATCACCTCCTGAAAAAGATCCCAAAAAGAAAACTCCCAGGAATATTATAGCCAGGTTCCAGAATCCCCAGATCAAGGAGAAAATACTACAAGCAGCCAGGAAGAAACAATTTCAATATTGTGGAAACACAATCAGAATAGCCCAGGACCTGGCAGCTTCTACACTGAGGGATCGAAGGGCATGGAATATGATATTCCAGAGGGCAAAAGAACTGGGAATGAACCCAAGGGTCACCTACCAGCAAAACTGAGTATTTTGTTTCAGGGGAAAATATGGTCATTCAGTGGAATAGAGGACTTTCAAGCATTCTTGAGGAAAAAACCAGAGTTGAATAGAAAATTTGACATCCAGACACAAGAAGTAAGAGATGCCTGAGAAGGTAATCAGGGAAAAGAAATCAAAAGGAACTTATCAAAGTTGAACTATTTACATTCCTATATGGAAAAGCAATATCTGTGACTGATGATATCTTTCTCACTATGAAAATAATGGAAGAAGGGGGTGTGGTCATATGAATACATATGTGAATGTGTGTGTATATGGTTACAGTTATATATGGATAGAGGGCATAGGTTGAATTTGTTGGGAAGGGAGAATACTCAAGGGATGAAATTATGAGGTGAGAGAGGAAAGTGGCAAGAGGAGATGGGGAGAGACATGGTAGGGTAAACTATCTCATGTAGGGGAAGTGGTTGCAAAGGAGGGGGAGAATAAGGAAGGCTAAAAAGGCAAAACCACATTCACATTGAATTTGGTTCAGGGAGAAAATGACATACATACTAAATGGGATATCTCAACCTGCAGCAGGATAGGGGGAAGGGGGATGAGAGGAGGGATGATGGATGGGAGGGCATCCTTGGGGTGAGGGGAGGTTGGAAGTACCCACTATAGAAGAGGGACAGGATCATGTAGGGAATGGACCAGGTGGGGGGTGGGATGAGTGGGAGGGAATTATAAGCAGCCTTGTACAATATATCTACTATGATAATGTTTTGCATAGCTAGACATGTACAACATATACTGAATTACTTATCTCCCCAGAGGGAATGGGTGACAAGGGAGGAAGGAAATGGATCTGAAATTCGAGGTCTTAACATTAAATGTTTCAAATATATATAAATACTATTATTAATACTCTTTTGCTTATAATTGGGAGATAAGATGTGCAGGCATTGGGACACAAAGATTCACCTTCCTCTAATGGAAAAGTCGATGGGGGTATGGGAGAAGGTATGGGAGAGAGCAGATTGGAGGAAGCGATATCTTGTGGGACTGCTATTCTGGGAGGTTGGGTAGGGGAATAATGGGGGGAAAATGATTGTAACTCAAAATCTGGCGGAAATGAATGATGTAAAACAGAAGTTAATAAAGCATTTGTTTAAAAAAAAAAGCAGCCAATTCCAGGTTTTGATAATTATCTTTTTAATAGCTTCATTTGTATTTGTCAAGATTCAGACCACAAGTGAGCAACAAAAATAGCCAAATGAACTGGAATTGACAAGACCAGGTCAATAGTAGGTACTTATCCAACAGAATAATTTTGCACAGGAGAATTAGAATTTTCCAAGAATTATTTTATTTATATATTATAAAGGTCTAACAGAAAAGTGAAGGAAAACAACCTGTGTTTTTCCTGAAAGAATTATGCAAGGTGAGATAGGTGAGATCAAGCAACTAATAATGGGTATCTTTATACAAGTTCAACATCTGACTAGAGGTAACCCTGGGAAAAATCACTTCACAGAACTTCAGTTTCCTTATTTGTAAAAAGGATATAATAATACCTCCAGAATCTTAACTCCAGGGATTTCTGGGTGGATCAAATGAGACAGTCTTTATAAGGTACTTTGCAAATATTTAAAAATGCTATGTATAGCTATAGTCACTTATGGTTCCATTTAATTCAACAAACATTAAGTACAGGTTACATGTTGCAGGTAATAATAATACAAAGATAAAAAAAAACAGTTTGTATTCTTCTAGAAGAAGACATATGCACAGATACATCAAAATAAAATAAAGATAAAGTCATTCCGGAGTCTTGCCTTCCTTACACAAATACAAGTATATTATGAGAACCTCTGACCTCCTTCTGAGTTTAGTTCAGTTTTTACTTCCTACATTGATCTTTCCTGATTCTCCAGGCCTTAGTACCTTCTGAAATTAATTGTATTTATCTTGTATATCATCTTTTATATTTATATAGGCAAGTTTAGAAGATTAGAAGGAAGCTAGGTGGACCAGGCTTGAAATCAAGATTTGAGTTCAAATATAGCCTCCTATACTTCTGAGCTATGTAATTCTTGAAAACCATCAACCTCTATCTGCCTCATTTTCCTTATCTTTAAAATGAGGGGGATAATAGCACTTATCTCCTAGGATTGTTATGCGGATAAGATGTGATAATATGTAAAGCATTTTGTAAGCTTTAAAGAACCATATACATGTTGGCTGTTATCACTATGTATCTGTGAGCATACCCTACTCACTCCCCAAACATAAATTCCATTTTTTGCTTTTAAAAAAAAATTGTCCTTGTATGTTTATTGCTAGCTCTCTGCTTACTATGTAACATGTGCTAGCTAAATGTTTATTAATATAGAGGCAAGGATTTTCTAGAGATTAAAATCCGCAGTAACGTCCTTGATTCCTAACTTGAGATCTTGTAATGTTGTAACTAAAAGCTACTCAAAAATGAAGTGGAATTCTTCATGAAGTAACAATAATTACTGACATTTACTTAGGGTTTTTAAGTTTATGAAACAAATTGCATGCATTATCTCCTCTGAACATCCAAAGAATTCCATGAGATAAGTAATTTAGGAAGTATAATTCCCATTTTACAGATGAGGAAACTGAGACAGAGAGAGATTAAATGATTTACCCATGGTCTTCCAGCTAGCAAATTATGGTAAGGATTCAAATGCAGGTCTTTCTTATTCTAAGTCTTAAGCTCTATACACCATACCATACTGCCTCTTGTGGCATCTCTGTCACTTGAAGTCTTCAGGCAAAGCCTGGATGACCTTACCTGTCAGGTGTGTCACAGAACAGATTTTTCTTCAGGTGCAGCTGTACTAGATGGTCTCTGAGGTCCCTTTCAATAGTGATATTCTGTGATTCCATTATTTCTCATTCCCATTCTCCTACTCCACCATCTTGGCTCCACCCCCTCTCATTTCCATTCTCACTATCATTTTTTATCTCATGAAGTTTGCCCAAAAGGTGCTGACTGATACAAATTATTAGTGATTCTTAACAGAAATAATCTTTTAACATTCCACATAGCTTAAAATTTGACAAAATTTGAGGTCTACACTAGAGTATGAGGTGAGGTAGCAGAAGGATGGTCACCATGTCTAACCCAATCTTGGAAAACCACTGAGCTTCCCTCCTTGAGTTAGCACACCTCCCCATGACCACAAAAGTCCCACATTATCTATGGTGATTCTTTCCATTCCACAATAAATAATCATATCCTACCAACCATTTAAGGAAGACGTTAGGGTGTAAAATGTTAGTTCCATTATCGCTTTTGCTCATTGGAGTAACCAGCTAATCAAATAAAACACAGCTTCAGTAGATAACCAATACACCAATTATTTTTTTGATTCTCAGCCAAATTTTCCTTAAAACAATGATTCCTTTTAAGCAGACCTAATTTTCAATTGTATTAAAAGGCTAAGGAGTTGACTTATTCAAAAGACCTTACAAACCTCTATTATCTGGATTGCTATATTGATTCATTTGAAAAAGGATTGTTTTTATGTTAGTCAATGAAATTAATAGTGTTGACCAAAACTGATATGAATTTTGAGGCATCTGGAGCATTGGCATTTAAACTAACACACATCCTACTAAAATCCACAATAGTAATTGGATAAAAGCAGCCTGAACCATTTTCAACAGTAATGTTGAAAATGTTGTTCTCTTGCAGAATTATTTTTAAATCATCTTCACTGGGGCACATTGAAAACAGAAATCATGTCCTTCTCTGTTCATTTGAAATATTTCTAAAAGCACAAAATTATGGATAAGGGTTGTAAAGACCATGACTAGATTGACAGCAGGTTTTTATGAGAATTAGACAATGATAGGGTAGCCAACAGTAAATGTTTTTCTCGCTTACAGTTACAGAGGATAAATTATGGATAATGCCCTTTGAACTTTTGCATCTGTCTCCTCAAAGGATTTCACTGGAATTACAAAGAAAAATGTGTATGTATGTGTGTTTTATTTCTTGTTTTATCTAATAACCTGCCTTTTTAAAAAACTGGCTAACATTTTTTTTTTGCTCCCACATAAGTTATAGAAGCTATAAAGAAGTGGAATAGAAAAATCAAGCTATGGAATAGTAAAAAATAAAAACAAAAAAAAAAAGGAAGGGAAAGGAGAAGAAGGAAAGGGGAGGGGGGTGACAGGAGGAGAAAAGAATGGAAGAGAGAGAAGAGGAGAGGGAAGGAAAGGAAAGGGGGAGAAAGGAAGGAATGAACGAAGGACGGAAGGAAAGATAGAAATGGAGGAAGAAAGAAAAGAAATGAAGGAAAGAAAGAAAGAAGGAAGGAAGAAAATAATTTGTAGACTCCCTAAAGCAGTGACATTTTTGTAGCATATTTTTAAGGGCTAAGATAATCCACTGAAATAAAAATTATACCATATGTATGCATTTCCGTGTCACTCACTGATTGTAATGAGTTTTGGAAAATGATGTGAATGCAATCCATTCTTACTATAGTTTAAAGATTGTTTTCTCAAATTCTTGATCATTCTTGGCACTTTGGCTACAATGAATATATAAAGTGTTAAATGTAAGACTGTGTACTCTATACGGATATCAAAACTGCATGACATTTGAGAAATGATCCAGATGATGTTACCCAGTCTTTCACAGGATTATAGAGTTGGAATGGGCTTTAGGGAACATCTAACCCAACCCCTATCTGACAAATACTTTCTTCTACATGTACTTGACAAGTGGTCATCTGGTCTCTGCTAAAAAATCTCCAGTGAGGAGAGAGCCACTATGGCTAGACCCAGCATATTCCAGATATAGAGTACTGGTTGTATGTGTAGACATATAGGTTCTGTTCATTAAAGTCCTACTCCAACATTTAGAATTCCTTAAAAATTTCAATGTAGCTGACCTTTGATCCTAGAAGACCCAGTATAAAGGAAACATTGGCAGGTCCTACCAAGTTGCAGAGCTTTTAAGTACAACTTCCATGAAAGAATCTTTTTCTGCTATCTGAGGATCAGCCAAAAGGAGATGTGGAGAATCTCATTACCAGTAGGTCAGTCAAGAGTTGAAGATACTTCTTCAGTTACAGCCGCTCATGAAAACTATGTCCTGAGAGACAGAGGCTTTGATGTGTACCATGGGGCTGAGGGGTAAGTGAGCATCTCTACTAATTCAATCAGGGTTCTCTTCAAGTATTAAAGTTTTTCAGTCAAGTTCTAGATTAAGACAGAAAAATACTATTAGAATTTAGGAAGGGATCCATTAGCATGGGCTGCAGTGACCCAGAAAGGGCTGGGTGTGTGATTGGACTTTGAAAGCAAAGTAGATGATGGCTTCTGTCTATCATCTGAGACAAGCATGACTAAATTGGGAAAGACATCAGCAGAGGGCTGACTACTCTATTTTTTTTAATGGGCGTAAGAGAACATAGAAACTTGTAAAACTGGCTACTCCATCTGTAATTATGAAGAGATAGCAGGATTTTGAGATAGAAGGAATCTTGGAAATCATCTTATTTAGACACCTTGTTTTATAGATAAGGAATCATAGACTCAGAGAAGTAAGGGTCACACATATAGGAAGTGATAGAAACAGGGTTCTAATTTAGGTCTTTTGGCTTCAAATCTAGTATCCACTACGCTACATAGTACCTAATATAGGTGAATTCAAAGATAGGCATATACTTGTATACATGTGTGACATTTATATATGTGTGTGAATATTGTATATATGTATAAATACAGATGGCAGCTACATGTGGATAAAACACCTGGCCTAAAGTTGGGAAGACTAATCTTCCTGAATTCAAATCTGGCTTCCTCACTTACTAGCTGTGTGACCCTGGGCAAGTCACTAACCATGTTTACCTCATTATTCATCTGCAAAACTAAGCTGGAGAAGGAAATGGCAAAGCACTCCAATGTCTTTGTCAAGAAAACCCCAAACAGGGTCACAAAGAGTCAGACATAACTGAAATGACTGAACAACAATAATATGTAATGGGTGTATATACCAACATCTGTGGTTTAGTGTCAAGAAGACTGAGTTTAGAGTAAGGAATATCTGGGTTGAAGTTTTACCTCTAATACTTACTGTCTGTGTAAACATCAACCAATCAATCAGGCAAAATATCTTATTAAGATCATTATATGTGCTAAGCACCATGTAAAGTATTGGAAAGGCAAGGAACAAAGGTGACAGTCTTCCTCTCAAGAAGCTTGTATTCTAATTGGGAAAGACAACACCTGCAAGAGATGTCTGCTACAGAATGTATGGGAAGGGCTAGCTATCCTGAGTATCCACTGGTTGGACAGATGGCAAGGCCCAGAGGTCTGGGCAGGTTACCTAACTCTTTAGTGGTCCAAAGAAACTTCTAAGACTGAAAGTTCAAGATTGTTCAGAATGGATCAGCATTTCCCCAGTAGGTAGAACTTTAATCCTAGGTCAGGTCCACATGGACTAAAAAAAAAAAATCATGGTGTTCTTATAAACAATTATTCCTTGCTCAATGCAATGTCTGTGCCTGACTACCTGAGAAAATCCTTTATACTTTCATAATTTCCAGTAATTAACAAGAGACAGCAGGAATATCATTTGCCATTTCGCTTAGTTGCTTTTTCGTTCCCACACCCACACTAAAAAACCACAGGACTCCTTGCACATTAGTGGCCTCCAGAGTCTTGTTTATTGACATGGTTCCTTTCTTTCTTTATTTCATAATTGTTCCTTGTCTCTGTTAATGCAACAAGCTGTCTTTCATAATTGATAATAAGCAGTTTGTGGTCATAGAAATCGATGTGTCACTCTAGAAGCCACTGCTCTTAACTGTTTCTGTTACTAGATCCTCGTGTCTAGAACTAATTTTCTAAACCAGACCCTGTGACAGAATTTGTTCTAAAGGGGTAGTATATTACTAATGATAATTTTTTCTTAGGAAGTGTTGTAAAGAGAACCACAGGGGCATAAAAGAGATACCTTCTCTTTAGGTTATCACATTACTAGGAACAAAGAAGAGAGGAACATCTTCAGAGAGGAAAGAAATAAGAGAAAGAATGGTGTGTGTGTGTGTGTGTGTGTGTGTGTGTGTGTGTGTGTGTGGTGGGGTGAGGGCTGGGCAACTTACATGCATCAGATGATGGGAAAGTAGGAGAATGTGACAGAGGAAGAAAGGAAGAAGGAAAAGGTAAGCCTGAGGCATGTGTAGAAGTCAGGTCTTTCTATAGAGGAAGATGATTCCTGAGCTCTAGGAAATGGTTTCAAAGGTACTACAAAGAGGCAGGTCACCTAGAAATACTCAATGGAAGAAATGAATGGAGGTGAACCTTTGTTCAGAGGCACTGGGGAAACTATTTGTTGACAGTAGTTGACCATCCTCAAAGAATGATTACCTAGAATATGACTGATATACTCCTGAGAGTGGGCAAACATTATTATCTACTCTTGGTGATTTATATGGAGATAAAATATATTATTCAAAGGAACTTAGAAAACTTTTCTAAGGATTAGGAAGTCATGGACAAAAAAACCACTTGAATGCCTTAGGGGCACTGGTGCTATTTTCATCACTGCTTGTAATTAAAGATGGGGGATTCAGAAAAGATAGGTAGATTTGGACATTGAGCAATTGGCTAAGAAGACTGTGAATGGAATTTGGACTCCTGGACCATAACTTAAAGGAATAGTGGGTTCTTTGCCAAGAATGAAGTTCACCAAACAACATATTTGGAAGGAGGAAGAGGAAGAGGAAGTAGGGGAGGAAAAGGAAGAGGGAGCAAGAAGGATAGGAAAGAAGAAAGAAAAAAGAAAGATGAAGACGTAAAAAAATATATTTGCCCATCTTCTACATCTGATCATGAGTTTTAAACTGAAAAGGGGGTGGGGAAAAGGAAGCAACATAACCATCCACATATATCTGACAAGTATTGTACTATAGAGAAAATAAAGTATTATAAAGGAAGAAGAATTTCAGAATACGGGACCAATAATTGATGAGACAATAATCAAGAAAAGAATCATCAATAAACAAATGGGCTACAATGTTAATATAAAAATGGATAAAATATCCCTAATAAACATGATGAGAAGGAGCTCCTTAAATAAGCATTTTAAACTAAAAAATTTCTTTCAGGGGCAGCTAGGTGGCATAGTGGATAGAGTACCAGCCCTTGAGACAGGAGGACCTGACCTCAAATCCAACCTGAGACACTTAGAAGCTATGTGATTCTAGGCAAGTCACTTAACCCCAATTGACTCCCCCACCCCTCTCCAAAAAAATTACTTCACTCTTGGTAGTTTGGTTTTTATAATTGAAAGATGACTCTGATGAAGTATAATTTATTCAAAAAGAAGACAAAATCAGCGGTGGAACAGTCCTGTATTGATAAGTTATATATACTCTTATAAGAAAAGCCATGAAACAAGAGTGAATACAGTAAAGAACATTTGATACTAATCAACAGAGAAAGAACTAAAAGAGATATAATCATGGTAGTACACTATACTACAGACTGCGTGGGCGAAAAGAGGAATTAGACAAGGAGCTTGGTAATATGGAAATATGATTTGAATACTGAGAACCTTTCAATCTCCAAATAATTGCTAGAATTTTCCTTCTCTTCCAAAAATCAGGCAGCTAATAATGGACTAGTATGTTTTAAATAAACTAGGAAAGTAGGAAAAATAAAACAAAGTGACAGGAAAAAACTGATATTCTGAACCTGAAACTGACCACCACCAACAAAAAAAGTGACTGCTGACCTTAAAATTATGAGAACCCTCCAATCAAAAGAATAAAATATCTTAGAGTTCATGAGAGACAGAGAGGAATCTGGTTATTGCGTTACGTATGCCCTAGATCTTTGGGTGGCAGATATCAAAGGACTCAGAGGAAGAATAAGGAGGATCTAATCAACTAATATTTTGCAGTAAGTCAGAGAGGTATGGGACCCTTTCTAAGAAGGAAATTTTAAGTATGTAAACAGAAATTATTTTGATCAGGTGTAACAGCAAGCACCCCAACATCCCCAGGGTGGCTGCCAACACAGGTTCTTAGATCTGCTTTTCAAAAGGAAAGCAACTCAAATTTGATTAACAAGCTTACTTTCATCAAACAAACATATATTACCTAGTTCAGGGGGAAAAGGTCAGCACCCCGCACTTCAGAGTATACAGACAGATCAAACAGACAGGCTTCCAAACTGTCCAACATTATCAATATCAAAATCACAGTTACCAGAGAGGGAAGCATCAACATATGGGTTTTCAAAGCCAGGGGGCTCTCAATGGCTGCCCAGAGTCTCATCTGGTCAAATCACACAATACTTCTCAAAGTGAGCCCCAAAGCAAAGCCTCCCATCAGGGTTTATATAGCCTTCTCCTGGATCAAAGAATGTAACCACCCTCTTGACCCACTGCCCAATCACACAGCATCAAGGTGTGGTCATTCCTGAAAACCAAGTCTCCTACCACAGGCTCCATGTGACCACATTCAGCCTATTAGGGGGCAGAGTATATTTTCAAATTAAAGAAGGTTCTCAGAGTCACTTAAGCCAAGCAAAGGGCCTAGGGGCAGGGGAGATCTTCAAATCTGCATTTCCATTACATCAGGAGAAAAGCAGGGAGCTGCCTCAAGACAAGATGTGATTATAATAAAGAACTCCTCAACCAACATTTTTAAAAAGCATCAGTAGAAGTGGAAACAAACACAGATCACAAAGGATTGACACTAAGAAAAGTAGCATTATTCTGCAATAGTATTAAGCTACTAAAGTTCAGAGCAAGCTTAGGCTGGCAATAAATGCTAAATAAAACAAAAAGGATTTTTTTAAATCCTAAATTAAAAGAAAAAGAAGTATCAAATTAGGGCTAGAACTAGCACTATGTAAGGTTGTTACTTGACAGTAATGAATGATAGAAACAGAACTACTGATTTCTTTTTTTTTCTTTTCTTTCAAAAGGAAGTTGATATTAGGACTGAGGAAGATTAAAAAAATGTGGCAAGCAAGAGCTAAAACACCAAGATGAGTTGAGGAGATAATGAAATATTTTCCAATTTCCTTTATATAATTCAGTTCATCAGGTTATATCTAGATGAACTAAATCCAAAATTATTGAAACATCATAAGCTATGATTATTGGATTAGTGTTTTTTTGAAGGCTTATAGAAAAAAAAACACACAACATATCTCATGGTACAGATGTTGTCTTGCTTTTCTAAAAATGTGTCAGGTATAGTCTATATATTATAGCCTGGTGAACTAGGCATATTCCTAGAAAGATTATAGAACACTTTGTTAAAGCAACACTTTCCAAGCCATGGGAAGAGAAGTGGTGATCATTAAAAGCTGATTATGGAGAAAACGTCATGCCACCCTAAACTTCATTTTTTTTTATCAGGATTACTTACCTGGAAAATGAAGGAGATGCTGAAGACATAGAATACATAGATTTTAGCAAAGCATATGCCAGTTTTTCCATGCTATTTTTGTGGATAAAATAGAAATACATAGACTAGATAATAGTATATCATAATCTCAAGAATAGGAAATTACCTCAAAGTCCTCCTAAACCAGCCCATACCTAAACAGGACAGCCATCCATAGCACCAGCAACACATGCTCATTCAGCCTCTGCATTCAAGATCTCTGTAGTTGTGGACCCCAATATATTCATGGGGAGACCATTCTGATTTTTTGGAAACATTTCTAATTTTAACATATTTGACCATTCATATTAAGCCCATTCTCAATTTGGATTAATTTTGATTCATTTATACAATGTATATCACAGTTTCTCATTAAGTTTGTGTTGAATGAACAAAGCATAATCCCACTACAAGTAATCTTTTTATTTTAAAGAAAAAGGTTATCTTCTCCACTAATACTAAGTGCCCTTCCCCAAGATGGGGGTAAACCTCAGATAAATATGACAGTGCAGAATTTGAGTACTCAAACATTCAATTTAAGTCAACGAATATTTATCAAGAGACTAAACATATACTGGACCCCAAATTTTTACCCTCTACTCAACAGAGAGCCATTGAAGGTTTTGAGTGGGGGAGGTGGGGGTTAAATGGCCAGGACTATGAAAAAGTTAGATTGGTGATTATGTAAAAGATGAAACGTTGAGGGAAGAGATTCTAGTCTGGAGTTCAGTGAAGAGGATAGCACTCTCCTTGCAAGATAGAACACAAAATCATATATCTGATGCCAATCCACTCATTTTACAAATGAAGAAACTAAGGTCCAGTGTAGTTAAATGATTTTCTTAAGGCCATGAATGTATTTGAGTCAGAAGAAGGAAAAGTAGCATAGCATGTGATATTCTAATTCTCTTTGCCAACAGTTTCTATTTCATGGAGTAATATTAGTTTTACTTATTGAAGAACAGAAATGGCATTCATTATAATTCAGATTTTGCAAATATGGAAGTATGAGACTGATAATATTCTTCTTTGAGGGATATCAGGAAATTTTCCCCATCTCATATTTTTTCTCTTATTATGGGCACTTTTATGTTTATATACAAATACACATAATATCACATTTAAAGTTAAAGAATGTAGGTGATAATAATTCATATTTCAATAATATTTATAATTACAAAGTACTTACGCATATATTATTTCATTAAACCTTCTTAAAAACCCTATAAGACTGAATATTATTCTCTGTTCTTTAATATTTATTTTAATCTTTGTTGCATTTTAAATTCTGAGCTTTCTCCCTCTCTCCCTCCTACCCCTGCATTAGAGAAGAATGATACTTAACATAGATATGTATGTGAAACCATACAATACATAACTTCATATATCAGTTCTTTATCTGGAAGTGCATAGCATTTTCCTTCATAAGTCCTTCATAGTTGATTTGAATGTTCATAATGCTCAGAACAACTTAGTCATTCACAATTACTCTTTGAACAATATTGCAGTAACTGTATGTAATGTTCTCTCATTGTTTTAGAATATTAGATAACTAATTTTCTCTGTTTAAAAACTATGTTGATAAATTTTGTTCACATAAAACAGATACCTTCAAATATCTAAATATTTAAATAAATAAATATCTTACCAACAACTGCATTTCCCTAAAAGAACAAAACCTACTAATAATGTGATTTCATGATGCTTCCTACTTTTGTAGGTAACTACCTCCTGGAAAAAAAAAATATGACCTTTAATCTAATCATTTGGCATAACTAGACCCTTGGGCTTCTCTCCTAAAAAGTGAAGATGAGCATGCTTATACTCTATTCATTCCACAGCTATTAGAATTATATTGCTTTTTAAATTTCTAAGGGCAATAAAAAGTTAGCTATAATTGTTATCCTTTCCTACAGTTAAGATTTCAATGATGCAATGGAAAAGTTTGGAAATAGCTATACATCTGAATAAATGGATATATGGATGGACAGATGGGTGGATGAATGGATGGATGGATGGATAGATAGATGAAAAGTATTTTAAGTATTATGTGTGGGGGGTTGGGGAAATAAGTTAAGACAGCCCCTGTGGTGCTGTAGAGAAAGTGCTAAACCTGGTCTCAGGAAAACCTGAGTTCGAATTCAGCCTCAGACACTTAACATCTGTATGACCCTAGTCAAGTCAATTATTGTTTGTCTGCCTCAGTTTCCTTATCTATAAAATGAGGGCTGTAATAATACCTACTTCTCACAGTTTATATGAGGATAAAATGAGATAATGTCTGTAAAGTCATTTGCACACCATGAAGTGCTATAGAAAATCCCAGCTATTAGTAATTGAAGAAGACATCACATGTAGAGAGGTTTAGCCACTGAGCAGATGGAAAGGCCCAGAAGTACAGCAGGTTCCATAAGAAAGCAGATGGCACTGGATTTCCACTAACAAAATTATATTTCTCTCACTTTATAAAAGAGGACTGTGTCAAAGGACCCAGCTCCAAAATTCAGTTCATATTCTTAATAATGGAGCATAGGTTCATTCTGTTAGACTGCGAACTGCTACATAGCCAGGACTGTGTGTGTCTTTTTGTCCTTCTTTGTATCCCCAGGGCTTATCACAGTCCCTAACACATAGTAAATACTTAATAAATATCAGTTGACTGACTAGCTTACTATGCTTTCTGGATCTGAGTCTAGTTAAATAATGAAAGTGGCATACCCTTGGTATCTTGTCTTGACCCTATAGTATTTAACATTTCATCACTGATTTGGATGAATGATTAGAAGGTAAGCTTGTAAAATTTTCCAATAAAATGAAGTTGAAAAGAGTAGCTAACCCATTGGATGAAAGAGTCCAGATCCCCTGAAGGCATCAATGAATTCTAAAAATGGGCCAAATCTAATAAAACTCAATGGAACAAAATCCAGTCCCCTACATTGGGGTCCAAAAATCAACTTTATGAATACAGAATGATGGAAGTGTGGTGGCTATGAAGAAAGTTTCTGTGGAAAAAAAAGGCCTGCAAAAGATTGAAGAACTGGGGTGGCTAGGTGGCACAGTGAATAAAGCATGGGCCCTGGAGCCAGGAGGACCTGGATTCAAATCTAACCTCAGACACTTAACACAAAAAGCTAGGCGTGTGACCTTGGGCAAGTCACTTAACCCCAATAGCCCTACCCTCCCCCCTCCAAAAAGCAAAAAAAAAAAAAAGATTGAAGAATTGAACTTTGCTATGAGACAGAAATATGTCATGTTACATAAAAACATGAATACTCTCCTTAAGAGTGTTGTATTGTTCCAAGTACAGGAATTAGTATTTTGTATTCTCTCTGGGTAAGACCACATCTGAAAAAGCATATTCTGTTTTGGAGACTACATTTTAAGTAGGACATTAACATGCTCATTGATAATTGGGCATTCTGGATGGCAACCATACTGAAGACTGTGGCATATAAGGTATGTTTAGCCCGGAAAAGAGAAGCCTCAGGGGACACATAGCAGTATGGATGGAGAGCTAGCAGTCTCCAAGTGTTTGAGGAACTCTTCAGTGGGTATTAAACTTGCTTATTTTTTGTCTAGGATGGCAGGTTTGGAAGCAATGAGTAACGTTTGAAAGGCGTAGATTCCTGCACAGTGAAAAGAAGATCTTTTCATATGAGTTATGAAAAAGTGGACTTGGTTGCATTAGGAGTTTGTAGCATCTCTTACACCTAAGGTACTATAAGCCTAAGGCCTATAACCTTTTGCTGGGGTTTAGCAAGGATTTTTGCTTCAGTAGAGGCTGGATGCAGTAACCAGTGAGGTCCTTTCAAACACTGAGATTCTCTGAGTCTTATTTTTTTAAGGGGTGGTTTGCTTTATTACTCTCAAGGAGCTTGCTGATGATGGGAGCACCAACTCCTCTTTCAACCCCAGACCTCAGTGGGGGCCCAGTCAGGAGGCACAGCATTCAAGATTGTGTATTCCCCACTTACTGACCAGGGCTCACTTGATTTAGAGAGGCACACACAAAGGCAATTTGGCAGCAATAACTTCTCAAGTTTACATTAACTTTTATTTTTTTTAGCCAAGAAAAAGCAGTGGATTATTATAGACACACAGACATGTACAAACCAATGCACACACATAAATACCCATGACTTCTTTTTAGTTTCATTTTTCACTTGGGGTGTTTGTCTCTTGCCTTTTTTTCCATATCAAGTACATAATTTAATTTTGCATAATGAATAATCATAGGAGGCTTTGCTACATCAACTTTAGAATTAAAGTTATTCTCATATTTCTTAATTATTTTTTCTTTGTTTGTTTGTTTTTCCCAAATGCTTTATTAACTTCTGGTTTACATCATTCATTTCCGCCAGATTTTGAGTTACAAATTTTCTCCCTGTTTTTCCCCTACCCACCCCCAAAATAGTGATCCCAAAGGATATCCCCCTCCTCCAATCTTCTCTCTCCCATATCTTCTCCCATACCCACGTCGACTTTTCCAGTAGGGCATGGTGGATCTCTATGCGCCAGTGCCTGTATACATTATTTCCCAATTACATGTAAAGTAGTATTAATAATAGTAAATATATATATATATATGTATATAAAGCATTCAATTTTAAAACTTTGAATTCCAGATTCATTCCCTTCCTCCCTTGTCACCCACCCTTACTGGGAAGATAAGCAATTCACTATAGGCTGTACATGTGTGGCTTTGCAAAACATTACCATAGTAGATATATTGTAAAAGACTGACTGTATTTCCCTACCTCCTATCCTACCACCCACTTGTTCTATTCTCTACTTTGATCCTGTCCCTTTTCAAAAGTGGGTGCTTCCAACTTCCCTCACCCCTAGCCTGCCCTCCCTTCCATCACCCCCCATACCCTTCCCCCTTACTCTCCTGTAGGGTGAGATACCCTATTTAGTGTGTATGTCATTCCTTCACTAAGCCAAATTCAATGAGAATATGGTTGACCCATTCCCTTTTCCCTTCCTGTTCTTCCCCTCGATTGTAACCATTTCCCCTTGCCTCTTCTATATGAGATAGCTTACCCCATTCCGTCTCTCCCCATCTCCTCATATCATATTCCTCTCTCAACTCTTAATTTCACCTTTTAAGTATCATCCCTTCCTAATAAATTGGTCCTATGCCCTCCATCTATGTATACCTGTGTATATATATATATATATTTTCCCATCAACTATTTTCATACTGAGAAAAGTTTCATCAGTTACAATTATCATTTTTCCATGTAGGAATGTAAATAGTTCAACTTTGATAAGTTCCTTATGATTTCTTTTCCCTGTTTACCTTCTCATGATTCTCTTATTTCTTGTATCTGAAAGTCAAATTTTCTATTCAACTCTGTTTTTTTTCATCAAGAATACTTGAAAGTTCTCTATTCCACTGAATGACCATATTTTCCCCTGAAACATGATACTCAATTTTCTGGGTAGGTGATTCTTAGTTTTAATCCCAGCCCCTTTGCCCTCTGGAATATCATATTCCAGGCCCTTCAATGCCTCAGTGTAGAAGCTGCCAGATCCTGTGTTATCCTGATTGTGTTCCCACAATATTAAAATTGTTTCTTCCTGGCTGCTTGTAATATTCTCTCCTTGATCTGGGAATTTTGGAACCTGGCTATAATTTTCCTAGGAGTTTCCTTTTCGGGATCTTTTTCAGGAGGTGATCTGTGGATTCTTTCAACCTCTATTTTGCCCTCTGGTTCTCAAACATCAGGGCAATTTTCCTTGAGAATTTCTTGGACAATGATTTCTAGGTTCTTTCTTTGATCATGGCTTTCAGGTAGTCCAATAATTTTTAGATTGTCTCTCCTGGACCTATTTTCCAGGTCAGTGGTTTTTCCCATGAGATATTTCATATTTCCTTCTATTCTTTCATTTGTTTGGATCTGTTTAATAGCATTTTGATTTCTTATAAAGGCCCTAGCTTCCAATTGCTTCAATCTAATTCTGAAAGAATGATTCTCCTCAGTGAACTTTTGAGATTCTTTTTCCATCTGGCAAATTCAGCTTTTTAAGGCATTCTTCTCCTCATTGTCTTTTTGAGCCTTTTTTGCCATTTGAGTTAGTCTATTTTTTAAGGTGTTATTTTCCTCAGTCAGGCTATTGACTGTTATTTCATAATTTTCTTGCATCCTTCTCATTTCTCTTCCCAATTTTTCTTCCACTTCTCTTATTTGCTTCTTAAGGTCCTCTATGTCCTGTAACCAGCTAGTATTTTCCTTTGAAGCTTTTGGTGCAGGAGTTCTGACTTCACTGTCTTCCTCCTGTTCCATGCTTTGATCCTTTTGTCACCAAAGTAGGAGTGTAAAGTTGGGTTGCTCTGTTTATCTTTGCCTGCTCATGTTGCCACTCAATCACTTGACCCCTAGGCTTTTTGCCACAGTAAGACTCTGCCACCAGACAGGAGAGCTTCTGTCCCAAACTCTGGGGTTTTCTCAGCTGCTGAAGGTATTAGTTGTGTGCCCTTTCTGAAGCCTCCACACACTCTGGCAAGCTAGGCCCATACCCCAGGACCTCCACCCTAGACCGCAATCCAGATCCAAGCAGGTTAAAGCAAGAGCAATTACCCCTCAGTCTGGTCACTTGGTTCCCCTATACTCTGCGGGCCAGGAGCTGAAGCTGCCACATGGCGGCAGCTGTTGCACTGCTGTGGTGCCTCAGCACTTCTCTGCCCTGGGGGCAAAGGCTGAAGGCACTCTCAACTACTGGATCCCAAAGTCCACACTCTCACTTTGTCCTTCGCATCTATGTATGGATACTTCTAGAAACTGCCACAGCTGCTGGTGATCTGAAGTCCCTCCAGCTGGTGGTTGGTCAGGCCCACCCTGGGGCTAAAACCTCCTACTTGCATGTGACTGGGCAGGGCTCCCAGAGCACTGAGCTGGCCCGGCCTGCCTGGGCTGTCCTTAGCAGGAGGTTAGCTTCTCTGTGTCATTTTGTGGGTTCTGAGTCTCATTTTTTAAACAATTAACAACAAAATCCTGGCTTTATATATTTCCCCATTTTATTATAGCCATTGGGATATTTTCTAATTAGAATTTTCTAATATTTTAAAAGTTCTTTTCAGGATGGACAATACTAGTAACCCAAAACCCTTGGGCTATCTTATTAGATTTCTCCGTAATAAAAGCATAGATTGTGCCTCATTATAAAAATTTTTCTTTTGTCTAGAACTTCCAAAAGAAAAATACCTTAATTTATGTAATACCCAATTAATTTGAAGAATAAAAAATGTTTTAATATGCAAGTAGAAAACTTTTTGATAATTGCTTTTTGCTTTACCATTTTATTTTTTTGTAGCCTATGTGTTCAAATTGTATTCTATGATGTCAAAAAAAGAAAATGAAGAAATCTCTGGTCCATTGGCTGGACCCTTTGTTGCAAACTAATAGGAAAAGGACATGAATAAGTATCATCCAGGATGGAAAGGAGCAGATAGTGTATGTTTCTGGAGGTAGAACACACCTCAATGAAATCATAGATTCTTATGAGCCTTGTAGCACATTAGTCCCCTCTAGGACAGAAGAGCAAAATTTTGGTTTAGTAGTTGTCTAATCTAGTCCATACCTGTACAAGACCCCCAGAATTTACCCAGCAATTCATCTCTCAGTTTTGGCTTGAAAGCCTCCAAAGAGGGATAACCCAATATTTCTTAAAGCAGCCCATCCAATGTGTAGATGATAGCTATAAATGTGGATAACTTTTTTTGTTCTTTATATCAAACCCAAATTTGGCATCTTTGAATTTCCACACAATTCTTCTAGTTATTTCTCCTAAGGTAGAACAACTATAAGGCCTCCTCCTCAATACAGCTGTCCCATGTCCCCTAAGGCATCAGTTACTCAGTTTTAGTTTCTTTGACTCATCCTCTGGGGCCTGAAGTTGAAGACTTTGTCATTCTCTTTGCCCTCAAGCTTATTAGCATTCTTTCTAAAATATGGCACCACAACAGAACACAACATTCCAGATGTAGTCTCACCAGGATAAAGTCATTAGTTAGTCAGTCAATAAGCATTAATTAAGCAATGTTCTGGGCCTTGTGCTAAATACTGGAGATATGAAGATGCATTGGGGATATACAGATTGAAACCTGAATCTGGAGTCAGGATGACCTGAGTTTAAATCCAGCCTCACACACTTCCTAGCCGAGTGACCCTAGGCAAGACATCTGACTTCTCTCTGCCTCATTCTCTGTAGAATGAGGGTAATAATAGCACCTAGCTTTCAGAGCTGTTGTTAAGTGAGGATGAGATGAGATGAAAATTGAAAAACATTCACCAAATCTTCAAGTCTTACATACGTTCTAGCTGTTGTTGTTGTTATTATGAGCCCCGATTTTTACTGAGAACTTGCAGCTTTTAGGGATTTGGGTACTATTCTAAGAGCAGAAAGCTATTATGAAGCCAGAGTCATGACTTTCTTTAAATCAGTCAATCCTTGATGTCAAAACATCGTGTTATTATAAGATAAAAAGCTCATTAAGTGGTAAAGGGCACAGGAATTAGAACAAGAAGATATTTAAGTAAACAATTAGGGATCATTTAACCCCAACCTCAGAGTTTGCAGATGAAAAAGATGAAATCTAGAAAATGTTATTTGAGTTTCCTAAGGAGTAAGTAATGGAGAATTTGAAATCAAGACTTTTTCTAAAAGCCTGAAAGCAGAGAGGTATCAGATCCTCTGACTCCTAGTCCAGGACATTTCCTATTGCATCTACAACAACAATAACTTAACTATTTTGGTAGTAGGTCAAACCCTACCTCATGGCCCTTAGGGGTGGGCTGTTTGGTGAAAAGAAATTACAAGTTTGGGGGGAGGTGGTGACAGCAGCAGTAGAACAGAATACAGAAGCATTCTCCCCATGTGGACTTCTAGTGATGGCTAGAAAGTGCCTTTTTGTTGGTCTTGTGGGGTAGGGAAACTGAGGTCTCACGGCCACCCTCTAGGTCCTCAAGTGCAGGCCTTTGACTAAATCCAAATGTCACAGAATAAATCTCCTTAATAAAAGGCTTTGTTTGTAAAACTTGGACTAAGTGAAAAGGCCGAATCCAAAGACCCAGAAGGGCCCTGGTAGGGAATGGCTCGTTAAGCATACTTTATCTAAGTAGAAACATTTACCTAATTCAAGATTACAATAACAACAACATATTAATAATAGTAATAATATGATAGCAATATGTATCAAGTCATTGTGAATAGAATCTCCAAAACCCTGGATCTATTCATTGATCCCTTTGATTCCCTTTGAAGGGAATAGTAAAGATGATACAACAAATCAGACAAACATTTTAATACCAAATACCTAGAAAGACCCAACCAAGAAGCCAGAATTTACACCAAAGTAGGAATGTACTCGAACCAGCTTTTACAGGAGTTGGTCTAACTTTTCAATGTGAGCATTTACATCTCAGAAATCAAGGCTTGACTTAATACCGCCTTGCTTTCTAGACTTTCAAGAGTGACAGAGAAAATATTAATAATGCAGATTAAGCTTTAAAATGTTTCATGTAAGGGGGCAGTTAGGTGGCTCAGTGAATAGAGCACCAGCCCTGGAGCCAGGAGGACCAGAGTTTAAATCTGGCCTCAAACCCTTAACACAAAACTAGCCTTGTGACCTTGGACAAGTCACTTAACCCCAATTGCCCTACCTTCCCACCTCCAAAAAAAAAAAGGCAAAAAAAAAGTTTCATGTACACTTTTTTTCACAGAAAGCTGGTTATTATATTTTTAGCAGCAGAACACTATACTCGTTTTACTATATGTGTGTATCTATCTATCTATCTATCTATCTATCTATCTATCTATCTATCTATCTATCTTTTCATCTACCCATCTATCCATCCATCTATCTTTCTATCTATCTATCTATCTATCTATCTATCTATCTATCTGTCTGTCTGTCTGTCTATCAGTCTCTCTATCTCTCTATCTGTCTATTTATATACTAAATGACAAATCCCCACACTATAATTACAAACCTCAGAATATTCTTGAAAATTCAACAGATAAACTGTGCTCTAACTAGAACATAATAAGAATAGACAATTGCCCATAATTGGTCAAACATAACATTGACTCACAGAAATTTAAGGACAATATTTAATGCTGCCATATTAAATTCCTCTTACCTCTTAACTACTCAGAGTGAGAAGATCTCAAAATATAAAGAGCTAATGGGAGACGTCAAAATCACATGGGATCAGGAAGAAACATATATCTTTCCTGTTGTCTTCCTTCTACCGGAGTATTCCTGAAGATGTCTTCATAAGTCCAAAGATGACGAGCCTGGTACTTTCTGATACTTTCATTCAATTATGAAAAAAAAAGGAATAAAAGACAAAGAAAAGATCATTTTGTGTCCCTGCACTAAACATAAAAGAATGACAACAAGATAGTGACTTTAGTCAAGACTATAAAAATCTGATATTTATCTAACACAAGATACAAAAACACAGATATAATATTAAATAATGATAGTAATAATAATCATTGATATTGATAAAGTGCTTTATATCATTTAAGCATTTTATTATGGTAAACTTGATACTGTTATGGGATCTTTAGGCTCCCTTCATGACTTTCTTTAGCTTTTGTGCTTCCTGTTATAATGGTGCTACTCAGAAAGGAGATTCAGACTTTAGTTAAGGATTAGACCAAATGACTTTTGACATCCTTTCTACCTCCCAGCCTCTGTGATTCTGTGAACTTACTTCAGAATCTAGGAGGGTTCCATGATATGATGGAAAGAATACTGAGTCTCTTTGTGTGACCTCAAGTAAGTCATGACCTCTCTAAGCCTCGGGTCTGCCATCATGGGGAATAATGATGATTGTACAGCCTATCTCACAACATTGTTGTGAGGAAAGCAGTGTGCAAAATCTTAAAATCCTATATAAATGGGAGTCATTAATCATTGGCCTTCTGGTCAGGATGCTTAGGCAGTTCTGTGGAATTTTAAGAGTGGGCCCATTATATGCCAGAGGTTGAGTGAGGACAAAGCTCTAAATAGCTTCCTCATTGTGCAACCCTATGGTTCAACTCTCCCCAGTCAATTCCAAGGCATCCAAAAGAGTAATTGCTATCACAGCTCTCCAATCCTAGACCTCCTTGGCTGTGGCAGGTTAGTCTTTATTTCCAACCAAAGAACCATTCTGCTCAGCTTTATTCTTGGCCTGGGAGCAGTAAAAGTGGTGTTCAAGCTGAAAAGAGCTACCAACCCTAGCCATAAACTTTGTCGATAACTATGAGCCAAAGGGGAGCAAAAGGAATTTTTGAGTAGCCCCTTGGGTAGTGAAATAGAACCACAGGATTAAGTAAAACATAGTGGTGGGGGATAGGAGAGGCCTATAATAAGCCTGAAGGTGGTTGGTTTGTTTAAGAAACCACTGACCCAGCTAGTATCTATACATACATACATACATACATACATACATACATACATACATACATACACATATAGATACCTATATGCATGTGCATACATATATCATACATGTATATCCACATATGTAAAAGTTTAAAGAAAAACAATCCAAAAAACCCTTTTGAGTTCCCAATACCCTAAAACACATTAATCATGATTATATTTGTGAGGGAGGGTACCTTGGTTTTCCTGCACATAGACAGCCAATGAGCTACAATTAGTACTGGTCATTATTATCTCGTTGCCCCCATGTACAGACTCTTGGCTTCTTCTTGCTCTTGGGTGATGGATAGCATAAGCCCCAAGCAGAGGCTCATGGGATGTAATTATTTTTCCTAAAACTTTCTTTTTCTTTTCCTTCTTTGCCCACATTCTAGCAACTAATTTCACACTAAGGACCTAATTACTTTAACTTTCCCAGCCCATCTTCTCTGTTTTGTTCAGTAGCAGTGACCACCAAAGTTGAATCTGACAGTTTCATTAGAGCTAAGAAAAAATTCACCTGGCAAGAAAATAATACTAGCTATCAAAATGCATCATTTTTTAGTCATATTCCCCATTGCTCCACCATTTATAACCCATAATCCAACCAAATTGGGTCCCACATGGCTTCTAAAAGATGCTCTGCCTTTTTCTCTGTGTGCCTTTGGTCACATCATTTCCTTTGCCTAGGATTGTGACAATTGAGACGTTATCAACACCAAAGCAGGACTCAAATGGAAAGATGATGGGTTAGAGTGAAAGAACACTGTCCTGACCTCAGAGGATGTGGGTACAAATTCTAGCCCTACTCTTTCCTATCTTTGTGATGGTTAAACTCCTCAGGCCTTCGTGTCTGTATTTATAAAATGAGAAGACTAATTAGATATTCCCCTGAGTCCCCTTTGAGCTCTAAATCTAGGATTTTTCATGAAAAATAGACTTGGTTCCTCCACTCAAATGTGGTTCCCTATTAATTTTCCTGTTTTTATGGTAGTTTGCTAATTAAGCATGGGACTAAGTAAGAAGCATCATGGAACAGGGAAGATAATATTGAACTTTGAATCAGAAAAATCTGACTTCAAATCATGTCTCTGACATGCATTTCCTGTATGACTATGGATAAATCCTTAACCTCTCTGCGTCTCAAGCAACTTCCTCTGACCATAAGAAATTTCCAGAGTAGTTCTTTTCACAGTATCAAACTTAGCTCAATAAAATGCTCAAATGATATAAAATATTCAAAGCGCTTTGAAAGTTTAAAGCATTGTATCACTATCAATTATTATTCTTGTTATTATTACTATTACATTAGTTATTGTCATTTTGTTAAATAGAGATCAGATTTTAAAAAGTCATTAACATGCTTTGATTTTTATGTTAATGCATGTAGACAAAATGACTGATTTGTGTAATTTAATGGAAGCATTGAGATGGAGCCTCATCATCTGAAAACTTGATGAAGGCCTTGTCAGGACCACACCAAAAGAAGTCAATATGGCAGAGATGATTCATGCTTCTTCCTATTGTCACATGGATTTGATTTCTCCCATTAGGTTTCTATGTTTTGGGAGCCTCTTGCTCTACATACATAGTTAAGAGATTAAGAGGGTGTAAGATGGCAGCATAAGAATCTTAGGCTTTCCTTCTGGCTTCCTTTAGCCATTAAGTCTTATTAATTATCAATCATAAGACTTTCTGCTATACAGAAAGGCTGTTCAGATTTTGATTAGAGATTAGCCTAGATACTAGAAGATCTTCTGAAGTTCTTTCCAACTCCAAGTTTTTGTCCTACTTTGAACTTACTCCAGACTCTAGACAGGTGGCACAATATAGTAGAAAGAGTGATGAACTTTACACTAGGATACCTGTTCTCCATCATTACTACCTCCTGGAATCCCCAAGATTCAGCTCTTCATAAATAAGACTTTCCCATTCCCCTCAGTTGTCAGTGTTCTGCCCAAGTCAACCCTCAACCCCCTGCTGGAGCGACTTTATATTTCATTTGTATGTATGTATTTTACATTTGCTTCACTCTCTCTCTCTCTCTCTCTCTCTCTCTCTCTCTCTCTCTCTCTCTCTCTCCTTCTCTCTCCCTCCCTCCCCTTCTCTCTTTTTCTTTCTCTCTCCCTCCCTCCCTCTCTCCCTCTCTCCCCCTTACTGGAACATAAGCTACTTGGGGACAGGGACTATTCCATTTTTGTCTTTGTATCTTTGCTCAGCAGAGTACATGACACATAATAGATATTTGATGTTTCCTGAATCTGATTATACTTCGTTTTTATTATCAACAGTGCCTGGCACCCACTATGAGTCAAGCATAGACTTAGTGCTTAAGATAGCAAGAGAAAATTAGGGTAAGTAGTAGAGATTACTAAGTCACCCTTGTAACTAAAAGTCCCATCCATTCTCTGATTTCCAACTTGAACTTTAACTCACAGAAAAAGGAGAGAGCTGGCCACCGAGGTACAAGTCCTATAAGCAATGAAATGCTGCCTCTAGAATCTGACAAGTAGCTTGGGCTCTTGGTGCTAAGCACCAGCAATGAAAAAGGAAAAAAAAAAACATTCCTTGCTTTCAAAGAGTTCAGAATGTAATGAGGAAGATAACGTGTAAATATATACATACAAGGCACATAAAAAGTAGATATGGGATATCAAAGGGGAAGACTATGGTAGTTGAAAGGCCTGGATAAGATCTCATGCCCAAAGTAGATCTTACTAACTCTTGAAGGAAGGCAGGCATCCTAAGTGGTAGAAGGAGGAGAAAGTGCATTCCAGGCATGTGGGCTGGCCAGTACAAAGAGACAGGAGATGGAGTGCTGGATAGCAAGCTGGCTACATCGTTGGGTTGTAAAGAATATAGAGGGAGATAATGTGTGAAAAGACTGGAAAGATAGGAAGAAATCAGGTAGTGATAAGCTTTACATGCTAAACAATGGAGCTTCTATTTGTTCCTAGAGATAAAAGGTGCTAGTGGAATTGATTGAGTAGAGATGAAGGAGATAGGGTCAGACTTATGCTTCCAAAAATCACTTTAGAAGCCATATGGAGGATGAAGTAGAGGGGAAAGACCTGAGGCAAGGAGTCCACTTAGGAAGCTATCTCAGTGGTCCAGAAGAAGAAAGGTTATGAGGACCTGACTGCCCAAATGAATGCATTATATGAAACTCCTTACACAGGCTTAATGAAAAGAGAATTTGGGTAATTATTTCCATAATCAATCATAAAGCTCTACAATTGAAGAAAAAGAGGTCTTATTTAAGCAACTTATGAACCGAGACTGCACCCTCTGAATTTCTGTAATTCATTCTGGCTATGTGAACATAGTGGGCCTCTACCAGAGTCCAGTTATGATACCTCATTATGATACAGAGATGGCCTTGAGTCCTCATAAACCATGCCAGAAGGGTGTTAGCTCTGCCAAGGCCTCCTAAGTTCAGACAGGTTTGTGTATAGGCTTAGATTTCCTCTTGGTTGAGCAAAGACCTTTCTAAGTTTCAAGAGGCAATCAAAAATATGCCCACAGGAAGAATTTTTTAAGCATAGCAACTCTGCTAAGTCAGAGAGAGATTACAATATGCATTGGTAGGGGAAGTATCTCTTTTGATGAAACTACAGATCCTGAAATATCGAAGGAAAGATGAATTTGTATGTTTTATATAGAGACACTATCATATACATAGCTTATTTGAATAATAGTGGCCTTACATTCCTAGCACTATGAGCTAAATTCAAAATAGTCTTATCCAGTGTTTAATTTCCCAGAGGACCAATATTATAAATGGGTGTTATATTCCAGGAGAACTCCCCAAAGGTCTATCACACCAAAAATGGAGAGTGAAAAAGCAACAATAAAACTTGGTAGTAAACAAATAAAGTCAATAGCTAATAGAAATAAGGCTTATGTTTACCCATCTATGCCTAAGGTTAAAATCCAGGGCATTGATAAAAAAAAAATAAAGACAAATTCAAACACAACAGTCTCCTTAGTCAAAGTTGTATAAACTCATGAATAAGAATATTTTAATGCTTTCTGCTCATTTTATTTTTTATCATTTTAAAGACACAGTTCCCTGGTCTATAGTCAGAATGAATGTCTGAAACTTCTTAAAAGAAAGCAACTGAAGAAGTCTTCTAGAAATATTTTAGCTATGCACAATCCAACTAGTATATCAAGTTTAGAATTTTGTCCCCTTCAGAGTCCACTGTAACTGAGTCTTATTCAATCTAATTTTTCTTCTGAAAGAAAAAAATTCATAAAGACAAATTATAGGAAACTTTATTGCCTTCCTTCTGCCTTATTGAAATTTTATCTCAAGAAAAGTAAGAGAAAAAAAAAACATAGAAGGGGAATCACTTGACTCCAAATAACACCTTTTATGCCTCCTAGGAACACAGAGAAAGAAGGGACCTCAAAGGCCATCTTGTTCAACACTTTCAGTTTACAAATGAGGAAATTTAGACCCATGAAGATTAAATGATCATCCAAGGTCACACAGGCGATAAGTATCAGTGGTAGGAATTGAAGTCAGGTCCTTTCATTTCAGAACAGACTGGTGTTATTTTTTTTTCCCCACTGGACCACAATTTTTCTAGTTGTGTAAATATAACTCTTGGCTCACTGCCCCAATTTCAAGAAATAAAGATCACACCTTGTTGGTCTTGATGTTGAGCTAAGCACTTTTTCTACTTGGCAAACTTCAATCAATATTAATCAAAAAAGTGAATTTAAAAATAAATGGTCAGTGAATGATTTCTAGCTAGTCCTCAATTACCTACAAATATCTTCTTTATGGATAATCCCTAGTATTCACCTGGGTCTAGGTCCCAATCAATCAGGACCATTTCAGGAGAGGGTTAGAGCTTGGACATGGGGGAAAGCAGCAAATATAGCTGATATTCTTATAAAGTACTTTAGTTTTCCAAGGAATCCTCCTCATCCTGTGGTACAGATGGAATTATTAGGTGGTTGCTGATTGTCATAGGCAAAAACAGAACCTAAATCTCCTTATTCTATACTGTACTGTCCATGTGGCTAGTTATGACAACAGTTCAAAGTTCAACATATGGGGTTTGGCTGATGAAAGGGATAGTTTCAGTGAATCTGGGAAGACTCAGTGAAGTAAGGAGGACAAGGAAAACAATAGATACAATAAGGACACAATAAAAACAAAGAGCTTTGAAAGACTTAAGAACTTTGATCAATGCAATGATCAACCATGATTCCAGAAAACCAGAGAGAAAGCAAACTACCCACCTCCTGGAGGAGGTAATGGACTGAGGATACAGAATGAGACATACATACATACATACTAGAAATGGTCAATATGAGAATTGACTTTTATTGACTATGCTTATTTGCTACACAGTTTTTTCACCCATTGGGTGGGACTGGGAGGAAGAGAAAACTGATTTTTGTTCATTGAGAAATATAAAATTTAATTTAGAAAATTTGGGGATTTTCATCTAGAATGATCTATAGCTTTTCTTTATTGAAATTTATATGACTTTGTCCTGAGCCCAAACTGACTTGGTCCCTTAGTTTAAGTCTGACATTGGAATAAAATGAGACACTTGTAGGTCAATCACTAATTAACAAAAGGAGATTTATTTATCCATAGCACAGAAAGGATATTCAACATGTATGCAGAACTAAAATAACAATGATAATAATAGTAACTAATATTTATATAGTGTTTTCTGTGTGCCAGGCAATTAAAATTGTCTCATTTGATCCTCATAATAACCTTGGGAGGTAGGTGCTATTATTATTCATATTTCACAGATGAAGAAACTGAAGCAAGAAATGAAGTGACTTTCCCAGGGTCACACAACTAGTAAATGTCTGAAGCAGGATTTGAATTCAAGTCTTCATGACTCCAGGCCCAGTTCTTTATCCATTTCACCTCCTAGATTTCAGCTAGCTTAGATCAAAGATTCCCAAAGTGAGCAATACTACCCCCTAGGGAGCTCTGGAACAATCCAGGGAGGTGGTGGCAACCTTGGGTGAAATTAGGAGGCTTTGGATAAAGATAAGGGGGCAGAAAAAAAAAGATAAGAAAATTTTGAAAAACCATTCATGCATGTTTCATCTGCTGTATAACAGAGTTAAATTCATAGTGATTATATTAATTTTCCAAATTAACACACAAAATGCATGTTATAGCTGATCAGTGGTCAAGTCCATCCACAAGTGTTGGCAGGCAAGCATGTCCACATTGTCCATTGTCAGGGAGTCCAGCATGCATGGGCAGGAATATATGCATTTAATGACTTGTTTACAGCATGATTATATAAATACACAGACACACATACTATACTATACATGATGCAATATTGTATCATCCAAATTTCAATGAAGGAAAAAACCCACAAATTTAAAATAAAGGATTAAATTTAAGACGCCATTTTAAAATATTTTACATTTTTTGAAGTTATGCAAATTTTTTAAAAAACTGTTAAAGGGTTAAAGAAAATAGATTTCCAGGGGAGCACTGAGTATTTTTAAAGGGGGTGGTAGGCCAAATAAGTTTGGGAACCTGTGGCTTAGATAGAAGTGACCTATACACATATATGCCTAATCAGCAGGGAAGAGTGTAGACTCAAGGATCCACATCTCAGAAATATGGCCCCCAAGAGAAGGAGACTGGTTCCTTGGCCATGAGTTGATACTTGTGTAGTGACAGAGTCATTCAACCCCCTTGATTAGGCCACCATAGTGTTTAACAAAGACAGAGAGGCCAATCTACTCTCCCCAGAGCAGCCATTTCTGAGTAAATACAAATATTTTTGGGAAGAAGATAAAGGGCTTGGGTCCACTTAGGTAGCCTGCATCCACTCTTCCATGTCTGAAGAACCCTGTCTTTCACTCCATACCAGTCAAGGAATGTTCTCAAGGGTTATGTAACCAGGGGTTCAATTATTACTGGGGAGGGAAGACTATATACTCAGGGGTTCAATTATTACTATAATAAATACCCATGGCTTTACTTCTGTTGTTCTTTATCCTTTGTTCCCAAAGAGGACCATGACATCAGAAGATGATTCCATGTCTTGCAAATGAATTGGATTTAAGTGAGGGAGGTCTGTGCAAAGTCACCAGCCTTACTTTCTCTTCCAGAGCCATCTGGGTCCAGTGGCCAGATGTAGATCAGGATGAATGTAAATGCCCCCCTGCTTAACATCTGAGTACTGTACTCAATATAACATCCCAACCCAGTATGTTCTGGGACTTGAACAAAGAACCTGTCTTATGTGCAATAAAACCTTAGCAGTAAGAGAAGTGGGTACCTTACCCTTTCTCTATATGGTGGAGATAACTTCTTTTTTTTAAGTTCTTTTTAACCTCATTTGATCCTCACAACAGCCCTGCGAAGTAGAGATTATTGTCCCCATTTTATAGATAGGGAAATTATAGGAAATGGAAGTTTGCCCAGGCTTACACAACTAGTGTCTAAACTCAGGTCTTCCCGACTCCAGGTCTAGCTCTCTACCCATTCTACCAAAATAGTTGTCTCTGGGCATAACTTCTAATGTCAGTTAGGAGATTACCAAGGGTTATTTGCCTTCAGAAAGCCTCATTTCCCTCTACAGATATTTGTGCTTCTATTTTTCAAATAAGGAAATGAAAATGAGACTTAGAGCAGTTAAATAATCCCTCTAAGGTCACATAAGTGACAGAATGTAAATTTGCAAGCAAGACACTACAATTTCAACTGTGTAATAATTTCTTGGTATGTTAATTCCCTCCACCAGTGGGCGTTGCAACCCATCCTTAGCAAAAAGTTGCATGAAAAACATCAAGGTTAATGATTTACCTTGGGTCACAAGATTGTTAAATGTCAAAACCAGGATCTGAAAGCAGGTCTCCTTGACTCCAAGCCCAAATCTGGCAACTCTGCCATTTTAACACCAAGGTCTTCTGACCTCTAATCTAGTTCTCCTTCTCTTATACCACAATGCCTGTGCTGTATATTGTGTAGAAATAATCAAGCCATTTGTGCCAAAATGGAAAGTTACCACTTCATTAGGTTCTCAGCTGAAGAGTTACACATCCGGCCTTCCATTTCATATTTACTATCTATGTTCTCATTGCTTTTCCTCCCCGTGGAATACACATCACTATTGAATTTAAACCTAACCTTATTTTCCCATTGTTCAGTCTGAAGAGTTACAAGGTATAAGGTACATGCAGCCCTTGTCGTTCTGTTTGAAAATTTCAGGGCAAATTGCCATCTCTTGGACCTTTTAGCATCGATTCTTGCCCATACCTTCTTTTTTAATACAACTTTCCTTTGTTACCATCTTCCTGCCCTCACCTGTGCCATATCTTCAGCTTCTCTGACCGTTCCAGAAGGAGCCCATGGCTAAAGCTCTCTCTCTTTATAATCATTTTTAGCACATGCTGCAAGGAATTTATTTTGTCTCAGAAAATCCAAGGATATATTGCCAAATGCCCTAGAAATCAAAATCTAAAAGACAACTTTATTGCATTTCAAAGCAAAGAGAAGACCCGGGGAGTAGTGGGCCAATTCTTTAATTACAGGATTTCAACTTTACCAAATCAATACTGTTACAGACTGTTCCTGTTTGAGGACTGCAGGAGTAATGAAAACAAAGTGTTTGCCCACAAATGCAGTAGTCCAAAGGAAACCATACCTTGGAACTTAAAAAAAGAGAGAAAATGCCCGTTAAGTATTCCCTCATTCAAATGTTTGTTGAATTTGGGGGATTTTTAATCATTTCTAATTTATTTTATTTGGATAGAGAGCTAGATTTGCAGTTTGGGGAACCTTTGATGTTTCTTGGATGTCCCACCTTTAGTGTTTCTTGTAGGTGACCAGAAGTGAGCTATTACAATTCTCTTAGCCTCAGTTTCCTCATCTATAACAGCAGTCAATCAATCTATCAATATGCATTTATCAAGTACTTACTATGGGGCGGGGGCTGTGAATGTAAAGATGAAAACAACACAATGTCTACCCTCAGGGAGCTTATACTCAATCACTGAAAAAACACATAAACACATAATACACAAAACACAGACAAAATAAATGCAAGAGCATTTCTATTGGGAAGGGGCTAGTATATAGAGGCAATATCTGTTGGATGAATAGGAGAAAGGCTTCATGTAGTTCATGGTACATGAGCTTTGAAGAAACCTCCAGATTCTAAGAAGCAGAAGTTAGAAGGGGCTGAATCAGGGAGAAACAAAGACAAAGAGATGGTGATGAAATTTAATTCATGAGAGATAACAAATAGGTTACTTTGCCTGGGCTATAGATCATATATGAAAGAGAATTCTGATTAATGAGACTGGAAAGGTAGACTGGAGACAGACTAAAAGTATTTTAACTGTATAACGGAACCTTTTGTATTTTATATTAGAAAAAAATCAGGAACCACTGGAACTTCCTGAGATAAGATGTGGTGTTGCCAGACCTGTACTTGCAAAATATCACTTTGGCAGCTCTGTGGAAGGAGGAATAGAGAGTGTAGAATGTGTGTATGTATGTATGTATGTATATCTAGATGTATATGTGTGTGCTGTGTACATATGTATAGATATACACATATACATATGTGTGGGGATGTATGTATATTATCTATGCATATATGCATATGCACATATAAGTGTGTGTGACATATAGTATATACTAATATATATTCTATAGAATAAAAAGAAACAGTAGAAGCCCCTAGCAGTAGAGAGGTGATAATCAACAATCATTTATTAAGCACTTATTATGTGTGGGACTCTGGGCTAACCTTTCTGGGAAGACAGTTCATACCCTCAAGGAACCTACATTCTAAAGGGAAAAACAATGCCATATAGGAGCTGAGAAAAGGTCATTGGGGTTTGGGTGGGACAAGGGTGATGAGTCAGAAGTATAGTCTGGAAAGGAATGAAAATATGGTTGGCCTGGGCCCCCTCCTTAACATGGAAGTTCTGGGAGGAACTGGTCAGTCAGATGGGTTGAGGACCCTTGTAGTGTAAGAAGTAGTCCAGTAGTCCAGAGGTGGAGGGATCTTCTAGGGTGCAGAGGTTTCTGTGGCATAGTAGAAAAGTCCTGTAGAGATGAGTCAGGAGTACATCTTGGAGAGGAGCTAATGAGGGCCTAAACTAGGGTGGTAACCTTGTGAGTGGATTGGAAATGGTTACAACAGAAATTGTGTAGGTGGAATTGATATGACTTAGGATCTGACTGGAGAGTGGGGTGAGGGGGAATGAGGAGTCAAACATGACTTCATATTGAAAAACTAGGGTGACTAGAAGAATGGTGGGGCCCTTGACAGAAAGAGCAGTTAGAATGACAGGTGTGTTTGAGAGAAAAGACAATGAGTGCTATTTTAGACATGTTGGATTTGAGATGCCTACAGGATATTCAGTTGCAAATATCCTCCAGGCCTTTTGAAGAAATCACCTAAAACTCAAGGCAATCATTAAGAGTCATGAAAGAAGAGTTAGACTATAGACACACTAATAGGTGTCATAGCCATGCCATAGCCAAAAGGTTTCTTTTATTAAATTTATTTTTATTTATTGGAATACTGAGACAAATAGTTAAATGCTCTTTAAATGCTAAAGTGCGACAGAATTGGAAGAAGAATGAGGCGAGTATAAAGTTGGGAATTGATTGAGAGTACTACTGAGTTTGGCAAGATTGGAATATCACAGGACCAAGCAACATTAAGAGGATATAGAAAGGTGAGCAGGAGAGAGAAAATTCCCATAGTCTGCCAGGGTAATAGCTCCTAGCCTACCCACAATCCTTTGCTGTAATATCAAATCAATCAGCAATATGACTGATGATTTCCCAACTGCCAGGTATTGTACCAGGCACTGGGGATAAAAATACAGGGTGAAACAATCTCTACTCTCAAGGACCATATAATCTTCAAACTCTCTAGGGACACAACAAATTAAAAAGGCCTAGGATTCTGTGACCCCAAGCCCAATAGGCCATTGGGTGATATGGCACCAGATGTCAGGAAAAAATCCAGAGGGAAATAATGATATTTGTTTTTCCTACCTGACAGGGTTCTTATGAAGTTCAAATGACATCAGATATGTAAAGTGTACTAATGTTAAAGCTAGTAGGTAGTAGTAGTAGTAGTAGTAGTAGTAGTGGCGGTGATGGTGGTAGTAGTAATAGTTTTGGTGGTGATAGTGGTAGTAGTGGTAGTAGTAGTAGTAGTTGTGGCAGTAGTAGTGGTGGTGGTGGTGGTGGTAATAGTAGTAGTGAGTAGAAACAGAAGTAGTAGTAGTAGTAGTAGTAGTAGTAGTAGTAGTAGTAACAGAAGCAGCAGCAGAGACTCCATGTTTATTTATTCTCTTAGACTTGTGAATAAGGGTAGTAAAGCAAGGTATTTATACATGTTTTAATTTAACATGGAAGGAACTTTGTGCACTGAATTTTTTTTAAGCCATAGATAAGGCTGTTTCACAGTTATTAGCTAGTTCTGACTGAACCTGACCATGAAATCCTAAAGAGTCACCCTCTCTTACTTGGTACCATGGCAAAGTAGGGATGTCATAACAACTTCACATCTCAGCTGAACTGAAAAAGATTAAAAAATTAACAAGTTTCCCGAGGGAGAGATTGTAGGCTTTGCTCAAGAGGCCACAAGTCAATTCAATTCATACCCAAAATATTGTATTTCTTTTCCTTTCCTTTCCTTTCTTTTCCTTTCCTTAGGGGGGATGGCAGGGCAATTGGGGTCAAGTGATTTGCCCAAGGTCACATGGCCAGATTTGAACTCAGGTCCTCCCGACTCCAGGGCCAGTGCTCTACTCACTGTGCCACGGAGCTGCCCCCATAATATTATTTAAAGGAGAAATGCCAGTGACTGTAAGAAATGTTTTCTGGAGATTCTGAATAAGTTGATCAAGAATTCTTGGCTGTAATTGTATTCTCCTGCTTGAAGCTATAAGGACATCACAGTAACTATATCTCTCCCCAAAACCTTCCCCCAAAAAAAGAACATGGAGTATTTTTTAATAAGATGTTTGATTTATCCCAGAATTTCCTCTATCACTGATTCCCCTGGTTTGATTCACTGTATATCAATTACTGATGGTGACCTCAAGATTGCACATCGTAACAATATCTCACATTTATATAGTGCTTGAAATTTTGCAAAGCACTTAACATATTTTATCTCACTTGATCTTCATAATAACCTTGGAGAGTAGATGCTACTCATCCCCATTTTACAAGTGAGTACAACGAGGATCAGAGAGGTTTAGTCACTTAACCAGGATCACACAGCTAGTTAGTGTCGGTAGTCAGAATTTGAAGTGACTCCACTTTAAGTACATGATCTACAATGCCAATGTAGTGCAACATTGTTAGATCTGTATCACAACTGATATTTATCCTTTAACCAAGTCCCTCTCAAAACAGTAGAACTCTTTCTTACCTTATCCCTGTAGGTCTCTTCCTCTATACTTTTTGTCAGTCTATCAACAATAATAAAAGCAAATGGAGATGGAGAGTGTCACCTAATGAAGAGGGAAAGGGCTAATCCTTCACAGAAGGTAAACTTGAGACTTATGGCTTCTGGACCCATCAAAGTAGTTCTCTTTCATCCAAGATCACAATCACTTACCACCATCTTGGTATCTCATCACAGGGCATGAGAAAATAAAATTCCCTCTCTCTTTTTTTTTCTTCATAATGTGAAGGTGGGGTAGGAAGATTACTTAAGTTTTCCTTAATGTCTATTTGGTGCTAAATGTTTTTTCCATCCTTATTCTTTTTCTTATTGTCTTGGTTCAACTTTTTAAAATGGGGGTGGATTGAATGACCGAGATTAATCTCAGGAACTTGTCCTGAATCTGAAAAATGTACATACTTTTGTTCTTCTCTATGGACCTCCTTATTTACTCTGGCCCTTGATTCCTTGGATTCTAGGGTGCATTTCATCCCTCAGGAAAGCTGTAATGATAATGGTAATTTGAAGATCTTCCCTGCCCCTTAATAAGCCTGGGAGAATTTGAAGACCTTCCCTGATTTGAAAAGAAACTCTGCCTCCAGTAGGCTGAATGTAATCACATGGAGCCTGTGGTGGGAGAAATTTGGTGAAGAGTAGAACAGAGTCCACAGGAAGCTGGGAGTCAAGAGCGTAATGGAAATGCAGATTTGAAGATCTTCCCTGCCCCTAGGCCCTTTGATTGGCTTAAGTGACTCTGAGAACCTCCTTTAATTTGAAAATATACTCTGCCCCCTAATAGGCTGAATGTGGTCACATGGAGCCTGTGGTAGGAGGCTTGGTTTTCAGGAATGACCACACCTTGATGCTATGTGATTGGGCAGTAGGTCAAGAAGGTTGTTACATTCTCTGAGCTAGGAGAAGGCTATATAAACCCTGATGAGAGGCTTTGTTTTGGGGCTCACTTTGAGAAGTGTTGTGTGATTTGACCAGATGAGACTCTGGGCAGGTGTTGAGAGCCCCCTGGCTTTGAAAACCCAGATGTTGATGCTTCTCTCTCTGGTAACTTGTGATTTTGGTATTGATAATGGTTGGACAGTTTGGAAGCCTTTCTGTTTGATCTGTCTGTATACTCTGAAGTTCGGGGTGCTGACCTTTTCCCCCTGAACTAGGTAATATATGTTTGTTTGATTAAAATAAGCTTGTTAAACCATTTTGAGTTGCTTTCCTTTTGAAAAGCAGATCTAAGAACCTGTGTTGGCAGTCACTCTGGGGATGCTGGGGTGCTTGCTGCTATACAGAGCCAGAGAGATGATGGGAGAAAGAGGACACTCAAGCAAGGAGTCAGTCATTCTCATAAGTAAATGTTGGTTTGTGGGAAGGTTAAAGGATGCTGTGGCTCTCTGTGCTGTTATGGCTTATTAGCTCCTTTGCTGTTATGATAGAATCAGCTTACTGGTTTTGGGATTTGGTTTTCTGGTGTCTGAGTAAATCTTTTGCTTCTGTGTTCTATAGGGAGAACCTATTATATTTTGCTATCAAGCACCATGCAGGAATACTTATCGTGATCATTGGTGCTGTAAATATTGCATTGGTGCTACAAGAGCCTGAGCTAAGTAAAAAGTAACCCTTTGTTCACAAGCCCTCAGTACCTATATCCTGAATGAATCAGATCAACTTAGCAAATGTCTATTTGCCTGGTGACATATTTGCTTAAAATATTTTTTATTCAATGCAACCATTTTTATTGAATGAAGCAAGCATTCAGTGTACCAAACAACAAAAAAGGTCACTATCAATAAGTGTTGATATCATCGAAAAGTTTTAAATAATACTCAAACTATAATCATCTTGTAGCTTTTACCAAAAACACAACTATATCTCAATTGGTGCTGGAGACACATGGGAACTAGAGACACATACGAAGCACATGAGTAATTCCCAAAGCGTCAGTGATGATACTGAATTACACTGTATATGTGTAACAAAGGTTCCTCCATAGGCATTTCTAAATCCCATTCAATTCAATAAGCATCACCATCTTTCCAGTTACCTAGGTTTACAATCTCATTGTCATCCTTGTCTCTTCCCATTTCCTCACCCCCAAGTAAAATAAGTTGGCAAGTGTAGTCTATGCTACCTTAAGAACATTCATCTCATCCATCCTCTTCCTGCCACTCTCCCAGCTTCTCCCCTACTGCAGATCCTCTTTACCTCTGACAAGGACTATTTCAATAGCCTCCTCACTGGCATCACTTCTCCTAACTTCCTCCTTGTCCACTCTCCACAGAGCTACCAAATTGATATTCCCAAATCACAGGTTTGAACATGTTACTCCTTTGTTCAAAAAGCTCCTTTTTGTCTTCAGGATAAAGCATGAACTTTCTCTCCTCTGGCATTTGAAGCCCTTCAGCAGTTTGACTCAAGCCTACCTGTCAGGTTTATTTCACATTATTCTCCTCCATACACCCTGTGGACTAGCCAAACTGACCTATTTGCCATTCCCAATAGACAACACTCTACCTCATTCTCTCTGTGTGTCTTTGAATAGGCCATACCCTAACCTCATGCCTAAATGTATCCTCTCCTTGCCTCTCCACTTCATAGAATTTCTAGCTTTCTTCAAGACTCATTCCAGTGCACCTTCCCCCCAAAATCATTTGTATTTGCTTTTCACATACACTGGTTCCAAAAAGCTTAGTGCCATTTTAAGCTTTAATAGCTTCTTAGCTATTAAAACAGCAGTAAGACTTGTGGAATACCCTGTATTTTGTATTGCTTATGTGACACTTGGTATCAGTGAGGTACATGCTTGGTTTTATTGCCAAAGCAAAAACAGCTCACACCTAGATTATTTTTCTGCTTTCTGAAACCTGCAGAAAAGCAGGCTAATTGAGTAATCAACCAAATGAGTATAGTACTGGCCACCAGGTGGCACAACCATCACACTACCAGCCAGGTGTTTTTTCAAAGAGTATTCAATGTGCATGCATTGGTGCTCCCAAAAGCTGTAATATCCAAATTATTAACTGGAGAGTGTTCAGACTCCTATGTTCTTCTTCCCCCTCCAACAATCCTGTGCTACAGAACTTGTGGCACCTGGGTACTAGTCCTAGATTCAAAATAAATGTAGGAGTGTGATATAGAACATGCTCCAAAATAATTACAGTAAGGAAGCCTTTCATCTCTGCTCTGAAGTCCCCATCCCACATTTGGAAAATCTCTTGATATGGCTTTGTAGTGGCTAAATGATTTATTAGGAAACAGTAAAAAAAAAAAATACTCTAAATAGAACTGCTGTGTGGTGTAGACCCCTCCCCAAACCATTTTGAACCCCCAAGGTCTGAGAAAGGTCTAAAATCTGGATTGGTCAATCAAGAGAGACATTGTGGTCCACTCTGAGCTTAATCTTAAACTTAATCTTAATCTACGATATGCTTTGCAGTGCTCTGGTATGATAGACATGCTTTGATCTCTGAATGAACTCAAAATGCCCATTCCTGTGTTAACACTACAAGATCAGATAAAGCTAACCAGAGCATTCTTCTGTTTAGGGCAAGGTTCCTTAATCAGATGCTATCTTGAATAATGGGGCTTTTCTTATCTTAAGTAACATAGTTAACTTTTTTTTTTTTTTACTGTTTCCTAATAAATCATTTGGCCACTACAAATTGGGCTTCAGACACTTAATACTTACTAGCTGTGTGACCTTGGGCAAGTCACTTAACCCCAATTGCCCTGCCTTCCCCCCTCCAAAAAGAAAAAGAAAAAGAAATTTCCTTCTCACATCATGGTTAACCATATAGAGATGATAATTTTAACTGACATGGGCATCCTGAGCCAGGAATTGAGGGAGGAGTAAGAAGGAATTGCTCTGAAGATATAAAAATCCTTTGTCCATCTCTGAGTTCACTGTCTCAAGATAAGCCCCTATGCATATCTCTATATGCATGCTTCACAAGCTTTGAGAGAAATAAACACTTGTCTTCAGACAAATTTTGCTTCTCTTTCCACAAATGAACTTAGTAATGGTTGACAGCAGCAAAACAGTAAAGAAACTGATTTGATAACCATCACTGGTCTCAGCTGATAAATGAGAGAAAGGAAAAGGTAAGGGATGGTATATTTGGAATTCACTAAGATTAATTTTGCACATAATTGAAGAAAAATAAAAAGAAAGTCCTAGTCATTGGGATTGGTGTCCCAGTGCCATCTTGTCAGACTGTAAGAACTATTGGCCTCATCTCTCTCAGACTACTAGACCTATCCATTAAGGCTAGTCAACCCCACACTTCCATCCTGTTTGTTCCACATAGCACCAGCTTACTAAAACGTCCTTGACTCTGCCCAAGATCCCTCTCTTTTTACACAATAGGTCACCAGGAGCAGTCCGAGGTCATGCTTCACTGTGCTGAGCTCCTGAAAGGAAGCTGATAATAGCTATGTCTGCCCATCTTGCCGTAACATGGTAAAAAAAAAAAAAGTCCTGAAAAAGTGGGTTAGGAGTCTCTTTTGGGGCAAATGAAGAGGAAATTCAAGGATCTTGAGAAATATGTGCTTGAACACAGTTCCTGCCTTCTCTGTTTTTTATTGATCTATATGCCACCATTAACCCAAATTAGGCATTAGAGACACCTGTTACATGCCTTTACATGCAAGTTGTTTTTCCCCTGATAGAATCTATGCTCCTAGAAGGCTGTCATAGTCTATTATGAGTAAGTGTGTTTCATAATCCATCCTGTGGAGTCAAGAATCTTCACTAAATTGAGAGTTAGGCTGAGGCTTTTGTCTTTGTACAGTGACCTCAATACATTGTACCTGACATAAATAGTAGGTGGTTAATAAAAGCTTTGGAATGAATGCATTAAAGGTGCTGTGCCATGTGAAAAGCAAATTGAAAAATAGACTGTAGTCCCTGCCCTCAAGGAGGTTACAATCTATTAAAGGACATAAAAGTGAAACAAATCAATACAGTATAATTTGATTCAGAAAGAACACTAAAGACTAGGAGGATCATGAAAGGGTTCTTGCAGAAAGTAGCACCTGAGATAAACCTTTGTTGTTGTTAAGTTCATTTCAGTCATGTCTGACTCTTCATGCTTCATTTTGGGGTTTTGTTGGTGGTTTGCCATTTCCTTCTCCATCTCCTTTTACAGATGAGGAAAGGCAAACAGGATTAAGTGACCTGCCCATTGTCACACAGTTAGTATCTGAGGCTGGATTTGAACTCATGAAGGTGAATCTTCTTGATTCCGAGTCCAATATTCTTTCTACTGTGTCATTTAGTTGCTCCTGGAATGAATGCTAGTATCACTGGATCATAGATTTGGAGCTGGAAGGGCTCTTAAAGTCCATCTATTCCAGTTCCTTCATTTTACAGATAAGGAACCAAGGTCCTGAGAAGCTAAGCCCACATTTTTCCCAAGTAGCAATCAGAAGGACCAGAATTCTGATACAATGCCATTTCTACTGTCACAAGCATAAAGGAGTCTAAGAGAAAGAGGTGAGGTCATAATTCAAATACTTTAGTTATATTTGCTTTGCTCTGTGTGTGTGTGTGTGAACTATTTTATTTACTTATTTTTAGTTTACAACATTCAGTTCCACAAGTTTTTGAGTTTTTAATTTTCTCCCCCTCTCTCTCCCCCAAAATGGCATGCAATCTGATACAGGCTCTACATATACATTCACATTAAACATATTTTCACATTATTAATTGCAAAGAATTATAACCAATGGAATGAACCACCAGAAGGAAGAAACAAAACAAAAAAGAGAGAAAACAAATAGTGTGCTTCGATCTAGATTCAGACTCCATATTTCTTTCTCTGGATGTATATAGCATTTTCCATCATGAACATTTTGGAGTTATCTTAGAACCTTGCATTGCTGAGAATAGCCAAGTCTATCAAAATTAGTTGTCTCACAATGTGACTGTAACTATGTGCAGTGTTGTCCTGGTTCTGCTACCCTCACTTAGCATCAGTTCCTATAATTCTTTCCAGGTTTTTCTGAAGTCCTCCTGCTCATAATTTCTTATAATACAATAGTATTCCATTACATTCATATACCACAACTTGTTCAGTCATTCTCCATTTGATGGACATACCCTCAATTGCTTTTTCTTTGTCACCACAAAAAGAGCTGCTACAAATATTTTTGTACATGGTCCTTTCCCCATTTGGATGATCTCTTTGTGATATAGCCCTAGAAGTGGTATTGCAGGGTCAAAGAGTATGCACATTTTTATAGGCCTCTGGGAACAGTTCCAAATTGCTCTCCAAAATGGTTGGATCAATTCACAACTTCACCAACAATGCATTAGTGTTCACATTTCCCCACATCTTCCACAGAATTCATGCTTTTCTTATTTTGTCATATTAGTCAACCTGACAGGTGTGATGCAGTACCTCAGAGTTGTTTTGATTTGCATTTGTCTCATCAGTAGTGATTTAGAGCATTTTTTTCATACAACTATAAATGTCTTTAATTTCTTCCTCTGAAAACCACCTATTCATATCCTTTGACCATTTATCAATTGAGTAATGGCCTGTAATTCTTGTAAATTTGACTCAATTCTCGATATATTTTAGAAATGAGACCTTCATCAGAGATATTGGTTGTGAAAATTCTTTCCCAGTTTTCTGCTTCCCTCCTAAATCTTGGTTGCATTGGTTTTGTTTATACAAAAACATTTCAATTCAATGTAATCAAAATTATCCATTTTGTGTTTCATTATGTTCACTACCTCTTGTTTGGTCATAAATTCTTCCATTCTCCATAAATCTGGCAGGTAAACTGTTCCTGGCTCTCCCAATTTGCATATAGTATCAGCCTTTATATCTAAATTGTATACACATTTGAACTTTATTTTAATATACAGTGTTAAGATATTGGTTTATGCCCAGTTTCTGCCATACTATTTTCTAGTTTTCTCAGCATTTTTTGACAAATAGTGAGTTCTTTTCCTAGAAGCTAGAGTTTATCAAACAGTAGATTACTATAGTCATTGACTATTGTGTCTTGTATACCTAACTTATTACACTGATCCACTACTCTATTTCTTAGCCAATACCAAGTAGTTTTTATAATTGCTGTTTTTTAATACAATTTAAGATTCTGTGTGGCAAGGCCACCTTCCCTATCATTTCTTTTCATCAATTCCCTTGAAATTCCAGATAAATTTTGTTGTTATTTTTTCTAGCTCTATAAAAATTTGTTTGGTAGTTTGATTGGTATGGCACTGAATAAGTAAATTGATTTTTGGTAGAATTGTCATTTTTATTATATTAACTCAGCCTACCCATGAGTAAATGATGTTTATTTTTCAGTTATCTAGATCTGATTTTAATTGGGTGAAAAGTGTTCTATAATTGTGTTCATATCGTTACTGGGTTTGTTTTGTCAGTTAGACTGCCAAATATTTTATAATGTCTTTCTATATCTTGTATATGTATATCAATACATACATAGTGGCACAGATAATAAGCATGGAGACTTGGGATAGGTTCAGGGAATGGTAAGTATTCTAGTTTGACTGGAGCATAAAATATGTCAAGGGGTATAGGTTGAGACTAACCTGGGAGGGCAGGTCCTAGCTTGCCAGGATAAAGACCTTAATTGGTAAATATTTCATCTGGGACTCTCAACCTGCTGCTCAGATGAATGGGATAGAATTTCATACAGGTGCCCATTCAGAAACTGCCTTAGGGTGTCTCTGGGAGATGTCATCATCACAGATTCACCTAGGTGTGGGAACCTGGCCCCCAGACATTGTGGGAAAGTGCCATGTGCACACTCCCTTCAGAGGGAAGGAAAATGCAGACACACAGGAGACTCCCCTGGTTGCCTTCTTAGAGCCTGGAGTGCCAGTGGTGATACAGTGAGGTGACCACAAATTGTGATGCTGTCATATGTTTTCCCTATCTGTAGAATTTTGTCTGAGTATATGGAACTGTTTTTGAGGGCAACTAAACTGCCACAAAACTCAGAAATAGTGGCTATTTCATAACCACTGTGAAAGAGATTCTGCCTTCCTACTTATATCCCCTATTGTGCAACTCAGTCAAGCAACCCATACTCCTTGGGCACCTACCATGTGTTCAGCCTGAGGATGTAAGAATAGGCCTATGGCCTGCTTTTGAGGAGCTCACATGAACCTTATAATGTTAGTACCTAAAAGTCAGCTGAGATCAGTGTATGGCTTTCCTTTGCCAAGTGTAAAAGACTCACCTACGCAATGCAAAGTGTAATCCTTGCTTGCTCGTAGAGTAATCATTTTCATCCAAAGAGAAACAGCATGTAACCTTCACAATGATCACTGGGATTATCCCAGAGCCCAGTAAGGTCATGGGGACATCATAATTCCTACTTTCTAGGCAATCATTTCTTTTTCTTTCCTTCTAGGCAATCATAATAACTCTATTATGCAGCATAGTAGACTTGGAAAACTTGGATTCAAATCCCATTTCTGACATGTGACCTTGTTCCCTCTTTGGGAGCTATAGATAATTTTCTAAACCTATAAATCATTGCCAGGTCCCAATCTGGCTAGTGGAAGGAGTTCTCATGTGGATAAAAATCAGAGGATCTTTAGCCTATGATAATGAAAAGGATGCTGGACTGTGAGTCAATAGACTTTAGGCTTGACTTCATGTCTTTTGTTAACCAGCTATGTAAATTTGGGCCAGTTGTTTATGTAGGGGAGGGAGGAATTTGATTTTCCCTCCCCCAGTTCAGTTAAGGTAATCTAAGATGATAAGCTGTCCATAGGGTAGCAAGGTAGAGTCAAAAAGGAAGGCCAGTCACTTGACCTCTCAGCCTGTTTCTTCATCTGTAAAGTAAGGGCATTGGAATAACTGGTCTCTGGGCTTCCCTCCAGCTTCTTGACTAGGATCCTGTGACAGAAACTCCCTGCTACTGGGTATTTAATTTCCCTAGTCCTTGATTTCCTCATCCATAAATCCAGCAGGTTGGATAAGATGATCTGTAAGGCCTATGTTTCTAAACCATAAACTCAGGATTGATTCCCCTCAAGCCCCATAGTCCCTCTGAGGTCTACCTTTTTACTTTCCTACAGAGTTGTTCTGGAGGAGCAGAGCTTTCTGTTTTATAGAAATGTGGAGACTCAAGGGAAGGATAAAATTCCTCTCCCCACTCACAGAAACCCAGTATCTGAACAACAGTCCTCAATGTTGTATCTGAGAAAGCCAATGAACAGGCTGACCTTTCAGGGTTCCCCTTCACTCCTGTCATTAACTTCACATAGGACAGCTTCCTTCCAAAAATCTAATTGCCCCAAAAATGTTTTTTTTAAAGAAAAAAAGAAAAGGAAAAAAAGGATGTGACTCCTTTAAAGGAAACAACCTTTCAGACTGTAATCAATGTTTCATATCCCTTCCCCCTAGCCTCACCTCCTCCAATTTGTTTTAAATTTTTTTTTTCTTTTTGAGATATCTTTGTGTCCATTGCCCAGTGCGGGGAAGAAGCTTGGGGAATTAAAGAAGAATGGAAGTCAAGCCACTTTTTCCTGAGATGCTAATACAATCCCTACAAACTTAACTACTTGATGTAGTAGAAGGGAGGTTGGGTTTGGCGTCAGATGACCAAGGTCTGAGTTCCTTATCAACTTGGCAAGTCACAACCAGGTACCCGGCCTTTAGCTTCCTCATTTATAAAATGATGGGATTGGACTAGATGGCCTCCAAAGACCCTTCCCCATCTAAATCTATGATCCCATGAGCTCTCCATAGAGAAGGGATTCACATCAACAATCCACTTCATCTCGTAAGGCACCCAAATTTTGACAGCTACATAAGCATAATAATGAAATCATCATGATATAATGGTTAGAGGGCCAGTCAGCAAGTTAAGAACTTCATGTTTCTCTTATACACACTGGTTGTTTATATATTTATATTCTAGAATAAGAGTCCTTAATCTTTTTGTTTTTGGGGGGGAGTCATGGACCCATTTGGCAGTCTGGTGAAGCCTGCAAACTCTATTTTAGAATAATGTGGGTTTTATTCTCCATTAATAATTAAAAGAAATGCTAAATTTCAGTTGTTGAGTCATTTCCATTTTGTTTCTGACTCTTTGCGACCCCCATTTGGGGTTTTCTTGACACTGATATTGGAGGGGTTTGCCATTTCCTCCTATAATTCATTTTACTGATGAGGAAACTGAGGCAAACAAGGTTAAGCAACTTGCCCAGGATCCCAGAGTTAGTAAGTGTCTGAGGGTGAGATGTTATCTCAGAAGATTAATTTTCCTGACTCCACTTCTGGTGCTCTAGCCACTGTACCACTTAGCTGCCCCTAAATTTCCATTAGAAGATAATAAAAATAAAGATGTGCTTTTTTTCCTCATACAAGTTTGGAGACTTGTCTAAAATCTGTTCATAGATTACTGGGATAGAGAGCAGGCTAAAAAAAATCTTGGCTCTATACAGGATGTCCCTAAAGTCTTAGTGCAGTTTAAAGTTTTAAAAGATTAAAATTATCCTTGGATTATTGGGACTCCTTGCTATATAGTTTATACAGCATCTATGTTGAATAAACACACACATATGCATGTATGTATATATGTATATGTGAATATGTTTGTATGGTATTTCATGAAGAGGAATGAAAAAATGAGGAGGAAATGATCAATCAATGTAAACTAAAATCAGCTTGTGTAGCTTACAGGCTTAGAGAGGTTCCCAGACAGTTAAATGACTTGCCCTGGGTCATATATCCAGTGTATATTGGAAACTGCCCTTGAACCCAGGTGACACCGACTCTGAAGCCAGCCCTCCAATCTCCTCCACTTACAGAACTGTACCATGAGGTCCTGTTTGGTGAGTCATACAGCTCGCTATTTGGAAACCAAGTATTAGTCGAAAGAAATTTGACCTAGGAGTCAGGAGGGCCCAGGTTCACGATGTATTTCTGAAACATCTGTGACACTGAGCAAACTGTTTAGCCTCTCACTGTCCTAGGCAACAATGTAAGACTGTAATTTAGAGACCATACCAAAACAAAAATACCAAAACACATTGGCAGAAGTTTCCTTACTTCTTACTACTTGTTCCTCAAACTGGTGAAAGCACAGGTCCAGTTGCATCACAATGATAGCAGTAACAATATTAATATTAATATAAAGCATTTGATAAAACCCTGTGGGACTGAGAAAATTGTATATCACAGATATCCAGAAAGCCTAGAACACCAAAACAGCTGTCTCTATCACACGCATATATTTAATCACCTTCAGTGATTTATATTTTTACCAGAATTCAGCACAGGAGAAATCTGACCTTTAATATTATGTTTCTCCCTTTAATGTTTTTTTCCCCTCAGTTAAATAAATGGCTTAAGCCCCCAGCCAGTTTGCAGGGGCAGAATCCTAATTAAGTTTACAGCACCTCAATAAATTAAATCAATTTCCCTTCCAGGTTTGTCCACCCTCCTTTCCAAATCTCACCGTTCACATAGAGGTAAGAAGAATTGACCCAGATTTGAAGATTTTTTTGGATGTAATTTTTAATATAATGTCACACACATACTCAGAAAACTTAAAACAATATTCTTTAAAAAGATAACAACCCTAAGGGGCCAGATTCTCCTTTAAACTACCAAAAACAGATGACTGCTTTTCCTTTCATCTCACCTTATCCAGGAGGTTCGGGTGACTGGAGAGAATATATGAAGCAGATAAATAAGGTATAGACTGACCCAATGAGAGCATGGCAAGAGATGAGTAGGGAGAATGTCTGATCCAGTCTCATTACAGAACCCTGTTCCTGAATTTTAGGTAGATCCTGCTAGGCCCTGGACTATCCCCTCTGTATTTTGGTGTCTATCAAGATTCCTCTCTGACACCCTTTTCCTTGTGGACAGATTGGCGTGCAGTTCAATCTATGATGGAAACATTCAGCTTAAGGAAGCAGGCTAAGACTGTGCCTCACCTCTGCTCTCTCCTGTTCTCCATCATCCTCAAGGTCAATTCTCTGCTTCTCTCCTTACCCCTAGGTGTAGAATTCTATCCTGTTTCCCAAAGCCTAGAGAACTATGAAAATCAACCTATATCAAGCACCCAAATTTATTTAGCAATCAGCTCCAAACACTTTCACTATGTGTGGAGGGGTGAAGGTGGGAGTGGGGGTGGGGGTAGCAGATATGGGACTATAAATGAAACATTCAACTAACTTAAGAGAAAGTTGGGTTGTTGTTGTTGTTTTTTTCCATCCATATATTTTCTTTTATCTTTTCACATCAATATCTTTGAGTTTTAAAATGTGGATTTGGATTTTGCATTGGATAAAATCTTATTTGTTTTTTACCTTAGTGCTCAGATTTGCTTTTGAGTTTAACTATTATCACATTTGGCAAAATAGGATCTAGCTAGAATTTTAGCCAAAGCTGAAACCCAGAACCACTTGCAGGTCTCAGCACAATGACATTGTTATTCTGGCAGCCCGACAGCCTGCTACTGATCTCAGGGTCTGGTGGATGGAGATAAGAGCCCATGAAATTCCAGGATGACTGCTTTCACTAACCCTATTTTGCAACTACTGTCAACAGGAACTGATGCCAAAGTCAGTCATTTGAGGGTGGTGTTTGTTTATGAATGAAAGGAAATTGACACAAACTTTACAAATGTCTCAGTGAGTCTCTGTGTTTTTATAATTTTTTTTAATCAAGGAGTTTAAAACATCATCTGAAGAAATTCCATCTGGATGACTTAGCTTCACAAAATCTTAAGGGACAGAAGGGACTTGAAAGATTATTTAGTCTCAACCCCTCATCTCACAGGTAATAAAATGGGCTCAGCTAGGTGACATGATTTGTATATGGTCACTTCCTTAAAAAGTGTCAGAATTGGGACTATAATACTAACCTCCCATTTCTTTGACTGCAGTGTTGCTTATTGATTGTGGTCTCTATGGAGTGGATTGTAGAAATTAATCAAGTTTTGACAATGATGCATTTGAAACAAAGGAAGAAATAGGAAACTAGTGAAGGTCAGATATGAGCATCTCTAAGAGTAGAACAGGAATAAAGCCCTAGATCCTCTGAAAGAGTATGGTATATTTCTGTTGGCCATGTTCCTCCACTGGATCACCCTGGTTGCTGTGCTGTGCTATCTTGGGGCTGAGGAGGCCATAGTCCAGTGGTAGCTTCCTGTGGTCAGATGACACGTAGGATAAAATGTTCAGTTTTTGATGTCACATTTTTGTAGGGACACTGAAAAACTGGAAGATGACAACCAAGATGGTAAAGTCCTCAAGTTCAGGTCATAGAAGAAGCAGTTGAAGTAAATGTTCAACCTACAGAAAACAAGACTTAGGGGAACCATTTCCTTTAGGCTTTAAAATGTCTGTAATATTCAAAAGGCGTTTCCCTCACTGTTCTTGATCCCAGAGATTGTAGGACCTCCTGAGGCAGCTTTTGGGATAGCTCTAATTATTTAAGAAGTATTTCCTTAGGCCATAACTAAATTTAACTTAATTTTTTTCAACTTTTGCCCATTACTTCTAATTCTTTACTGGTTTCTCCTTGATTACAAGTCTATAAGCAGAGGTTGAATAACTTGTAGGATTAATATGGTGTCAAGCCATCTTTTTCAGGTAGGTTTCATGACAAGGTCTCTGAAATCTCTTCAGACTCTGAAATTCTGGGATTCCTATAGAATATCAGTTTTCCTGTAAACTGGGATAGCAGTGGATAAATGCCACATAGGAAAACTCTTTTGAAAAATAATCCAGGGGTGGCTAGGTGTCACAGTGAGTAGAGCACCAGCCCTAGAGTCAGGAAGACTTGAGTTCAAATCTAGCCTCAGACACTTAACACAAAAATTAGCTGTGTGACCTTGGGCAAGTCACTTAACCCCAATTGCCCTCCCCTCACCCCTCCAAAAAGCAAAAAAAAAAAAAGAAAAATAATCCAAATTGAGAATGGCATCATTAAGATTCTATAAATATAGCTAGCATTTATAGAATGATTTAAGGCTTCCAAAGCTTGTTGCATATGTTATCTTACTCGATTTTTACCATGATTTGGAGAAAAAAAAGAAGTTTCAAGTGAGCTGGGTGTCATCTCATTGACATTTTCACAGAAGTTAGCTCTTAGTGTTTGAGATTTGGGTATTTCTTGAGATTGAGATAGCACTTTCTCTTTATATTCATGCATCTTGTCCAGAAGCCCTTAGGCTTCCTGGAACTTTTATTAACCCCTGACATCATTAATGCTTTTTGAGACATCAAAGCTCCTCCTATCTTTTACCACAAGTGGCTGATTCTGAGATAGGAGCACAGGGGGACAGAGTGCTGGACTTGAATTCAGGCATGCCTGCGTTCCAATCAGACCTCAGGTACTTATGAATTGTGTGATCCTGAGCAAGTCACTTGACCTCTCTCTGCCTCAGTATCCTCATCTGTAAGTGGAAATAATAATAGCACCTTCCTGTTAAAGCTATTGTGGGGATAAAATGAGATAATACTTGAAAAACACTTTAAAAATATTATATAAATACTAGCGAAATTTTTATGGAAAGTTTACCTTGCTGATTATGAGATAGATTATTTCCTAAACATAATATATTTCTTGATTTCTTCCAGAGAACTTCTCCATGAAGACTTTCTTTTTTTTCTTTAAAGCAATTGGGGTTAAGTAACTTTCTCAAGGTTATAGGGCTAGTTATTTACTTGTGGGTACTAAGTACTGAGGCCGGAACCAATCCCAGGTCCTCCTGACTCTGGGGCCGGCACTCTTCCTCATTGCGCCACCTAGCTGCCCCAATGAAGACTTTCTTGAAGAGTTCTTATGCCCAGTTGAATATTTCCTGTTCCTCATCGGAATGCTCAGATAACTTTGTTCCTTTTCCATATATGTATGATATCCCATATATAGATACATGTGTCTGACTTAGTAGATTTGGAAGTAGTCTGAGAACAAATAAAAACTGAGTCTTATTTGCTTTTTTTTAATATCATGTGACCCTCCAGAAAAACCTACCTCAGTTTTAAAGTACTCAGTGGGACATGATTCATTCAAATGCATAATCCCTGAACCAGTGTATTTATTTTTATTAGTTAGCCAGAGGACACAATGATCATAGTACCTTGTACATATCTAATAGGGACTAGTCAACATTTTTTGAATTAATGAATGACAACTTCGATTTATTTAACTGACTTTATTTGGGGCATAATGCAGTAAATAGAATGCATATACCACAAATTCCCAGTGGAAGATGGCATGGAAAGAAGGGTACCTGCAGTCAGAAAATCTGGGTGTGAGTATTGGGACTACCATTGACTTGCTCTATGACCTTGGGGAAATCATTTGATCCATTCTCTGTAAAATAAAAAGATTGAACTAGAAGATTTCTATACTCCCAGTTGGTTCTCATATCCCACGATTCCGTGATCTTTGAGCAGTGCCATAGCTTTAATGGACAGAGAAATGGACTTGGAGTCAGGAAGACCAAGTTCAAATTCTGCTTCTGACACATTGCTTGAGTGACCAACCATAGGCAAGTCACTTAATCAGTCCCTTTGAACTTAAGCCTTTTCTTCTCTAAACTAGGTATAATGGAACCTATAATTACTATCTCCCAGGATTATCTGATGCTTAAATCATAACATAAACAAAACATGTTAAGGACTTTAAATGCTACATAAATATCATTTGTTATTATTATTTATTCCCACTTTTAAGTGATATTCTATATACCTAACAAATATGTGCACACAATATCCCATAACCTAACCTAATCCTTGGACTTGGAAAATACTTCTGTGAATTTTCCCCATCACTTCTAATTAGATAGAAATACCAAAATGTTATTGCTATAATCTTGTACTGAAGTAGATAAGCCAAATTGGAGGAATGGGCTATTTTTTTATGCATGATCAAGGAAATTAAAGACTACTTAGCAAAACTATTGAGACCAATGCCCCCTCAATGTATAAGTAGTGCTTCTGGGGATAACCTTGTGTACTATAACCTCCAGTGTCCCTTGCATTTACTGTGCTTAATTTATACCCAAGGCCATTGAATACTCCTATGAATAAACTCCCAGTTACTAAGTTTATAGGATATAGATGGTAAATAGTCCTTGGAGAGCATATTGCAGGTTTTTATAATAGACACACATCATTTTCAACTAAAACTTCAGCATCTGTTTCAGCCTCTGATTACAAATGCAGAAAGTCACAATCATTCACCCTTCCTCCATAAAAAGTAAAGGTAGTGATTAAACCAGATGGGTATGATCTTTAGTCAAGGCAGAATTACAGCTGTTGAGGACTACTTATGTCTAACAATTGGCAGAGAGTATGAGTGTTGGGTTGTTTATTCTTTTTTTTTTAGCAGACTATTTTTTCTTTTCTCTGTCCTATTGATTATTGAGTTACTACACTCTCCTATAAGTCTCTACCTCTTTATATTAAAAACAAAAAACATTAACAACAAAACAATAACATGGCAAATCTTCCTACTCTCAAGTTTTATTATTTTAGCAAGGCAATTATTGACCAAGTGATCATAAGAGACATATGACCCATGTTCCAGAAGACCCCTCCCACAAGATCTTTTTCTCAACTCACATGGAAACTGTATTCATGCTTATGGTGACCTGACCTGGAAAAGATATATTTAGGCTCCCCTCACAAGTTCTGTTTTGTTATGCCCCCACCCTAAAGTGCATTTCTAGAGAAGACCTCCAAACAGTGTTTATACAGGGCTCAAATCTATTTGGGTTTCCCCAAAAGGACCAGTAACCTGGTCTCTTCTTTGAAAAAGTACTCATTGTACAAAGAAGATGTCAGGTATAGGATAGCTATGTATTTCCTCTATCACAAATGAAATATTTAAAATATAACTCAAAAGCAAAGAGTAATAAATACTTAAAATATTTAAAAATAACCCATCATACATATTATACTCTGAGAGGTAAAGACAACTTTGCAGAATTGTTGAACAGATATTTCACTTTTGTCTTGGATCTGCACCATCCCAGCAACTCACAAAGTCCAGATCTTCTGCCAGCCAGGAATGGGCCTTCAGTCACTTTAGGTTCATGATGGTATTGTTGATGGCTATCTCGTCCTCTAGGATTTGATGTACTTGCAGGGATTCCCTCTTGTTGGGGAGCCATCACCAACTCAGGAACACCCAGGTGTTCTCAAATACTAGAAATATCCTTCAAGCCTGGAAGTGTCCATCTTTATGATCACTGGTCATGTGTGCCCAGGGGAAAAAAATAAACATGAAACAAAAGGGGCAGCCAAGGACTATCTATATACATATACATATCTATATCTATCTATCTATCTATGCACACACCTATATATCTTTGTATATATATACACATATATACACACACACATATATATATATACACACACACATATGTATCTTTGTGTGTGTATGTGTGTGCATGTATGTATTGCCACTATGTACTTGTACCCATAATTTCTTTGGGGTGGAGAGGGGTAAGCAATTACCTTTCTCCTTGGCTAAAAGTTCAGGGAAAAGCTGATAGCAACTCCCTAAAAAGCTAAAGAAAGTTGAGACATTTTACAATTTTCATCATCTACTGAGGTAGATGGTGACTCCTTGCTCAGAGATCAACTGACTGTGATACAACGTCAGTTCTAGAGATCAAGGGATGTATCAAGAGTTTCTGGGTTGTATATGTATTTTAGGAAGGGGTCAGAACCGATTCCCAGATCCATGGAAAGTACCCCAGTCTAGCAGATCAGGAACCTCCCCTGGTTAACCGACAGACAGACAGAACAGACAATATCAGTTACATAAAATTTTAAAAGCTTTTTCATAAACAAAAGCAATCATTATAGTAGAAGAAACAGAACTGATCAATGAGGAAAAATATTTTTTGTCAAGTATCAATGATAAAAGCCCCAAGATGAAGAGGAAATCTCTCTCTCTCTCTCTCTCTCTCTCTCTCTCTCTCTCTCTCTCACACACACACACACACACACACACACACACACACACACATATGTATATGTTATGGACCATTTCCCCAAGAGAGCTGCCAAAGGACATGAACAAAAAGGTTTCAAAATTAGAATTAAACATTATAAATAATTACAAGAAAATATACTCCAAATCACTAACAATCATAAATACTGCAAGTTATAAAACTTTGAAGTCCTACTTTGCAAATTGGCAAAGGACTAAACAAAAATGGAAGCAATCAATGTTAGAGGAACTAAGAAAAGACACGTACATTAATTTGCTGTTGGTGGAGCTATGGATTTTTCCACTCGTTTTAGAAATTGATTTGGAATTCTACAAGAAAAATTACTAAACTCTTCAAACTTTGTGACCCTGTAATACCATTCCTAGACATTTAACACAAGTAGGTCAAAGATAGAAACAAATATCCCCTATATACCAAGAGAGTCACAGTAAAGCTTTTGGGGATAGCAAAGAAATTAAAAAAAAGTGGGTTCCCATCAAATGAGGAATGGTTGAACATGCATTGTATGCAGAGTGGTCACTATATCAGGATTCTTGGATTGACTTTTTTTTATAAGGGAGAAGGATAAAAACAAAAGCTATCAATAAAATGTATAAATAAGATTAAATTTAGCTTCTTCTATAGAGAAACACTATGTGGAGCTTCTAGAAGACAATCATCACTCGAGGAAGGAGTGAAAAGTTGTTTGAGTAAGCTGCTGCTGTTCAACCCTGCTCTTATTTCTGTTCTTCAAGAAGGGGATTTTGTGCTCAATTCAATTTCAGTAATAAGAACCTTCTGAATTACTCCTCCTAGTAAGACAGTAGAAACCTCCAGACCTGCCTCCTCCTGCCTGCTCCTTTTTCATCAAGCATCCTTCCTCCTGAAAGGTAGGCTGCCTCTGAGGCACTAAAAGTGACAAAATCCCCCCAGCCCCCAAACACCAGGCCCATGCTTCTTTATCTTATAACCTGCTCCCAGCCTCTGGCTTATGAAAGCGAAGTGCTTTCATTCTCTTTGGGTTAAGCGGTAGCCCCAAACTGGGGTACACACAGTGCTTATAAAGGCTACAACCACAAAAACCACAACTGGGGAGGGGAACTAGCGTAAGCAATGACATACAGAAGCCAAGAATTACCATTGGTTAAATCCATATCTCAGGGCTAATTTGGGAAGATGGGACAAGGGAACAAGGGTGCAGATTTTCCTGGAATAAGGAAATCCCTCCCAGAACAGGGTGGAGAGTATAGGGTGAAAGGTACAGGATAGGCATCATGTTCTGGGTATAGGGTGGAGGGTGTTGGGTGATGGGGATAGACTAGGTTCATGTTCTGGGTACAGAGTGTGGGGACCCTGCTTGGTTAGCAGAACAGAACAGGGGGGTCTCTTCTTAAGATGAACTTGTACCATAACCTCAGGCTATGACTTGAGCAATACCCAAGATTGCCTTAAGCTGTTTCAAGCTATTACAGGGTATAGGATAGAGACAAAGACAAATATATAAGGGGGCTTAATGGTGGGCTTCAGATCAGGAGATGGGTGATTTGAGTTTGGGCACAAGACCACCTAGGTCTGAGTGTCTACAGGCTACCATTTAGTCCTGGTTACCTTCCAATTGCCCCGTCCTCAAGTCTGCAATGTGATTAATGTCTCAGGATCAGAGTACCAGGACCACATGAATAATTTGTGAACTATCTGTCCCATAGTGGTCACAGAAAGGCCCCTTGGCAAGTTTCTGGGAGACCGTAGTCTTTTCTTTCTACAGAAAGTCCTTGGGTTTATGCAAATGAATTTCCTTTACTACTGTCAGCAAAGAAAGACCTCAGGGGCAGCAGCAGGACTCCCTACACACTGTGTGTTATACTGAAGTTTTCTAAGGCTGAGCATAAAATAATCACCCTTCTTCATTGGTCTTTTTTGACTTTCACTATGCCCTGTCATTCAAAATTGTCTTGAAGATTTGATAATCCTCAAGTGGGGGGTGGGGGCAGCTAGGTTGCCCAATGGATAGAGCACTGGGCTTAGAATCAGGAAGACTCCCTGAGTTTAGATCTGACCTCAGACACTTGTGTGTCTAGTTGTATGACCTCAGTTTCCTGACCTGTAAAATGCAGTGGAGAAGAGAAAGGACAACCACTCTAGTATCTTTGTCAAGAAAGCCCACCAAAATGGGATCACAAAGAATGGGACACAAAAGGACTCAGCAAACAACAACAGGGTGTCAGATTGCCAGGAACAGGAAAAAGCATGTGCGGTGTAATGCGGGCATTTCTTCTGCAGTGGCAAAGTCCTTGTCTCCTTTGTATAGACAGTGAGTTTTCTCAAGATGGAATACCTAATCAACAGCTTGAAAGTCAAGAAGAATAGGGCAGAGGTAGGAATGTTAATTAAGGCTCACTGGATAGAATATGGATTTTAGTCACAAAGATCTGAGTTGGAATTCTGCCTCAGACATTAAACTACATGTTTGATCCTGGCTTCTATCTGCCTTGATTTCCTCTTCTGTAAAATAAGGATAATTCGGGGCAGCTAGGTGGCGCAGTGAGTAGAGCGTTGGCCCTGGAGTCAGAAGGACCTGAGTTCGATCCAGCCTCAGACACTTAACACACACATAAACAAAAACCTAGCCGTGTGACCTTGGGCAAGTTACTTAACCCCAGTAACCCTCCAAAAAAAAAAATAATAATAAGGATAATTCTAACACCCATCCCCCAGGATTGTTGTGAGTTAAATGGCATCATATTGAAGCACCTTATAGACCTTAAGGTGCTATATAAATGCTGCTATTATTGTTTCTCCAATTCCAGTTTCCCCTTTAACCGGACTAAGGAAGATACATGGAATCATATGAAGATATTTAGACCACTGGCCCCTTTGGGACATCCTGGATCCAGCCAGCAGCCCCAGCTCCCTCCCTAAGATACCCTTTTTTATGTAACCTATGTCTCCTTCCAATTAGTTTAAAACCACCTCCTGTGATTTCAAGTTCAAGGTTCCTGATGGAATTTGCCAGTGTTGTTCATTGATTCAGATAATTGGCCTCAGAGACAAGAAGACATAGGTTCAAGGCCTATCTCTGATATTGCTTTTGTTTGTATCCTCCCATACTTAGTATAGTGCTTGGCACACAGTAGGTGCTTTAAAAAAAATCAGTACCCACAAAGTAGGTGCTTAATAAAATGCTTGTTGACTGACTGACATTCCAACTGTGTGATCCTGGACAGACTACTTAACCTCCCAATGCAACTCCCTAAGCTATAAATTTCAAAGGAGGTGCCAACCTACTTTTGTAAGGGAAATTTCCTTTCCTGGGAGTTCCCTATACATATGAGATCTCAGCTCTGGCACCTATGTCCTAGAGTAACAATGTACTAGCCTCTCTCCTGTTACAAGGGTTGGAAAGGGCAAGAGAACTCAAAATTGGGAATAGACTCTGATTACACAAAGGTCAGTGTTCCAACCGCTATCCACAATAGTACTTTCAGTCATTTGCCAGTCAGGTATTTCTGTCACCCCATTTGGGATTTTCTTGGCTTGGTTTGCTGTTTCCTTCTCCTGCTCATTTTACAGATGAGGAAACTGAGGCCAATGACTTGCCCAGGATCACACAGCTAGTAAGTGTTTGAAGCTAGATTTGAACTCAGGAAGGGCTATCTTCCACTAAGTCCCCCAGCTGCTGCCTCTACTCTGAAGAGGCTCAAAGTCTAATGGAGACAACACATAAGAGTTCTATTTGTTATACATTGTCTTTTTTTCCCAATATTTATTAAAATTCACAAGCATTTATTTTATCCCCTTCTCATCTTCACTTCCCTCACCTAAAAAAAATACAAGGGAAAAAAATCCTTGTAACTGTTACAATTGGTTATCTGAAATAAAAAGGGAACTGAGGACAAAGTTACTGAGCCTATCATCTGTGATTTAATTAGAAAAGCTAGCATATTTAAAAAAAAAAAGCTAGCATATTGCATATCAGACCAGGTCACCTGACCCCTCAGAGGTCAGAGACCAGGGGTGATTTACCAAGATGGTTTTTATAGCAAAAAAAAGAAACAAAGAAAGAAAGAAAGAAAGAGGAATTGGAAAAATGACAGATACTTGTTTTGAACATAATTCCATTGGGGAAAGCAGGTCACCTGACTAGTTAGCTTCTCCCAGATTTTCTTCATCCTATACCAGACATCCTTTCCTCCAGGTGATACCTTTCTTAACCAGAAAGTATACTGGGACAGAGGAACTTGTGGTCAGTGGTCGTCCCCCACCTTCCTTAGGACTACACCAAGACTGGAAAGAGAAACTCACCTTCTCACTAACCTTTTTCTAGCTTCCATGAAGGGGGACTTAGCCTCTGGGCAACCCCTCTTCCTGCCAGAAAGGAAACATAGTTTTTTAAAAGACTAATCTTATGATTATTTTATTATATCTTATTCTAAATTATCTGCTACTAAATGATAAAGTCTTCTCAATCTATCTATTCACTAAATCTATAGGTAATTTAGACTTAAGAGACTATGTTATTCTGGCTTGTTTTGGGGTCCTCCTAAAGAAGGGTGCTTAATCCTATAATCAAACTAAAAATAAATCAAAGTTATCAAAAATAGTTGATTCCTTTTTCATAACATAACAAATCCAGTCAAGCAAAATACATTCCCCTATCAGTCATGTCCAAAAGTGTGTATCCTGTTGTGCACATATTATCCATCATTTCTTTTTCAGATGTGGGTAGGGCATTCATTCCCTAAAGAATGGAGAGGGGAATTCTGGCATTAGCTTCCAAGTTACAACAGAGAACAATCTGCTTAGTGAGCAAGAGTAAGAACCATGCTTCTCATTACCAGAATCATAGCCTTAGATTGAAGTTAGAGGAACTGAACCATATAATTCATTAATTGGGTAGAAAATAAGGAAGCCTTCCCGGGCTTAGATTTAACACAAGTTAAAAGGTATGGAAATTCAAGTGAAAACCCACTTCTTTAAATAACTGTGTGAGTGTATAAAAGAGATTTGGTCTTTGGGGAGTTTCAAGAGCCTTGTTTAATGATAGGAATCCACTGCTGGCAAAGGCAAAAGGTATTGCTCTGAATCCTGTGTCCTGAATCACTTTCATTCGCTAACTTCCCAGTAACACATTTGAGATGCTAAGGAAATAGTTGAATGAGTGAATTCTTTGGAGTGCCCAGCTGGTTCATAACTTCTGACTCCTTGAAATGAACATTTTTACCCAATGAAAAAAAATATGCTAGCAAAGTGCCTTAAATTGAATATTGTCCAGTCCAGGCTTGTCTAATCTGTTTAGGGAAATGGAGATGAGGTTCTCACTTTTCAACATTTTGGGCCCTCAAGAAATCACCCTCACTATCTTAGATGAAAGTAGGTTCCTCATTTGCATGACTGCTGGCTCTAAGGGCTAAAATCAGATTGAAGAGGGAAGAGTAGGGAAAATAGTCCCTGATCCTTCCAGAGAAGGAGGAAAGCTGTAAGAAAATCCCTTTCAGCCTCATTGCTGAGACTTCTGGCTTCTCAGAATTAGCATTTTTATCCTTTGAAGGAAAATACCTTATGTCGTTTTCTTTCGAGGTTATACATTTTCCCCAGGCCTATTTTAATTAAAGTTAAAACCCTGTTCTTTATACATGTGGCATTTTCTGTAACACAACTCTATCAGCCCCGGAGGGAGGTAGAGGTCAATCATTTTCTTTGCTTTCAGAAGGGGATCTGGCAGCATGCCCTTAAAAGGTGGGTGTGAGAAAGGGTTGTAATGCCTTGGGAGGAATCGTGTACTCCACTGTCTTTCCCACAGGCTTCTCCTTGAAATAGCCCCTGAAATATGTACCCTTGCATCTGAAGAACTGACCCGAGGATCACCCAGACGACTTTTGGTGGATCTTTAGCAGGCTTCAATAGATTGCAAATAAGGAATTGTGTAAGCAATGAGGGTTTAATGGACATTATAGAGAAATATATAATACAAAAAAGGTAGGCTGGTCATGAGGTTCAGTGAATAGAGCACTGGGCCTAGAGTTGGGTAGATCTGAACTCAGATCCTGCCTCAGATATTACTAGGTCAGTGGCCCTGGACAAGTCACTTAACCTGTCTGTCCCTCAGTTTTCTCTGCTCTAAAATGGGAGTCCTTGTAGCACCTATGTCTCAGGGTTCTTGTGAGCATAAATTGAGATATCTGTATTGCACTTAACAGAATGCCTAGCATAGAGTAGGTACTTAATGCTTGTTTCCTTCCCCCAGTGATGGATAGGAAAAGGTAAGAATGAGATTTAGAACATGGGAAAGCATGGTTATATATAACTATAATGCAAAATATTATGTGGGAAGTTCCAAAACTAATCGCTCTGTGAAGTTTCAGAAGGAGGCACATTACTTAGTCAGGTCACCAGGGAAATTTCTATTAAAAAAGGGGGCACTTGAGGAATTTAATTGTCGAAGTAGGGCAAGGAGAATGGGCATTTCAGGCATTCGTGAAAAGCTTGAGCAAAAGCCTAGAAATAGAAAAGTATATAGTAAATTCATCAGGCAAAAAGTGGCCCTGTTGGATTAGTACATAAAATGTGCCAAGGAAAATAATATAAAACAATGCTGGAAAGGTAGGTTGACGCCAGATTGTGGAGGGCTTTGAATGTTAGACAAAGGAGTTTGAATATTACCTGGTAGCCAATACAGAGACTCTGAACATTTTTTTTAAAAAGGCATTACATGACTCACTCTGTCTATATGAAATTCCTGGCAGCATTATAAAGACTAGATTGAGACAATGAGATAGAGAAAAGCTAAAAGCATTTGGACATTAGATGAACTTGTTTTCACATGTGATATAGAAATGTTAGGGAAGTTGTTAAAATCAATCAATTAGGTATATGAATGAGGCTATAGAGGGTTCATCTAACCTAGTTGGGCACAACTTGGCAGTAGGAAGGGGTCAAAATAAAAATAGACTAAACTTCTTCACGCCACTGATAGGTTAGACTAGAGATAGACTGATGATGGTTGGATGCCACAGGTCACGTGACAAACAGGAAAGTGCACAATGGCAACCCTATACTTTTTGCAGGCCACCAGAAATCCCTTGGCAGGTCTGATCTAGCCCCACCCTCCTCTTTCCAGACAGAAATATCTCTAGTAAATGAATGTTTTACTTTTAAAGAACTAAGTCCCAAAAAGGGAGATTTTGCAATCTCCATTTTTGTCTCACTTAAGGGTAAATACCCGTATTGTTATCAAGAATTCTTCCTTGTATGACCAGCACAATGACCAGGATGGAATAGATGTTTAGCGAATGATTCATTGTTGATTAATATACTCTTCCATATATCCATCACAGAAGAGCCGCACACCATATTGTAGATGTTCTTCTTGAATTCTTCATATACATGGGTACAGTAGGGAACATGGATTGCACTTTGGTCATCCATTAGTATGACTACACGACCAATATTCTGCATTTATCAGTTATAAATCTCTGTAATGATACTTTTATAATACTTGTCATTTGCAATTTTTCTTGTTGATATCCTACATTCTATTCCCATATACCAGGCATCTCTGCCTCTTTCAGTGGCACATCAGAGACTGGTATGCTTCAGCCACATAGCATCCTTCCAAGGTGTGAGGAATACAGATATGAAATTGAAAAAGTGCTTGCCCTCAAGCATCTTACATTCCTCTAGGGAAATTTTTTAAAAAGGCATTTATAAAGAGACCTACTTGGGTTGTAACATGTACTCTTGGAGAGAGCAGACCCATTAATGAGATCACAAATCCATTCAGATATCAAAAATCCTTCCTCATACTGAGTGAAAGTGGAAGATTAGCTTAGAACTGTCATTAGAGCCAGGAAGATCTGAGTTCAAATTCTGCCTCTGATACATAATGGGTATATGACCCCAGAGAAGGCACTTAAGTTCTCAGCATTATAGGCAATTTTCTAGGACTAAAAGTTGCACAGAAACTGCTGACCTGAGGGAGTCTCCTTCACTGGGAGTTCATTATATCATTCATTGACATAGTCTAGTCCTATCCTATATTAAATTTAAATATATTATATTTATATTAATTAATAAGACTAATAATTAATATTAATAATAGAATAATATCCTATATTTAAATTAAATTCCTGCCATTTATGATTGCTTACTCTTCCCATCCACCTCATAATGCAGCTAAAAACTGGTATTAATGGCATTGTGCCATCCTGGCTCTTCTCTTTTTTTTTAAAAAGCAATTTGGGTACTTCTTTTCTCAAGGTTACATGGCCAGTCATTATTTATGTATGGCTGCTCATTTTCTGAGGCCAGGACCAATCCTGGGTCATCCCAGCTCTGGTGCCAGCACTCTTATTCACGTGCCACCTAGCCACCCCGAAAAATGTCCAATCTTTTATTTTTAGAGGGCAATTGGGGTTAAGTGACTTGCCCAAGATCACATGGCTAGTTTTTGTGTTGTGTCTGAGGCTGGATTTGAACTCAGGTCCTCCTGACTCTAGTGCCGGTGCTCTATTCACTGTGCCACCTAGCTGCCCCCAACTCTTCTCTTTTTTTAGTTTGTTAATCCTTTAATCATTTCTTACACACACACATCCATACGCTCCTTTTCAGTTCAAGAAACTCTCTAACAGGAATGAGTACTGTTCCAAAGCATCTTTGAACACTGGGTCCAACTAAGACTTTTTTCTAATGAGAATTTCCCTTTTCAGTTGTTGCTTTTTGTTCTGGATTTTTATTTTTATTTTTCTCAGAGAGGGGTAGGGGGGAGGATGTCACTCTGGGAAGAATCACCAGAAACATAGCTTTTATTAGAATCATTTCCTCACATTCCTATCTGTGCCTACATTGACAGGACTCACTCATGTTGATGGGTCACATTGTGAACAGCTGACACAAAAGAAGCTGACAGTTGAGGAAAAGATGTCACAGAAATAGCTTATCTTAGGAGAAAGCCCCAGCCTTTCCTTCAAGTTGTGTCCTTTTCTGACGGCAGAGAGAAAAGTGGCTGAAAAAAAAATCTGCTTCCTTCTTTGGTCAGAGACATCTTCCCCTTGATCACTTTAATCCTAGCAGAAGCTTGAAGAGTGTGTGAACTTAGATCAGGTTTTCTTGTCTCTCCTTGAGAAGAATGGACCTCTAAACAGGGCAGGAAGGCCAGGCCTGAGTAAGGCCTGAGCACTGGTACTCCAGAGCACAAGGGGTCATGAGACTCAGTTTTCATTAGCCATATCTCTGGGCAGGGAAGCTCTTTTCTGGTCTCTGAGTGAGCTAATTAGAAGGAATACTCCTGAGATTCTCAACTTCCTCATCTAACAGTATATCTAGTTTTCTCCAGTTATCCAATAGCCCCTTGGACCACGCTACAAAATGTGCCCATAACAGCTCCACTGAGATTTGTAGCTTATGTTTCCAAAATGAAACCTCATTTCATCCAAAAAGAGAAAAGCAAACATCTTACAGATAGGGAGGCCTATCTTTTGACTTTCTACTTCCTATATCTAGGATGTGAAACTAGAGAAATAGTTAGAAAAAGAAGAGGTCTTAAAAGGTAAAATCAATCCAGTCCAACTAGCAAAGACTGAAAAACCCCCCAAAGCAATCTCTGCCCTTAGGGAAGTGGCATTATATTGGGATACTCAGGGGAAGGATAATATGCAGCATAACAAAGGATAGGTATACATACATACATGCATACACACATATATGTCTATCTATAATCCTCCTTCCATGGAGGATAGTTTAGTTTATATATTATTTTAGACGTATATTTTATGGTATAGATGCATACATACATAGTTATCCTTTCCAAATCGCAAGGGTTAGGGGTGCAGTACTTATGTGATCTGGAAAACCTGTGTAAAATTTTTTGTAAAATCCTTTTATACCAGAGAAGTCTGAATTTTATCTTTTTCTTTCATGGGGTGTTTACGATACCTTATTTTAAAATTTGGGTTGATGTTATACATTTTACACATTTCTGGGTTCCTAAAATTTTTCTGCATTGTGTTCTGCCCTTCACACATCATATGCAGTTTCAACAAAACTCCCCCCAAATCCCCATTTTGTACTGATACATCAAATCTGCGATGGAGAAAGTCATGAAGTGGAAGGGATAATTAATTTATGTTTATATTTGTGTGTATACACATATGTATTTATGACATAGTATATATCTATATGTATACGTATGCATGTATGTTTGTTTATTTTTTTCAGGTGGAATAGGGAGCACTAGCAACTAAGGAGATTGAGAAAGCCTTCCCACAGATGATAGTACATGAGCTGAGCCTTAAAAGGAAACAAAGACTCTCAGAGAAGACTATGAAGAGAGTGTGCGTTCCAGGTCCAGGGGATAGTCTATCCAAAATTATGCAGGTGAGAGACAGAATGTTTTAGAGAGAAAAGAGTAAATAGCCCAGTTTGACTGAAACACAGAATGCTTGGGGTAGTAACGTAAAATAAGTCTGAAAAGGGCAGGCGTTTCACAGCATGTTGTGAAGGGCTTAAAATACCAGAAAAAGGAGTTTTTAATTTTATTTTAAAGGCAATAGGGAAATGCAGAAGATTCTTGAGCATGGGATGTAACATGGTCAAAACAAATGCTTTACATATATCAATTTGATAGTTCCATGGAGGATGTGCTGCATAGGGAAGAGACCTGTTATAATAGCCACCAATAATGTGACTACTGTAACAGTCCAGGGGAAGGGTAATGATGAGGACCTCGGGTAGCATGGTGTCTGTGTAAGTGGATGGAGAAGCAGATGCCAGATATGCTGTGGAGCAGAATCAATAAGTCCTGGCAACTGACTGGATATGAATGATGAGGGAGTGAGAATTGATGATGCCAAGGTTATGAATCTTGGTGTAGCTGGAGGTGGGGTGGTATGCTTGGCTGAAACAGAAAAGTTTGGAGGGGAAAGTTTGGATGAATTGTTCACCTATTGGGCAATGAACTTTGTCATTTTCATAAAGAGCGAAATGACCTGTCATGGTACAAAGTAGCTAATAAGAAGAGAGGATGACTGGGTATCAAGCCCTTCTTCACCTCAGTCACAATCAGATCCATGTAGCACAGCTTCAGTTGATAAATAAGTTTGATAAGGCTGCCTATAGAGAATGGTTTGCTTCAGAACCAAAATTACCAGCTCTGGCTTTAATTCATTAACAGGTAATTGTTCTTGAGAGTTTCATAATGAGAAAATGTCACGGTGCCAGTGAAGCTGTTAGGTGATTGAAGCGCTGTTCAGGCTGTCAATGGCCAAAGTAGCCATTGCTATTTGGACCCACAGTTTATTATGTTAGAAAATCACTAGGGCCTGAAATGAGACTCCCAAGGGGGAAACTAGCCAGGTGACCAAGGTAAGCTGAACTGAAATGAACACTCCAGGGACTGTACATAGTTTAGTGGAAAGCCAGGATGAGACACTGTCCTCATAATAACTAGACAATTCAGTTGTCTCTTGGAATTCTTTGCATTCTGAATGCTTACCTCTGTTTTAAGGGCTTTGGGGATTTTGTGTTTGTTTTGGAACAGTAACTCAGGGCCACCTGAGTCTTTCTAATTCTGGTCTACTTGGTAGTTGTTCTTATTAAAGATAAGGTTTTTTTGCTTGTCAAGATCAATATTTTTGTTGTGTTTGTCAATGTTTTTGTAGCCATCTTGGAACACTGGTGTGAAAGAGAATCTTTCCTGCCTCAGCTCCCCAGTACAAGTGAAAATTGGGCTTTAATAAGTATATTGGAACATCTACACTCTAGTAGAAAATGGCTTCTAGACCTTGAGTAAATTTAAGGCAACCCATAATATCAATTCTGACAATCAGGGCAAGCAAAAATCAAGTGTGAAATTCATTATGTGAAAATAATTAAGTACTGAAGATAAATTCAGTTGAGTAGAAGAAGGAAAGCAAATGTTACATTTTAATATTCTTAAAATTTCAATGCCTTGAAGCAAAGCCTTATTTGCCTCACCCTGTTTATAGCTCTGACTCTAAGGGACATTTTCCTTCTACAGTCTGGTTTCTGACTTCATTATTCAAATGAAACTGTTCTATCCAAAGTTTCCAGTGACCTCTTATTTGTGATCAGTGATAAGACCAGGGAGCACGAGATGCCAAGGTAGAGAATAGTATAAAGTAGAAGTAATTCACCAAGGGTTCAATGTAAGGGGCGAGGGTATCAAAGAATGCAGCCAGTACAAGGGTGTTGGCCTGAGAAAGAAATGAGGAATAGAGGCATCAAAGGTTAAAATAAAGATGAAGAAATTAGGGGTTTTAAGGCATAAGGAGTAATATAAGCAATTATGATCAAAGGTATTTTAGAATTCATGAGGATGGAAATATAACCTTTATGGGTAATGATCAACGGTATGGCCATCTCAGTAGGTCATGGCAATTCAGTAGTATGAATATATAGTAGTGTATAAGATAATGATTGTAAAACTCTTTGCAAACCTTAAAACCCTATATAAACACCAGCTATTTTAATTCTCACTTTTCTCTTCTTTTTAAATGGAGTTTAGATAAAATGGTCCTGGGACAAAGCTTTATCCCACTATTATTCTTTTATGTAAAGTTCTGTTGGCTATTGCTCTGGTAGAAAAAGAAACTGCTTTTTAGTAATTGAATGAAATTACTGGCTTTTAAGCTTATCTTCTAGACTCACTGAAAGCATCTTTGGGACAACTTTAGCAGCATATAGGGTGATTGGGGTAATTTGTATATTGTTCTATTTCCACAAGACTGATTTTTTTTTCTATTGAGTTTCCATTTTGATGCCTTTTTGTTCCATATTACTTAGAGATTAGGAATATTTGATATGGCCAGATCCATTAAAAATGTTGTTTTAACATTTTTGTGGATCGATGTTACATGTGACTTGGTGTAACAATTCTGTTTGATAATCATGCATTTCCAATACAATTTATTTGTTGATTCTCAAGAGTATTTTGTGGTCTGCATTTGTTAAACAGGGATTTATCAGCTATTAGTTTATGAAGATGTAAAACTCTAGCCACCAGATTGAGTCTTTCTAGGCACTCTTTTGGTGATATATATATATATATATATATATATATATATATATATATATTGTTTCTTGAAGCATTGTGTTGCACATACTATTTCGTTGCAAAATATTGTAATGCCAAGCAAAGGCAACTTCCAAAATATCAGCATAGCAGCCCTTCATTTTATTCAGTGACAAATTAAGAACAGAGAAAATCAAAATACAGCATTCATTAAGTGTAATTCAATAATTTCCAAGTACTACCCCTGGGCAGTACATTCATTTAGTCAATCACAAAGCCTCTCTTTTCAACTGGAGATTAGTTTCCAATCATAAACAAAGTACATTCATTTGGTCAGTCAAAGAGCACAAAAAAGTCAAAAGTTTCCCACCCCTGGATCACAACTGAATTACAGTTATCATCAGTTAATGCCAAGCACCTTTTCGAAAGGGGCAGTAGAGAGCACAAAGGCCATCTATCCCAGAGCACAGCATTTAATACCCAAAGAGAGGTATTTTCTTCATCTTGACCCAAGGCAAGTTCTCAGCAATCTCTGTCCCTGGGGAGACAAAGTTTAACGAGGTCATAAGATACACTGCCAGTGTCCTCATTAATTCATTCTCTATCTGCAGAACAGTCTTAGGACCCCTGAAAACACCAGCAAGACCCTCTTCCCAGGATTTCTACTAAACATACAACAAGAAAATCCTTCTTTAGAGCTTCTGAATCAACAGCAAGATTCCAGGACCTCTGCAACAACAGCACTGTCCTTCACCAGACAAATCTGGCAAAACAACATCAAAGTACCAGCATCACAGCCATGTCTCCTCAGTCCTTGGCAGCTCCGGGCGTCAGCTCTCAAAAGTCCTGGACAGCTTGAACTGGCCCTCGGCAATCCTCTCTCTCTCTGCCTCCATGATGCTGCTTCCAAAAGTTCTTCTGACTTTTTTCCTCTGCTTGTGCCTTTCTAAATCCATGGCACCAGCTCCTCCCAGTTAAGCCCTCTCTTTTCACATCAACAAGTCCATCCCACAAATGGGATTCACAAGCTCTGGGTTTTAACTCAACCTGAAAACAAAGCCAATACAGGAGGATCTTTAAATTCCATTACTATTACAAATATACACTGATCTATAAGTTTAGTGTCTTAAGGATCACCCATCTATACTTTCTGGTAGCAATGACATGGTTCTGAATCAATATAAGCCCCTGCCTTTCCTTTTCAGTCATTTCTTTGATGTTCTTTGTTAACTTATTTTTGGTTGAGTTCATGTAAATATTCCCCAAGAAGGGCCTTTTTCTTCCAACCTTGGATTATAATCATTTCATTGACTCTATTCAAAGGTAATAATTTCATAGGTTCAATCCAAATGTAAGCACTTTGGTGTTCATTTAAAAAACATAATATTGAAGGTGGAGCCAAGATGGTGGAATAAAAAACGGCACTCACCTGAGCTCTCTCCCAAACCCCCTCCAAATACCTTTGAAGTTACTCTAAACAAATTCTAGAACAGCAGAACCGACAAAAAGATAGAATGAAACAAATTTCTAGCCCAAGACAGCCTAGAAAGTCAGTTGGAAAGATCTGTTGCACCAGGGTGAGAAAAGCATGTAATCTAGTGCAAACGAAGCCCCAGCAAACTCAGAGCAGGCCTCAGGGTGACTGAAACACTGGCAGCAAGGGTGGTTTCTGACTTCTCAGCCCACAGATGCCAAAAACAATTTAGAAGGTCAGCAGGAAAGGTGTATCAGACCTGGGTGACAATGGAGAGAAGTCTAGCACAGATTGCACCAGCACAGCTCACTCCCCAGTAAACCAGGGGCAGGCCTTGGGATTGTCAAAATCAGCAGTGGCAGTGACAGTAGCAGTGGCTGCTTCCAGAGCTCTCAGCCCACAGATGGTAAGGTGGGGTCAAACAACTGTTAAGAAGGATATTGGGGCAGCTAGGTGGCGTGGTAAATAGAGCACTGACCCTGGAGTCAGGAGGACCTGAGTTCAAATCTGGCGTCAAATGATACATGACATTTAACTAGCTGTGTGACCTTGGGCAAGTCACTTAACCCCAATTGCTTTGCCTTACCCCCTCCAAAAAAAAAGAAAGATATTATAGGGGTCTCTTTGCTAACACTGAGGCAGGATTCTATTCCTTTGCCCAAACTCAGATCCAGATCACTGTCCTGGGTGGCAGTCCCAGGGTGAGGAGCACTAGCATAGCACAGCTTATGGCAGCAATAGAGGGAGTACCCTACTCACAGTTCCAGGGTAAAAAAGAGTGCTTGTGGTCACTCACAGACCAGAGCACAGGCAAGGAGAGTAATAAACACCTTTCCTTTGTTCATACCACCTTAGAAGAACTGAAAATTTACAGTTCCCTAGAAGTATCTCTGAAAACAGCTGTATAAAACCCCTAAAACTTGGGACAGTATGCCCTTCACCCTGAAAGCAGAGCCCTACCTTAACAAAGAGTTAAAAAGTCAAGTAATAGGCTGGAAAAATGAACAAACAATAGGGAAAAAAACCTCTGACTAGAGAAACTTTGGTGAGAAGGAAGGTCAAAACACACACTCAGAAGAAGATGCAAAGTCAAAGCTCCTACATCCAAAGCCTTCAAGAAAAATTTGAATTGGTCTCAGGCCATGGAAGAGCTCAAAAAAGATTTTGAAAACCAAGGAAGAGGAGTAGAGGAAAAATTGGGAAGAGAAATGAGAGTGATGGAAGAAAATCATGAGAAAAGAGTCGACAGCTTGATAAAGGAGATGTGAAAAAATACTGAAGAAAATAACACCTTAAAAAACAAACTAGACCAAATAGTAAAAGAGGTCCAAAAAGTTAGTGAGGATAAGAATGGCTTAAAAAGCAGAGCTGATCAAATGGGAAAGGAGGTCCAAAATCTCAGTGAAGAAAGTAATTCCTTAAAAATTAGAATGGAGGGGCGGCTGGGTGGCACAGTGAGTGGAGTGTCGGCCCTGGAGTCAGAGGGACCTGGGTTCGGATCCGGCCTCAGACACTTAATGCACATACAAAAAAACAAAGGCTTAGCTGTGTGACCTTGGGCAGGTTGCTTAACCCCAATTGCCCTCCAAAAAGCAAAAAAAAATTAGAATGGAGGGGCAGATAGGTGGCGCAGTGAGTAGAGCATCGGCCCTGGAGTCAGAAGGACCTGAGTTCGGATCCGGCCTCAGACACTTAACGCACATACAAAAAAAAACAAAGGCTTAGCCGTGTGACCTTGGGCAAGTTACTTAACCCCAATTGCCCTCCAAAAAAAAAAATTAGAATGGAGCAAATGGAAGTTAATGAATTTATGAGAAATTAAGAACTCATAAAATAAAACCAAAAAAATGAAAAAATAGAAGACAGTGGGAAATATCTCATTGGAAAAACAACTAACCTGCAAAAATAGACCCAGGAGAGATAATATAAAAATTATTGGACTACCTGAAAGCCATGACCAAAAAAAAAAAAAAGAGCCTAGACATGATCTATCAAGAAATTATCAAGGCAAACTTCCCTGATATTTTAGAAACAGAGGATAAAATAGAAATTGAAAGAACCCACCAATCACTTCCTAAATGGAATCCCAAAATGAAAATGGCAGGAATATTATAACTGAATTCCAGAGTTCCCAGGTCAAGGAGAAAGTCTTGCATGCAGCCAAAGAAACAATTCAAGTATCATGTGGACACAATCAGGATAACAGGAGATTTAGCAGCTTCTACATTAAAGGATCAAAGGACTTGGAATATGATATTTTAGAGGGTAACATAGCTAGGATTAAAATCAAGAATCACTTACCCAGCAAAAGTGAGTATAATACATGAGGGGGGGAAATGGACATTCAATGAGATATTCAAGCATTCTTGATGAAAAGACCAGAGCTGAATAGAAAATTTGAATTTCAAATACAAGACTCAGGAGAAGTGTGAAAAGATAAACAGGAAAGAGAAATCATAAGGGATTTATTAAAGTTAAACTGTTTTACATTCCTACATCAAAAGATGATACTTGTAACTCATAAAACTTTTCTCATTATTAGGGTAGTTATAAGGAGTGTACATATAAATATATATATATATATATATATATATAGACAGAGGGCGCTCAGGTATGAGTTGAATAGGAAGGGATAATATCTAAAAATAAAATTAATGTGTGAGAGATGAGTGTTCTGGGAGAAAGAAATGGAGAGATAGAATGGGATAAATTAAGTCACATAAAAGAGGCAAGAAAAAGCTTTTACAATGAAGGGAAAGAGCAGGGAGGTGAGGGGATTGAGTGGACCTTACTCTCATTGGAATTGGCTCAAACAAGGAATAAAACACACACTCAATTGGGTATAGAACTCTATCTTACCCTACTGGAAAGTTTGGGGGAAGAGGATAAAACAAATGGAAAGGGGTGATAGAAGGGAGGGCCAATGGGGAAGGGGGTAGTCAAAAGCTAACACTTTTGAGGAGGGACAGTGAAGGGAGAGAGAATAGAATAAACAGGAGGGGGAATAGGATGGAGGGAAATACAGTTAGTCTTTTACAATGTGACTATCATGAAAGTATTTTTGCATGACTGTACATGTATAACCTGTATTGAATTGTTTGCCTTCTCATGGTGGGGGGGGGGGGAGGCAGGGAGGAAGGAAGGGAGAGAATTTGGAACACAAAGTTTCAAAAATGAAATTTAAAATTGTTTTTACATGTAACTGGAGAAAAATAAAATGCTAAAAAATAGAAATGTAATATCACATATTGTCAGCCTTTAGAATTGATTGATGAAATAATAATCTACTTATTTCAGCAGAATTTCTCTAAAATTCTTATTTATCGTATGCTTCCTCCTTCTTGATAAGAAAATATTCATTTTTCTATGTAACTGTTTTGAGTCTATGGGCTTTGTGTTTATAAAAATTGTCCAAATTTTTGTTAGGATATCTTTTAAATCTGTTATGGTCCATTTTATAGTTCTGAAAGCATGTTAAGACTACTATCACATAGGTGTTCACTGCTTTAAACATATTGCTGATGATGTTATTATTATTTCCCTAGCGACAAGATTTTAAATTTCAATATTATCACTGTTGTTTGTGATCTTTTCCCATTTTCTCCCAGAAAAAAAAAATACTTTATGTATGTATTTATAGCACTCAAGAGTTGATGAGTTATCAATAGCATTTGTGTAACTTTGTGTCTTTGGAGTATCAGATCATTGCTTTAGAGCTATAGTGACTTGAGGGGGAATTATATGACTTTTGTACAAGATCACCCAAATTGCAAAGAGCAGAGCCAAGATTTAATCCCAGGTTCTCTAACCCCAAATCCCACACTCTTTATACCTCACCAAACCCTGCACTTTCCAATTTGAGCTGCAAAGTGTCCCAGTAATGATTAGAACATTGAACTAGGAGAGCACCTATATTCTGTTTTGACCCTAATTTTCTATAAAACATATGGCAGTTATCAATCAACACTGAATTGAGTCCCAAATTCTCAATTAATTATAATAATCATGATGATAATTAATGATTTTTCTATGGTGCCTTTTGCTAATTATAGGTTTTCTCAGTTATTCATTATCCTAAAGCCTTGCTTATTATCCACCAGGCTTTATCTAGGGCAGGGTGACTAGAATTTTGGCTAAGATCATCAAATTGAAAGGTGCTGAAAGCACTTTCACTCCTTCAGCGATAAAGAAACAGGGCTTAGAATTCAGCAAGAACATTTGGCTAAAATATGCAACTAGCAGATGGCCCACTTTTTTTTTCTCTAGTATTTGTACCCCTAGCGAAGTTTTTTACTGACCTAGCCTCCAGACATGGTTATGGTTTTTCCAGAAGTAGCATCCTCTAATCAGAATTAGGATCTAGGCTTAAGTTAATTATAGGACATGTTTCCTACTTCTTGTCTTACCCATAGTTGGTTATGACTTCCTCAAAAAAGATTCCTATTGGGGCCACTAGGTGGCACAGTGAATAGAATACGAGCCCTGGAGTCAGGAAGACCTGAGTTCAAACCCAGCCTCAGACAGTTGACACACTTACTAGCCACCATGTGACTTTGGGCAAGTCACAACCCCAATTGCCCTCCCCCCCCAAAGAAAAAGATTCCTACTTAGGGCTCTCGTGGTCAATCCCCTGCAGCCATCCTGAATCATCAATAGCTGCACTATGAAGTGATATATATATTTAAAAAAATTTTTTTTTACTTCAGTGCTACTACTAAGTTATTGAAGGGCAGTTAGATAACACCAGGGGTGGAGTAAGGAAGACCCAAGTTTAAATCCATCCTCAGACACTTACTAGCTTTGTGACCCTGGGCAAGTCACTCAGTTTCCTCATATGTAAAATGAACTGGAGAAGGAAATGACAAGCCACTCCAATATCTCTGCCAAGAAAACTCCAAATGGGGTCACAAAGTCAGATGCAACTGAAACAGCTAAATGAGAAATTATTGAATGTACGCAGTGAGCATTACAAGGGGTTTGGGATCTATACTGATGGATGGACTTTCGCTGAAATTACATATTCTTGGAGCATTGAAATTTTCATTGATTAACCAATGAATGAGGTCTCATAGGGCAAATGAGAGCTTGTTCCAATATTCATGTGGATGCCACATATCGGAAGGATTACCCATGTTCTACTTGGCCCCAGAGGAGAAAACCAGGAGCAAGCTGAAGTGACAGAGTGGCAGAATTTAGTCTTGATATAAAGAAATACTTACTCCTAGTTAGAGCTCCCCCGGGGGGGAACTGGCTACCACAAGTGACAGTCATTTCTACTCACCAGAAACCTTATGGCAAAGGTTGACAGGGCAATTGTCATGTGCATTATGGGATTTTAGATACAGCTCTGAAAGGGGCTCAGAGGTTATCTAGTTCAACCCTCTCCCCTTGAAGATAGGGTAACTAAAGCCCAGGGAGATTAAAGGACTTGCTCAGAGATATGGTTTGAACTTGAGCCCTGTGGCTTTAAATCCTCCAGCCTGAGTTAAAGTGGGTATCACTTTGCATTGTTCATTATATTTCATCGTTCCTCTGGAAAAAAGAATACTCTATCCACATTAGCCTATAAGAAGGGTAAGCCTGCCTCTCGGCCTTTATCTCCATATAAGAGAAGAAAATTTTTCCATAAATTGAAAAAGGGTTCCTGCCAAGTAAAAGGTATAGAAATGTTGTCTGAAATAATAAAAGCGATGAGAACAAGAAATAAAATAGCACAGAGGAGAGAGTGCTAGACTTTGAAAGATTTGGGTTTGAATTTAGTCCCTTTTACCAACTTGTCTGTATTACTGGACAGGTCACTTAATCTTTATATGCCACCAGCAACTTCCCTGGGACTTATCTGTTAAGTTGTGAATGGGTTGTAAGTTGCATTGATAGAGTGAGTTCCAAATTATAGATGGCTTAGTGTCAGTAGAGGGAGTTTCCATACCAGGAGTACCCTATGCCAAAGAAATTACAGATTCTTCTCATATTTCCAAAATAATTAAGATGATAGACTTTCAAATCATCAGGGTAATGTAATTTGGCATTCAGTTAACCTTCTACCCCTTAGGAACTGAGAATTGTTTTTTTCCCAGTCCTTGGTTCTATTAAGTTCATTTCGAGGGGGTGTGGGGGGCATTGAATACTTTTCAGTTCACAACTGAGATCTCCTATTCCCAAGGAAGGCAGCCTACAAGAGCAGCAAGTATTCTTTGCAAACAGACAACCCCACACCTCTGGGTCAGGGAGCTAATTTAGTTCTTCATAATGATATGATAATGTTCATTCTCAGGGGATATAAAGTGGAAATCAGTGTCCTCTTGAAATAGCAGGTGGAAAGAAATCATGGAGCTGCTAAATGAGTTTAGTTTGTTGAGACTAAATTTCCTCCTTTTCTATATATCATAAGACTGTATTTGTAGAAGGTCTGGTTTAGGAATTAGTGGGAGTAGGAAGGGCATGCTGTAATGTTAATGTAATAGGAAGATCTTCCATGTCCATTAATAGGCATATGTGACTACATGGGTCCCCTTTTCCCTTGGAATAGGAGCCATGTTCTCAGGTGTAAAGGTACACAGGTATTTCAATCACAAATGTCTTGCTGCTTTCATAGTTGTGATACATCCTGAGTTACATAGAGCCCATTAGGGGAGGAACTTGCCTAAGAAGGGGCTTGCTTAGGGGAAGGCTTGCTTGTAGGAAGACTTTCACACCTTTTGGTACTGAGCTAATTAAGTACTGAGTCACTAGGGTTGTGATGCCTTCTGGCCCTGAGCCTATTAGTTGAAAACTATACATACGGGGAGGTTGGTAGTTTATGTTGGGGGCTCACTCATGAAAAGGGCCTTTTGATTCCCTGGACAGAACTCTGAGTTCTTTGTTAAGAGTCACCCAATTACTCAGATGTTGGTGCTCTCCTGGTCTGGTGTTGTATGTAGGTGATTGTATTTCTTTGTTCAGACAGTTGGAGCCCTTATCTGTTGGATTCAAAGAACTTGTGCTAGCAGCCCACCCTCTATGCCAGTGTGGTTGCTAATACACATACCTACAGCCACCAATGCAACTTCTCTTCATTCTTCCATATTCACCTAAGGAATAAATTTATGCCTTTGAAATGCTGTCTCTGGAGTAAGCACTTTTCTCTAGGGAAGATGGAGACCAAAGGAAGTATATAAAAGATGGATTTTGTATGATGGAGTCCCCAAAATATCCCCTTTTACCTCATCATGAGGCTTTTAGAAAGCAGAAGTCTTTCTTTTTTAATAATTAATTTATTTACTTTTAGTTTACAATATTCAGTTCCACAATCCATTGAGTTTCAAATTTTGTCCCCCTTCCTCTCCTTCCTCCTCCTCCTCATGGCAGCATGTAATCAAATATAGGTTCTACAAATATCTTCACATCAAATATTAGTCAAGTTGTAAAGAAGGATTATAATCAGTGGAGTAAACAATGAGAAATAAGGGAAAAAACAGAATAAAACACAAAAGTGAGAGTGCAAGTAATTTGCTTAAATCTGCGTTCAGACACTATTGTTCTTTCTCTGAATGTGGATATCCCTTTCCATCGTGAGTCTTTTGTAGTTGTCTTCTAACCTTGCATTGCTGAGAGGAGTCTGGTCTATCAAAGGTAGTCACCACACATATGATGTATTTATAATTGCGTACAAAATTCTCCTGGTTCTGCTCTCTTCACTCAGCATCAATTTACATAAGTCTCTCCAGGTTATTATGAAGTCTATTTGCTCCTCATTTCTTATAGCACAATAGTATTCCATTACATTCATATAGTATAACTTCTTTAGCCATTCCCCAATTGATGGACATCCTGGTGATTTCCAGTTCTTTGCCACCACAAAAAGAATTGCTGTAAATATTTTTGTGCATACAGATCCTTTTCCCATTTGTATGATGTCTTTGGGATACAGCACTAGAAGTGGTATTGTTGGGCAAAAGGATATGCACTTTTTTATAGCCCTTTGGGCATAGTTCCAGATTGCTCTACAGAATGGTTGGATCTGTTCACAACTCTACCAACAATGCACTAGTGTTCCAATTTTTCCACATCCTCCCCAGCATTTATAATTTTCCTGTTTTGTCATTTTAGCCATTCTGAACCGTGAGATGTGGTACCTCAGAGTTGTTTTGATTTGCATTTCTCTAATCAATAATCTAATCAATAGTGACTTAGAGAATTTTTCATATGCTTATAAATATCTTTAATTTCTTCCTCTGAAAACTTCTTATTCATATCCTTTGACAATCTATCAATTGGGGAATGACTTATATTCTTATAGATTTGACTCAGTTCTCTGTTTATTTTAGAAATGAGGCCTTTAGGGGCGGCTAGGTGGCGCAGTGAATAGAGCGCCGGCCCTGGAATCAGAAGGATCTGAGTTCGGAGCCGGCCTCCGACACTTAATCCATACAAAAACAAAAACCTAGCCGTGTAACCTTGGGCAAGTTACTTAACCCCAATTGCCCTAAAGGGGTGGCTAGGTGGCGCAGTGAGTAAGAGCACCAGCCTCAGAGTTTGGATGACCCGAGATCAGATCTGGCCTCAGAAAATGAGCACCCACGAATAAATAATGACTAGCTGTGTAACCTTGAGCAAGTTACTTAACCCCAATTGCTTAAAAAAAAAAAAAAGAAATGAGGCCTTTATCAGAGACACTGGTTGTAAAAATTCTTTCCAAATTTTCTATTCCCCTCCTAATCTTGGTTGCAATTGGCTTTATCTGTACAATTTTTTTTTTAATTTAATGTAATCAAAATTATCCATTTTGATTTTGTAATGCTCTCTAACTCTTGTTTAGTCATAAACTCATCCCTCCTCCATAAGTGTCACAGTTAAACTATACCTTGCTCTCCCAGATTGCTTAAAGTATCAACTCTTATACATAGATCGTGTACCCATTTAGAGTTTGTTTTGGTATACTATGTAAGATATTGATCTATGCCCAGATTCTGCCATACCATTTTCTAGTTTTCCCAGCAATTTTTGTTAAATAGTGAGTTCTTATCCCAGAAGTTGGGGTCTTTGGGTTTATCAAAAAGTAGATTACTGTAGTTCGTTGACTGCTGTGTCTTGTTTGCCTAATCTATTCTACTGATCCACTACTCTATGCCTCAGCCCGTACCAAGTAGTTTTGATGACTGCTGCTTTATAATACAGATTAAAATCTGGTATGGTGGGGGGGGGGGGTGGAGTCAAGATGGCAGAGTAGTAATAGTAGTAAAAATTACATGTTGGATAAAATTACATTTCCGCTGTATTCTGGCCCATACCACTTCCAAATTTCTGTAAAAAGAGACTCTGAACAAACTCTGGAGTCACAGAACCTACAAAATGACACAGAGAAACTAACCTCCTGCTGAGGACAGCCCAGCAGCCTGGCAGGGGGTGTCCAGCACAGTGCTCTGGGAGCTGAGCCCAGGCCCAAGTGAGTCAGAGGTTTTAGCACCAGGGCAGCTGGACCAGCAACTGACTGGAGGGATTCCAGAACACCAGCAGCTGTGGCATTTCCAGAATCCCCAACACAAAGATGCCTAGGACAAAGTGAGAGGTCAGTGCCCTATGGACTTTAGGACTGTTTGGGAGAGGGAGTCAGCCTCTTTCCCTGGGGTTGAGAAGCCACTGAGTAGCCACACTGCTCAGCCCTCAATGTTGCAGCTTCAACTCCTAACCTATGAACTGTAGGGGGATCCAGTGAACAGTCTGTGGGGTAAACATTCTTGCATTAACATTCTTGGATCTGGATTGTGGTCTGGGGTGGAGGTCTGGGGTGTGTGACCAGCTTGCCAGAGCATGTGGAGGCTTCAGAGGGTACACCCAACTAATACCTCCAGCAGCTGAGAAAACCCCAGTGTTTGGGACAGAAGTTCCCCAGGCTGGTGGCAGAGTCCTGCTGTGGCAACAAGCCCAAAAGTCAAGTAATTGAGTGGCAACATGCCTAGGCAAAGGAAACAAAATTAACAGAAAAATTCAATATCAGACTCCTATTTTGGGGACAAAGAGAATCGAAGCATGGAACAGGAGGAGGACTGGGGGGTCAGGACTACTGCACCAAATGCCCCAAATGAAAAACAATCTCAAAGGCTCACTGAGGATAATCATTCCTTCGGATTTACAATGGACCAAAGGGAAGATAGTGACTTTGTGAGAAATCAAGATGGTGTTAAACAGATCGAAACAAATGAAAAAATAGAAGGCAATGTGAAATATCTCGTGGGAAAAACCACTGACCTGGAAAATAGATCCAATACAGATAATTTAAAAATTATTGGACTACCTGAAAACCATGATCAAAGAAAGAACTTAGAAACCATCATTCAAGAAATTCTCAAGGAAAATTGCTCTGATGTTTTAGACTCAGAGGGCAAAACAGAGGTTGAAAGAATCTACCAATCACCTCCTAAAAAAGATCCCAAAAAGAAAACTCCTAGGAATATTATAGCTGGGTTCCACAGTTCCCAGATCAAAGAGAAAATATTACAAGTACCAAGGAAGAAACAATTTGAATGCTGTGGAAATGCAATCAGGATGGCGCAGTATCTGGCAGCTTCTACACTGAGGGATCAAAGGGCTTGGAATATGATATTCTGGAGGGCAAAGGAGCTGGGATTGAAGCCAAGAATCACCTACCTAGTAAAACTGAGTATCTTGTTTCAGCAGAAAATATGGTCATTCAGTGTAATAGAGGACTTTCAAGCATTCTTGAGGAAAAAACCAGAGTTGAATAGAAAATTTGACATTCAGATACAAGACACAGGAGATGCTTGAGAAGGTAAACAGGGAAGAAATCATTATGAACTTATCAAAGTTGAACTATTTACATTCCTACATGGAAGGACAATAACTAACTGATGAAACTTTTCTCAGTTGAAAGTAGTTGAAGAAGGGTATATGGGCATATGAATACATATGTGAATGTGTATATATATATATATATATATATATATATATATATATATATATATATATATATATGTCTACAGGTATACATAGAGGTCACAGGTCAAATTTAATAGGAAGGAATGATACTTAAAAGGTGAAATTAAGATGTAAGAGAGGAATATAAGGAGAGGAGATGGGGAGAGACAGAATGAGGTAAACTATCTCATATAGAAGAGGCAAGGGAAAATGGTTACAAGGGAGGGGAAGAACAGGAAGGCAAAAAGAAAAAACCTTATTCTCATTGAATTTGGATCAGGGAGAGAATGACATACATACCAAATAGGATATCTCACCCTACAGGAGAGTAGGGGGGAAGGGGATGAGAGGGGAAAAGGGAAGGGAGGATGGGAGGGAAGGGAGGAGGGAAGTTGGAGTACCCACTTTTGAAAAGGGACAGGATCAAAGTAGGAAATTGATGAAGTGGGAGGTGGGATAGGAGGGAGGGAAATATAGTCAGTCTTTTACAATATATCTACTATGGTAATGTTTTGCATAGCTACACATGTACAACATATACTGAATTGTTTATCTTCCCAGTAAGAATGGATGACAAGGGAGGAAGGGAATGAATTTGGAATTCAGAGTTTTAAAATCAAATGTTTAAAAATATATAAATACTATTATTAATACTATTTTACATATAATTGGGAAATGAGATATACAGGCATTGGGGCACAGAGATTCACCTTGCCTTACTGTAAAAGTCAAAGGGGGTATGAGAGAAGATATGGGAGAGAGCAGATGGGGTGAGGGGATATCCTGTGGGACTGCTATTCTGGGGTAGGAGGTAGGGGAAAATGGGGGGAAAGCTGTAACTCAAAATCTGGTGAAAATGAATATGTAAACCAGAAGTTAATAAAGCATTTGGAAAAAAAGAAATCTGGTATGGCTAGGGCACCTTCCCTAGTATTTCTTTTCATTAATTCCTTTGATATTCTGGACCTTTTGCTCTTCCTCATGAATTTTGTTATTATTTTTTCTAGCTCAATTAAACAATTTTTGGCGATTGGTTGGTATGACACTAAATATGTATATGTAAATAAATATAAATAAATATGTAAATTAATTTAGGTTAAATTGTCATTTTTATTATATTAGCTTTTCCTAGCCACAAGCTACTGGTGTTTTTCCAATTATTTAGATGTGACTTTATTTGTGTGAAAAGTGTTTTATAATTGTGTTCATATAGGTCCTGGCTTTGTTTTGGCAGGTAAGTTCCCAAATATTTTATAATGTTTGCAGTAATTTTAATTGGAATTTCTCTTTCTCTTTCTTTTTGTTGGACTTCTTTATAAATATATAGGAATGCTGAGGATTTATGTGGGTTTGTTTTATATCCTGCATCTTTGCTAAATTTATTTATCTCAAGTAGTTTTATACATGTTTCTCTAGTATTCTCTAAGTATATCATCATATCTTCTGCAAAGAATGATAGCTTAGTCTCTTCTTTGCCTGATCTGATTCGTTCAGTTTCTTTTTCTTCTCTTATTGCTATTGCTAACATTTCTTGTACCAAATTGAGTATGAGAGGTGACAATCTTATCGGAAATCCTTCTAGCTTATCCCCATTACATATAATATCTTCTGATGGTTTTAGATAGATGCCACTAATTATTTTAAGGAAGACTCCATTTATTCCTATACTTTCTAGTGTTTTTAATAGGAATGGGTGTTGTATTTTGTCAAAAGCCTTTTCTGCATCTATTGAGATAATCATATGGTTTCTACTAGTTTTGTTGTTGATATGATTGATTATAATGATAGTTTTCCAAATATTGGGAACCCTTGCATTCCTGGAATAAATCCTACCTGATCAAAGTGTATTATTCTTATGATAAGTTGCTGTAGTCTTTTCACTAATATTTTATTTAAATTTTTCATATCTATATTCATGTGGGAAATTGGTCTATAATTTTCTTACTCCATTTTGTTTCTTCCTGATTTAGGTATTAGTACCATATTTGTGTAATAAAAGGAATTTGGTAGGACTCTTTCTTCTTCAGTTTTCCCAAATTGTTTGTAGAGTATTGGAATCAATTATTCTTTAAAAGTTTAATAGAATTCACTATTAAATCCATCTGTCCCTGGAGATCTTTTTTCCTAGGGAGTTCATTGATGGCTTGTTCAATTTCTTTTTCTCATATGAGGTTATTTAAAGTAGTTAATTCCTCTTCAGTTAATCTGGGCAACTGATTTTTTGTAAATATTCATCCATTTCACTAGATTGTCAAATTTATGGGCATAAAATTGGACAAGATAATTCCTAATTATTATGTTTTTCCTTTTTTGAAATTTTTTTGGTCTTCCGAGCCTCCATACACTCTGGCAAGCTGATCGCACACCACAGGACCTCAACCCTAGACCGAAATCCAGAGCCAAGAAGGCCATAGCAAGAGCAATTATAACTCATACTGTTTTCTCAGTCCTCCTAAAATCTGCAAGCCAGGAGCTGAAGCTGCCATGGCTGCATGTCGGCAGCACCTACAGCTTCTCCCTCCAGGGGGTAAAGGCCGACTGCACTCCCAAACTACTGGATCCCAAAGTCCACACTGAACTGACCTCTCACTTTGTCCTTAGCATCTATGGGTTGATAATTCTGGAAACTGCCACATCTGCTGGTGATCTGAAAGTTGTTACCCTGTCAAGTCAGGATCTTCCTCAAGAGGTTATACTTGAGGCATTTTCAGGAGAAAGCAGACTCTTATCTTTTAAAGCAAAGGTTCTTAACCTTTTGTGGTGGTGGTGGGAAGGCTGGTGAAGTCTATGAACCCTTTCTCAGAATAATATTTGTAAATACATAAAATAGAAAGAAAAGATTCAGTAGTTAATTTTCTGTAAGGAAATTTGACTCAAGAGCAATGGAGAAGAAAGAAGATTTTGTTCCTCAGGAAGGAAATTATAAAGACAGAAATCATTCCAGTTGGGAAGAAAATGGGGAGGTAGCTAAAGACACAAATGTGGCTACCTAGGGAATTCATTGACCAATTTATATTTTTTAAAGAACTGCATTGAAGATGAAAGCAAGAGTATGTAATTTGCAACCAAGAAATACTTACCAAAACTGCCCAATGGGGGAAATGATTAAATAAAGAACTTCCAAGCATCTTTTGGTGAAAAGACTACAGCTGAGTAGAAATTTTGAAACACACACACATGAAAACAAAGAGAACCATAAAAAGGAAAATAAAAGTGAGCATTTAGAAAATATTTTAGGGGCAGAGCCAAGATGGCGGAGTAGAAATAGTGCGACCAAGGCACTATCCCCCCAGATCACCTCCAAACTATGTAAAAGGGGACTCTGAACAACTTCTGCAGCCCCAACACCCACAGAACAACACAGAGAAACTAACGTCCTGCTGAGGACAGCCCAGCAGCCCTGCAGGAAGGACTGGAGCAGCACTCTGGAAGCCGGAAGCCGGCAGCGTTCAGCACGCAGAGCGCGGGGAGCCGACCACAGGTCCCGTCCACCTGAGTTGCGGTTTTAGCCCCAGGGCGGCAGGGCCAGCAGCCTGCTGGAGGGACCCCAGAACACCAGCAGCTGTGGGGATTCCAGAATTATCAACTCAGATATGCCTAGGACAAAGTGAGAGGTTAGTGTCCTATGGACTTTGGGACCAGTATTTGGGGAATGCGTCGGCTTCCTCCCCTGGGGGCTAGAAGCCACTGAGGAGACACACCATTTTGTAGTTTTCAGTGGCACTCCAGCTCCTGGCCTGCGAACTGTAGGGAGATGCAGCAATCAGTCTTGGGGGTTAATCGCTCTTGCTTTAACCTCCCTGGATCTGGATTGTGATCTGGGAGGGAGGTCTGGGGTGGGCATCCAGCTTGCCAGAAAGCTGTGAAGATCCCAACGTTCGGGACGAAAGCTCTGCTGTCTGGTGGCAGAGTCCTACTGTGGCAACAAGCCCAAAAGTCAAGTAATTAAGTGGCAACATGTCAAGGCAAAGGAAACAAAATAAACAGAAAAATGCAACCTTAGACTCCTATTTTGGGGGCAAAGAGGATTGAAGCATAGGACAGGAAGAGGATTGTGAGGTCAGAAATCCTCCTCCAAAAGCCCCAAAGGAAAATATGAGTGGGTTACAAGCCATAGAGGACCTTAAAAAGGACTTTAAAAATCAAATAAGAGAAGTGGAGGAAAAATTGGAAAGAGAAATGAGAAGGATGCAGGAAAAGTATGAAACAAGGGTCAACAGCCTGACTGGGGAAAACAACACCTTAAAAAATAGACTAACTCAAATGGCAAAGGAGGCCCAAAAGGGCAATGAGGAGAAGAATGCCTTAAAAAGCCCAATTTGCCAGATGGAAAAAGAATCTCAAAAGCTCACTGAGGAGATTCATTCCTTCAGAGTTAGACTGGAGCAAATGGAAGCTAATGACTTTATGAGAAATCAAGATGCTGTTAAACAGATCCAAACAAATGAAAGAATAGAAGGCAATGTGAAATATCTCATGGGAAAAACCACTGACCTGGAAAATAGATCCAGGAGAGACAATTTAAAAATTATTGAACTACCTGAAAGCCATGACCAAAGAAAAAACCTAGAAATCACCCTTCAAGAAATTCTCAAGGAAAATTGCCCTGATGTTTTAGATGCAGAGGGCAAAATAGAGGTTGAACGAATCCACAGATCACCTCCTGAAAAAGAACCCAAAAAGAAAACTCCCAGGAATATTATAGCCAGGTTCTAGAATCCCCAGATCAAGGAGAAAATACTACAAGCAGCCAGGAAGAAACAATTTTAATATTGTAGAAGAAGCAAGGGGAAGTGGCTACAGGGGAGGGGAAGAATAGGAAGGCAAAAAGGCAAAACCATATTCTCATTGAATTTGGTTCAGGGAGAGAATGACACACATACTAAATGGGATATCTCAACCTGCAGCAGAATAGGGGGAAGGGGGATGAGAGGAGGGATGATGGATGGGAGGGCATTCTTGTGGGGAGGGGAGGTTGGAAGTATCCACTATAGAAGAGGGACAGGTTCAAGTAGGGAATGGACCAGGTGGGCAGTGGGAGGGAATTATAAGCAGCCTTGTCCAATATATCTACTATGGTAATATTTTGCATAGCTATACATGTACAACACATACTGAATTACTTATCTTCCCAGAGGGAATGGATGGCAAGGGAGGAAGGGAATGGATCTGAAATTCAAGGTCTTAAAATTAAATGTTTCAAACATCTATAAATACTATTATCAATACTCTTTTGCATGTAATTGGGAGATAAGATGTGCAGGCATTGGGGCACAGAGATTCACCTTGCTCTAATGGAAAAGTCGAAGGGGGTATGGGAGAAGATATGGGAGAGAGCAGATTGGAGGAAGGGATATCTTGTGGGACTGCTATTCTGGGAAGGTGGGTAGGGGAAAAATGAGGGAAAAAATTGTAACTCAAAATCTGGCAGAAATGAATTATGTAAACCAGAAGTTAATAAAGCATTTGTTTAATTGAAAAAAAATTTACAATTACATGTAAAAACAAAAAAAAAATAAAATGTGAGAATATAAAAAAAAGAAAATATTTTATAAGAATGAAATGTTTGCATTCTAATGAGAGGAAGTGCTATAAGATAAGAACCAGCAAAGGTCTCAAAGGATATCAAATGAGATGGAGGACCTGAGAATAATTTTTGTGGTATTTTGTGTAATAGTGTAATAGTAATGGAATTTAAAGATTCCTCTGTATTGGCTTGGTTTTCTGGTTGTGTTAAAACCCCAGAGCTTGTGAATCCCACCTGTGAGATGGACTTGTTGATGTGAAAAGAGAGGGCTGAACTGGGAGGAGCTGGTGCTATGGATTTAGAAAGGCACAAGCAGAGGAAGAGAGGCAGAAAAACTTTTGGAAGCAGCATCATGGAGGCAGAGAGAGAGAGAAGATTGCTGAGGGCCAGTTCAAGCTGCCTGGGACTTTTGAGAGTTGACTCCCAGAGCTGCCAAGGACTGAGGAGACATGGCTATGATGCTGTTACTTTGTCTGTTTTGATGTTCTTTTGCCAGATTTGTCTGGTGAAGGACAATGCTGTTATTGTAGAGGTCCTGGAACCTTGCTGTTGGTTGAGAAGCCATGAAGAAGGATGTTCTTATTCTATGTTTACAGAAATCCTGGAAGAGGGTCTTGCTAATGTTTTCAGGAGTCCTAAGACTGTTCTGCAGACAGAGAATGAATTAATGAGGACACTGGCAATGTATCTTGTGGCCTTGTTAAGTTTTGTCTCCCCAGGAACAGAGATTGCTGAGAATTTGCCTTGGGTCAAGATGAAGAAAAGACCTCTCTTTGGGTATTAAATGCTGTGATGATATGTTAACCTTGTTGTAACTCAGGGGTAGATGGCCATTGTGCTCTCTACTGCCCCTTTTGAGAAGGTACTTGGCCTTAACTGATGATAATTATAATTCAGTTGTGAGCCAGGGGTGGGAAATTTTTGACATTTTTGTGCTCTGTGACTGACCAAATGAATGTACTTTGTTTATGATTGGAAACTAATCTCCATTTGAGAAGAGGGGCTTTGTGATTGAATAAATGAATGTACTGCCCAGGGGTGGAGAAGTACTTGGACATTATTGAATTACACTTAGTGAATGCTGTATTTTGATTTTCTCTGTTCTTAATTTGTCACTGAATAAAATAGAGGGCTGCTATGCTAGTATTTTGAACATTGGAAGCTGCCTTTGCTTGGCATTACATTTTGATGATCTTAAAAGGAGCGGGAGGGTAAAGGCCAGTTTCAGCAATGAGAGAGGTTCTATCTCACATCAGTAGAAAGTAGAATTCTATACAAACAAGGAAAGGAAGGAATGGAGGGAGGAGGTATCACTTGAACCCCACTGTGAACTGATGGAGTGTGTAGTGAGCAGAACGAGAATCATTTATATTCTAGAAAAAACACTGTAAAATTTGAACAATTTTGAAAAGCTTAACAGTTCTACACTAATTACATAAAATGATTCCAGAGGAATTGTAGCTCACTTCTTGATAGAGGACTGATATACTAAATAAACAGAGTGACACACACATTTTTGGACATGGCTAACTTGGTCACGTTTTGCTTGGTCATACAAAGATTTTTAGGGGATTTGTCTCCCTTGGGCTTTTCTCCCAATGGAGGAGGCGAGCAGATAATTTGTTCATTTAAAAAAATTCATTTGAAAAAATTAGGAGAAAGTAGATTTTGTATAATATAGATTATTAAACTTGATTTCTATTCCTGCCAAAATTCTAGAAAAAATTTTTTTTCAAATAATTGTTTATGAACATTTAGCTAGAGAAAAAAAGTGATCACTTATACAAACATGCATATATTAGGAGCATGTCATACCCAATGTCTTATAAAATATACCATAATAACCTTAGGATGAATGTGAAACCTAAATATTAGTCATAGCAAGAAAAATAATTAGAAGAGAACCAGATAAGGTACATTCCTAGCTATGGATATAAGAGAGCTCTTAACCAAATAAGGCATTGAAGCAATCATAATGATATCATTTCACTTACAAGAACTAGGAAGCTTTTGCACAAATGAAAGTAATACAACTAGGATAAGTCAGTCAGTCACTCAACAAACATTTATTAATCACTTATTATGTGCCAACCACTATGCCAAGGCCTGGATAAGAAGGATGAGAAGGGAAGCTGCAAACTGGGGAAAAGGCTTTTCATTATGTCTCTGCTAAGGGTCTGATATCCAAGAAATTTAAGGAAATAACACAAATACATAAAACCAAGAGCCATACCCCAATGATAAGTGGGCATAGGATAGAAACAAAGAATTACCAAAGGAAGAATTACAAACTATTTTACGATATTATTATTAAATATCAATAATTAAATTAAATTAATTAAATAATATTAAAATATTACTAACTACTGTATTAAAGATTGTTCCAAATCACTAAAAATGTAAAAATGCAAAATTTAACAACTTTGGGGTTTTACCACACACCTAGCAAATTTCCAAAGATGATAAAAGATGAAAACAGTCAATGGTAAAGGGCCTGAAGGAAAACACAGAAAATATGCCTTCTTGGTGAATCTCTGAAATGATCCAACCATTTTGAAATGGAATTATGCTAAGAAAATGACTAAAACATTTATAACCTTTAAAACAGAGATCCCACTTCTAGGAATACAGACAGAAAGAAAGATACTATGGAAACCAAAATGTTAATAATAGTACTTTTTTGTAGTAGCAAAAAAAAAAAATTGGCAAGATGTCATTGATTGGAACATAGATTGTTGTACATGAATGTAAAGATTCAGATCAGTGTGCAATGATATGTGAATTAATGCAGAATGAACTAAGCAACACCAGAAAAACAATATACTTAACTATAATAATGTATATGGAAAGGAAGAAGAAAGCTGCCTGCCATGTAATTATATTGATCAAACCTGTTACCTAAGAAGAAATTTAAAAATGCACATCCTTCCCTTCTTTTGAGTTTCCCCAGAAATTCTTGTGAAAAAAGGGAATCCTTTTAATTTATTCTCTTTAGTTCATCAAAGATGAGGCTACTTCCTGGCGTGGCTAGGTGGCACAGTGAGTAGAGCGTTGGTCCTGGAATCAGAAGGACCTGAGTTCAGATCCAACCTCAAACACTTAAGGCACACACAAACAAAAACCTAGCCATGTGACCTTGGGCAAGTTACTTAACCCCAATTGCCCTCCAAAGAAAAAAAAAAAAAGATTAAGATACTTCTTTTTCATTATGTGTTTTTTTTCTTTTCTTGTCCGTTACATTAATTTCCTTTTCCTTTTTTTTAACCATATGAAGTAGTTTGAATGATTACCATTTTAGAATATAGTGTGAAGTCTCATAATGCTTATATCCTTTTTATTCAGATTTTTTCTTATTATTTTCACTTCACCTTCAAGACCTTTTGTTCTCAGTGAATTTTTTTACAATTTTATTTTGTTCTAAAGAGTATCCCCTCAGTAATTTGATTCATATGACAAAATATGTAAATTATTTGGATTACATCATCATTTTAATTAAATTGACACAGCTGAGACATAAGCAGCAGATATCTCCAATTTATCTCTATTTTGGCCAAGTACATTGTACTTCTACTTATGTAAATTGTAGGAGTTTTCGGTAGCCTAACTCCAAGGTGTTTTGTGTATTTCAATTTATTTTTAATGGAATGCTTCTTATTTCTTCCTGTTAGTACTGGTTTGAAACACTAATGATTTGTGCATTATTTTGTAAGCCATGACAATTTTATAGCTATTTTCAGGTTTGTTTAGTTTTTTGCCTGATCCTTTGACAGGATTATCAATACATCATCATATCATCAGCAAAGAGTAATAGTATAGTCTTCTCTTTGACAAGATTTTTATCTTTGTTTTATTTCACTTACTTTAATGCTATAATTAGCCTTGTAAGATTTTCATCCATTAATGTGGAGAGAAAGTGTGTTCTTATTTTTACTCATTTGTACTGAGAAAGTTTCTAGTATTTCCTCATTGTTAAAAAATGCAAACTCTTTTTTTTTTAAAGCAATTGGGGTTAAGTAACTTGCTCAAGGTCACATGGCTAGGTTTTTGTTACTCACTGCGCCACCTAGCCGCCCCACAAAAAATGCAAACTCTTGATATTAAATAGATGGTTTTGATCAAAATACAGAAGAATCCTTCATTGCCTGTATGTTTTAGAATTTTTAACATAAATGAACACTTAATTTTATCAAAGGCTTTCTCTGCATCTATTTAAAATATGATTTTTATTACTTTTTCAAAACATGGTTAATTATGCTAATAATTTTCTACATGTTGAACATCTTTGAATTCCCGGTATACAACATGGTCTTAATAAATTATTTTTGTGAATATAACTGTCTATTTAGTCTCTTTGTGAAGAAATTTTACATCAATTATTTTTTTTTACATTTTATATCAATTAGCTATTTTTATATCACCATTCATTAGTAAGAATTATTTCATAGTTTATGGCCTTAACCTTTGCTTTGTTTCTCTTTTTTAGCTAGAAAGACTAAATTTGTCTCCAAAAAAAAAAAAGAGTTTAGTAGAGTGTTTTCTGTCTCTGTATTGATATTAATTTAAATGTTTGAGAGAAAGTGCTTTAAAATACACGACTTATTTTTGGCAATTCATTTATGGTTTGTTTGATTTCTTTTCTGAACATTGAGTTTTTCTAGATTTCCTTTTTGGTTTTTGTTTGTTTGTTTGTTCTTTTCATCTTGTCAGTTTGGGCATTTGATATTTTTTGTACAAGCTTAACAATTTCTCTAGAATTCTAATTTTTACTGTTATAATGATTTTCAGTCATGCTTTTATATTTCTTCTGTTTTAAATTTACCTTGTTCACTTTTTTATTTTGGTAATTTGGTTTTCCTCTCATGGTTAATAATATATCGGTTTTCATCTAAAAAATTCTTAGTTTTGTTTAGTTCTATAATCTTTTTTATTTTAAGATCTATTTCCCTTTAACTTTCAATATTTCTTCTGTTTATGTTTTAGGGTAGTTAACTTCCTTTTCAGTTTGTTGATCCATTGTTTTTCTAATTTGTCAGTCAATAAGCCTTTATTAAGCAGGGACTACAAGTCAGACTGTGTGTTGTGAAGAGTATCTATTGATAGGCAAAAAGACAGTTCAGGCTTTCAAGGAACTCCCAGAGATGGGAAGGACTCTGTACTGATAATCATTGAATATCATATTTTGGCCAAAGTCTGAATTAATCAAACAGGCTGCTTTGCCTCATTTTAAAAAGGCTCGTTTTCTGTGTCAGCAACCTCAGAGACCAGATAAGGCTGGAAGCAGGATTTAAAACAGGCATCCTGAAATCATAAATTCCAAATAGACCCAGCTTTCTCTTTCTTTGTTCTCTGAGAATACCTTGCCTTATTTAACAAAGAAGAAGAGGCCTGCTTTATGGCCTCAAGGATGAAACCCTTAACTTGAGGCATTAACATGAGTAATGGGACTTTTCTTATCTTAATATTTTCTGGACATATACTATCTTAAGGAATGTTAATGGTAAAGAAAACATGGATACCCTGAATAATAATTTCAATTGACACTTTGTCAACTCTCTTGTTTTATTATATTTACCATTTATTCAATTAGGAAGATTCCTTTCCAGGAGGCTAGGTGGCGCACTTAATAGAACACCAGCCCTGGAGTCAGGAGGACCTGAGTTCAAATCTGGCCTCAGACACTTAATACAAAACTAGCCGTGTGATCTTGGGCAAGTCAATTCCCCCCCCCCAAAAAAAAAAGAAAAAGAAAAGATTCCTTTCTCATACAATAATCAAACATTCCTGGCCATCATAAATTTGTGTGACACAGCCACACTGAGTTGGGATGGTCCTCAAATGTACTTAAGCCCTCTCATCTTTTTGTTCATCAGTTAGGATGCAGCTCTTCTAACTCCTTGTACAAGTCTGCTAGCTTTGGGGGAATAAATGTTGTAATTTTATATTACTATTTTCTGTCTCCTTTAACCAAACTTTTTAAAGGTCAACAATACACACATGATATATACAGGATCAACTGAAAATACCAGAAGAGAAAAGGCTCACATTAAGGGAAAATCAGGAATGTCTTCTCATAGAAAGGAAAAATTTCCCTGTAATTCAAAAGAATCCAGGACACTGAGATGAAGGAGAATATTTCAGGTATGGGGGATAGCCAGTGAAAATGCCCATATTTTGGCGATGAAAGTGTCTTGTGCAAAGAACAGGAAGTAGGTTCATTGTTACTGCATGGCGGAGTATGTGGTATGAGATAGAGAAAAATTAGAAAGGGGGGAGGGGGCCATTTGGAAAAGCTTTGAATACCAAGGGGAGGATTTTATATTTGATCCTGGAGTTGATAAGGAGCCACTGGCCTTTACTGAATAGGAGTTGATGTGGTCAGATCTCCACTTTAGGAAAATTAATTTGATAGCGGAATATGAAATGAAGGGACTAGACTGGGAGAGACCTGAAGCAGGGACAGGTTCTTGGAATAGTCCAGTTGTTGCAGTGGGGGCTCTGCCCACCCAAAAACTGTTGTGGTTTCACAATGTGTTGTGGTGGTACTGTCTCAAAGAATTCAAAGTCAGACCACCTCTAATCCAAGTATAGGTATTTACTGAGATTGATGCCTCTTATGAAGTAGGCTAAGTTCCAAGAGGAACCAGCAGCTTCAGAGAAAGCAGGATTGATTTTTGTAGGGTAAAGATGCAATTACATAACAGAAATTATGTATATTAAAAAGGCAGGAAGGGTTTGTTGAGGGATTAGGTAATGGAGAGGGTCCCATCTATGGTTCTGTTGCTGCCCTCCAATTGGCTAGCTATTGTGGTCCTGTCTGGTTAAGATAGTTAGGTATTGTGTTCTTATCTTGGGCTAGATGGATGATGTGATTGTGGTCGAGTACAAGGACACACTTGTTTCTTTGGGAATGGGTCTGGAGGCAGTGACCAGGTAGAGGCAGTAGCTGGGTTCCTACTGTTTCTGTGGGAAGTATGAGTTCTTGGACAAACCTTTTGTTCCAGTGAGCAGTGAGGCATATATAAAAAAGGACATTGGAGAGGGGCTAGGTAGGTAGAGTGGGTCTGTAATAAAGTTAGAATAATGGGGCTAGGGGCAGCTTTATTAGGATTCCATCACAGTTGTGAAGTGATAAGGGTCTCCACTAGGGTAGCTCACTATCAGAGGAAAGAGGAGACTTGTGAGAGAGATGTCATGAAGGTAAAATCAATAAGACTTAGCAACAAATTGGATGGGGGAGCACTGAATGAAAAGTCAAGGATGACACCTAGGTTGTCAGCTCATGTGACTGGAAAGGATAGTCATACCCCTGACAGAACATGCAAGTTAAGAATTAGAGAGTGTTTGGTGGGAGAAAATAGTTCCATTTTGGACCTGCTGAGTTTTAGAGGTCCATTGGACATCCTATTGGGGATGTCTATAAGTAGTAGGAGATGCCAATATGGAGGTAAGGAGAGAATGTAAGTCTGAGAGTCATTAGCATAGAGGTGTAATTGAATCCATGGAAACTGATGAGATCACCAAGAAAAAAAGTATGGAAGGAGAAAGCAGTAGGGCCCAGGACAGAAGCCTGTATGATAATTACCTTTAGTGGGTATGACCTGACAAAGGAAACAAGTAGAAGGAGAATCAGGATATAGCAGTATTAAAAAATAGTAGGGACAGCTAGGTGGCACATTGAACAGAGCACCAGTCCTGGAGTTAGAAGGACCAGAGTTCAAATCCAGCCTCGGACACTTAACACTTACTAGCCATGTGACCTTGGGTAAGTCACTTAACCCCAATTGCCCTGCCTTCCCCCTCCAAAAAAAAAAAATAGTAATAGCAGCAGTAGTAGTAGCAACAATAGCAGAAGTATAGTAGTAGTAGTAGTAGTGGTAGTTAGTAGTAGTAGTAGTAGTAGTAGTACCAGCAGCAGTATGGTAGTAGTAGCAGCAGCAGCAGTAGTATAAGCAGCTTTCCCTTTTCTTACTCTTTCAGGATATAGTAGTGTTAAGAAAATAGAGTTTCCAGAGAATGAGGGTTCCCTCCTTCCTTTTCTCTTTGCCCCACCTTTTCAGCTTCCTTTTGTGAGTTGTTTTCCCCCATTACATTGTAAGCTCCTTGAGGGCACAGGGACTGTCTTTCTTTTTCTTACTTATATCCCCAGAATTTAGCATAGAGCCTGGTGTTTAGCAGATACTTCATAAATGTGAATTGTATTGTATTGCATGTATTGTATTGTACTGTATTGTATTGTATTGTTTTAGCTACATCTTATAAGTTTCCCATTGTATTGTCTTATAATTCTCTGTAATACAATTATTTATGATTTCCATAATGTGTTATTAGCCCTGTCATTATTCAGTGCATCATTACTTAGTCTCCAATTATGTCTATGTCCTTTGATCACATTGCCTTTGCTCATGAATTTTTTTGCTATGTATGCTATGTAAAGGGCATACTTATTATAACTGATTGGTTATAATTCCATTATGACCTAGCAAACATCAAATTTTTCAACCTTCCAAAGCTATCATGGGCAGCTGTTTTCCAATATTTCTATTCGTAAGTTACCATAAATCAATAAAATCAAGTCTCTCCAACAATTCTTCAGCTCTAAATTTCCCTTCTTGTTTATCTTTCTAGTGAATCTGTCCAGCTCTCAAAAAGGGAAATAGTACATTCTCTTAGTACAACTGTTATCTACAGCACTTTCTACCAATTTGCCTAGCTTCTCTCTTAAGAACTAGCTGTTCCCAGATATTTGGTATTTAATTTCCTTATTTTCCCATACCTTTAAATATAGTATAGATTTTTGGAGGGGTTTTGCTTGCCTCTTTTGATTTTATTGATTTTTGTTGTTGCTAAATCTGAGGGCATGATGGTAAATCCTCCCCTTTTTTTAGAGTTGACTTAAACATGGTAGGTTTTATTCCATGGCTACAGTTTCACTTTGTATGTGACTCTTTAACCCTGTTGACTTTGACTTTGACTATCTATAGGGATGACAACTAGAACTATGATTTCATTAGTTTGGGGGTGGAGAGAGCCCAGGTGAGGCATTCTCTTTACCAATGCAGGTGAGCACATTATCTGCAGGTTAGAGTCTAAATGAACTGCCTGCAGCACTGAGAGGTTACATGACTTGGCCTGCATGTATGTCTGTATACATAAACACTCATGGGAACACACACACACACACACACACACACACACACACACACACACAACCAGGGAAGCGAAATTGCAATACCCTTTCAGCAACTCAATAAATGTTTAACAACCTAATAAAGCCCCAAGCTATAGTTATAATTGCTTCCTCAATCCCACATACATACTGCTACACATTTATGGCTTTCCTATCAGGATAAGACCCAGCTTTATACCTCTTCAAAATGAGTTTCAGCCCCACATGCTTTGCTGATTCTGCAGTCTTTCATAGTCTTTTTTTTTTTTTGCATGTGCTTTCCTAAAACCCAATCTCAAGTAGATCAGGCCTATCTTTGAATAATTTTCATACTGAGGATATTGTTTTTTACTTTCTTGGCTCTGACAAATAGTCATTAGAGGTACTTGTTCTTTTCCTGTAAATATTTATAATTGATTAGCTAACAAATGAATACCAAAATTAAGGGGAGCAGACAGATGAGATGGAAGAATCAGAGAAATGAAAATAGCATTAATGGAGAGAGAAAGAGGCAGAAATACTAGACTGTGAAGGTCTCAAGGGAAGTGAGAAAGAATATTTTCTTTCATTACTCAAAACTAATTCATAAAGATAATTTTTGGGGCATTATGCTTGTATACTAGGGGCACAGAAGATTCTTTGTTCTATGGGCATACAAAATTTGAGAACCAATCCATGAGGATGATATAGTCCAGTGATGGGGAAACTGTGACTTCAAGGCCACATGTAACCCTCTAGGTCCTCAAGTGCACATTAATTGGAATTAGTCAAAGGGCCAAGCTTGAGGACATAGAGGGCCACATGTGGCCTTGAAGCCGTGGGCTCCCCATCCCTGAATTATGGTCCATAGTTTAGTGTCCAGGGCACTGATGACTCAGGATGCTGTATTTCCTTGGGCAAATCACTTCATTTCTCAAAAGACTAGCCTTGTTCTCCCTCAAAATGATGAGACTGGGCTAGTATAGTGCCAATGCAATTGTCAAAGGGCCCACAATCACTACAAATATACCTTCAGAGTGCTCAATCACAAAACATAACAGACTCTCCATATAGGAGACAGAAGCAAAACATTAATTCAGACACTATCAAACCAGTCTTACCAAACAGACACCATCAAACCAAATCCCAAAACCAGTAAGCTGATTCCATCATAGTAGCAAAGAAGCTAATAAGCCACAACAGCACAGAGAACCACAGCATCGTTAAGCCTTCCCACCAACCAGTATAAGACCAATATTTACTCACAAGTTTATCTGTCTCTCCTCCTCCCAGTCTACCTATACCAGACTCCCAGCTTCCTGTAGGCTTTGTTCCACCCTTCAACAAACCCCTCCCACCCCAGGTTCTGTATGACTACATTTAGTCTATTGGGGGCAGAGTATATTTTCAAAGCAGGGAAGGTCTTGAAATTTTCTTAGGCTTTTTAAGGGGCAGGGAAGATCTTCAAATTCCAATTATCATTACAGCTAGATAATGACTAAAGTCCCTGAGGGGTTGGAGGCCCTGTGGAGTTAAATTGTTTGCTCCATGTCACACAGCTATATATTGGCAAAGCTAGGCCTAAAACCCTGGTATCTAAGCATTGATATGATCAGTTTCCATATCTATAAAATGATGAAGCTATATATAACTGTGTGTATGTATAGATGACTTCAAGGGCTAGCCCCTCACATTGTCTCCTCAACACTTAACCTAGGCCTTCTTTCTCTGTGCATGCACAATGGGAAAAGGCAAAGTCTAAACGATCATGTGGGTTAGCTAGAATATTTTAAAAATTTATGATTCTGGGGCGGCTAGGTGGCGCAGTGAGTAAGCGCGCCGGCCTCGGAGTTGGGATGACCTGAGATCAGATCCGGCCTCAGAAAATGAGCACCCATGCATAAATAATGACTAGCCGTGTAACCTTGAGCAAGTTACTTAACCCCAATTGCTTTAAAAAAAAAAACAACAACAAAAATTTATGATTCTAAGAAATACAAAAAGATTGGGATGATCTCTCAGGACTCTGATACCTCTGAAATTCTTTGACTCAAGGTCTTCTCCTGTTTTCTCCTAGGAAAATGTAAGCTCTCTGAGGGCAGGGGAGATTTTTATGTTTACCTTTGTATCCCCATGCCTAGCAGTACCTGGCACACAGTAGTCACCAAATTTTTTTTTGAATTATTGGATTGGATTGAACTGACTATTGAATTTTGGATTTATATATTCATTCCTTCACTAAGGTGTTCCTCTAGTATTTCATGTGGCATGGAATTGACTTTGGGTACTGAAGGTTATGCCAGTAAGAGACAAGTAGTGACCAGTCTTACCAAACTGGAAAGTAGAAGCCTGGTAGAAATAGCTATTTACTTTGAGCACCATTAGATATTTCAGTGTGAGACAGCTCAGCACGGCAGATTGAGCTGGCCTCAGATTCAGGTGTTGAAATATGTGCTTGTTATCTCAGGACCAGTCTAACTACAGTTGCCAGATTAGCTTCAGGGCAATGAATTTTTTGACCACAACAGCCCTTGAAAACCACCTACTGAGTGGGAATTATGATTTGTGTTTTCCCCTAGAATATAGTAAAATGACTAATTAATTGACTATCCCCGAAAAGAACACCCATAACTGACAAAATCACATATCCTTGATATATTGAAGTTGCACTTTATTAATTTTATTTTAATGAATTTTATTATTAATTTGGGGGAAAGTGGAGGGAACCCCAAACCTGTGTAACTTTGCCTACCAATGCAGATAAACAGCTTTAATGTAGTTTATAATCTTAGAGAATAACTGTTAATTGATTTACCTAGGGTCACATGGCCAGTATTTTTTTTTGTCTGAGGTGATACTTGAACCCAAGACTTTTTGACTCCAAAGCCAGCCCTCTGTCTGCTACTCATACTATGTTTCATTGGAGTACTTATTTGTTCTCAAAGAAAATAGCCCTTTCCATTTAAATAGTAAGGATTTCTCATCTTAATAGATTCTCCCATCTGTTCATTGACAATATGTCCTCCCTCACATTATGCACTGTCCTTCAGTGCTTAGCTTGATAGTATTTTGAAAAACCTCTGGATAGAAATTGTAGCCGAGGTCTCCTGAGAAGGGAATGAACAACTCCAGGATGGAGCAGCTTATTCTCCTCTGCCTTCAGACAAAATCCATCAGGTAGTGTGTCCTCTGAGACAGCAGAGGAACTGTCCAACTCAGGTGCACATATTGCAGCCAAACCAGGACCTATCTCCAGTCTCATTAGAGTGCAGTTTAATGACCCGTTTCTCTGGTAGCTGCAGGACATTTTCATGTTGTGATTTTAAATGTGTGTTCTCTAGCAGTGAATGATATATGGGGCTTTTTGTTTGTTTGTTTGTTTGCCTGTTTCTTGGTTTCAATGTTATTTCAGCCCACTGGAGATTCTTTTTACATGCTTTTCTGAGGGCTGAAATTCATTCCCTTCTGATGAGATCCCCTTGAGAAACAGGGAATAATGGAAATGTTCCCATTGCTCTTTCTGTTCCTTCAAGCCAGCAGGGATCCTTTCACCATCCAATGAAAGCAAACAGTTACTTGGCTAGAGAAGGCCACAACTAGAGAGCAGGATATGGATTGTCCTGGAGCTGGAGGACCCCTGTCTCTTCCTTTTTCCCTAAGTCTTTGGTGGAGAACTTTTTTTTTTCCAAGACCAGTTACATCCTTGCCTTAGCCTTGTAACCACAGGAAATGTTTGCTCTCTCTCCATCATGGCAGGTTGAACTCTAAGGACATTAGAAGTCTGTAGTGGAAATGTGTGGTTGAACTTTTAATGACAGAAATCTGCTCAAGGGGAAATATTTTTTTTTCAAAGATAACTGTCCTAGTCTAAGCCATAAATAAACTTCTTACAAAGAGCTGGCTTAGTATTAAGCAAATAGAAAGATGCTTTGACATCTGGAGTGTTTATTTAAGATGTTTATAAATGATAAAACCTGTAAAAAAAATCTAAAGAATGAAATACTAAGTGAATGACTTGAACATGAGAATAAACTAGGGTTTTCTCTGTGCCCAAGTGACACGATATTTGGAAGACTTGCTTCTGTCAGAGAATTTTTCATACTAGCATTTGCTATGCAGATCTAAAAAAACAGACTCAATGTTAACCTTTTGCTCCCCCGCCCTTTCTTATACGCTACATTCCAGGCTAATAGAACTCCTTACTCTTCCCCAATCCTTGTTAATTCCATTCCCTATCTTCATAACTTTGTATAGGCTTCCCTCCGTGTCTGGAATTCACTCTTTCCTTACCTTCAGTCCTGGGTTTCATTAAAGGTTTAGCCTTTGCTGATAGGATAGAATTAGATTTAGTTCACAGAGGTGATCCTTAAACTTCTGGCTTCATTCAGTTAACAAAAAAAAAAAAGCCAGTCATAGCTTTTTACCTTGTATTTGGAATTTAAGATGATGTAACTTGAGATTAACAACATGGAAATGCAAGAGTCCTTAAAGATCATCAAGTTCAACTCCCTTAATTTAAGAATAAGGAAACTGAGGACCAGAGAAACCAAGTGACTTGTCTAAGGTCACCTAGAGAATAAATGGCAGTCGGGATTTGACCCCAGGTCCCCTGACTCTGAATCTAATATTCCCTGCACTACACCATGTTGCTATTCAGTAGAAGTGCAGTTCTCACCTTATAGTCCCCAAACCCCCGGAGGGTCCCCAAGGTCCATTTAGGGAGTCCAACAAGGTCAGAGCTATTTTCACAGTAAGACTAAGATGTCACAGGGGCGGCTAGGTGGCACAGTGAGTAAGAGCGCCAGCCTCGGAGTTGGGATGACCAGGATCGAATCCGGCCTCAGAAAATGAGCACCCACACATAAATAATGACTAGGCGTGTAACCTTGAGCAAGTTACTTAACCCCAATTGCTTTAAAAAAAAAGACTAAGATGTCTTAAACTATTAAAACACTCCTCCTCTTTCTAACTAAATACCTGCTTGAAGCTGGATTTTCTTCTTATGTTGTTGTTGTTCAGTTGTTTCAGTCATGTCCAACTCTTTTTGACCCCATTTAGGATTTTTATGGCAAAGATACTAAAATGGTTTACCATTTCCTTCTCTAGCTCATTTTACAGATGGGGAAATTGAGGCAAAAGGGGTTAAATGAATTGCCCAGGGTGACATAACTAGTAAATGTCTGAGGCCAGATTTGAACTCAGAAAGATGTCTTCCTGACTCCAGATCCAATATACCATCTATCACAACAGATTGAATACAGAAGTAGATATAAGAATACAGGTCTTTTTTTAAAGTCAGACATTAAAGAGATCTGCAAAAATATGTAAAACAATATCATTTTTCTCACTGTTCACACATGCATATGAGTGTGTGTCTGTGAGAGAAAATGAGAATTAAGGAAAAAAGAATGAGAATGCTTTTGTAGCCTTAAAGCACTATATAGCTATTAGCAATATTCATTATTTGTTTATCAAGAAATCAGATTGTTGTAGGGGGGAGAGGAGAAAAGGAGAAATAGATGTGCTTCACAGACTTTTAGGGGATACAATTGCATGTAATTCCCTGATCATTTTAGGAGTGGCAAGCAGTAAGTAGCCTTAGAGCTGATGATGATTACTTGTAAGTTGAAAAACTATTCAGGGAACATTGACCAAGTAACTGTGGATAAGAAGCTAAGAATTCTTATAAGAGGTATTCTAATTGTTGAATGAATGAATTCTAGAAGGATCCCATTCATTCATCCAAGGCAGAGACATAGCTACAACCCAATAACTCCTAAAATATGTGGACAGCCCTAGGGCACAAGGTAAATGTAACTCTGTGAGATGGGGAGGAAATACTCCTCCTCCTCCTCCTCATCCTCCTCCATACCATTTATATAGCACTTCAGGGTTTGCAGAGTGCTTTTCAAATGTTATTTTATTCTCACAAAAATCCTAGATGCTGTTATTATCCCCATTTTACAAATAAGGAAACCAAGGTAAACAGAAGTGACTTGCCCCAGGTAACACAGTTAAGTATCTAAGGCTAGATTATTTTGTAAAGTTTGGTTATAAAGTTCAACATTTAAATGTATGTCTCAGCTTTCTTAACTACTTAACAAGTCCCCTAACCTCCCTGGGCTTTCATTTCTTTATCTAATGAGAGGATTTGAACAAAATGACCTATAAGGTCCCTTCCAATCCTAAAATCATGATCATAGATTGCTCTAGAACTGCAAGTCTCAGAGGAAAAGTTTATCCTATTAGAGTCTGTGGGAACTCTGTGGAACTGGAGACTTAAGAAGGTGTTTTAGCCAGGGAGGAGGCAGAGCAGATAGGAAACAAATTACCCCTCCTTCACCTACCCCACACACATGCTGTTGTCCCTCCATCTCCACGCTGACAATTTCCCATGACATTGCAAGAGCTTTCACTTAGGTATCCAGGATACATCTAGGGTTTTCTAATTTAGCCACTCAATCAAGTCAAAACAATAGCAATAATAAAAAATGGTATGTTTTCCCTCCAACATCCCCATCCCCAACTCACCCACCAACCAGCCTCTCTTACTTTAAATGATGCTTAAACTTCACACGGAGTTAGGGCCTTTTTCTTGTCTGCAGTCAAAAACAGTTCCATGATAAACCCAAAGAGCTTATTCTCCAATTCTCCAAAGAGAATTGACTTACTGGTCAAATCAATTCTGAAAATGGCACCAGCAGATTCAGACCAGAGATGACAAGTTTGCCCTGGGTAAAGGCAAGGTGGTGACCTTCTCTGTTTCCGAATAAGGGCCTGATGATCGTCCCTTACCCAGTAATGGCAGTAGACATGAAGACTGGCTTACAAAAGGACCAGCCAAGTATTTGATGAACAAAGTAAATGAGACAGATTGAAAAACAGCACTTTAGGCACTTGCCTTGTAAATACTCTCTTTTTTCAGACTTGTAGCATCTTGGTATCTTGAGTAGATCTTCTTTCATGTAGAAATAAGCTAGTTTGAGAATAATATTTTTTCTATCACTTTTTTCTCCTGCTCTTAGTTCTTTATCAGTCAATTTATTGAAGTTGCCTCAAATGTTCATTTGGTGGGGAATTGGGTGTTTGGGCCAATTTGGCCAGGGTTACTTTGCCAAGTTCATGTCTATACACACTTTGTGTCTATATGTACAGTACTCTTAGAATTGCTAGCTAAACCAAGGACTAGTTTCTTAACCTCTTTGAGTCTCCATTTCCTAATCTATGAGATATGGATGACAATACCATTAACACTGTTAGGTCCCAATTAGTACAAATTATGAATATCTTGAAATGTTCTCATGAATTCAATACAATGTGTGTAATTCACAAATACACAGTGTGTAATTCCATTGGGTGAGAACCAATAAATACATTTTACATATAAGTACGATTTTTAATAGTGTGATTTGGAATAACGTGACTGCTTCAATCAATTCATTATTCACACTAATCAGGACCTAGCTATACCTCCAAGGGTTACTGTGAGACAAAAATGGGTATATAAAGCAAATTTTGCAAGTACTACGTAAATATTAGTAGTAGTATTAGTCAAATAAAAGAACACTGAAATCAGGAAACCTGAATTCTGATCTCACCTTTGGCATTGACTCCGTGAGACCTTGAGAAATTCTTTTGCTACACAGGGCTATGCAAGAAGGTTTCTGTGCAGGGTCACCAGCCTCACTTTTGACTCTGGAGCCCTCTGGGGCCAGTGGCAAGATATAGATCCAGACAACTGGAGATAACCCCCTCATAGAATTTATAGCCAGTTGTAAAAACACAAGATTTATAAGGGGCAGACTATCCTGCCTTCTAAGCCAATTTTAAGGTCAAATATAAGAGGGCTCAGGGTGCCGAGGTAGCAGCACAGTGAGTAGAGCGTTGGCCCTGGAGTCAGAAGGACCTGAGTTCGGATCCAGCCTCAGACACTTAAAGCACACACAAATAAACACCTAGCCGTGTGACCTTGGGCAAGTTACTTAACCCCAATTGCCCTCCAAAAAGCAAAAACCACAAAACAAACAAAAAAACAAACAAACATAAGAGGGCTGGTCTGTGCTGTCCTATTATACCTAACATAGGGACACAAACCATCTCAGACAGTACTGATACTGAAGAGAGAGAGTCCTTTGCCAAGTTGGTAGTAAATGGCTTTTAATAGTCTTTTTAGGTGAGTTGGGTTATTTAAGAGCCTTGGTAGCAGGTAGACAGAACTGTATGATGAATCACTGCACCAACCCCAGGTCACATCACGTATTATATGGACACAGAACAAAGAAGTCATAGTTCTCTAGAGCAAGGACTTGCATGTGATTCTGGGGAATCCCCAGAATTCCCCAGAATCCCATGCAAGTCTCATGGGATAGTTGGAGCTTCTTTTGCTGTTTCTATTTACTCAAAGTAGTTTACATTCTTCTGTAGAGTCATAGACCACATTCCACTCTACCACACTCACCAGTAAGATGAATTTTAGTAATATTAATTTTAATAATAATTATAGCTCACAATAATATAGCACTTTAATGATTGCAAAATACTTTGACAACCAAATATTAATGACCACAGTGTGAAGAGAGCAAGTAGTGAAAATGTTATTATGCCCATTTCATAGATAGGTAATGGAAGCTTTTGTAGCTGAAAGACATTAACACTGGTTGCACAGTTATCAAGCATCTAAGGCAGGTCAAACCCAGGGCTCCCAACCAAAGTAGTATGTATGTAGAAGAGTCTAGATCTGAACTTAGGTTCTGTGATGACCAGGGCTTCTTTTTTTGTTCTATACAATGCTACCTCTCAGGAAATGAATTCTACTGTAGAAGAGCAGGCAAGAAAGGAAGTTTGGAAACCTCTCATTAATAGCTTACCTTTAACACACTAAATATTCCAATAAAAGGGTCCCTGTTCCTGGAAGACAAGACCACCAGGAGATTCAGTGTCTAGGAACAGCATCACATAAGTATTATAACATTAATAAGTAACAATTGGTTGACTTCTGGGAAAGGGCACAGAATACAAAAACCAATTTATAAGTTAAATTATTACTACTTGGCAAGGGGCAAATGGAGTTTCCATAAGCACAACAACATGGTGGAGGGGGATGCTTCCTCAATGTGCACTGTGACCCCTGCACTTTCTCTGGGCATTCTCTTCTGGCTCTGCAGACATCAGAGTCGTGTTGCAATGGTGCCTCTCTCCCAGCCGACAATTCCCAAGGGTTAAGGGTCATCCCCCTTCAACCAAGATTATCCTTCTCATTGGACTGTCCTTAGCTGCTGTTGACTCTCCCAGCCCCACCCCACTTAACTACTATTGAAAAAGTTTCTCTGTTACTGCTCTATTCTTCCGCTCTTGTCATGTTTCCTCCTAATATGGCATCTACTTCATAAGCTCATTCTTCATTTAGACCCATCAAGCAAATCCTAGTAAGTTCCAGGAAGCTTCGCCCTCTAGGGAGATGGTTTAAAATAGCCCTGTCCCATCTTACAAATGCAAATTGAGCAATGATTGGACATGTCAGTTATCTTCAGTAAGTTGTACTTTATTTTATGCTCATCTCTGATAGCAGCTAGCAAAACACCTGTTGCCTGATTAAGTGAGAGGATGCACACGGCAAGACTGGGGGTCCACGGTCGTCAATTTAAGGGCAGGCTTTCATTTTCAGTGCAATTAGTTGTCTAATTGAGCATCCAAATTTAGCAGGGCATTTGCATGTGCAATTAATTATGATTTAAAGGCACTCTGCTGTAGTGCTTTCTTTCCCATTATCTACAAATGTAATTACTGAAAGGCGGATTGAATTTGGAAATCACTTGGGAAAAACATTTTAGTCCTAAGGAGACCTGCCTTAACTAAGAAATCAGAGCACCCACACACAGTACTCAGGAGCTTTAGAGGGACAACAAGGGAATAAGATTAAGGAGGGGATAGGTAGCTACTGACAATTTTCTACTTATTTGCATTAGTTCAAAACTTTGGCAATTATAAGAGATCGTCTTGGCTGGCAATGCCCCACAGCCTTGGGGAAAATCTTATGATTTTGGAAGGTGGAAGAGAGGAGTATTGGCTAGTTCCAGCATCCTGTAGTTACAAATGCAATGACTTCAAGGAACATGTTATTTGTGTCAAAGGAAAGAGTTGTTTTCCTGAATGCAGGAGGGCTTTGCTTTATTTTTTTCTCTCAGCTTTTTTTTTTTTGCTTTTTGGAGGGCAATTGGGGTTAAAGTGACTTGCCCAAGGTCACACAGCTAGTTTTTGTGTTGAGTGTCTGAGGTCAGATTTGAACTCAAGTCCTCCTGACTCCAGGGATGATGCTCTATTCACTGCTCCACCTAGCCACCCCTCAGCTTTTTTTTTTAGCACCATTTCTGGGTTCTCTCTAGAAGCCCACTACAACTCAGTGAGTGACCTTCAGGTGCGAACCATACACAAACCCTTTGATCACTCTGTTTTTTATCCTTTTCATCATCCACAACACCCCATCTCCTCCATTTGTGTTGTTCCTCATACTGGAAATGTTCTTCACCTCCTTTTCTCAGAATCCACAACTTCCTGCAAGGCTCAACTCTTGTGTGATCTCGAACAAGAACTTGTCCTGAGAAAATTAATGAATCATAGCTATGTGCTTTTCAATTAAACAAAAAAGCACACATGAAAGTCTTATGAAAAGTTCTTTTAAATCTGATCTTTGTCTCTTCCTTCCCCCACCAAAAATTATTTTGTATATATTTTGTATGATTACCTATGGTTCTTCGCCTCTCCAATAGAATGTAAGTTCCTTGAGGGCAGAAACTATTTCATTTTTGTCATTATATCCCCAGGACCGAACACAGAGTCAGGCATAGAAGAAATTTAATGTTAAATAAGTTCAAGGATTTAGATACTAAGAGATTTAAAGACTTTGATTCAATTATGTCATCATACTCTTCAAAAACTAAAAGGGAAAAAAGGCTTCAGAAATTTTCCAAAATTTAATAGATTGGAATCATTTTAGTCAGCAATCCCATTGGGACTAGCACCTGGATCAGCAAAGGAAAACTGACATAGTTGTCTTGATAAGATAAAGGAAAACAGTGACCTGCAAACAGCTTGGATGAAATTAAAATCAGGTGCTAAGAACATATAAATGGAAGAAACACTGATATCAGAGTCAAGGGGGAAAAATGCATAAGTTAGACTGGGTCTTAGTTTTTATTTTTCTTATTTTGATGAATAAATGTAGAATTCAGAGGGTTTTTTTGTTTTGTCACAAAAAAATATAATTTTGCTAATGTGTCACTTCTGGAAATGTATCCAGTGTTTTATGCAACTAGCGTGACTAAAGTGAAGAATTCTGTCTCTGTGTTTTAGGATACAGAAGAAATTGATCTTGAAATTACTCCAAGACCTTTAGTTTCTGTGTTGAGGAATGTGGAAACATTGAGTCATTGGACCATGCATCTCTGGGAATTAATGATCAAAATGGCTCAGAAAGTGAGTGGAGGCCAAGCTATAGTTCTTTCTTAATGGAAAAAAAATGAGTTGAGAAAGAACCTGGGGTGTTTACTAAGACACTGGGGATTCTAGAATTCAATATAAACCAGCCAGTGGGAGAAATGGGGTAAGAGAGTATGAAAAAAATACTTTTTGAAGAAAGTATAGGGTTTTTGTAATAAAAATAATCGTCATGATAGATTTTTATGTAACACTTTGCAAAGCACTTTTCAGAGATTGTTGTTGTTTCCAACAATCTTGTACATTATTCCTGAGGGTCAAAGGAATGGAGTCACATGTCCATATCCCATGGCTGTCATAATAAGTCAAGACTGGAACCCAGGTCTTTTGACCCCAAGTCTGGTTATTTCTACTATACTGTCTTGCCTAGTAGAGGTTTGTTTTTACAATAAGTCAAGTGACAAGTTAGGATAGAAGGAGGGACAGCTCCCATTTGTAGGTCACCTTTAACCTACTGAACCTTCATTCCAGTAAAGGTATTCCTTTTCCTAGAACTTAACACTGAAAACATTTCACTGCCTAGGGATATAATCATATGATTCTTATTACCAATAATGTGTAACTACTGGTGGACTTTTTAGAGAGGGTACTGAATACACAAAGCAATTTACTAGAGCTAAGTCATCTCTAAGGTTGTTTGTTATGGGCAACACAGAAATATAATCATGTTTGCTTGTTTTATGAGGTGTTATTCCTAGCTGATACATTCTACAATATTTCTGAGAGTGATATAGTATAAATGCAAACGTCTTAATAAGGAAGGTGACAGAGAAGCAAGGTACAGGTGTAGGTGGACATATTGATTGGGTAAGGGATTTCAAGGAAGAGAGGTAAAGTTTCACACTCAATTAATCTAACTATAGGCCTTAATGAACAAGTTAAACTAGCAGTAGATTGAATGTCAGCCTTGTAATCAAAGAAGACAGGGTTGAAAATTCTGAGGAGAAAGGGAGGATAGGGCCCTGGACCTGGAGTCCGCAGAACTCAAATTCCTATCTGTTGTCAGACATTTACTAGCTGTGTGTCCCACAGCGAATTTCTTCAACTTTATCTACTTCCATTTCCTCAACATTCCAGGTTGTTACAAGGATCAAATGAGATCATATTTGTAAAGTTTTTAGCACAGTTCCTGGCACTCAGTATCCTTTTTTTTTCTTTTTCTATTTATCCTTCTTCCTCTGACTCATATTAGCTATAGGCCCCCAGACAGGTTACTTAACCTTTTAAGCTGAGCAATTCTCCAGTGGCAGAGGAGGTATTTGTCTACTTTGACTTGAGAAAGTTCCTTTTAGGAAAGTTCCTTTGCGAACTCATCGGTCTGGTTTCCTCTCATTCCTCCAAAAATTAACCATGGAGATGTACTCATTCATTTTCTTCTAAAATGCATTTATTAAGTGCTTGCTATATAAAAGGCACTATTATAGCTCCTCTCATTCCCCCAAAATTAACTATGTGGACCCACTCCATTCCAAATGCATTTATGCAAGGCACCATTATAGTACCTAGAGATATAGAACAGAAATAAAGTAGACCTTGCCTTTATGAAACTTGTATTCATATAGAAAATATAAAAGAAAAATATACACACTTTTATTGTTACCTGTTGGTTCCCTTTTCTCCTTTAGCCTGGGAATAATCAGTGAATCCCCACCTTTATAAAGGCAACTAGCTTGACTAATGTCAAGAAAAGGAACAGGACCCCCTTACTAACACCACCAATCTTGAGTAGGTCAGACAAGTATAAATATGAGACTTCTTACAATGCCCTTAGAGACAAGGGCTGAAGCTATGGAAAGGCTGCATTAGTTGCTTCATCCCTCCTCCAACTGAATGAAGAGGCCAGATCTAACCAGTCTAAATAGATGAAGGACCTCAGTCACATAAATATCTTCTAGAAGTCAAACTCAGCTTATAAAAGAAGAGCTGATAAATGCTTAACTGTCTTTGCTAATAATCTCATCATTCATAGGAGACTCAACAAAAACTACCTCTCAAAACTGTACTCAAGACTGGCTTGTTTGTAAGCTCCCTTTGACTACTTCAATAGAAAACCATATATCCCCAAATAGTTGCAGACCACCAGGTGATCAAGCTAATTATCTTTATTCCTTAAAAGTAATTACCCGGGTGACTAGGTGGCGCAGTGAGTAGAGCACCAGCCCTGGAGTCAGAAGGACCTGAGTTTGGATCCGGCCTCAGACACTTAACACACACAAACAAAAACCTAGCCGTGTGACCTTGGGCAAGTTACTTAACCCCAATTGCCCTCCAAAAAGCAAAATAAATAAATAAACAAACAAATAAATAAAAGTAATTACCCATGTTAGTTTTGGCACTTAATTCTGGCCAACAGGGAAGACATAATTCCTGGAGTGGAACTCAGTTCATCAATAATTCATTTTATCCTCAAGAAAAAATTCCCATGCCTTCCCCCTCAAAAAAAAAAAAGTTAACCCCATTTGCCTTGTCTTCCCCCCTCAAAAAATAAAATTCCCATGTTGCAACCAAAATGTATTCAATGACGATGGAAAAGGGGATAATATTTAAGGACCTCACCTCAATAGCCGATCCCATCAGCTGAAATTTTAAAAGGACGTTTGGCCATTAATACAAACAAAGCAGGCACTGCTTTATAAGAAGTTTCTTTTTGGGCATGTGAGTTTGAAAGGTAGCTCAAATTCCAGAGTATTCTGAAAGGGGAGCAAAAGCAGTTCTACAGTTAAGATCTAAGGTCCTATCCTCATGTAGTGATTTGAATAGATCTAAGCAGAGCAAGGATAATACAATTTAACAAACATTTGTTACTCACAAAATATGTGATAGGCAAGAGATAAAAAGATAAAATTCAACACAGGTCTCTACACTCAGGTTTACATTGTAAACCACAATACACAATATTGAAGTGTTTGAATTGATCAAGGAATTAATGAAATAATAGCTTATCATAACACTCAAACAAAAGGCTATGAACCGACTGGGGAAATGTTTAGTAATGGAGGTTGATGAGACTTACATGTTTTGTCATTGAAGGGCTAAAGGGATTTTGTTAACTCACTTTTTATTAATCAGGGAAAGCTTCAGTCCACTAGTGGGCAATTTCAGGTATGAGCTGTGTGAAGAGAAAGGGGTTGGTGAACTTCAGTATGGTGATTCTCCAGGCTCAGGGTGCAACCTGGGAGAAAGTTGGAAAGTGGATGGAATGCAGACCTAAGAAGATAAAATAAATAGACTTGGACAAGTATTTAAGGAGAAGGTGGAAAAAGCAATCTGAGTAGGAAGAGATAAAAGAAGTCAGTCATGGGTTTGCTGGTCAATGTTTAACAACCAACTCACCAAAAAGGAAAAAATAAAGGTTTATATGCAGGACACACTTTAATTTGTTTTCCAATTAAATGTAGACAATTTTTAACATTCGCTTGTTATTAAAATTTGAGTTACAAATTCTCTCCTTCCCTCTCTCCTCTCCTTCCTCCCTGAAATGGTAAGCAGTTTAATATAGGTTATATGTGTACAATCATACAAAACCTATTTCATATTAGTCATGCTGTTAAAGAAAACACAGACGAAAGGAAGGAAGGAAGGAAGGAAGGAAGGAAGGAAGGAAGGAAGGAAGGAAGGAAGGAAGGAAGGAAGGAAGGAAGGAAGGAAAAAAGAAAGAAAAAGGAAAGTGGGAAAAATGTGCTTTTTTTTGCATTTTTACTCCATTGGTTCTTTTTCTGGAGGCAGATAGTATTTTTCATCATGAATCCTTTGAAATTGTCTTAGATCTGGGGCGGCTAGGTGGCGCAGTGAATAGAGCGCCGGCCCTGGAATCAGAAGGACCTGAGTTCGGAGCCGGCCTCAGACACTTAATCCACACACACAAAAGCCTAGCCGTGTAACCTTGGGCAAGTTACTTAACCCCAATTGCCCTAAAGGGGCGGCTAGGCGGTGCAGTGAGTAAGAGTGCCGGCCTCGGAGTTGGGATGACCCGAGATCAGATCCGGCCTCAGAAAATGAGCACCCACGCATAAATCAAATGACTAGCCGTGTAACCTTGAGCAAGTTACTTAACCCCAATTGCTTTAAAAAAAAAAAAAGAAAGAAATTGTCTTAGATCATTGTATTGTTGAAGATAACTATGTAATTCACAGTTAATCATCATACAATATTGCTGTTAGTATTTACAATGTTCTCCTGATTCTGCTCACTTCACTTTGCATCTGTTCTTATAAGTATTTCAAGGTTTTTCTAAAATCATCTTGCTTATCATTTCTTTCTTCTTCTATTTCATTACAATCAAGTACCATAACCTGTTCAGCCCTTCCCCAAATGATTGGCATCCCATGAATTTCCAGTTCTTTGACACCAAAAAAATTTTTATACAAATAGGTCCTTTTCCTTTCTTTTTTAATCTCTTTGGAATACAAACCTAGTGGTGGTATTGCTGGATCAAAGGGTATACATAATTTTATAGCCCTTTGGGCATATAGCAATAGCCTGTTCTATTGAAGAGCAGTACTTAAAGGGCCAGTACCTTGCAAAAGGAAGAACTTTCAGGATGTAAAGGTCACAGACATTATTCAAAAGGTTTTATAGTATCTGGTGTTCTAGAAATCTTAATGAATAGAATAGACATTATTTTTCTGGAATGGTATGCTCTTATTCAAAGGCAGGGTCATCCTATTTAAATTCCCTTTGTCCCCATTACATATGGATTGGTTTTTCTCAGACCCAGCACTGAATACTTACTTTTCCTTGAATGGCTAAACTAACCCTTCTTACAAATGGCATCTTTTTGTTTTAAGGTAAACAGAGCTGAGTTGTTGTACTTCTGCATCATTATTTGTAGGAACTTGCTGTGCCCAGGGAAAGGTTCACATAAAAATGAGCTGGAAGTTTCTTTAAACTTACTAAGAAGAATGACTAAAGGGGTGGCTAGGTGGTGCAGTGAGTACAGCGCTGGCCCTGGAGTCAGAAGGACCTGAGTTCAGATCCGACCTCAGACACTTAAAAAACACACAAACAAAAAAACCCAGCTGTGTGACCTTGGGCAAGTTACTTAACCCCAATTGCCCTCCAAAAAAGAAGAATGACTAATAGTCACATTAAGAAAAAAAATAGATCACTCATTTGCAGAGCCAGGCAAGAGTCACCATATCAAGTAAAAAAAAAGGTATGTGACACAAACTTGAGGGGCACTAAAAAGGCCCCTTCCCCACATTAAAAACAAATACTTCTTGCTACCTATTAAGACATCTGAAATTCTATAGTTAGAGATTCATTTCTTTGAATCTTGAAGGGGTTCCTTGTGGGGTTTTTATGTTACTGTTATTGCCAAGTATCCCTATTAAAATACAAATATGACTGAGAGGAATCATAGTTTAAGTATTATCTGATGTCATTAGCAGTAGTTAATTAGGCAGTGGGATACAGGATAGAATGGTAAGGTAGGGAAGAGTCAGAGTATTGAAGAGATAATTAAAAAACATCAAAGACAAATTACTCTGGATTTTCAATTTTTCCTGAGGACAGTCCTGTGCTGAAGCTGGATTTTTTCACATCTTTATTTGAATATTATTTTATTTTTTCCCAATCACATTAAAATAAATTTTAAAATCTTTTAAAAATATTTGAGTTCCAAATTTTCTTTCTTCCTCCTTCCTCCCTTCCCCAGATGGTAAGCAATTTGGTATAGGTTATATATGTACAACCATGCAAAACTTTTCTATGTTAGTTATGTTGGGAAAGAAAACAGAAAGAAAGAGAGAGAAAGGAAGGGGGGAAGTAGAAAATTGTATGATTTGATCTGCATTCAGACTCCATTAGTTCTTTCTCTAAAGGTAGATAGCATTTTTAATCATGAGTCCTTCAGAATTGTCTTGGATCATTGTGTTGCTTAGATTAGCTAAGTTATTCAGTTGATCATCATCATACAATATTGCAGTTACTTTGTGCAGTGTTATCCTGGTTCTGCTATCTTCACTTTACATCAGTTCAAGTAAGTCTTTCTAGTTTTTTTCCTGAGAGCATCCTACTTGTCATCTTATAGCACAATAGTATTCCATTACAATCCTATACCACAACTTATTTAATCGTTCCTCAATTGATAGATATCTCTCTGATTTCCAATTCTTTGCCATGACAAAATGAGCTGCTATGAGTATTTTTGTAAAAATAGGTCCTTCCCCCTCCCTCTTTTAAAAAAAAAAATCTCTTTGGGATACAGATGTAGTTGTGGTGTTGGTAGGTAAACTCTTGTAGGTAAACTATACCCTTGCTCTCTAATTTATTTAAGATATCACTATTTGTGGTAAAGAGTATGCACAGTTCTATTGCCCTTTGGCCACAGTTCCACATTGCTCTCTAGAATCATTGGATCAGTTCACAACACCTCCAGCAGTGCATTAGATTCCAATTGTCCCACATCCTCCAACATTTATCATTTCCCCTTTCTGTCATATTAGCCAATCTTATACATGTGAGGTAGTACTTTTGAGATGTTTTTAATTTGCATTCCTTGAATCAATAATGATTCAGAGCATTTTTTTTCACATAACTATAGATAGCTTTGATTTCTTCATCTGAAAACTGCCTCTTTATATCCTTTTGTCATATACCAATTGGGGAATAACATGTATTCTTATAAATTTTACTCAGTTCTCTATCTATGTGATTAATGAAACCTTGATCAGGAACAGTTGGTGTGAATTTTTTCCCCAACTTTCTACTTTCCTTCTAATCTTGTCTATGTTGGTTTGTTTTTGTTTTTGGTGTGTGTATGTGTGTGTGTGTGTGTGTGTGTGTGTGTGTGTGTGTGTGTGTGTGTGTGTGTACAAGAGCTTTTAAACTTAATAGAAATGATCCTTTTTATATCTCATACTGTTTTCTATCTCTTGTTTGATCATAATTTCTTCTCTTATCCAGAGGTCTGACAGGTAAACTATACCCTTGCTCTCTAATTTATTTAAGATATCACTATTTGTTTCTAAATTATGTACCCGTTTGACCTTATCATAGCATACAGGGTAAGGTGTTGATACCTACTTTCTGTCACCCTATTTTCTAGTTTTTCCGGAAGTTTTTGTCAAATAGTTCTTGTCCCAAAAGCTTGGGTTTTTAGGTCTGCCAAACACTAGATTACTATGGTCATTTATTACAATGTATTGTGTACCATATCTACCACTCTATTTCTTAGCCAGTACCAGATTGTTTTGATGATTACCATTCTATATTACAGTTTGAGATTTGGTTTGGATAGGCCACCTTTCTTTGCATGTTTAAAATTGTCTATCTTAATTCCCTTAATATATTTAGGTTCTGAAATTACTGCATTGGAGCTTCCCAATTGAATGTAGAAGAAAACATCTATCTAAGTTTCATTTTCTTTTTCTTTATGGTGACAGAGCAAGAAGGATTGGATAACAATGGAAGTAACTTAAAAGTTCAAGGAGAGTCAACAATGTGATGTTCTTGACCTTGTGTTCTTCCAGATGAATTTAATTTATTTTTTTGTTTTATAAAATAAATTTTGGTTGTCTGACACTGATTAAGTAAATTAATTTAGATAGAATAGTCATTTTTATTAAATTGGCTTAGCCATGAATAATTAATATTTTCCAGTTGTTTGGATCTGACTTAATTTGTGTGAAAAATGTTTTGTAATTGTGTTCATATGGTTCCAGGCAAGTTGACTCCCAAGTATTTTATATTGCCTACAGTTATTTTAAATGGAATTTCTATTTCTATCTCTTGCTGATGGTCTTTGTTGATAATATGTAGAAATGCTGACGATTTATGTGTGTTTACTTTATATGCTGCAAATTGCTAAAGTTGTTGATTATTTCCACTAAATTTTTAGTTTCTAGATTTCTCCAAGTATATCATCATATTATCTGCAAAGAGTGATAGTTTTCATTTTCTCATTGTCTATACTAATTCTTTCCATTTCTCTTTCTTCTCTTATTGCTATAGCTAACAGTACAATATTGAATAATTAATCTAAAAATTGTTGTTTGGAACCAGATCATGGTGACTCTTAAAACCTAGGATTACCTTAATGTTATGCCCTCTCTGTCCTCTATATGTTCTCATTTGTCAATGGCTCCAAAAATGCAGAGCTGAGGACGGAACACAATAACCCAGATTGTGTCTGAGCAGGGCAAAACACTAGAATATCACCTTCCTCATTCTGGGTGCCATGGCCTTCATTATTGTTCAGTCATTTTTCAATCGTGTCCACTATTCATGACCCTAAATAATACAGCCTTTATTATTATTTATTATTCAATTTATTATTATTATTTATTATTCAATCGTGTCCACTATTCATGACCCTAAATAATACAGCCTTTATTACCACCACAACACATTGTTGACTCGCCTTGAACTTTTAAGTTACTTCCATTGTTATCCAATCCTTCTTGCTCTGTCACCATAAAGAAAAAGAAAATGAAACTTAGATATTTTCTTCTATAATCAATTGGGAAGCTCCAGTGCAGTAGAGGGTAGGGTCTATGTCATCAGCAATTTTCAGAACCTAAAGTGGATTTTGAATCTAGCACTCTTTCCATCTTGGCTCACTCTCTGGTTGAAATTTGACTGAATCATTTTTTAAAATAATGTTCAGTTCTAAAAGGGGGGAGAAAGGAAATAATCACATTGTGGTACAGTGTGTTTTGTTTAAATATCTTTCCATTCCCCCATTTTTCTCTCTGTGGACTGAGACCATAGTAAAATTAAAATAATTATAAGCGGGCATTTGGTATGGCTAAATTAATGCCAACTTACTGCTGAATTCAGACAACCTTTATTATTACAGCAACTACTCTAAGTTCGAAATTACTTCCTAAGTATTTAATTTATGTCCAAGTTCATCATCTACTTTGTCTTATGATTTATTCAGATAATATAAAATGGGAAAGGGGAAGCAGCAGAAGCAATGTTAGGTTTCCCACCCACCCCCCCCAAAAAAAAACCTCTACTATGCCCTGGGAATAATTCATGGGTTTGGGCATATGGCTTTTGAAGTGAGTGGCAGGGACTCAAGAGTGGGGAATGAGGCTAGTGGCAGCAGGGATTACTAATGTAACTGTATTAATGTCGTACTTCAAAGATAGATTGGATTCTTAGAAAAACCTGAAATGATTTTACAAGAGATAACTCATAGGGCAATTTTTAACCGTGGGGAAAATTTTTTCATGGTGTGATGGCTAATGTCATTTATATATTTGCATTTGGAAAAGTTAAAATTCAGATGAATGTTACCTCCTTCTTAGTATTGGAATATAATCAGGATAAGCTGCCTGATAAATAAGAGGATAGCAAAATCTTATTTGGCACCTCATTGTCCAAGTAGCTGGATGTCCTTTAGCTATGGCAGCTCAGGGGTAGAGAACTAGACCTAGAATCAGAAATACCTGAGTTCAAACATGACTTCGGACAATTAGTAGGTGTGTGATCCTGGGCAAGTCACACACCCTCTGTTTGCCTCCGTTTCCTCATTTTTAAAATGAGGATAATAATAGCACCTGTTTCTAAGAGTTGTGAGAATCTAATGAAATTATATTTGTAAAGTGCTTATAGCACAGTTCCTGGTACACAGTAGGTTCCCTATAAATGTTAGCAATTAATAGTATGATTTTAAAGAAAAGAACATGTACATTTTTCCATTTGAATCATGCTATTTCTTTTTTTAAAAAAGAATTTTTTAATTAACCCTACTATACGAGAAATAGTGTTGTTAACATACAATTATATTAAGGTACAAAATTCAGGTCAATATTTAAAATGAGAAGTTTTTACCTCTTTATATATGTCATAGACCACTTTGGCAGTCTTTTGAAGCTTATGGAACCCTTCTCAGAATGTTTTTAAATGCATAAAATAAAATCCATAGGATTATAAAGACAATTATACTGAAATATGGTTATCACAGTATTTTAAGTTGCAGGTTCCTCAACCCCCTGAAATTTGCCCATAGACCCCAAGTGAAGAACACTTCTTTTGAATTATTTCCTTCATTGGTATTGCTGCTATTGAGAATCACTGTTTAATCTAAATTGTTCTCCTGACTTGAATAGAACTATTAGAATTTTTAAAAAATCTCAGTTCCAATATGCTTCAGAGTCTCTGGGCAGTTTGTTGCTAGATACCTTTATAAGCAAGCCTTTTTCATCTACCAACAACTTCTTTCTGATCTAGTTGTAAGAGAACTCTCTGTAGAAAAGAGAGAAGTTAATGGAGACTTCTAGAATATAATGTCTCTAAGTGTATGAGTAAGTATAAGGACCATCTAAGTAAAGGGCTTCACCTTTTCTTGAGCATCTGTTTCTATCTCTGTGACCATCTCTTTACTCTTTTCTTCAATGGAAAGAAACAGAAAGAGAAAGATCTCAGTTGCATATGACACCTACACATTTATAGCATCAAAACCTACAGTGTTATTTTTCCATTTGGAATGAATAATTTTTCATTCTCTCCCATTGAACCGTCTTTATCCATCTTCACTTTGAGCTCTCTGGCCATCCATTATTTGCATGCAATTTGCATACAATGCTTAGGTTTAGAAATTAAACCTTTCAAGTAATAGCCCTACACCTCAGTTATCCCATTGAATTTTGACTTTTGATCCAGATTGATTTCTGAAAAAGCTTGGAGTTATATGCTCATGACATCTTCAGTTCAAACTATGACTGATGTTTGCTAGGTGTGTGACAATGGGCAAGTCATTTAACTGAAATCTCAGCTCTCTGAGAAGCACAAACCAGGTGTGCTAGCAGACACTGTGGTAGAATTAGCATCAGCCCTCCCTCTGAGGGATGAAGTCTGCCTATGTCCAGTAAGTAACCTTTTATGATACACTCAGAAAATACAACATTTTTGCTAAGAAATATGGACTATGTCTGATGGTCAAATGTTTGCTTTAGGATTGTACCATCAAGATTCCAATCAGGATTTTTTAAAATAAAAAAGTCAAGTAGTTTTTACTGTGAAATTTTCCTGTGAAATCAGTACATAATCACTTGAGATATTGCTTAGATTCTATAAGAGGTCCTATTGAATCCAAACATATAAAAACAACCATAAAGTAGGTATTGTCATCCAAATGGCCCTGTGAGATAGGTCCTATTATTAACTCCATTTTATAGATGAGGAAACAGGCTGAGAAAGAACAAATGACTTGACCCAGATTGTATAGCTAGTAAGTGGCTTAGGCTGCATTACAACTCAAGTCTTCCTAATTACAAGTCCATTACATCTCATATCACTGCCCTGCTTAGGCTGCTGAAAGGGACCTTAGAGGTAGACAGCTAGATGATGGGGTGGATAGAGTACCAGTCCTGGAGTCAGGAAGACCTGAGTTTGAATGTGGATACTTACTAGCTGCGTGACTCTGGACAAGTCACTCATTTTAATCTCAATTCCCTCACCTTTAAAATGAGCTGGAGAAGAAAATGTCAAACCACTCTAGTATCTTTGCCAAGAAAACCCCAAATCGGGTCAGGCAGGATTGAAACAACAACAAAAGTTCAATACCCTCATTTTACAGATGAGAAAACTCTGAGAGAGAAGTTCAGTGACTTGCTCAAGGCCACATAGGTGGTAAGGGGCAGAACTGGGATTTCAGACGTCCTTGACTCCAAAACCAGTATTTGTTCCCCTCACACAGAGCTTCTGCTTCCTTATATCCCCATAACTTGTTAAGTTACTAAAGAGAGGCTGCTCAGAATTCAATAAGGCCTCTCCCAGCATCTGAGAGAAGCATCTCAGGTGATTACGAGCTGATTTGTGGACCCACTCATCCCATGCATAATGTAAAGTGTTAGGCAGGCGTTTTATCAAAAGATTAATCCAGGTCAGAGCATTCCAAGTGCTCACTTCAAAAGCAAGCATGTTTGACCATCAAACATATGGGTCTACATCACACTCTGTGGATGCACCAGCAATATTAAGTTGATCAATTAGCTCCCCCGAGGGCTTAAACTGCCTAAGTAGGCTATATAAAGAAAAAAAAATCCATCATGTACTTTAAATTCCTTCATCTGAGATGGACAGTGAAAGTAGCCTGTTCAGCAGACCCTATTATGTTAATCTGCTCTAAGTGATTGGGAGAGAGCCTAGGACTCTTGATAATTGAACAACAGAAAACTCATACCAAATGGGAATTTCTTCATTAGGTAGCAAGCTATTTTGATCTAGCTCTGCATTTACTATACAATAAATAATACAACATTTATTGAACACCTACTGTGTGCAGAGCACCAAATTAGACATCAACTAAAATGCAGATAGACACCATCTTGGAGCTTAAGTGAAGATAACACAGGATAATTGGCTTATAGGTTCTTTGGAGGACATTGGTTCTAATCCTCCCTCTAAAATCTTTTTAGCCAAGTAAATAAACTAGGACAGTTCTCAACTTCTCAGGTCCTCATTTCTTCATCTATAAGATGAGGGCGTTGCACTAGACAGCCTCTGAGCCTGTAATCCTCGAATCTGATGACAATTGTAGTATGTCCTATATGGCAATACCTTAGAGAGGTATGAAACTATAAAGCAAGATGCCCTATGAGGGCAAAGGGGAAAGACTGTCCCAGCAATCAGGAGGGACAGCAAAGTGAAATTGTCTTCCATCCTCTGCAACTTTATCAACCCTTGGTAAGTACTCAGTTCAATAATTGCCTATGTACAAGGCTAGGCACCATGGCTGCAAAGAGAAAATTGAAATAATCCCTGCCCTCAAGGGGCTTCTAGAAGTGACAATCATTAAATTTTCAGCATGAGCCTCTATACCTCAGAAATCAGCAAAGACTACAAATCAGGACTTGATTGGTTGTTTTGTTCATTTCTAGGCTTAAAAAAGGGATAGGTGAAATATTAATAATCCTGATTAAATTTAGAAGCATGTCAAGCATTTCCCCACTTCAGAGAACATGTATGTTTAGGTGTTTGTTTATACACACATATAGACATATATGTGTATAGACCTACATGTGTATATGTATGTATACACATATATATATATATATACACACACACATACATATATAATACAAGATAGTTTTGAGTGATAAGGGAAGGAAGGAAGGAAGGAAGGAAGAAAAAGAGAGAGAGAGAGAGAAAGAAAGAAAGAAAGAAAGAAAGAAAGAAAGAAAGAAAGAAAGAAAGAGAAAGTTAAGTGCCTACCAGGCACTGTGCTAAGTAAGGTCTTTTACAAAGAGTATGTCATTTGGTCCTCATAACAGCCTTGTGAAATAGATGCTATTATTATCCTCATTTTTGCAGATGAGTAAACAAGGCAGACAGAGGTTAAGTGACTTATCAAAGGTCACCCAGGTACTGAGTAGGTAGGGGAGAAGTGTGGATGAAGAAAGATTTCATATAAAAGGTCATGCTTGAGTTGAGGTTTGAAGATTTCAAGTTGTTGAGGAAAAACAGGAATGCATTCCAAATATGAGGAAAAGCTAGTGCAAAGGCATGCATTTGGGAGATGAAGAATTATGTGTGTAGTTCAGCAAGCAGGTCACTATGCCCGGGCCATAGATTGAAGGGAGAGAAAGGGGAGAGTAAGAGAATTGTTTTAGGAGGCTAACTTTGTAGGATTAGGATATGTTAGGAAAAGTTTTAAATGCCAAAGAAATTTTCCTTGCTCCTAGAGTTAACAGAGAGGTATTGGGAGTTTTTGAATGGGAAGATGACATAGTCAGTCATGCTTTAGGAAAAATATTTTGGCAACTATGTGGAAGATGGATTAGAGGAATCTGCCTATAGGTGATAACTGAACCGGTGAGAGTTACTGAGATCACTAAGTGAAAGAGTGTACAGAAGGAAAAGAGAAGAGATTGGCAGGATAGAACTAGAGTCTTGAATAATGATGTTGAACTCTAGAGCAAGAGATGACATTTTTCTATTTTATTTAGAGTGCACTGGTTATATAGTAGTTGACATGAAAATTCACTGTTCCCTAGTACTTTGAAATGGAGAACAATAAATAACAACATCATAAATATGTGTTAGGTCTAAAATCTTTATCTCCTTTAAAAGTATACATGTTTTCCATGATATACCTCAAAATTTTTAAGTTAAGTTCAGCATTGAAGCTAAATTAGGATTCTGGGTAGTTTGGAACTGTTTTAAGTAATCATTGATTTGTCAATTTCCAGCCAGTCAGCCATGTTGGTGGTTTTTTAACTATGTAATAGGTGTGATGATTCCACCAATCATCTTTTTTAAATACAAAGAATGAAAACAAGAGCCATTTTTCAATAGGGAAGTGTTCAAAGGATATGAACAAGTAATTTTCTAAAGAAGAAATGCAAACCATCAATAACCATATGAATGAATACTTTAATGAATAAATTAGAGGAATACAAATTTAAACAGCAATTTCAAGATTTCAACTCACACTTTTTAGATTGACAAAGAAGGAAAAAGACAAAATGGTAAATATTGGGGGGGGAAGACAAGTATATGTGATACACTGGGGGAACTGTGAATTGGACTGAATATTCTTAAAAACAATACATTAAATTTATCTTATTTAAAGCTTATTTGTGCATAGATCTTTGTATGCTGCATCCCATTAGATTATAAGCTCCTTGGGAGCAAGAATTGGCTTTCATCTTTCTTTTATTGCCAGTGTTTAGCACAGTATTTGGCACATAGTAGGCACTTTATAAATGTTGACTGACCAACTCAATAATACTCAAAAAGTCAATAAACTATACATACTCTTTAACCCAATGATAACCCTAGTAACAATATATCTTTGAGAAGGTTAGAGACAGAAGAACATGTCCCATATATATATATATATATATATATATATATATGTATATATATATATGTGTATATGTGTATATATATATATGTATATATATATACATATATATATATATATACACACACACAAAACAATATTTATAGCAACTCTGTATTGGGAAAGAATGAGAAGTTTAGACTGATCAACTGGGAAACTGTAGTATATGATTGTAAGAGAATACTATTGTACTATAAAAATGATAAATTTGAAGAACTAAGATAAATATGAGAAGATTTGTACCAACAGATGCAAGTTAAAGTTAGCAGGATGAAAAAAGCCTTTTACACAATGACACTAATTTTATTTCTTTGAACCAGACCTGGTACAGGGAATTCCCAGTAAGGAAACCCTTTCTACTGATGTAGATAGGTGCATGTTTTGAAACTAATTGGAACCAGATCAGAAACTTAGAGAGTTATCTCAGACACTGAGAAACTACATGACTTAGCCAGGGTGAAACAGCAAGTATGTTTCAGAGGCAGGACCTATACCCAGTTCTCTTGACTCCAGGGTATTTGCTGCTTCATGTTACTTCTGTCTACAGTGACAGGAGGAAAACAAAATTGAAAGACCAAAGCTCTCAGTGCAGCAATCAATTTTGAGTCCAGAATGCTAATTCATAAGCTTTTTTCCCTCTCCTTAAAGAGGTAATATATTATAACCAGGGCTGTGCTAGAGTCAGTTGAAACTGGTTATTGAGAGCCAATTGTTAAATTTTTCATTGTAAGTGTTTACATCTCAGAAATTGACAAACTCTATGCATAAGGGCTTGATTTATTTGTTAGGTCAGTTGTCTAGACTTAAGAAAATGATGGAGAAAATGTTAATAATGCATATTAAACTTTCTCATACATGCTTCTCACCCCACCCCCAGAGAGATGGTTGTTAAATATTTACCACTGCTATAAATGTGAAATGAGATACATTGTCAAAAACTGCCAAACTATCCCTTTATCTTGCTTAGCTATACTTTATGGAAGTATAGAGGAAGGCTCTACTGAGGTAGGGGATGAGGGAAAGAGGAATTACTGGGAAATTACAGTGATATAGGCAAGAAATAAGCATCAATAAAAACATCCATTTATAATTTTTAAAAAAGCCAAGAAATTTGGGGAAGTCAAAAACCAGGGGTTACCTGTTGAACTAACTGCCAACGAGTGATGTACCATAGGTTTATAAGAGAGAGGGATGCTATCCCTCCACCATTTACTCTAAATAGGCTCCCCACATGTATCTGCTCATGTAAGGTGCCCTATTTAGTGCTGTTTTCTGGGCCAAAATAGTACCTGCACTATCTTAGGATTGATAGCTAGGAAGAATCACCATTTGACTAATGAGATGAACTGAGGCCTAGAGAAATAAAATAATTTGACAAAGACCTAATGGGAAATAAGCTGAAAATCTAGGGTTCAAATCAAGATCTCCAATCTCAAAATCCAGTGATCTGCCTATGGTGTGGAACAATTGAAAAATGCTCTGAGACTTCCCTACCCCATTCAGAGAGCAATTTAATTATGTATACTGTGGGTTCACATAAGTACCTCTGGACAATTTCAGCTATCTCCAGGTGTGAAGAACTAGGCATATTCATTCAGATTCTGAATATGGTTAACACTTGGTAGTAAAAAAGAATTTGCTTGGAATGTCTAATATGAATGCATTTGCAGATCCTATACTGGACTATCTGCTGCCGTGGGGGGAGGGGGGAGGGAAGTAAAGGAAATTTGAAAATCAAGGAACTATGGAATTGAATCTTGTTAACTGAAACTAAACTAATAAATTAATTTTTAAAAAAAAAGAATTTGCTTGGGAGGAAACAGAGAATATACTAAATATGACCAATGAACTGCTCTCTTGGAATTTTAATATTAACCTACAGAGCTGATCATCAGTATCATTGAGACCTATAAGGAGTTGGCTTAATTTAAAATTTTTCATGGAACAAATTCCCATCCCCTCCCACTCCATTATACTTGAGAGTTAACAGACTAAAACTATTACACTTTTCAAGCTGTTTGCTAAGTCTTCAAGCTTTGTGCTTCAGATTAATCCTGAGGTGGCTGCTCCCTTTCCCATTGTTTTCTTTATTAGGAAGGCAAGATTCCCATATGTTTCCCTATAAGACAGAATGACTCAGCCATTTTATATTTAGTGCGCCCTCAGATATCTGCTTTAGGTTTTATATGCTGCTGCAGAAGAGTCCCAATTGACTGTGACACCGTCTGTTGATTAGAAGACAGAACATGTCATGGGGGAAATGGAGTTTTTATGTTCAGGGTGAAAATAGACAGGAAAATGTTGTCTGTTGACTCCACTGTTTGCCAATCCTTGGAAATGTACTCTTGGTTCTAAAAGTCAGTGAAATTAAGTCATGACCACACCTTGGTTCCCATTTTTGGGCTTGAGAAGGAAAGACAATAGAATCTATTTCTACCTTGAACACATTTATGCATATTTCAGCACCAAGAATTCATGTTAGAATCATAAAGATGTTGCTTGGAGGAATGCATCTGGTCCTTCCAGATTTTGGTTGCCCAAATTGATTTAACTGTTCCAGACCAGTGGTCCTCTCTGGACCCAGATTTGGCTTCTATAAAATGAACGGACTAGATTTGAGCTTTAATATCTTTTCCAGCTATAAATAGTATGGGCCAATGAAAATCATGCAGAGGGCCTTCCTGTGACATTTTCAGAGGATTTACAGGAGCATAGATTATGGACTGCTAGGTGGTTTACCAGATAGACTCTTTTGCCTGAGTTCAAATATGGCCTCAAGTACTTAATAGTTATGTGACCCTAGGCAAGTCACTTAACCCTGTTTTCTCCAGTTTCCTAATCTGTCAAATGAGCTGGAGAAGAAAATGTCAAACTACTCCATTATCTTTGCCAAGAAAACCCCAAATGGAGTCATGAAGGGTTTAACCCAACTGAAATGAGTGAACCACAAAAGATTTGGAGATGCAAAGCATGTTAGAAGTCTTTTAGTTCAGTCTTCTCATTTTACAAATAAGGAAACTGAGTCCCAGAAAAATTAAGTGACTAACCTGGGGTTACATAGGGAGTAACAGAGGTGGTATTTGAACTCAGGTCTTCTGACTCCAAAGCCAATACTTTCTGTCCTTTTTCCAGGCTTCTCCAGGAGCTTAGTGAAGAAAAAGGTATTTCCCAAGTCCCAGCTACTCACCAAAGAGAAAGCTAGTATCCTGTCCCCAGGCATTCAGGACATAATACTATTACCACAGGGACTCTGTTGTCCTGTTGGCCAGTTAGCTGCCTCTGAGGAAGAGCTATATAGGGCCATGACTTAGGATGTTGTTCCTACAACTAGCTGAAGATCACACACAGCTTCTATGCACATTCAGGAGATGAACTTTCAAGAAGACTCCCCCGGAAACTGTCACCTTCTTGGTGCTGTTGTTGCTTCTCTGAACCTGATAAATGGTTGGCTTTTAGGAGTGTGGCATATAGGAAAGTAGGAGAAGCCAGAAAGCTCCTAAGAAGCCTGGTTGCTATATACCATGTGGAAAAGCAATGCATAGGTCTCCTTGCCCCCTCAGTTATCTATTTTTATGGATGCAAATGTGTGTCTCCTACTGCATTTATGTTATAGACATATGGCTCTGGAGGAGAAAGTGAGGCTGGTGACTTTGCACAGCCCTCCTTCACTTAAACACATTTTACTTGCAAGTCATGCAATTGTCTTCCTGATGTCATGGTCCTCTTCAAGAATGAATGACAAACAACAATATAAATGCACATACATATGCATGCACACATACATATGTATATATACATGCACACACATACATATATGTATAGCCCTAGAAACTTTCCATTATTAAGCAGAAACATTTTCTGTACTATATCTGTTCTCCTTGTTCTCCCTCAGTACATAACTATAAGTTCTCTATAGACTATATAAATCCCACACAGCTACATTGATTCTTCATCAGTCTGTCTTTTGTTTCCTCTGAGGCTATGCTCCTAACTAAGACATGTCTATAGAGCAGTGTTACTGGTCTTTTAACAACCACACCAGAACTTACACATTCCCATGAGCATCATCCCCTTAGAAGACTATTACATTCATTGTCGAATGAATAGGGAGAGGGACTGGACTTGGGATTTCATTATTTGAGGGAACTCGTAGGTAAGAAAACTTATTCTATCAATGTAGGTTAGCACCTTCTCTGCAACCTATAGGGAGTTTCCAAGAGTTCTTAGTTAAGTGACTTGCCCAGAATCAAATAGCCAGTATATATCAGGATCAAGAAGTGAACTCACGTCTTTGTGTTTTCCAGGCCTAAAAGTCTATTTGTTGTCATGCTGCCTTTCATAGGAATGAAGGAAGGAAGGAAGGAAGGAAAGAAAGAAGGAAGGAAGGAAGGAAGAAAGGGAAGGGGGAAAAGGGAGGGAGGAAAGAGACATTTATTTATTGTCTATATTTGATATGTGCAAAGCCAATATGCTATTCTTGCTTAAAACATTTTTGGGAACTCCTTTGTTGGAAAGATCTTTAGTACCTACATTGTTAAAACTATCCTCAGTGGTGGAAAATCTGCATCCTATAGGAATGGCATTAATTTCTAGAAATGGCCAAAAGTTATTTTCTACCAAACCTGGAGAATCAGGTGAGTCATCACCATTTGGCAGGGGTGGTGGGGTGGTGTATGGGGATAAATTTTGACCAGAAATTCACAACTGATTGTCTCATGTGTCTCATCTTTTGTATCTGAAGATCATTTCAAAGGAGTTCCAAAAATATTATGTACTCTGCCCAATGGCAACACCAGTGCACTGATCAGTTAACCTTTACATGACTTTTCTTCTTCACTTATAGTGTTCACAAAAATAAACATTTTAAAATCCGCTTTGTTATCATGCGTTTTCTCCCAAGACCCAGTGCCTTTCATTCATGGAGAGGTCTGGACCTATGATTTCACCAGGGGAATTCTTACTGTGACAATTCACCTGTAACTTTATAGTCTTAGAGCGTGTTCTGGGACCCTGAGATATCAAATACCTAACTATGCATGGTCACACAGTTAATATGTGACAGACCCAACACTTAAATGAAGATTTAGCTGAATTTCAGGTCCAATCTCTATCCCCTGTGCTTCATTCTCTCCCATTTATTCAGTAAGTGTTTAGTAAATATATGATTATGTTTTGGAATGTTTTTCCCTCTTTTCCCTCTTCTTTACTCGTCCATTCTAATTTTTTACTTGTTTTTTTTCCCCTTCTTACCTTCCTTCCTATTTTTCTCTTTCTTTTCATGTTTCCTTGTTTCTCTTTCTTTCATCCCCTTCTACCACTTTCTTCCATTCTTTTTTTCCTTTATTTCAGAAGTCATAGTGCTGGCAAAATGACCTCAATAATCTAAGCATATTACATTCCTTTGAAGTCATACTGAACTATGCTGTGAAAATGTACTTCATTTGTTAAGCTAATTGCTGTGATCAGGCCTTCACCACTCAACAGCTGTTTTATTCCTGCTAGGTAATGAACTTCATTCAGTAACTGCCCTTGTCTTTATCTTCACCCACAAAATGGTTTATTATCACTGTCCATGAACCATTTCAATGTCCAAACATGGCTAAAATCTGACTGTAGCTGGTCTAACTCGGTAGGGAAAAAAGGAAAGACATAATTATACCCAGAAAGAATAGGTTAGAAAATGGACTGTGTTTTATTGTTGTCTCTATCTAGTTATTTTAAAAAGACATTCTGGTAGCCATATGAAAGATGCATTCTCTGTATCTACACAGTAAAAACTGATGAAATGATATAGCAATTTTCTAGCTTGATAGATTAAGGCAGGTAAATCTATCCAATAACTCAGGCCTAAAAAATATTTCCTATTTGGACTATTAACAAGATGGTTTTTGCATACATAGAGAGAGTATCTCTTTTTGCATTTTATATAGAGAATTCTTGGTGCCTGAGGCCTAATATCTGGGAAAACTTGACAAGTGAGAAATACACAAGTTAAGGATTCCTGATGGGGTATGTGAACAAAGGGAAAAGTCGGTCAAGAAGAAATTAGGTCCTAAGTGCTTCTAGAAAACAAGATAAAGTGGAGTGAAATTACTTCTAGCAGTACAATTTCAGTAACTTCAAGGAAAAAAAATGGAATTGCTGGTCAACAGCATATAGAAAAGTCTCTAGCTGGGTGGGCTTTGTGTACCCACATTCACCCCCAACCTTTGATAGTCATGGAATGAGGTAAAAATGAACATCAAGGGAAGCTTCAAAGGAGCAAAGGAATTACCAAAAAGGTACCCTGAAATGTGTATGCGGAACAGAGGTACTAGGGGAAAGACTCTTAGTTCAGGTTCGATTTTTGGAAGAAATGAGACACTTGTAAGTTATTGAAAAGTAAGTTGTAAGTTAACGAAAAGACTTAGCCTAACGTAGCAAAGATATGCAACAATGATATAACGTCCCTTGGCTTCTATTGATGTACCTTCCCTCCCCATATCTGTATGGAAAAGCATCTGGTCAGTAGGGCATGGCATGGTGACTCATATGGTATTCAGGCATCCTTCAAATCAGAGGAGCCTCCAGGGTGACTAGGTGGCACAGTGAATAGAGCACCAGCCCTGGAGTCAGGAGGACCTGAGTTCGGATCCAGCCTCAGACACTTAACACACACAAACAACAACAAAACCTAGCTGTGTGACCTTGGTTAAGTTACTTAACTCCAATTGCCCTCCAAAAGAAAGAAGAAAAAAAAACCATTTCATTGGCTTGTAAGTAGCTGTGTCCATTGAAGAAAGTCACTCAACTAATACTGCAGTTTCTTTGTTTGTAAGATGCCAGATTACCTCTCAAGTGTTTTCTAGTTCTAAACCTATGGTTGTGGTAATAGGTTAAAAAAAATTAATGGTGACCCTCATGCTAATTCTATTTTACTATATTTTTATTATTTTGATTAAGTATTTGTTATAGGGGTGGCTAGGTGGCGCAGTGAGTAGAGCATCGGCCCTGGAGTCAGAAGGACCTGAGTTCGGATCTGGCCTCAGACACTTAACGCACACACAACAAAAACCTAGCTGGGTTTTTGGGCAAGTTACTTAACCCCAATTGCCCTCCAAAAGGCAAAAAAAAAATAGTATTTGTTATAACTTGGAACAGAGGCTTAAGTGGGGGACCAAGATGATGGGGAGGGGTTTTTCTTTGAGGGGTGATCCATGGCTTCTGATAAGATAATGCATAAACCAAACATTAAGCCAACAAAAGCAAAATAGTAACACAAAAGGGGTAGATTTAAAAAAAGAGGAAATCAGCTTTTTGGGAGTTTTAGAGAACCTGGAAGTTAAACTCTAAAGTTCATTCACTATTGAGTGTAGAAAATGGTATATAGGAATGAGGGACTGATTGATAGTACATGAGCCTTGTTATTGAATGAAAATAATTCCTAATTACTACATTAGCAAATCTAAAATAATCTAAGGTAAAGAAGGCAACTGTCATTGATTGCATTTTTTCAGAATTATAAATTGAATCTTTCCTTAGTGTATTCTTTAGAAGAAGGGACAGGTTATGTCACTGAGTGAGAGATTTATTTACTTATTTACTACCTTTGAGATCTGAATGGACAAAGAAGAGAGATTTGATTCAGTTGTGATGACCCCAAAGCAATGTTAGAATGACTTCAGATTTGGTCTAAGGGTGTAAACAGGAATACTTTTGACTGAGTGTCCCTCTTTTTTCATTATCAGATGAAATGACTGAAGACATTTTTTTTAAAAAGGATAAAAATTTCCTGAGAATTTTACTAATTTCAAAATAAATTAATGTTTGAGGTGCCTGACTTAAAAACAGATTGCTTGGAAGTAAATACAGTGGATAATTGGAATCAAATTAAATGCCTTCGTGAACATCTGGATGTGGTTATGGGTGGAAAATGTTTAGGGAACACTCATTCCAACAATTTTATGATTTCTGAGGAACTTGGCCTTTCTACATAATTGATTTCATCTTTTCTTTTTCGGTTGAGTCCAAAACTTTTGGCTTCGTTTCCATAGCCAAATTTCATTTCAGTAGCTTGAGGTTCATGGAAGACTAAGGACTTCTTGGGTTTTGGTTACAGTTCCTTTCCAAAGAAGAAACAATAGTCTCTACATAAATTTTTGTTCTGTATTTTTTTCAAGTATAAAAAAAATAATCTCTTTAAAAATTTAAGTTTAATTTCCTTGATAGATATCTAGTTCCAGTTAGTTTTCTTTACATTTAGTAAGACTTTTCAACAGAGAACCTCAGAACCTTAAACTCAGAAGCTCAGTTTACTTCTCTTCATCTACTATCCACACACCTCATTTTCCATGATTTATGAATTCATAGAAAGGATATTTTCTAAGACTCTGGGTCCTTTTGGCAAAAGCATTGTCATAATGGGATCCACAGTCTAAAATTTGATTCACTTGTGGTTCAAGCAGCTTCTCAACAGAGAAAATTTGGTTCAGAGCCATAGAGTTAATTAAATTGATCCAGTTTCTAGAATTCAGAAGCATGACCCAGACTACGAAAATAGGTTTCTTGTCACATGGTAGAACATACAGAAAATAAACCCATCTCATATATCATTTTATACAAAGTATGAGGCCCTTACTTTTATTTTTCAATATCTCGTATGTTGAGGTATCTCTGGAGCCATCTAGTCTACAAATCTCTTGTTTGTCCTTAATTTTTTAAGAGGACCTGTGACATCAGAGATGATGGCTTGACTTGTATGTGAATTGGATTTAAGTGAGGCAGAGTTGCACAAAATTGTTAGTCTCACTCTCTCTTCCAGAGTCCAATGGCAGGACAAAAGTGAAAATGACTGGTAATAAATGATGATCCAACCTTTTCTTGAAGACCTCAAGTGTAGAGAGAATTAGCAACAATTATGCTAATAATTTGTTCTTTAGTCATTTTTTCAGTCATATCCAACTCTTTGTGACCCCATTTGGGATTTTCTTGGCAAAGATACTAACTTAGTTTGCCATTTCCTTCTCCAGCTCACTTTTCAGATGAGGAAGCTAAGGCAAGACTTACTCAGGGTCACACAGCTAGTGTGTTCCTGAGGCCAAATTTGAACTAATGAAAAGAAGTCTTACTAACTCTAGACCTGGCACTATTCACTGGATCACCTAACTGCTCAATGCTAATAATAGCTCCAAGAAATTACTGAAAGTGTATCTTTAAGGAACCTAAATTATTTCTTGATGTAGATTATATTAGTTAATGTCCTTTCTAAATTTTGGTACCTAGAACTAAAACCAGTGTTGTCTGACTGGGACAGAATATATTGGTTCACCTCCCATGTGCTAGATTTTTTTTTTGTCAAGATCTATGATATAGGGAACTCCCAGTGAGAAAATATCCTCTACTAAAGACAGTGGGCACCTTTTCTGCAAAGTAGAGTCTCAGAGGGTCACTGAGAGGTTATATGACTTGCCCAAGGCCACACAGCCAGTATATGTTGAAGTTGGGGCTTGAACCGGGTCTTCTAGAGTGACGATAGATTTATGATGCGGAATGAGATAGACATTTTTAGACATAAACAATGTGGGGATTTGTTTTTGACTATGCATGTTTTTTAAAAGAGTTTTGTTTTTTCTATATTTTTTTATTAAATGGCAGTGGGAAAGAGAGACAATAAAAAACTTATTAATTGACAGATAAAATGAGGGGCTGCTAGGTGGTGCAGTGAGAAGAGCACCAGCCCTGGAGTCAGGAGGACCTGAGTTCAAATCTGACCTCAGACACTTAACACTTACTAGCCATGTGACCTTGGGCAAGTCACTTAACCAACCCAACTGCCCTGCCCTCCACCCTCCAAAAAGAAAAAAAAATTTAAAAAAGAAAGATAAAATGAACCTAGACTTCCTAACTTGGGGGGTGGGGAGGTAGCTAGGTGTTACAGCGAATAGAGTGCCAAGCTTGAAATCAAGAAGATCTGTGTTCAAATCCAGTCTCTAACACTTATTCACTGTGTGACCCTGGGCAAGTTATTTAACCTCCATCTCAGTATTTTCATCTGTAGAATGTCGTGGTTGTGAAGGTCAAATGAAATAATACTTAAGCACAGTGTTTGGCACATAGTACGTACCAAGTAAGTGTTATTTATCATCATCATCATCTTTAACTCTAATTATTATTAACCCTGCTTGCTGAACTATGCTGTTTCTCAGTCTCTTTACCCTCTGTTCACTTCTGTGTCCCCTGAGTCTTCCAACCTCAAACCTAAAAGACTGTGCTCAAATTAAGCATCTTTTATGTAATTATAAAAATTAGAGGAAAGAAGGAACCTAATTATTTCTGAAAGGACTTGCCCATATGAGAGAGAAAAACCTCTGCTGCTTTTAAAAAGAGGAAGGACATCCCCTTCCTTCCTTCAGAAACTTTTACCAATCCCATTGAGAGGTGAGCAGCAAGCAATTCCTTAATAGTTTATGGGCTCAGCCCTACAGGCCAAACCTGAATTCCTTTTGTGACAACAATCCTCATTTTCAGTTGATGGATTTTCCTGTGTATGATTGCTACAACATTAAAACAAAATCATTCATGGGAAAAATTTTGTTTTTGAGTTATGTGGAGAAACAGCCGTGCAGAGATCAAATTATTAGTCCTTGAAGAAAGTGGTGGCAAAAAAAAAGACAGTTTGTCTTGTGCTGACAGCACACAAAATCTGTCCATAGCTTAAACTCATAAGACTTCTTAAAAATAAAATGTTCTTCCCTGTGTTGGGATGGGCAATGAAAGTGTTCTCATCTTGTTTCTGAATCCCCTTACCTGACCCAAGGACAACTCTTGCTAGAATTATAGGGCGTGGGTAGGGGGGGTGGGGAACTCTGCCTCACTTAAATCCAATTCACACATTTCAAGCCATCATCTGCAATGTCTCTGGTTCTCTTAAATGATGTAGGTAACCAGGAGACAAAGAAAAAATTCTCTCCCACTTCCTGATTGCCTATGACAGATAACATCTGTCTGTATCTAGTAGCCATAAAGGAGCTGTTTGGATGGAACTGAGGATATTTAGCTTGAGGAGTAAAAGGTTAGAGTTGGAGACAATATCTATTTTCAAATTCTTGAAGAGCCCTTATATAGAAAGGTGATTGTTTATTCCTCTTCTCTCCAAAGGACAGAACATCAACAACATCTTCATCAACAACAGTGTCCTTTAATAGATACACTATGGATGATGCTACAACCTCAATCCAAGTGCCAGGTACTGCAGGAAATGAGTGATTGGCCCCTTGACCCGCCCTGACATCAGTGAACTGGAGATAGTCCAGAGGAGGAGAGCCAAGGTGGTCAGAGGACTGGGGACCATGCCATATGGGGATAGTCTGTAAAAACTAGAGATGTTTTATTTGAAGAAGAGGAACATTAGAATGGATAAAATAGTTATCTTCAAGTATTTGAAGCCTATCAAATGGAGGAAGAAGTGACTTGCTCTTCCTGTCCCCAGGGGCTAAACTAGGAGCAATGACTAGGAGTTGAAGAGAAGCAGATTTTGGCTAGATGAAGGGTGGGGGTGGGGAGAAAGTCTTGCTAATAGATAGAGATGTCCAAAAGTAGAAGAGGCAAGTAGGGAGGAAATAATGGAATCCTCCCTGCAGGTCTTCAAACATTCACCATCTGGATGTGCTTCTGACTTTCTAGACTTCACTCTTGTTCCCTCTTTGTCCCCCATCCCAGTGCATACTTTCTTGCTCCCCCCTTTTATTTCCTTTTTATCTATTATCTTCCCTGCCCCCTCCATTAGAATGCAAGCTGCCTGAGGACAGGGACTGCCTTTTTTACTCATTTTTGTGTATGTGTCTGGCACATAGTAAGTGCTTAATAAATGCTTGTTCCTACCTACCTACCTACTGTAGCTGCTTTCCCTTTTTATGTCCCGGATCCCTTTAGCAGTTTGATGAAGTCTATGGATCCATTATCAAAATAATGTTTTTAAAAGCACAAAAAATACATAGAATCACAGAGGAAACCTATTTCATTGAAAGATAGATATTGAAATATTTTAAAAAACAAGTTCATGGACCCAAGATTAAGAACCTCTAAAAATCTAAGTCTTCCTCTAGTTGCTGTATAGTTATGATGGGATCCTAATAAAACTGTCCCCAGCCCCAATATTAAAACTTCATTATAGGCCTGCCTGGCCCTAGTGAACAGCAGGCCCACTGCACCTATGTAGCGCCCCCCCACCCCCGCTCCCCAGAACAACAGATGTGTCCCTGAACTCTTAGTTCCCACAGAAACAGCAGGTGTGTCTATGTGATGGGAACCCAGCTACTGCCTCTACCTCGTTACTGACCCCAGACCCATTACCACAGAAACAGGTGTGTTATTGTATTTAATCACAATCACATCATCCATCTAGTCCAAGACAGGACCACAATAGCTACCCAGTTGGAGGGCAGGATAACCAGAATGTTTTACCACGGAACCATAGCTGGGACCCCTCCTCCATTACCTATGCCCTTAACAAACCCTTCCTGCCTTTTTAACATTAATGATATTGCTCTATTCTGTGCAAATTTCTGTTGTGTAATTGCATTTTTACGCTATAAAAATCCATCTTGCTTTCTCTCAAGTTGCTGGTTCCTTTTGAAACTTAGCCTACTTCATGAGAGGCATCAATCTCAATAAATGCCTATAGTTGGATTAGAGGTGGTCTGACTCTGAATTCTTTGAGACGGTTCCACCACCACACATTGTGAAATTGCAACAGTTTTTGGGTGGGCAGAGCCCCCACCTCAACAGTTTTTGGCATCCCTGGGTTTAAACCGTAACTATCATGCCTTGGCAACCTAGGGAATGGGAAGTTGGTGATAGTGAATTGTCCAGTGAGCAAACTGAGGAACCTCAGGACTTGAAAGACGTTGTATCTTATCACCTGATTTGTCAAGCTTTGAAATCTGATGGACATTGATTCTTTAGTGTATGGGTCAGAAGACCACTCACACAAAATAACTCAAAGACTTCTCAAAGTAGAAGCAAAAACTTTATTACTATATTTCTCAAGAAAGGGTGTCCCCAAATCCAACAAGAAAGTCAGAAGGGAGGAGAGCATTACAGAAGGCAAAAGCAAGATTATAAAGCCCCAACGTGGGAATTCCACACCTTCTTCACTGTCCCACCTTACCATTGGTTGGTAAGGCAAGCTCACAGTCTTCTTATTAATGCCAACCAACTGGCGCAAAGCCCTCTCCATTCATTAACCTAATTATTACTAATGAGGCTCTGAATTTTGTTAGATAACATACATAATACATGAGATCTACTCTACTACGCAAGTGCAGTAACAACCTTAGAATAGTAAACCCCCTTCAGTCCAACCTAGATGTGTCCTTATCTGGGCCTGAACGTCCCAAGGCCACTGTCTGCTTTCTGACTGGTCAAATCCACCTGCTGCTGCCAGCTCCTTTTATTTTACATTATTTCATTTTTAGTATTTTCTAGGGGTTCTCTGGGAACTGGGAACCCAACTTCTTCCCAAGGCTACTGCCTCAACTCTTCCCAAGGCTACTGCCTGGTACTTTTTACCAGTAGTCTGGTTTCAAAAATTCTTGCAGTTCTATGGAAACTTAACCCTTTGCTACCTCTCACAATACTATTCCTTTCCTCAAACTAGAAACACCTCTAATTTGGTCTCAATAGTTAATCTGATCAATTGTATTAATACTCAGTAGCTCTTACAGTACCTTGAAATACACAATGACTACCTTGGACAAGTTACTTAACCCCAATTGCCCTCCAAAAAAAAAAAAAAAGAAATACACAATGACCTACCTATATGGGGAAATGACCATCCTATATGGGGAAACGATACTGAACTTAGTTACAAAATATAAGGAAGTAATAAAAATGTATATAGGATGTTCAGAATGGGGAAACTTCACTGCAAATTATCCCTCACATTAGGATGAGGAGGCATTACTTAGGAGGAAGGCATCATTATGCATGGCTTTCCTGAGTGGGAGGAGGGAAACCTCATATTTGTAGTAGTTGTAGAATAGCTTATTGGTTCCACTGCCACAGCTGCCTCCTCCTCCTCCTCCTCCTCCTCCTCCTCCTTCTACTCCTCCTTCTCCTTCTTCTCTTCTTCTTCTTCCTCCCCCTTCTTCTCCTCCTCCTCCTCTTCCCCCTCCCCTCCCCTTTCTCCCCCTTCCCCTCTTCTTCCTTCCCCTCCTTGTTCTTCCTTCTTCCTTCCCTACTCACATCTTGCATTTTTCCCTCTTTCATGGCAGTTTGTATTCGATCTCTTACTCAGCACACTGAAAATATTCCCAGAGTTTGCATAGAGTATTGTCAACTACTACATTTCCCACAGGATTGTGGAAAATTGAGTTCCCAACAAGAAAGTGAAATACTCACATCAGTGAGAACATAGGTCCACCAAAGTATTGTCTTGAAATATTGTGTAGTTTTATCCACTTCTTCTTCTGGATCTGTAATTTTTCACAAGCAGAAATTACAATCCTTGGTACCAAAAGTCAGTTTTATTACTTTATCAATGATGTCACTGAGATCTGAAAGGCCAAATGTTTTCTCTAATATTACCTTAATATAAGATTGGACTCATGATTCACTTTTTAATTCTGTAACCATTAGATAGTGTAACATCCCAATTCCTGGTGTGACCTTAGATATAAATATCATCCTAGATATGAGCTACTCTGTAGCTCTGTCACACACAATTTATCTTTTCACCTTCCACTTTGCTGTGCCTTCTTCACAGTACAAGGCAACATAAAATAATGGAAAATATTCTAGACTTGTACTCAGAAGACCTGAGTGCAAAATCTGTGAAGATTGTGTAAGGGAGCTGAGAATGTCAAGGTCAAGGAACAGAAGGTTTGGGAGTAGGGAAAACACGACAGCTGTCTCCATATATCTCAGAGATTTCCAAGTGCTGGAGAGCTTAAATTTGCCAGGTTATGTGATAAGATAGGATCATGGGATCTCAGGGTTTTAATCCCCTCATTTGACAGGTAGAGAAACTGAGGCACAAAGAGAGACAATTGCTTATCCAGGGTGACAGAGGTGACAGGGTGACAATTGCTTATCCAGGGTGACAGAGCTACTTAGTGACAGATCCAGAATTCAAACCCAGATCCTCTTATTCTCAATCTCTCATGCCTTCTACTTTCACTGCCCTGCATTGTTTTAAATGGCTGAACTAGATTCAATGGGCAGGAGTTTCAAAAAAGTATAGACTTCTTAGAAAGAGAAACTTCCTCCTCATCATAACTATTCCAAAGGGTCATGGGATGCCCCTGGTGCTGGGGGTTTCCACCTTATAGGAATTCTTCAAGTAAAGCCTGAATGGCCATAGGTATGCTGGCACGGGGATTCTTCCTTGGGGGATTTTTCATCATTTGGAAGGATGGCCTCTGAGATGCCTCTACCCCTCATATTCTGTGACTTAGGAGTATGTGAGGCATCTGTTAGTGAAGAAATCCCATTCTGCCTTCTCATTTCTTTTTATCAGGAACTCAGTTACCCAAGGTGATGTCAGGTAATGGTGATGGGGAGGGGAAGATGTTGTGGCATTAAATCCTAACTAAAACTGTGTCAAACATACCAGGAAACTGAGCTCAAGAAGTAGATCACTGCTTTTATTCCCATTCCTTTGTCCCCTTCTTCAGCAATGATGGATAGGTAGGGTGAGAGCAGGCCTCAAGGACATGATATCCTGGATTTCAGAAATGGCTGTCCTGTCATCTGGTAGTGAGTGGTAAATTCTGGTAGTAAATCCTCAGCATCTCTAAGCCATAGATGAGGCAGCACTCAGGTGACTGTTTTGCTAGATCAATCCAGAGTGTATACTCACCTCTCACTCCATCTGGGACCTGGAGAACTTCGTTACTATGCACCCTCCCTTTCTAGCAGACATGTCAGACAGAAGTTGGCCATCTTGTCTGGCCAGGTTACATCTAGTACTGGCCTTAGCTTCCAGGAGCAGCTCAACATTAACACACAATGTCATTGGTATTATTGTTCACTCCTAGAGTCCTCAGAGAAACAGAAATCATTCTGTAGCACAATGTAAATCACAGGCCTCATCTTTATATTTCAATTATTTGGAGTGACATCCTATTAGAGGTACTTGCAGATATAAACAGGATCAGGTGGTAAGAAGAATTAAACAAGAATTATGCTTGCCTGGGTAACCTTGAGCCTAATATTCAACAGATATAACCATCAGCTCTCCCCAGGTGTTTTGCTTTGGCCTTTGTAGTGAGCTCTCACTGTAGGAGTAACCTCAAAAGTAGAAAAATAATAAAATAAAATGCCAGCCTTTGCCAGCCTTGGCCTAGCAACCAGCTGCCCCTTAGTCAGTGATGGAGAGTTTTTAGAAGGTAGGTTTTGTTTCATCTCTAGGCAATGGTATCTATCACAGTTTTGACAGTGTCCCAGTGGCCAAATAGTACTTGACCTCAATAGATTATCAAGTGGGAGGGCTGAGTCAAATACTAGTGATAGAAGTAAATGAAAGAGCAAAAGGAAGGGGCAGGAGCAACATCATAGGCCCCATCTTCTATGTGAAGCCTTTCCTAATTTCTCCAGCTGCTACTGGGGCAGTCAAGTCCCCCATCCATAGAGTCCAGGACTCAGAGTCAGAGTTTCATGCGTTCCAAAACAACCTCAGATGCTCACTGGTTGTGTAAATCTAGGTAAATCACCCCTCCCCATTTCCTTATTTGTAAAATGGACATGATGATGAAACCTGCCTTGTACAAGGGTAAAATGAGTTACATAAAACCAATGAATCAAATCCTGACTCCTGCGTCTTACTATATGCATGACCTTGGGCAAGTCACTTAAACTCTCTAGACCCCAGCTCCTTTAGATAGCCACTAAGGTTCTTTCCAGTTGGATAAAATAAGTACTGATATGTGAGAGTACTTTGTCCTTTTATCTAATCCTCATTCACTATTTGAGATTACCTGCCTCAAAATCACAGATTCAGAAACAAGCCTCACTGGAGTGGCCCCAGAGACTACTGGCACCCCAGGAATATGGGCAGATCAAGTCAACCTTCCAGTTCCCTTGTGCCACCATACATAGATCCACTCCAGGGCTCCTTGTTTTCCCAGCATGAGGAATATGAGATCCATCTCAATTCATTATGCATTTCTAAGCTCCTTACTTGTTTCAGTGACTCTGTCAGGTACTGAAAATGTGAAGATCAAAGTTAATCATTCTCCAACATCACTGACCTTATATTCTCCCCTGAGTCCAGTTCCTAAGGCTGTGGTTAGAGCCTGAAACTGTGATTTAATTAGCATAGACATAGGTGAAGAAAATATGTCTACTAATGTCAGCACCATCCCTGCAATTTATAATTTTAGAGAGCTGCCTAAAAATGTTAAGTCACTTGCCTGGGATCACCTAGCTAGCACATTTCAGAAGCAACACTTGGGCCCAATCAAATCTTCTTGGATTTGAGGGCAGCTCTGAATCCACTCACATAGAGAAAACACACAAAGGAAACATTTGGTCCACTCTTGGATTCTATAGGAGAAGAGTCTCTCAGCATACCAAGTCCTACAAGAGCTTCCTTACTCCATGGACACACAGTCACTCCTCTGCAATAACTCTCCAACAAACTTGGATCTGATTTTAGAAACCTTCAGTCCTACTGCTTTTCACAGGAATACCCACACTCTAACACAGAGATACAGACCACCATTAGTTGTTGTGATCCAGTTATTTAGAATTTATTTCCTACCAGCAAAGGGACAGTGAGGAAGGTGCATCCTTGCTTTGAACAGGTGTAATAAAAGAAGCTAGACAAAAACAAACCCGGCTGCAAGGAATTGTGGAATACTGAGGTTAAATGTCTCTGGTGTTTGTTCAAGAGGGATGGTTCAAGGTAGTGCTGATTGCTAGCATTTGGGAGGTTAGAGTCATGGTACAGAATCAGGTATCGGCCACAAAGAAAGGAGTGACCAGCTTGGTTTAAAGACCACAATCTCACAGAATTTCCACCTGACTTGAGAAGGGAGCCCAGTAGCACACGGATTCAGCACATCGGTAGTGGCTGTTTTGCGGACCTTTGCAAGGGAGACTCAAAAGACTGAAGGCCAGGAAGTATGAGTGTTATATATAAAAAGTCAAGAGAAATAATTTCTGAGTAATTAACCATTTTATTAATCATGCCAGCATATAATTAATAAAAGGAGTCAGTGATACTCTCAAATGCCAAAGACCCCTCTTGGAATCTTCTCAAAGCTTATATGCCCTTAGAAGAATGGGTGTTCCTGAAGGCAGCAATCAATTCTGATTGGTTAACAATTAATTAGAAGAATGAATATTATAATAAGAGGCAGGCTTATTCTAATGAGGGAAGAAAGTGGGGATTGAATCTGATATTGAACAAAGAGACCTCTCTCTTATCTAGACTACCCCTACCTAGGGCAATCTAGACAAAAGGTTGTCAGTCCACCTCTGCTCTGATCTGGTTGAATGGAATACACAATGAGCTATAATTCAGCTTAGATTAAAATCTTTGTAAGATTCTTTAGCTGGGTGGGGTGACAATTCCAAAATTTCATCTCATTATCTGCCCTGCCCTTCAGAGTACTAAGTTTTGACCCAATATCAAAATGAGGAAGAGAAAAAATTCTGGATCCCTCCTATATTCAGTTATTTAATAATCATTTCTCTCGTTGGCATCCCCACCACATGTATTTGTGTGTATGTATATGTATATATACACATTCATATATATAAATACATTTATGTTTATACACACATATATATGTATGTGTGTGTGTGTGTGTGTGTGTGTATAAAATCAGTTGAACACTGTCACAGTCAGTTCTTATAAGAAAACTATGGAGTAGAGTTTAATGTACTTGTAATTTTATTTTGAAACTACATTGGATGGGGCCATGTTGTGCAGCATATGCCTGGGTGGGCACTGACAGAATGACCTCAAGATATATACTATGCTTGTGTCCCTGTCTAAGTGATTTGCCATAAATATGCAAAAAATACAGGCTGTTTTCCCTTCTTTGAGAACATAGAAAGGTTCAAAGAATTGCTCTCTAGTCTCTGTTTTATTTGGTAAGGTGAGGAGTTCTTAGACATGATGGCAGAAAAATATCTAGGAAAGAAACAAAAAATAATTTTAATAAATACCAGAAAAAGTAAAAAGAATTCCAAAGTAATGTAGGAAAAGTTGTTGAGTAGAAGAATGGGACAAAGCAAAAAATAGTGTCATCTAAAATATGAAATTGTTTGAATGTGTTTAGGTATATTAAGGACATGTTTATTTCTCAAAAATAGTAAAATAGTTTGATTATCCATATGATAAGATAGGAAATGGAGCTAGAGCATCATAATATTAATATCAATATTTCAAGAGATCAGTGATTATCTGTGTAGGGAATTCACTTCATCTGTGAAATTTAAGGCAATCCAACAAGCATCTGTTAAGTCAGTCAGTCATTAAATATTTATTATGCTCCTACTATTTATTATGCTCCTCCTATAAAGTTTTGTGATAAACTATATAAGATGAACAGAGGAAAAGCACTAGAATTAAAGATCAGGTGATCAAAAACATTTATTATGCACCAACTATGTACAAGGTATTGTGCTAAGCTACATGCAAGATGAACAGAGGAAAAGCACTAGAATTAAAGGAGATTGAGTGATCAAAACATTTATTATGCACCTACTACCAACAAGGTATTGTGCTACCTATATGCAAGATGAACAGAGGAAAAGCAGTAAAGATCAGGTGATCAAAAACATTTATTATGCACCTACTATGTACAAGGTATTATGAAAAGCTATATGCAAGATGAACAGAGGAAAAGCAGTAAAGATCAGGTGATCAAAAACATTTATTATGCACCTACTATGTACAAGGTATTATGAAAAGCTATATGCAAGATGAACAGAGGAAAAGTAGAAGAATTAAAGGAGATCGGGTGATCAAGAAAATATTTATTATGCATCTATTTGTAGCCACTGTTAACTCCAAAAATACCAAAGAGCTCACTCAGCTTAAAAGGAAAAGCTTCCTTTATTCTGTCAAGGGAGAGAAATTAGACATGTGTCAGGGCCTCTAGTAGACAGGGAGGCAATGTGGCTAAACCTGGATTTACATATTTGTGGCTAGATAAAGAATCAAATGGTGTAGTGGAGCAAGGGCAGTGAGGCACATTAACAACTGTGACAAAAGGTCCATTCACAGCAGGCTCATGTCTGGGTCACTCCATGCTTGCCAGAGCTCAGGGACCATCCATTTTATGAGTTAATTGCAGCAAAGTTAAGACAGAAGGCAAAGAACTATGGTTATGCCAAACTCAGGGCCCTGCTTGCTTGCTGGGCCTTAGCTCTGGAAAGCAGAGAGTCTAAAAAGAGAGATGGTCTTGGATCCTGACAAGGCACAAGTCAGTCCCAGTCCTCAAAGAACTCACAGTCTTACAGGGGAGACAACAAATAAACTTGTACAAACTGCATAGAGGATAAATAGGAGATAATTAAGAAAGGAAAGGTACTGAAGTAAGAAGTATTCAGAAGGGTTTCCTGTAGAAGGTACTTAAAGGAAGCCTACTGGTGAAGATATAGAGGGAGAACCTTCCCAGGACAAGAGATAGCTAGTGGGAAAATGCCTGAAGCCAAGAGATGGAGTGTTTTATTTATGGAACAGTGAAGAGGCCAGTGTCCCTGGATTGAAAAGTACATGGTAGGGAGTAAGATGTAAGATGACTGGAAATGGGAAGACAGGTTATGAAGGGGTTTGAACACTAGATGATTTTGTATTTGATCATGGAGGTAACATGGAGCTCCCAGAGTTTATTTATCAGACTTGCACTTAGGGAAATCACTTTGAGGGCCAAATGAGGGATGGATTGGAGTGGGGAGAGACTTGAGGCAGGCAGATTCATCAGCAGCCCATTGCCATAGTCAAAGCATGAGTTGATGAGGGAGTGTCGCAGGATAATGACAGTATTGGAAAGAAGGGGGACTATTTGAGAGATGTTATGAAGGTGAAGTTGATAGACCTTGACAAGAGATTGGATATTGGCAGGGGGGTGCAGTAAGGAGGGAAGTGGTAAGGGGTTGAGGATGATGCCTAGATTGCCAGCCTGAGGGAATGGGAGGATGGTGTTGCCACCAACAGTAATAGAGAAGAAAGGAGTGTGGAATAGTTAAAGGGAAGGATAATGAATTCCATTTTGGACATGTTGAGTTTAAGATGTCTACTGAACATCTAGTTTGAGATGTCTAAAAGTCAATGGGAGTTATGAGATTGGAAACCAGTGGAGAGGTGCTTAGGATCAGGAAAGGCTTCTCATAGAAGATGGGATTTTACCTGGGATTCAAAGGAAGCCAAGGAATGTTCCCATTCCCAACTGAGGAACAGCAAGGTCAGAGTCATTGGATCACAGAGTACATGGGGGTGAGGGTAGTGGTGGGGTGTAAGGTGTAAGAAGACTTGGAAAGGTAGAAGGTGCAAGTTATGAGGGGCTTTGAATGCCAAAGAGGGTTTTGTGCTTGTTTTCGGAGGTTATAGGGAACCACTGGAGTTTGAGTAGAGGGGCGACTAGGTCAGGCCTGTGCTTTTGCCAGCTGAGTAGAAGATGAATTGGAGGAGAGAGAATTGTGGCAGGGAGCCCAACCAGCAGGCAACAAGGGTCTGTGGTGGCAGTGTCAGAGGAGAAAAGAGGTCCTATGCAAGAGACAGGCCTTGGCAACAGGTTATAGATGAAGGTTAAGAGAGGGAGAAGTTGGGGAAGACACCTAGGTTGTGAGTCTGAGTGACTGGAAGGACGGTGGTGCCCTTGACAGTGATAAGGAGGGGTGGAAGGAAGGCGATTTGGGGTCAGGAGATAACAAGTTCAAAAGTCCGATCATCATTCTCTACAGCAGAGTTGGGATAAAATAGGTCATGAAAAATGAGTAAGTTAAGGAGAGCATTTGATTGAGAATCATTATGTATGTCAGATTCCTTTAGAGGCACTGTGAACCAGACTGAGTTCACTGAGAAAAAAAAATTGGAGTGTCCTGGAGGGCAGAAGGCAATAGTTATCAGCATTTTGCTTGGGGGTTAGATATGATTGAGTGAACATAACAGTAGGAAAGGCTACTGAGAGGTGGTGAGAGAGGGAGACCCTGGAAGTGGCAGTGGGTAGCAAGGAGTATTCCAACTCCCCCACCATGATCAAGGAGTCTGGAGAATGAGTAGAAGTGCAGCCAGTGCTGGAGAGGGTGGCCAAGGAAGCCATGTCCCCAGGATACTTATAGGGCTGAGTGAGGACGAGAATACAGAAGGAGTAGGAACAGAACAGATTTAGGAGGACAGCAAGTTTGTTGTTTATGGAACAAGAACATTCCTTACAGTATGGTGGAATGGGTGAGTAGCTTTAGACTGGGACGTTGGAGATGAGTGAGGAAAGGCTGGGGGGAATGGACACAAGTGATTGGTCTCTGGGGGAAGGAATGTGGTTTGAATGATGACCAGTGGGTTCAGAATCACTGGGATGGTTAGGAGTTTATGAGAAATTAGTTTAGATGGATTTTCATTGACCTCAAGGTGGAGTATTCTCAGTGCTGTAGGTAGTTCAGGTGTTATCCTGCTTCCTTCCACAGGGCTGAAGATTTGATGGAATGGCCTTTTTCCTCTTCTGTGTAAGGGAGGAGTCTGATGCCTGAAGAAATCGTGTTTCTCCTTTACAGTCAGGAGGCAAGAACTCAGAAGGGAGAACTGGTCCAATTGAATGACCTCCTCACTCCTGAAGCAGGAGACTCAGCATGATGGAATAGTATTTCTCCTCTTCCCCCAGGAGATGAGAGGAGGCAGGAGACTTCACATGAAAGAATGGCATTTTCTCCCCTTACCCTGTAATAGGCTAGGGCATAGCTGCCTGAGGGAAGAAGGGGCCATCTGGAAGCTTCTCATTCCAATTCTTCTTGCTAACTAGGTGCCAGATTTTCTTGTTTCTTCTGCTGGATGAATCAGAAATGCCTGAAGCACCCTACAAATCCAGTGTCACGAGCGCAGTAGTGGACACCTTGTCCTACTTATGGCTCTGATAACCAGGCAGAGCACAGATAGTTGCATGATTAGGGAACTACCATATTCAAGATACTGGGGATAGAAAGACAACAGCTCCTCCCCCCAAGCAGTTTATGATTTACTGGAGGAATACAACAAAAAAATTGATAATTATTGTACCACTAACAAGGGGATCTGGAAGGTGGTAGAGAGTGGCCTACCCATGCCCTTTCACACTCTGTGACTCTTTCCATGTTCTTTCACAGGTTCTCCAACGCATTAGTGGTCTTATTCCAGCTCTTTCTACCATTCTGCTTCAGAATGGCTCATTGAAAGGCTGAAATTCCCTCTCATTGTATGTGTTTGGGGTCCAGGACATCTGTGACTTTTCTTTATAAGATTCCTCTCTAGGTTGCCCAGGCCTATTCCAACATGACTCATTTGACCAAATTAATTAATCTTATATTTGCTCATGCTCACCCCACTTCCTTGGCCACATGGCATTGGTGGATATATGGTGCCATAGAGGTGTGGTGGTTCTGTGACTAGAAACCACACACCGATGCTAGGAGAACATTTGTGTTAGAAGGATGGTATTCTGTGCTCAACATCATCTTGGTATCTTTGAAAGCAATGGGCAGGTTGGAACATGAAATCAAGTTCATTCTGTCTCTTTGAACTCTGTTAGTTCAAATTCCTGTCTATCTGCTTTATCTGGCCAAAAAACATGTACTAACTCAATGAACTGGCTATCTAAGGGAAAGCCATAGCCTAGATAATAAGCATTTTGTTACCTAGTTAGCTGTTTGTTTATAGATTGTTAGGTTTATCTTTTTGGTGTAAACATGACATTTAGTGAGCAGACTCTGTAATATTCTGTAGCAGTATAAAATGACTCAATGCTACCCCCAAACAGGAACATTTGGAGGGACTAACCCTCTTTGAAAAAACAAAATCCTCTCATTTGGAGCCGATGCAGAACAATCTCCACGTCAAAGGACATTACATACATTAGGCGAGCACACATCAACCTGTTTTAAACCTTGTTTACCATCAATAATTGAAAAGTTGTTTTCTCTAGGGCTGCATTTTCAATGATGTTCATTATTAAAGATGGGTCTCTAAGCATCCTATATTAATATGTTTTCTCAGAGGCAGATTACAACCCATCAATGACCTAAAAGGTGTCTTAGAAAGGCACCAGAGGTACAGAAACTTAAGTAACTTGCCCGTGACTAAGTCTTGCCCTGTCAGAGGCAGAATTTTAACCCAAGTATTACTGACTTCAGGCTCCAGAATTATATCCGTTATATCATGCATATGTAAATGTAGTGGACAGAATGATGAAGTTGGAGACAAGAGGGCTTAGTTTGAGCTTCATATGCTTACTAGCTGTGTTATCTCCAGCATATCAATTAATTCCTCTTGGCCTCAATTTCCTAATCTGTAAAAATGGGGGAATAAGAGCAGTTTGTGAAAATCAAATGAAATAACATATGCAAAGTGCTTTGTAAACCCTCAAGAGCTGTTATTATAAATTATCATCTAACTCCAGCAATTTTCCTGTATATCCTATATTAAGAAGGACTATGCAAGTAAATACTCTATGAATTGAGCTTTTTGCCTCTTTCATGGAATTCTTGCTGATTGAATGAATGTAAGACAACAGAGACTTGAAGTGAACACTTTGAAAGTGTTTTCATTATTGTGACTTAAAGGGTTTCTAAGACCAGTCTCAAGGCAGGCCTGTCACGAGATTTGAAAGCTTCCCAAGAGCTCATGATACGTGTGTGAGGCTGAGGACCTACCTTGTCCTGTTTCAGAATGGCTCATTGAGAGGCTGAAATTCCCTCTCACTGTATGTGTTTGGGGGCCAGGGCATCTGTGACTTTTCTTTATAAGACTCCTCTCCGCCTAGGTGGCCCCTAGGTCACCCCTAGGTGACCAAATTAAAAACAAACAAATCCTAAGGCAGAGGGGGAAAATGTTGGTGGTTGTCCTACTGTTCAGATGACACTCTTCAGTTGTTACTGCCTTCTAACTCCATAGATTCGAAGAGGTTTGGCCCTCAGTCTCATGTATCTTATCCAAAGCTATACCTTGAAATCTGGGTGGCAACAAACCAAAAAGACATGCTTTGTTTATATGAGAAATACCTGATGTTAAGGACTCTGACCAGAGGAGTGCTTGCAGAGAACATATTATTGTCCTTCTTTTGCAGCAATTTGGATAATAGGATTGCGGTGTTTACTCTTTAATAAACTTGAGCTCACCAAGAGGCTGCATTGCATTGAAGAGAGTATATGTCTTTCCAGATGAGTTGTTTAGAGGCAGTGCTATTAATAAAGCTGTGTATAACAGCTGCCTTTATTTATTCATAAATACGACACAAACATCTTACTTGTCAAAAGGAGAGGATTTTCTTTTACTATAAAAAGATAATTAATTCAGGCTGGATAAACTTAATGGCGCATTTACCATCTGGGCAAAGCAAACAAAACACCAGAATAGAATTGTGTGAAGACAGAATAATCAAAATATGGAATAAAATTCCATGCTTAAACTGGATGGTGATCTCTTGAGCAACAAATAATTTTCCACCCTGAGTACTTTGCACATGTCTGTTTGAAAGGAGAAACACAACATAGTAGTGCACAGAAAAATTTAACAGCTAAGCTGGGAACCGAGGTCACATGCACTTATGCTTTGAGTGGGCAGCCATATTAAACATGGGTTGTGTTGGGGGTAACTCAGCAGCTGAATTCCCTTCCTTCTTTTCAGTCTCATGAGAAATATTTGCAGGTGTGGACAACTTCTTGAATGTTGAGGTTAAGCCAGGAAGTGCCTGTTTTGGAAAGTGAACGGTAGTTAATTGATAACCAAAATCTTTTAATTTTTCAGTTTGAACAACAGAACTGAAAGGTAGCACTTAGCTAAAGCAAGACTCATCATCTTTCCTCTCCACTCCCCTGCCCCACACAAGTTTTCTTTCTTCTAAATATCACTGTTTCATAAAAAAGGGGCCCACCATTCTTCTAGTCACCCAGGTCCACAACCTTAAAGTTAACCTTGTTTCCTCACTACCCCTTCCTCAATTGAACTTCTTGTTTCTGCCTTCACTCCATTTTCCCAGATATTCCCTTCTCTTCAATTTTACAGTCACCACCTTAGATTAGACCCCTATCACCTTTTGCCTGGATGATTACAATAACCCCCTAAAGGGCATCACAATTTCAACTCTCCTCATTCCAATCCATTCTCTATACAGTGGCCAAAATGTTTTCCCTTCTGACCATGTGTCTATCCTGCTCAATAACTTCCAATGGCTCCCTATTGATTCTAGGGGCAAGTACAAACTCCTTTGTTTGATTTTTAAAGACCTTTACAACCTGGTCCCAACCTCCTTTTCTACACTTTAGAAAGTCTTTTATTATACCTTCCCTTCTTGGACTCTGTGGGGGATAGCTGAATTAGCCTTCTTTCTGTTCCTGGTGATTGATAATTCATCTTGCATCAGCATGTCTCTGTTACCCGTGTGTAAGGTTCTCCCTCCTTATCCCTGCCTCTTGGAGTCTCATGTTTCCTTCGAAATTCAGTTCAAGCAAAACTTTTTACATGAAGCCTTTTCTAACTGTCCTCAACTGTGAGTGCCCTCCCCCACAAACTGCTGGATATTCATTTTGTACATAATTTGTACATGCTTTTTTTTTTTACTTCATCTCCCCTAATAAAATGTAAATTTCTTGAGGGAAGGGATCAGTGATTTTTTTTTTTGTATACTCAAGTGAATACTTCACATTTAGCTAAGACAGTAAATGTTGATTATTGATTGAATGTTGACAGTCTTGATTAATTGATTGATGGTTGTCTCTTAACTAGCATCTTAGAATCTAGAGTTAAAAATAATCTTTAAGTTCACCTCATATAAATCTCTGCAATATTCCCAACAAGCAGTCATCCAGCCTTACTATAATACCTCCAGCGACAGATGTTAAGAGTGGGGGTCTAGTCCCATCCTAATTAATCAGCCTAGAAGCAGAGCAGATTTAGTATTAAAGAATTTTTCTATAGTCCCACCACAATGTATGGACATGCTTTTGATCAACATGAAAGGATCATGGGACTTTTGGTCACTAGATGAAAGGTAGATGACACCACATAGGACATACCTCATGACTAGTTAAGAACAAGCTTTTGGGGGTTTCCTATAAAAATGTACACACACACACACACAATACATATATATATACATATATATGTATATGTCTTTATATATATGTATATGTATATATATATATATATATATGTATGTGTGTGTAAACACACAGAGACAGAGAGACAGGAGACAGTGAGAGAGAGGGGGGGGAGGAGTAGGGTGCAGTATATTTGGAGAGAGGTAGAGAGAAGATGAATGATTAGATAGATATTAGTCTGGCAGTAGGCTGAGATAACTGGTGAACCATTTTAGCACTGAAGGACTCCAGGTTTGGAAATCACTTTATCACTCTTGAGAGGGGTTGGGGAGAGAGTTTCTTCTCTCCCTCTTCCTCTCCTCCTCCCTCCCTCCCTCCTCTCTTGCCCTCTCTCCCTCTCTGGTCAGTCTCTCTCTCTCTCTCTCTCTCTCTCTCTCCCTCTCTCTCTGTCACTATCTCTCTCTGTCTCTCTCACTCTCTTCTCTCCCTCTTTCTCTCTGTCCTCTCTCTCTCCCTCTCTCTCTCCTACCCCCTCCCCTGTCTCTTCTTCACTCTCTCTCTTCCTTCCTCTCTCTTCCTCTTCCTGCCACCTCCATTGGTCATGTTGTTGGAGAAACTGATATCATAGAAGGCAACACATCCACCCTTAAGCAGTGAAGGTTTGGAAAATACCTTTGTGGCTGGCAAGTCCAACCCTCTCATTTTAAAGATGAGGAAACTGAAGCTAAGAATCACTTAATGATTTGGTCAAGCTCACACAATAGTGTCTGAAACAGGATTTAAATCGAGGTTTTCCTGACTCCAAGTGCAGGGCTTTATCCACTCTGCCATCTTGTTGCCCAAGTGGAAGAATGGAGGTTTCCAGAGAAAAGGAGAAGCCACCCCTCTAGCTCTGATATCTCCTCTCCTCTCTGGAAGGCAGCAAATCTAAGAACCAATAACCTTAGGGCACAAAAAGAGAAGGGTGGCTGTCTCTCACCCATGAGGAGGCTCTGACCACATGACCACTCTGACTTTGTATCTATTTTTTTCTGATCACTGATAAATAAATATTTTGAGTTGAATGTGTCCAGGCAGTGCCTTGGAGAAAGCTGAATGGTACAACTCAGCATCAAAGTGACCCATATAGCAAAGATGTCAGGCCCTTCAAGAAACCAGCCCAGAACAGTGACTATCATTGACACCAAGTCCAGCATCAAACTTCCTAAGAATGTCAAAAAGGGAGAAAAAATGTTTCTAGGACTAGGAGGTGAAAGGTACCCCTTTGCCCCAAGTGTTTTCAGTATGTCTGCTTCATTACCATTGCACTTCAAATATGAACCCACTACCCTAGGAAACATGTGTGCAAAGTGAGAGCATACCCCTGGTTTGGAGGGGGGGAAATGTTTTTGTGCCAACTCTTCTTGCTATCACATCTTAGTCAATACCTTTCCTAAAATACTTTTGCTTACTGTCTATAGTAAGCACCCTGATAGGGGCTTCTGAGTGACAGTACTAGGATCTCAGTCCCTCAGGGTTATTCCTAGAACCCTAAGGAGAGCAGGAGAAAAACCTCGTCCTTGGCAAAAGCAAGTGGAAGTTGGGGGAGTCGTACTGTTATGCTAGCTCATCAAGCAGTCTATTTTATTTTAGGATTTTCTAATTATATAAAAGTTGTTCTTTATAATTGGGCCCAAATAACTGGTGTCAAGCAGAGCAAGTGAAAACCTCAACCTTGGAGTAGAATTTTACATATAAGAGTCAGCTATAGGTCCCTGCCCCACCCCACCCAAATGTGCCCTCTTCCAGACAAAGTATCACCCATTCCCTTCAATGCCTGGCACACTGTGCTTCTTGAGTCATTAATGGATTAATTCAACCAAGCTTTATATAGCAACTTCTCTCATCTACTCATCATTCAAGATGCCCCACCCAAGACATATTCTAGTTTGTCAACATATCTCCTGAAATGCAATGTCTATAGGCATGCAAAACGTTGTCAATGTAATCTGAGTACTTCAGAAAACAATAAAACTTTTATCCACCCCCCTCCTGGATGTTAACATAGTTTAAGATCACATTAGTATACTTGCTGACAAATCCAGTTGTTAACTCATAATGAGTTGTTAACTCATAATGGGCAAATTAAGGGCTTGGTTTGTTGTTTTTATTAATATATATGTACACACATATTTACACACACATATTTACACGCACTGTGAAAAATGATTTTTCTTATTAAATATTGTCTTGGAAACTCTAAGCTTTCCCATCTTTCAAAGTTCAATCCTTTAGGGGGGTGGGGGGAGTGGAGGTAAGATGGTAGAATAAAAGCAGGGATTTGCTTGAGCTCCCCCCTCCACCAAACTCCTCCAAATACCTACCAAAAATGACTCTAAACAAATTCTAGAGCAACACAATCCACAAAATGACAGAGTGAAACAAATTTCCATCCCCAAAGTTCAGTCCTTTTGAAGAAAGACTTAAAAGATGTAATCTAAATGGATCTATTACTGCTCATATTGCCCAGATATGTTTGGGGAAATGTTGATTCCTCTCTACTGCTAAGACAGGTGATATGGAAATTGATGTCTCTTTGATCAAGATTAAATGACCTAAGTCCCTCAATACAGAAGACCTCATTTTAATATGGCCCACCTCCCTGCATCTTGACCAATCATGCAAAAAACCAATTTTGCATGAAGACCAGTAGTTGTGGAAGTGTTGTGTTCTTTGTGTGCCCACAGTCTAAAATCTCAGATCTTTTGAAGTACAGAAGATAGGGTTAACGGGTATATATTGAAATCACCATATTGCATGCCAACTCAAAATATGTTTCATATGCCTGGACCAAAACCTGAATTGTGTTAGAAAACCTCAGTTTCAATCTACCACTGCTCATGAGTACCTGTATGAGCTTAGGCAGGTAATTTCATGTTTCTTGATGTGTTTTGTCATCTACAAAATGGGAGGGCTGGACAGAATGATTTTTGAGATTTTTCCCAGATTAGATTCTATGAAGTTTCTTAATTTATAGGAAAGGGTAGCTAGATGGCACAATGGATAGAGTGCCAGTCCTGGAGTCAGGAAGACCCTAGTTCAAATGTGATTTTAGATATTAGCTGTATGTTCCTGGACAAGTCACTTCACCCTGTCTCCTCAGTTTCCTCACCTGTAAAATGAGCTGGAGAAGGAAATGGCAAACCACTGCAGTATCTTTGCAAAGAAAACCCCAAATGGGGTCACAGAGAGTGGGATACAGATGAAACAACTAAACAACAATTCATCAGAAGAGGTATGAAGTTTGAAATTCCTTTCTTTTACTAAGCTGAGAGGTACCTAGCACTTAGTAATTAATCAAGCCTCTTTAAAGAAATAGAAGGTATGAACCCCTGTTGCTGACATAACAGGAAGGGGTTGGCTGAAAGAGGAAGGAGACAATGCCATATGTGTATATAAGGAGAAGTCCCTGCTGGGTCAGACAGATCTTCTTGGAGCAAGAGGCAGAAGCTGTTGCTACCAGGAGGCTGAAGAGGAAAGGGCCCCCAGGCTGCAGAGAATGATTTTGATTTTGGGAACCTTGGTGAAGTGATTTTGATTCTGGGAAGCAGCTGGAGCTTCTGCTAAGGAGCTGCTGAAGATATCCGAGGGCCAGTTGGAGCTGCCACAGACTGAAGAAGCATGACTGTGATGCTGGTACTTTGTATGAGTCTGTTTGTGGCTTTGTTAAGCCTTAACTTCCAGGGAACAGAGACTGTGAAGGATTTAAGGTGGACTAGATGCTGTGAGCTTCAGCATAGAACAAGAAGTGCTCAGAGAGCTAGACAAGGACCTGGGAGCTTTCTGCCTTTGAACTCAGATGACAGTTTGGTGAATCCAGGTAGGACCTAGGACCATGGAAGGGGATCCAGGGAATCTGAGAGGTCACCCCCGAGTCAAGCTGAAAGAAGACTTTACTTGGATACCGTGTTTTGACTGAGAAATTGTAATTTACTAGTGACCTAGGGGTGGAAGGCTTGTGTATTTTCTGATGATTGAAGAGTGAATGATGACTAAATAGTAATTGATTTGTAACTTAGTGTGCCCCATGAGTAGAGAACTTTGACTATTATACTTTGTGTCCCTTAAGTAGGCAAACCTTAAGGATGATTGAATGATTGAGATGACTGAATGATTGAGTTACTAAATGATTGTTCTTTGTTCAAAACTTTGTGACTACTGGTGAAAACTATGTGGCCATTTTCTGTGATAAGTTGTTATGAATGTTGTATTTTTATTATCTGTGATAAGTTGTAACATTGTGAAAGCTGTACCTTGATTTCTGTGAATGTTTTGCTCTGGTTTATTATTGAATAAATAGCATTTTCACTATACTGTGTAATCAGAACCTTGAAAGCTATTCACAGCAGCCATCCTCTGGAAAGCTGCTTGTGCATGGCTTTACAGATTCTATGAGTAGAAAGCAAAGTCCATGAAGGTCAGGATTTGTTTTTCTTTATGGCCTTGTTTTGTCACTTTAGTACCTAGCAAAAGGCCTGGCATATTTCTTTACTATCAAAGACTTAGAGTTATTGATTTAGAATTGATCAGGGCCTTAGAAGTTATCAACTCATTTTAGAGATAAGGAAACCTAGGTTTAGAGAGTACAAGTGATTAGCAGAGGGTCACAAATCTAATAAATAATCATCATCCCCAATCCAAAGTCAGTACTCTACCAGGCTGCACACATGCTACAGACAACTAGGTGGAGAAATAGACTGTTGTGTCTAGAGTTAGGAAGATCTGAGTTCGAGCAAAGTCTCTGACACTAGCTGTGTGACCCTGGACAAGTCACTTAACCTCTATTTGCCTACATTTCTTCAACTGTAAAATGGGAAAATAGTAGCACCTATTTCCCAGGGTTGTGATGAGGATCAAATGAGATAATATTTCTGGAGTATTTTAAAACAGCACCCAGCACATAATAGGTACTAAACAAATGCTTGTTTCTATCCTTCCTTCTACCCTCTGTAATAGAAATTTTCTATTGGTAACTTTTCTTTCTTCCTTTTATAAATTCAATTTTATTTTCTCTTTCAAATTCTCTCCCATTTCCCCACTCATTGAGAAAGCAAGAAAAATAAAACCCATTATAAATATGGATAGTCAAGTAAAATTAATTACTTCATTAGCCATATTAAAAAAAAATGCTTCAAACTGATGTCTGAGTCCATTACCCTCTATATCTGGAGTAGAGAGCATGTTTTAAGATAAGTACTCTGAAATGGTGCTCTGGAATTTTGCCAGAGTTCCAAAGTCTTTTAAATGTGCTCATCTTTGTGATATTATTGTTATGGTACAAATTGTTCTGCTCACTTCACTTTGCTTCTGTTCATAAAAGGTTCCCCAGGCTTCTCTGAAACCATTTGGTTCATCATTTATTTTTTTTTAAATATATTTTAATTAATTAATTTTTTTACATTTTAAGTTCCAAATTCTTTCCCTCCAGCCCCTCCACCACCTATTGGGAAAACAAGCAATTTGATATTAATTATATATGAGATGGCATGCAAAACATTTCCATATTAGCCATGTTGAAAAAAAAAGTAAGAAGAAAGTTAAAAAAGTATGTTTCAATTGCACTCAGAATTCATCATTTTCTCTTTGGAGGTGAAGAGCATTTTTTTTTATCACAGGTCCTTTGGAATTGTCTTGGATCACTGTATTGATCAGAATAGCTAAGTCTTTGGCAATTGATCATCTGCTGTGACTGTGTATAACTATATCCTGGTTCTGCCTACTTCACATTTCATCAGTTTATATATGTCTTTCCAGTTTTTTGAAGTCATCCTGTGCATGATTTCTTATGGCCCAGTAATATTCCATCATATTCATATATGATAACTTGTTCAGCCCATTCCCCAAATATGGCACTCCTAAGTTTTCAGTTCTCTGACACCACAATAAGTGCTGCTATAGATATTTTTCTACATATGGGTCCTTCTCCTTTTTCTTTGATCTCTTTTGGATATAGACCTAGTAGAAGTATCATAAAGTCAAAGGGTATACACAGTTTAACAGTTTTTGGGTCATGGGCAATTAGGTGGTTCACTAGCTAGAGTGCTGAGTCTAGAGTCAGGGAGAGATGAGTTCAAATGTGACCTCACTTACTAGCTGTGTGACCCTCAGCAAGTCACTAAATCTCTTTTTCCTTCAGCTCCCTCTTATGTAAAGTGGGGGGTAATAAAATCACCTACAGGAGGTCAGGGGGTGGAGCCAAGATGGCAGCATAGAAGCAGGAAACCTCCATGAGCTCCCCCCATAACCACCTCAAATAGCTATAAAATATGACTCTAAACAAACTTTAGAGCTATAGAACCCACAAAGTGACAGAGAGAAATAAATATCCTGCTGAAGACAAGCTGGCAAGAGGGGTCCATTGCAGCTTGCTGGGAGCAGCACCCAGACCCACATAAGCCCTCTATCTTAGCCTCAGGGTAGCCCTGTCCACCCAAAGCTGGAGGGACTTTGGCAGAGTGGTGGTCATCAGCAGCTGTGGTGCTTGTCAGAATTATCAACTCATAAATGTCAAAGGCAAAGTAAAAGCTCAGTGTGGACGTTGTGGGTACAGGGGGACTGGGAGTGTCCCTGGCCTCTGCCTCTGGGGTTAGAAGGCGAGAAGCAGTGGAGGTGCTGGCGCCATTAAGCCAGGTGGCTGCTTCAGAGCTCCTGGCCTGCAGATTGTAGGGGGACTAAGTGACCATTCAGAGGGTAATTGCTTTTGCTTTAACCTGCTTGGATCTGGATTGCTGTCTTGGATGGAGGTCCTAGGGTGTGTGACAAGGTGCCAGAGCTGGTGGAGGCTTCAGAAATGGCACCCTCCTAATAGCTCCAGCAGCTACGAAAACCCCACTGATTTGGGACAAAGCTCTCCTTTCTGGAAGCAGAGTTCTACTGTAGCAAAAAGCTCAAAAGTCAAGTAATTGAGTGGCAACATGAGCAAGCAAAGGAAGCAAAGCAAGCACAACAGTCAAACCTTAGATTCCTTTTTTGGGGACAAAAAGGATTAAAGCATGGAATGGGAAGAAGACAACAAAGTCAAGACTCCTGCACCAAAAACTTCCAAGAAAAATATGAACTGCTTACAGGCCATAGAGTAACTCAAGAAGGATTTTGAAAACCAAGTAAGAGAAATGGAGGAAAAATTGGGAAGACAAATGAGAATGATGCAAGAAAATGATGAAAAGAGAGTCCACAACCTGCCTGAAGAAAACAACACCTTAAAAAACAGACTAACTCAAATGGCAAAAGAGACCCAAAACAGCAATGAGGAGAAGAATGCCTTAAAAAGTCAAATTTGCCAGATTGAAAAAGAATCTCAGAAGCTCACTGAAGAGAATCATTCCTTCAGAATTGGACTGGAGCAAATGGAAGCTAATGGCTTCATGAGAGATCAAGATACTATTAAACATCCAAACAATAAAATAGAAGGCAATGGGAAATATCTCATTGGAAAAACCACTAACCCAGAAAATAGATGCAGGAGAGATAATTTTAAAAGTATTGGACTACCTGAAAGCTATGATCAAAGAAAGAACCTAGAAATCATCCTTCAAGAAATTCTCAAGGAAAGTTGCCCTGATATTTTAGAACCAGAGGGCAAAATAGAAATGGAAAGAATTCACTGATCACCTCTTGAAAAAGATCCCAAGCCGCGGCCCCCTGCCGGCGGCGCTGGAGGAGGGGCTGCACCGGCTCCTGCTGCGGCCTCGGCCTGACGCCAAGGCCCTACTCGGCCCTACTCGGCGCCTGGGCCACTGCGGAGTTTCTAGGGCCTGGGACTTGGGGACCAGCTGCTGGCGCTGGGGCTGCTGGAGAACACGGCGCTGCTGGGCCCAGTGCTGCACGAGCTGCTCCTGCACCTGCGGCCCGAGGAGGAGGAGAAGCCCGAGGACGAGGCCGCCGGCGAGCCCGGGCTTCGGCCGAGCTGGGCCGCTGCAGGGCCGCCTCCCAGCTGCTGCTGCCGCTGCTGGGCCCCGGCCCAGCCCAGGCCGAGCCCGTGCTACGGAGAACCGAGGCCGAGCTGCTGCTGCTGCGGCTCCGCTATGAGGCCCAGGCCGAGTCTGGGGCCGAGGCCCTGCTCTTGGACCGCCTCTGGGTGCAGCTGCCCCGGCTCCGCTGGCTGGACGAGGTGGCCGAAGCGCTGCTGCTGCAGTCCCTGCCCTGGCCCGACGGGGATGAAGACGAAGAGGATGCCCAGAGCCCGGCGGACCTTGGGCCGAGTGCGGCCGCGTCCCTGCTGGCCTGGGTCCTGGCACGGCCGGCCTGCCGGCCGCCCTCTACCATCTCCTGCCAGCCCCGCTCCTGGCCTCCCTGGCCAGCCGCCACCCGGCGCTGGCTGTAGCCTGCCTGGACCTGCTCTCGGACGGGCCGGCCGCCTGCCCTTCGACCTAGTTGGGGGCACCTGGGTCAGGGCCGGCCCCGAGGGACCCACATGGGAGCACCTCCGGGGCTGCTTTCGATGCTTCGGCCGATTCCCGGCCCAGCTAAGAAGCCAGGCCCGGACCTTGTTGGACTCCCGCAGGACACGGGATGGAAGCTTTGAAGCCCCTGGGCTCAGTGTGTGGTCTGACCTGCTGCTGGACACTGGAAGGGACGAGCCCCCGGGAAGGACTCCGGGGGCCGAGCCCGGGAGAAGAGAGGCCCCAGATCCTGGGCCAGGGCCCTGAGTGGTCACCTTGGAGCCACGGAGGCCATCACAAGAGCTGACACTGGACACTGTCCCGGCACTACACGTGGGCAGAGAGGGCCCCAGATCTGGGCAGCCCCTCCCACCCCAGAGTGGCCTTGGGCCCTTCAACTGGGGGCCTTCTTACTGTTTACAAGAACCAACACCCGACATTGATCCTGAACATGCACATCCTCTGTATACACAAAGCACAAAAGTTATCCCCCATTACCTGCCCCACCACAATCAAAACCCTCGTTTTTCACTCATTATTAACAGCACCTTAAATTGGGAATGTCTTTGACTGTTACTATTTAGTCTTTGTAAAAAAAAAAAAAAATATATATATATATATATATATATATATATATATATATTTTTTTTAATGACTTTAAATGAGCTGTGCCCTTCTGCAGTTATTTAAATGTTTTCCTTTACTATTTTTAAAGAATCACTCTGAAAAAAGGATTTAAATTAAACCTATATCCTTTGGGCAAGCCATAGAAGTTACTCCCAATTCGGATCCTTCAAGTAGGATATAGTTCCAGTAGTGTTGGTATGGAGGATAAACTTAGTAAAGAAAGTTGTTCACAAAAGATTTTTTGTTTAATTTTTCGTTGATGCTTTTTGTATTATCACAGTCATTTCTGGAAATGTGTCTTCTCCCTTACCCAGGTGAGCCTCCTTTTTAACAAAGAAAAAGTTAAGCCAAAGGGAAAAAGAAAAGAAAAGAAAAGAAAAAGATCCCCAAAAGAAAACTCCTAGGAATATTATAGCCAGGTCCCAGAGTTCCCAGACCAAGGAGAAAGTATTACAAGCAGCCAGGAAGAAACAATTTGAGTATTGTGGAAACACAATCAGGGTAACACAGGATCTGGCAGCTTCTACACTGAGGGATTGAAGGGCTTGGAATATGATATTCCAGAGGTCAAAGGAGCTGGGATTAAAACCAAGAATCACCAACCCAGCAAAACTGAGTATCATGTTTCAGGGGGAAATATGGTCATTCAATGGAATAGAGGACTTCCAAACATTCTTGACAAAAAAAACCAGAGTTGAATAGAAAATTTGACATTTAGATACAAGAAGCAAGAGAAGCATGAAAAGGTAAGCAGGGAAAAGAAATTAATCAAAATGAACTTATCAAAGTTGAACTATTTATATTCCTACATGGAAAAAATGATAATTGTAATTTATGAAACTTTTCTCAGTATAAGGATAGTTGAAGGGAATATAAATGTGTGTGTGTGTGTGTGTGTGTGTGTGTGTGTGTGTGTGTGTATATATAATGATGTGTATATATGTATATATATACATACATACATGTCTATATAGGAGGGTATATGTGTGTATTAATACATATGTGTGTGCATCTATGTGTATAGGTATACATAGAGGGCACAAGATCAATTGAATAGGAAGGGATGATATTTAAAAAAATAAAATGAAGAGGTAAGAGAGGAATATAATGGGAGGAGATAGAGTGAGACAGAATAGGGTAAATTATCTAATACATAAGAGGCAAGGAAAACTGTTACAATGGAGGGGAAGAACAGGAAGGCAAAAGGGAATGGGTCAACCTTACTCTCATTGAATTTGGCTTAAAGAGGGAATAACAAATACACTAAATTGTAACCTACAGGAAAGTAGGGGGGAAGGGGATAAGAAGGGGGATGATAGAAGGGAGGGCAGATTGGGGGAGGGCGAGGGCAGTTAGAAGCACTCATTTTTGAAAAGGGACAGGGTCAAAGTAGAAAATAGAATAAATGGAGGGACAGGATAGGATGGAGGGAAATATAGTCAGTCTTTCATGATATATCTACTATGGAAATGTTTTGCGTAACTACATATGTGCAACTTATATTAAATTGCTTATCTTCCCAGTAAGGCTGGGTGACAAGGGAAGAAGGGAATTCAAAGTTTTAAAATCAAATGTTTAAAAATTTATTGTTATTATTATTATTATTATTATTATTATTACATGCACTGGGAAATAAGATATAGAGGCACTAGGGTATGGAGATCCATCTTGCCCTACTGGAAAGTTGGAAGGGGGATGGGGAGGATATAGAAGAGAGCACATTGGGGGAGGGGGTATTCAGTGGGATCACTGTTCTGGGGTAGTGGGTAGGGGAAAGATAGGGAGAAAATGTATAACTCAAAATCTTGTGGAAATGAATGTTATAAACTAAAAATAAACATTAAAAATTAAAAACAAATTACAAATAAATAAAATCACCTACTACCCAGGGTTTTTGTGAGGATCACCTGCACCCATAGAGTAGGTGCTATATAAAAGCTAATTATTTTTATTATTATTCATTCCAAGTTGTCTTTCTAAATGCTTGAAACAATTCACACACCATCAAAAGTGCATTAATCTTCCTTTTTCCCAACAAATCCTCCAGTATTTGTCGTTTTCCTTATTTGTGAACAGCTAATCTCCTGAGCATGAGGTGATCCCTTAGAGTTCTTTCATTTGCATTTCTCTAATAATTAGTGATTTGGGGCATTTTTCAGGTGGCTTTGGATAGCTTAGATTTCTTCATCTAAAAAACCACCTGTTAGTGATCATTTGTCAAGACCAAGATGATTTTAGAAATCCTTGTGGTATTTTTTTAAAAAATGGAATGAAGTAGCCTGATGTATCCTGCCTCAGATACGCATGTCTTGGCAAGTCCCTTAACCTCTCCTGTTCTGTTTCCTTAGTTGTAAAAAAATAAAAAAATAAAATAAAAGTCTCCCCCACCTCACAGAGCTTTTGTGAGACTCAAATGGGATAATGTATATAAGTGCTTCTCAAACTTTAAAGTGCTTTTACAAATATTAACTGTAATTATTACTAACAAGAAAAATTTTTGTGGTTCAGTTATCTCTGACTTTTCATGACCCCATTTGAGGTTTTCTTGGCAGAGATACTAGAGTGGTTTGCCATTTCCTTCTCTAGTTCATTTTACAGATGAGGAAACTGAGGCAAATGGGTAAGTGACTTGCCCAGGGTCACACAGCTAGTATGTATCTAAGATCAGATTTGAACTCAAGAAGGTAAATCTTCTTGACTGCAGGCCCTACACTCTATGTAACACAACCCTTAGTTGTCTAACAATAATAAACATAATAACAAAATCACTGGGCTAATTTTACAGTGATTCTGCTAGAAATTACTAATGCCACCCCACTCCAGACAGCCCTTTTTCCTTATCATTGTCTACAGATCACAAGGCTGTTCCCATGGGGACCTTCAGCATTCCTGTTTCTGCACTGAGTCTTATCAGTATTAATACCTGATCCTGTTGCCTTATTCTCATTCGGTCCACTGTCCTTTCAGAGACCACGGACATAAGAGATTAATGTTTTATTTATACTTGATGTAAAATGCTTTCAACTTTTCAGGGGAAAGGTGAGATAGAAACTAAATGTATTTTTCTGAGATGATGGTAATGATAACTGACATTTATATGGCACTTTACGGTTCACAAAGTACTTTGCATACATTGCCATTTATTATTTCCATTTTAAAGATATGAAAATGTAGGCCTCAGAGTAGTCATGACTCACCTGTGGTCACACAGCTAGTGTCAGACAGGGGATGTGGACCAAGGACTTTCTGACGAGGTGGAGCATTCTATCAGAACAGTGTGTCTGCAGAAGGACAGATGGCGAGACAAGTCTAATTGGGTACTCTGTATGTGTGTGTATAGATGTACGGATAGTTTGCATGTATGAAACTCTTCATCCAAGTTTTTTTTTTTTGAGAGAGACAGAACTCATAACTAAATCACTGTCATTTAAAGAGAGAACTAAAGAAAAATACAAACTTATGCTCCATATATACTGAATTGAGCTTAAGTGTCTAACATTTAAGAGGTAGCACAATGTAAAGAAGAGAGCATTGATTGGACTTAGAGTCAGGAAGACCAAGGTTCAAATCCTGCCCCCTATTCACTTAGGATCATAAACCTAGAATCAAGGCTGCTTTAGAGGCCACCTGACCAACCCTCCCCACTCCCTCTTCCTTCTGCTGTTTATTTTATAACTGAGGAAACTGAGGTCCTGTGCTTGCCAAAAATCTGATAAGTTATGTCAGAGGCAGAATTTGAACTTGGCTCCTCCAATTCCAGAACACCTCCATGTCTGTGTGATTACAGGCAAATCCTTCAATCCATTTGTGCCCAAGTACCCTCACCTGTAAAATAAGGGGATTAGATTCAATGAACTTTAAAGTCCTCTCAGCTCTGAATGTATGATCCCATGAAGTGTGAAAGTCCCTTATATAAAACATTATTTACACATATGTAAATATGTTTGTGTCTGTGCATACATATACATATATGTGTATGTATGTATATGTATATATATATACACACATATGTATGTATGTATGTATTGTGTGTGAAGATGATAAAGAATATCTAATGAAATCAGACACCCTGGTTTCAAATCTCACCTCTTACACTTATGACCTATGTAATTGCAACCTTGGGCAAGTGGCTTTCTGGAGTACTAGGGTTGCCTGAGGACTGGCAGTGTTAGTTTTCAAAGATATGAGCAGAGCCCAGATCTTCCTGTCGCCAAGGCTGGCTCTCTTACAACCTGGCCTTTCACAGTTGCACCAGTGAGATCATTGTTAGTTCTCCCTAGACTGGTTTTCCCCTAGTGCTCACCTACCACCATCTGGTGCTGAGAGAAATATGTTCTTTCTTTCAGGGCACAATGATACCACTGAGTATACTTTGGAAATAAGACTCGTTACTCAAGAGTGACAAACACAACATCAGATCTATCTCACTGAGCCCAATTCTCTAAAATACACAATGAAGATGGTTATAAACCTAGGGAGGTGAGCAATTGCAGACAGGAGGATATTCTGGGGAGGAGAGAGAAAGAAAACATATGTGTGTGTATGTATGTGTATATATGTGTACAAGGCATAAAAGTGAGATCCGTTCATGTCCCATTAAAATAAAAATCAAAACGTCCCTGAGAACATACGTTCTTAACATTCTCTAGTGACTTATTTTTCTGTCAACTATTAAAAATTGTAGAATAGAAATAAATCAAAATATTTTCTTTAATGCAACAATATGAACACTGTGAATGCTTTGTAACCTGAGTTATGTGCTATATACATTGAAAAAGCAAAAAATAAACACTCCGACCCGTAATTTTCTTCATAACATCATAGATTTTGAGCTGAAAGGGTCCTCAGAGGCCATCTACTCCAATACTCTCATTTGACAGATGCCCAGAGAGGCCGAGCTAGGAGAGGCCAGATTTGAACTCGTGTATGTACCACTTTGTCTTTTTTCACTGATTTTGGTTCATCCTTTACCTTTTAGCTGAAGTCCCTAGTTTGGGAAAACAACATCTATGCTCTCCGAGATTCTACCATCTCTGGTATTGTCCCAACTCATGTGACCTGAGCTATTGCAAACATTCAGCGCTGAGTGTGGCAAAACCATCTTGACATTTGTGTCAGAGTGGGGCAGTGTTGAGAATGGAGGCTAAGAACAATGGTTATAATAGCTAGCCTTTACATAGCACCTGCTATATGCCTGGCAGCATGCTAAGTGCCAAATATCCCCACAACAACTCTGGGTGGTGTCTATTATTAGGCCCTCTTCATAGCTGGGGAAACAGGTTACACTGCTTGTAGGACAAATTGGATGAATACTTTATTGTTATCAATAGATGGCAAAACACCTACAGGGTGCTTCCCATGTACTGTGTTTCAACAATCCTGATGCAGCCTTCATTTTTGAAGAGGTCCAATCCATCTCTAAATCCACAATTCTGAGATAAAAAACTACATTTTAAATCCACCTAGTCCACATATAAAATGTTTGTCTTTTTTCAAATCTGGCCGTGTTAAAATACATCTGTTCTTTTAGGGAGGCCTAATTTAGGGCTAAAAGGCCTTGGTTTCCCATGCCATGTCATTTAGGATGCAAGTTAAAATGAATACTCAGACATTGTAGAGTTTCAATAATAAATTAAAAACAAAAAGACAAAAGAGGTCATAAGTCACTTGCTGGTTCATTTTCTGTCTTTGTTCTGTGATGTGAAATTAATTCCATAATCTTGATCGTTTTCTTGATAGACAAATTCTGGAGGCTCTTGGAGATGAGTCCCTGCCCCAGAAGTTCATACAGAAAGTTTTCACTGACAGAAGCAATGAAGGGGCAGCAAATATCATTAGGATGTGCCAATGAATGACTGGACTATGTGTATGAAGCTCTGTAAAAATTCTCCGACATTTTTTTCCTCCAGTTCCTCACATTCTTTGCATCCTGATTCTACGATGTTCTGCCAAAGGAGAAAACAAATGAAAAAAAAAATGACTATAGCAAGGCAAGGCTCTGTCCCCTTTCCTGATAGCATCCTATCAATTGGGCATAGTGCCAAGAAGCTGAGATGCCCACAAGCTTTCTGGGTAGAGCTTCCAAAGGATGTAAGAAGTGACTCTGGGGGGTTGTTTTTCCTTTGCTATTGATAAAGGTTGTAATGACAACAACAAAAATCACATTCTTTTGAGTTAACCCCATGAAACTATCATTCTCAATCAAAAAGTTCTCTATTGATTGGAAAATTTGAAATGAAATCTGTAGCAACTTGGCTACATGTGATTAAATCCAGTTTCAACCTTAAGAACTGTAAACTGTTATCTTCTGTACTGATTCAAAAGCAAATTTGAAAAAAATAACAACAAAAACCTGGCATGCCTTTTCTTTGCAAGGCACTATTGGATACCAAATAAAAAAAAAATACAATCTCTACCCTCAAACAAGCTACTAATTTAAAATAAATAAATACATGAATGAATGAATGAAATTTTAAAAAGAAAGAAAAAGAAGCTACTAATTTAATGGAGAGCATAAGAAATAGGATTTAAAAGGCTCTGCCTTTTAGAGCTCTTTGATTATCCAAAAGATCAGAAGCCTTCCCTGATCCATCCCCCAACCTCTCTTGGTCGGAGCTTTCCTCCTCTTCACATTGCTGTATTAACTCTTACAATACTTTATGTTTATCTGTGAGCATATTATACATTACCCTAGTTAGAAAGTAAGCTCCTCCAACACAGGACCTGTTTGCCTTTTTTCTTTGTCAACACAGAGCAAGGTACTTAGTGATTGTTGAATTTGGGTTAAAGCTCTTTAGTTTTCAGGTTCCTTATCTATAAAATGAGGTTGTTGGACTGAATTATCTCTGAAATCATGTCTAATTCTGTAATTCCATGAATTATTCTAGGCAGAATTTCCCAAAATGGCTGATCTCCCCCCCCCCCCGCCCCGCATGGCATTAGAACAATGGTGGGGGGGAGTAGCCTTGGGTGCAATTGGAGGGAGGTGAATAAAAATAAGGGGGTGGTGGAAGTGTAAGGAAAGAAGATAAGAAAATTTTGAAAAACCATTCATACATACTTCTGTTGTGTAACAGAGTTAAAGTAGTAGTGATTACATTGAACACACAAAATGCAAATTATAACACATCAGTGGTCAAGTCTTCTGACAGGTCTTAACAAGCAAGTGTTGACAGGCAAGCTCATCATTATTGTCCAGCTTGCATTGGCAGGAATATGTGCATATAATAATGTGCTTACAATATGATACTATATGGTTACATGACACAATTTGTATTATCAAAATTTCAATGCAGGAAAAATCTCATAAGTTTATAATAAATTATTAAATTCATTTTCAAAAAATATATGTCTTTTTGAAATGACATAAATTAAAAAAACTGTTAGAGAATTAAAAATTTCCAGGGGGGCCCTGAATAATTTTTTTAAAAGGGGATGGTAGGCCAAATAAGTTTGAGAGCCTCTGTTCTAGAGCAAAGTACCAATGGTAAGCTTATCAACTACCCTAGTATGTAAATCCCTCGAGATCAGGGGTTGTATCTCATTCTTTGTATCCATAGCATAGGGTCTGGCCCATACTAAGTACTTAATAAAAAGCTTGTAGATTGAGTGGCCCAGTTTTATATTCCCCCTCTTTTTTTTTTCCTTCAAATTGAATGAAGTTTGTCTAAAAACTGAATGCATCCCATAATCTGCATTCAGATGATGTCTGGAAAATCTCCACTCGATCTGTTTTTAAACACAATGAATATGATCTAGGGATTATGTATAAAATGGAATAGATAACACTAAATCAGATTAGAGTTAGTGATGTCTCCTCACTGTAGCTTATATCCTTAGACTCTGCTTATTCTGGGAAGGCTCCAGATCACATGACTTTCTATTTACCTGGATCAGGCTCCCTCCCAAGCAATCTAACCAAAAGGTTTTAAAAGAAGCTCTGTAGTCCCTGCTTCTTTGTAGAAGTAGAGGTCCATAGATATGGAGCATGGCATATGGCATCAGATTTTTTCAATGTGTTTTTTTAATTTTGCTTGTGTTTTTTTCCTCTCCTTTCTTTGTTTTAAATTTTTTTTATAAAGGAATGTTCTCTGAGAGGGAAAGAAGAATAGAAATAAAGGGGAAAATGTAGGTGATATAAAAACAAAATATATCAATAAATATCTACTAAAAATAAACATAGACAAAAAACAAAGCTATATCCTATTTTAATTTTACCAGTACACAGAAAGCTCACCTTGTCTGATGATAACGTGGCATTGGCAATGATGATTATGTTTTCTACTGTTTCTCTGAGCCTGGTATTATTGCATTCATAGGAAATCACACGAAGCTCCAAAAGGAAGCACCTCATCATGGTGATTTTGCAACTTGGCTACAAGCAGAATTGAAAAGAGCCACCTTTACAAGAATTCATTCTTTTTTTTTTACTATATAATTTCATATTTTAAAATTTTGGACCAAAAGCTCATTCTTGCTCCAAGATATTAGCTCCATCTATGAAGCAGCTAGTTTACAGAGTTTTTACTCTGATAGAAAACAAAAGAAAAATTCCTAATCTAGGTCAGTCATGTAGCTGGTACATGGGAAACGTTTTGCACTAACAGACCTGGATTCTGGTTTAAGTTCTCCACTGACTCTCCCTGTAATCAGTCCCTTAAGAGAATCATAGGATTTAAAGCTGAAAGAAGTTGTGTAGTCAAAACACCTCTCATACTCATGAAAACTCATGGTCAGAAGGAACCTCAGAGGCTACCTGGATCTCAATGGGAACCCCTTTCTATGATATCCCCCATGAAGAGGAAGGAATGTAAGACACTCCTAAAGGGACTCTTTACTCTAGAAGCAGCCAGTGGGTCATTCACTTTAGACTACTCTGATCATTAGGATATATTTCTTATGCTCAGTTGGGGTGGGGGGCAGGGGGCAGGGAAGGGCTAAAACTGGAGTCAGAGGTCCTAGGTTTGAATCCCAGCTCTGTCATTCATTAACTATCAGACTTTCATTAAATCTATAATTATATGAAATCTGCTTATGCAACTTCCTAGGCTTAATGATTTAAATCTAGAAGGAACCTCAGAGATCATCCATTCTACTTGTCCTGCCCTTGTCTTTGGACACACAGGTAGAGTCAAACACAGGATTTGAACTGTTTCTTTCCTTACAGGAAAAATGGAGAGTGTGTCCTACCCACCTTTCAGAGGTATTGGAAGGATCACACGTATGCTCTGTTGGAAGTGCCTCGAAAAGGTATAAATCATTTACATAAATGGAAGTCTTTTTATTTGTTTGTTTGTTTACTACTAATCCTTAAAAAGTAGTTCTGCTTTTACACTTAGAGGACCAGATAGAAAATGCTGGAAGTCAGAATTCCTGGTTCAGTGGTCTGACTCATTCAAGGAAGAATGTCTAAACAAGCAAAATCTGCTTCAACTAAGCCCCTGAGACTTGCAAGAGCTACTAAAAATCAATTTCTCAGCTTGTTGATGGTTAATTATTCATGTAGTCTGCATGGAGAAAGTATAAAAGTACAAGGCAAGTCAGACTCAGGGCAAGGAGGATGACCAACACTACCCAAACAGTGCTCTCTACTTGGCTGGGAGACTTGAGGATAGGCTCACTTTCCAAATAATGAGGAGCTTTCTCTGAAATTTTTGCAAAAGGTTCTGGATTGGTAACTCTATTAAAAATAAAAAGCCATGTTCCTGCTGTTGGCAAAGATTGACATGGCCAAAAAGATTGTTATTAGGATACTGTAGAAGGAAATTCCAATCATAAATTAACTCATGAACACAATGTCTTCTAGGGAGTAATGGAAAAGAGAAGCGAGACTGTGTTTTTATACCCAGAAACATAGGAGAAATCTGATGTTCCTTAGGTTAATTTCAGTCCAATTAAGCAAGGCCAAAATGTTTATTTTAAGCTTTTGAGAAAAGTAATCAGTTTTAAAGATTTGTTGCTTGGTTTATACAACTGGTAATGGGCAGGATTTTTGTTTTACTTTTAAGAGAGAAGAGACCATCTCATTAATGCATGCATTTGCTCAATTTACAGAAAACAGGAGAGTTGATGTGGGTACATAATGAAGGCCTGGCTGTGTCGGCCCATGGAATTCTGTGGAGGTAAAGTCATATAACTGGTAATATAATTTGCCTGACGTTAATATGTTTTCTAACAATGACTTCTATTTTTCCTTCTATTACGAAAAAAAGGTCCAAAAAAGGTAAAGGATAATTTTATTATGGTTTGATATGTGTTTTAGGTTTTTTTGTTGTTGTTGTTGTTTGTTGATTTTTTTTTACCTCCCTAGTTTCTTTCTGAGAAAAGCAGCATTGTATAATAAATATAGGGCTAGGTTTCGAGTCTGAAAGACTTATGTTTAAATTCTGCTTCTGACACTAATTAGATGTGTGACCAAGTGAAAGTCCTATTACCCCCTCTGTATCTGTTTCCCAATCTGCAAAATGAGGGGGTTGGACTAGTTGACATGTAAGAGCCTATCTGTCTATGATGATCTGATCCTATGAATCTGAAACTGAATTCTGAAACTGAAACAGGTATCTACTTAAGACATTTTGATTTGCATTGATGGTTTATACAACCCAATCAAGGGTCCTTGGCACACTGATATACTGTTTGTTCAGAGGGGAAAGGATTGTTTGTTTTTCATCCTGTCAGCATCCTATTAACAAGAGTCCATGGAGACCTTTTAGTAATATTTTTTCTTTAAAAATTTACCGACTATAGAGGATCACATTGAAAAGTGAGATGTGATTACTATAGCTTCAGCTAAATTCATTGTAATTCCCAGAAGATCTGACTCCTTTTCTGCCTTCTCAGAGCAAGTGAGTCTGATTATTTAAGTCTTTTCCTTCTCATTCTGTTCAGGAGAGTGGACTCAGTGTAAACTGACCCTGGAGACAGAACCAGTAAGAACTAGGCCAGCACATGCCACAGAGAGGAGGGTGGGTCTGCAGGGGTAGTAATCATATGCCCAAGGGTACATTTAAGAGACTTAAAAAAAAAGCACGTGTCAACTTGGTTTCTAAGTCAGCTCTGGGGTCATAGTTTTCTGCGAATAAGGGGAAAAGTTGGGGACAATAGTAGAGAATCAGGAGACCCAAGTTCTAACCTATTTGTAACAATAAACTCACTATACTTCATATCACTAGGCCTTGAAAAATGAGGGGTTTGAATTGTATGGTTATATGATCTGAATCACAGAATATCAGGGATGCAAGGAGAGCAAGGGGAAGGGACCTGGATGAACCCAGAAATCATCTAACTTCTCACTGCCAACCTTCAATAATGGGGAACTCATTTTAATTATCCTTCAAAGTTGTCTTCCACCTTTATACATCTCTAATTATTAAGAAGTTTTGCCTTCTATGGATGTAGCATATGGTTATCTGCAATTTCACCATTATACCTAGTTCTGTTCTCTGGGGTCAAGCAGAACAAAGCTAGCCTATCTTCCACATAACAGCTTTTAAATACTTGAAGACAGCTATCATGACCTTCTTTCTCCCCCAAATTTTCTCTAGGCTAAGAATATTTCAATTGTTTCATGTTACCCTCACAGGGTCTGGTCCTTTCCAGTGCTAATTTTCCACAATTCTAAGAAAATTCCCTCTTCAGGCCTCTAGTAATCAAACACAGTAATTATGGTAAAAAAAATGGCAAATGTACTTACATGAGCATTACTTTCAGTATACAGAGTGGCATCAATATCTAATGACTAAAAGGAAAAAAATATATATATATGAAAAGTTGGAGGATGAAAACAGCTAAAACAAATTGAAATTGAACATCAGAATTTAAAAAAAAAGGAAAAGTATTCATCTACCAATCAGCTGGAACCTGTCCTTAAACAGGCTTCATTAAGAGCCTATACATTCCCATGTACCAGCTTCATCCATATACTATGCAAATAAGAGGACCCCCAGTGACTCTCCAGAGTTATACAGGTAAAGCTGGTTAACCATTGCAGAGGGTGGGAAAACCAATACTTACTTGTATGAGACGTTGAATGTGCTCCAAATCACTTACGACATCCTGCCAGTTAGAAGCTTCGGTTTTAGGCAGATGGGCAGTGATACAGCTGAAACAAAACCAAATTATGAGGCCCTTCTGCACCAGCATGATTCTGGTATTAGTTAGCTACTTATAGGATGAGAACATGGAATCAGAGGATCATAGGCTTAAATAAAATCACACGGGCACTAATGAGGTCACAAGTGTGAATAATAAAATCAAATGCATTGACAAGACTTCTTACCCAATGAAAAGCTAAAACTCATTTTTATTATTATTTTCATGGGGCAACTAGATGGCACTGTGGATAGAGTGCCAGGCGTGGAATCAGGATGATTCATCTTTCTGAGTTCAAATTTGGTTTCAGACATTTCCCCAATTGTGTGACCCTCGACAAGTCACTTAACCCTGTTTGTCTCAGTTTCCTCATCTGTAAAATAAGCTGGAAAAGGAAATGGCAAACCACTCTAGTATCTTTGCCAAGAAAACCCTAATAGGGTCATGAAGAGTCAAACTTGACTGAAACATCTGAATAACAACAAACATCCATTTTCATAGTACTGTCAAGTAAGTCTTCTTAAAAATAATTTGTTCTTTTAAGTAAATTAAACACTCTCCCTTAATCATGAGCTCACCATTAAATCTGTTTGATAAATTCATCTTTTACAGATAGCACCAATGTCAGTCTACCAGAAATTTAAAAATCACCTAGATAGGCCTTAGTTTAAATACAGAGACAGTGACCAAATGATGAACTCATTCCCCTTAAAATGTAGAAAGGTTCATATTCCAAAGACCTATATATTTTGTATGTGAGTCACCTGTGTGACCTTGGCTAAGGTCACTTAATTTTTTCCTGGGTCTCAGGTGCTTCATCTCTAAAATAAGTGGGTTGGTTAAATGGCCACTAAGGAGCCTTTTAGTTGCTAATCTAAGATAAAAGAGGCAGGAGTAACAGCTGATTTTAGGGAATTTTCTACCCAACCCCATTCTGCCTTGCCAGAAGAAATGAGAGATGGCAGCTCATCCTTTTTTTTTCTTCTCTAGAATCTGACTCCATTACCCTTCTGGTGAAGTTTGCTACAGGGTAAAATGGGCTGTCAGATTTTCAGGTTAGGGAATATGCCACCCTAGGAGAAGCCTCAGAGCAGAAAACAAAATAAGAAATACTTTTGGAAACAACAAAAGGAGGAAGAAAAAAAAAACAAGAAAGAAGGAGGAAAAAAACCTAGAGGGGAAAAAAAGTCCACAATCAGAGTTAGTGATCTACAGAGACACCTGAGTATATAGCAGGGAATAACATAGACTTTCTTTGTTTCTTTTTTACCCTCCTATTAATGCAGATCATCAACTCCTCTGTAACTTTGAATCTTCAGAGACCTGCCTGGGAGTTTAGGTGACTTGCTTAGGAGACAGGATGTGAACCCAGAGCTTTCTGGCTGGATCACTGTATCATACTGCCAACTTGCCTCACTTCCATTCTGCCTCATCTCCATCCCCCCAAAACAAACCAGGAGATGGATTCCTTAAGAGTATGTATGCTAAAGGCTGGGCAAAGAGAAGGAGCAAGGGGGTCCACTTTATTTTGGGATAGACATAATCATGAGTAACACAGTCTAGAACAAATAGGGACTCCTGAAAACTACATATTGATCTGGAAAACCACATATTAAATAACACTATATGGGGTGTATTTTTATGTATTTTGTTCAGCATTTCCCAATTATGTTTTAATCTGGTTGGGGCCCACTTGGGAATTTTGTCAGCTGCATGAGGCCTGCCACCAGCCTGAGTTTGATCCCTCTGGTATAGAGAATACAAAGCCACTTTGGGAAGATTTGGATTGAGGACCTGCCACTGTTGCCCTCAGCAGACTAGTTTCAGATGTGCAGGATGAAATCATATGTCTAGATTCACATTCACACACACACACACACACACACACACACACACACACACACACACACACACACACACACACGCTTCATCCCAGATGTAGGCCAAGGAAGGAAATCAATGATGCATGGCTATGTGCCACGGTGGAGCAAGCTGGATGAAGCAAAGCCAACAGTCATGATCACAGTTTGTTACCTGAGGATGAAGAAATGTGTTCCAGGTTCAGTCAAAAACCTAAAAAAATGGCTATTTAGAATGAGGCACAGGTAGCACTGGAAACGCGTGCTTCTTAAGTTTGATTTCTGAAAAACATAATTAAACAAAGGTGACTGGAGTAGTGTTAATTCTTTGAAAGGGGACATGCTAGGGCTAATGATATTCTACTTTATTTCTGTATACAGAATAGTTGCCTTTCATAATTCATTACTAATAGGAAGGATTTATCAAGTTCCTACTATACTCTACAAATATCACATTTTTGATCCTCACAACAACCCTGGGAGGCAGGTGCTTTTATGATCTCCTTTTTATAGTTGAAGAAATAGAGGCAGGCAAGTGACTGGCCCAGGGTCACAGAGTAAGTTCCTAAGGATACATTTAAACTCAAGTCTTCCTGACTGCAGGCCCAGAACTCTCTCCAGTTGCCTCTAAGAGGCATTGGAAAGCACATAAACCATACCCAAGTTACTAGTAACACATCCACTCACTCATTCATTTATTCATTCTTTTGCTTATTTATTTCTTACAAGACTTGAACCTTCATCATTACACTCTGCTTGGGTCAACAGTAACACTCTTCTCTAGGGGCATAAATAGCTAAAGGTGGACGGAGGCAGATTAGAATCCATTCCCCTCTATAGGTAACTGATTCACAAAGCAGAGAATTCACATATAAATAATCAAGCCTTCATTGATGTGGCCCTGGAAAGGACCCGAGTCCATCTGATCTGAGCTCCTCCTTTTATAGAAAGAGCAACGGAGGCCTAGAGAAGTTAAGTGATTTCCTCAGGGTCACAAAGGTAGGAGGGAACACTGAAGGCAGGTCTCCAAAGCCAGTATCCTTTCAGCTATATAACACTGCCCTCCCTGACAGCTGAGAGTCCATGAGGAACCTCTAAGTTTTAAAGGTCTGATGAGCCAGGAATTTAAAAACAAAAACTCTCACAGTAGGTTCTTAGAAAATTTTGGCAAATTTTGCACACATTCTCTAATTTATTTATTCCTCAGAATACTCTACAAATCTAACTACCTTCACTGACAGATAAAGAAACCAAGGCAGTGAGAGGAAAGTGATTTCCTAAAGATCATGCAACCCAGTAAGTATTTTAGTAAATACCTCTATTCTGCAATGAAACAAAGACTAAAGAGGGAAAGTTCCTGTTTTAATGGAGTTTCTTCTTGTTATCCATTCATTTTCAGTCATGCCCAACTCCTGGTGACCCCATTTGGGGTTTTCTTGGCAAAGATATTGGAGTGGTTTGCCATTTTCTTCTACAGATAATTTTACAGATGAGGAAACTGAGGCAAACAAGGTTAAGTGACTTGCCCAGGGTCACACAGCTAGTATGTGTCTGAGGGCAAATCTGAACTTGGAAAGAATTTTCCTGACTCCAGACCTAGCATTCTATCCAGCATACCACCAAGCTGCCCTCCTGGAGTTTCTATTCTGCTGGGGAAAGAGGGATAACTGATTGAGTCTCCCATTAAAAGATGAAATGCCTCATGTAGGGGAGTATTTAAATGGCAAAGGAGGGAAAAGTTCTAAATCAGATGGTAAATGAGTCCTAGGTCAGGTCTAACACCTTCAGCCTTGTGTGACCGAGGGGCAGCCAGATGGTATAGTGGATAGAGAGCTGGACTTGGAGTCAGGAAGACCAGAATACAAATCCAGCCTCAGACACTTACTTTCTTCATACTTTATTCTAGGCATAAATTAAAGGTAACAAGTTTTCTACGTTTATTTTTGTTTCAGTGAAAATAATCATCAGATATTTTGAAAATCGAGTAAAAGGCTTTTTTTCTTTTAATGCATTTACCCTGAAAATGAACAATTCAAACCATTAAACTAAGGAGAGATCGTGTAAAATCACACAAGTTCAACTTCTCTTTCTTTTTTTTTTTTTTTTTTTTTTTAAAACCAAAGTTCCATCATTTATTATAAAAATTTTTTTGTTAAAAAACATTAAGTGGCCCCAGAATTGTTGGCCTGATTTTGTTATCACTCAATTTTAATAACAGAGCATACAGTACATAGTGGTTTTAAGGAACCCTAGGTTTACAGAATTATGAAAAATACAAAGCAAACTGTGATAAGGACTTAGTAAAAGCTGAAAAGTAAACCCGGGGAGCATGTGATATTTCTTAATACTGGTATAATGGCCATAGCAGCTTTACAAATATATGTATCTGCATATATCTATATAGTTATCAGATGCCTATAGAACCTTCCCTCTAAATACCTATTGTAGAACCTTTTCAATTTTTTGGTAACCAAAGAAGTACAACAGTATTTATAGCAGATGAGTTTCTTGAACAGCCTCAGACCTGGTTTTATGCTTAATGACAGCTCCCTATGCTCTGTGGCTAGAAGTACAGGAGAGGTGGCCTTGTGCCCACAGCCAACTCATGAAGCCCTTAGGAGGAGACATAGTAGGAGAAGCATAGTACCTATCAGGGCTGTCCATGAAACTTACCTTCGACTTCCTGAATACCGAATATGAAAAGGGACTGGTAGGGCATTATGGTGAGCTAGAAATGGCTACACAGGAGAGAGGAACAGGTGTGGTCTACCTTTTGAGGCCATCAGGCTCCTATCTCTTACTTATTTGGATAAAGATACATGGGGCTACAATCCCTATCATCTACTTATTTGTTGGGTGGCAAATGTAGCAATTACAGATGACTTTTTAAAATGACTGGGATCTAAGTCAGTCGCTCAAAATATTCTATCAAGACAAATTAGAGAAAGGATATGACATTTAATTAAGCATGATCATCTAGAGAACCAAAGGCAAAAGAAAACCAAAACTAAACTAATATCCTATTTGGACATGTTTACTAACTGAAACAAGTGGACAATATTTAGATCTATACTTTTTGCTGTATAGACACACAATGGATGAATTATGGAGTTTTGAAATCCTAAAAAATGACTTTTGAGCACATCTATTTAATATTTTATCTTCAAATGTGATCCATCATTGACATCAATTTTATTCATCAAAGCTGTTTGAAGAAGGTAATGGAGCTTGGGAAGGGCTCTTTGGGTGAGCCAGCTGAAACTTCTGCCGCAAAGCCTTGGTCATTATTGGGGTCAACCCTGTTCCATTTTCCATATTTTCTTTATTGATGAGAGGGGTACCTCCTGGGCTCCTATCTATGTTGACTTTCCTAAGAAGTTTCCTCAGATCCATTTGGCCTTTTCTGGGAGTGAATAACACATTTGTGACATGAGTTGATGGAAATCTGGACTGAGGTTTCAGGGCGATACTCTGAAGATCAGAGACTGTGACCAGTGGCTTTCGTTCTTGTGGTGATGGCAGAATCTTACTCGTACTGGTAGAACTCTGTGTCTTCTTTAACTTCACAGTGAGCAGATCTTTAACAGTTATATGCATGGGCATATCTTGTTTTAATGGTTCAGCCTGAAGTGTTTTGGTACTACTGGTTTTTTTGAGCACCAAAGATGCTGAGCAGAGTAGAAGAGGCAGGGGTGGTGGAGGTGGTGGAGGGGGTGGAGGTGGTGGTGGTGGAGGAGGAGGAGGAAGGGGAACCATAGGCTGCAGTGTCACAGGTGGGAGTATGCATGCTAATTCTCTAATAGTGGTTTCAGCTTGAGCAAGGTCCTCTGGACGTTGAGTCTTCAAGTGACATGTTATATGGCAATCCGGGCAAGAAGAATGCTGTGAGGCAGAGGTCTTCAGTGCTTCCTGGAGCTTGTAGAATTCATTTTCCAGCTTGTCAACCTGCTGTCTGATCAGGCTGAGTTCCCGGAAGTAGATACGGGATGGAAATAGGAAGTCTTTCAACATCTCTGATTTCTGTGTAATACTGCTCTGGCAATACCAATAGAAAGACCACACCCTCTTCCTTAGGAATTTCATTAGATTCTTCATGCTGGAAAATGTTTTGCTCCAGGCTAATTTTGGATAACTTTGGCCACAACATGTGTTTGTGAGAGGGGCATCTATTACTCTTTCAGGTGGAGATAGAGTTGGAGATGACGTAGCAGAGGAATGAAGGGAGGGAGGATGAACAGCTGGAATGGGATCAGAGGGACTAGCTTTTTTTTTTTTTATGAACGTTTTGTTTCTGGCTCTCAACTTCCTTCTTCCCCGGTATTTGTGCTTGGTCATTTTTTCTGTGGAAAAATAGTATAAGAGCCCCGGGAGGTAAATAGAGTCTGGGCAATGTCCTCTCTGGTTCCAGCCTCAACTTCTCTTTCTGTTACCTCTTTAGCTAAAATTTGTATTTGTGGGTGGATTTATCTGTTAGTTTATGCTGACACTCTATGAACCTAGTAGCATCTAAAGAAACCAATTAGGGCTAGCATAACTAAAAGCAGGCAGACAGGTGTTGATATAAGAATGTCAAATTTAGCATGCCTAGAATTATACCTTAGTATGAGTATAAGTTGCAGAGAAAGGAATGACTGCATTGATAGAGAGTTTCCTTATCTAGGAGGTCTCTTTACCTATAAAATCACAGGTCTGCTCCTATCAGTTTGTGATAAAGTATGTCATTTATCATCATGTGATAGAGTTAATTTTTCACAGCATACACCCTCTTTAAACTATTTAAGTTTTCCTAAGCACTATTACTACAATTCAGAAGGCTGACACTAGGTAAATAATGGTGCCTATCTAAACAGGTAGGAGAGTTAGCTAGGGTAACTGAGAGATGAGAAAGGACAAGACTGTGTCTCTTAATTACACCTTCCATGTTAAACAATACCATCTAAAATAATAGTATAAATATTAAACATTTATTTATTGTTTGCGTGTTACTTTTAGGATAAACTATCATTTGGAGCAAGTCTTAAGAGAAAAACAGTTCACAGTTGCCTTAATTCTTATCAACCACCATTTACTCTAGTTTACTTTGTTACTTTAAGAACAAATTTAAATTTATGATGGCAGTTGCCCATAGGTTGCTGGTGGCCACATGCTTTTACCTTAAATTAAAATTTTTATTTATGTTTTCAGATTAGTAATTACCTAAACACATCTGTTCTGCATCTGTTTTATCTCTTTTTGAGTTCATAAATTCTCTATATGTGAAAGATTTCTAACTGTAATTAATACAATTTACAAAAAATAAGCATAATTCTGTCTCAAAATGTGAGATTGCCAAAGAATGGATTAGAAATGCTTTTAGAGAGCCATCTATTAAATTCATGGAAATTACTTACAATGAATTTAATCAATAATAAAGGAGAAATATAGAAGCAAATTAACTTTCACTTAAAATGATTAACCTAGAACTCCTAATAACACAAGAACAGTTATAAGGACACATTGGAAAATGGTAAGCATCCTAATTATAAAAAAGTATTTATTATGTTCCACCTTGCAATAAGAACAATGCCGGGGGTGGCTAGGTGGCACAGTGAGTAGAGCACTGGCCCTGGAGTCAGAAGGACCTGAGTTCGGATCCGGCCTCAGACACAACGCACACACAAACAAAAACCTAGCCGTGTGACTTTGGGCAAGTTACTTAACCCCAATTGCCCTCCAAAAAGAAAAAGAAAAGAACAATGCCAATATAATTCCTGTCCTCAGCCACTCTATGTTTGATAGAGATATTCTGATGTCTCTGATATCAGGAAGAGGAAAAGATGGGCAAGAACCATAACCTTCCTCCATTCTAGTATATCCCTGTTATATGGTAATAATGTGGCTATGTTTTGTCTTCAAGCTATGTAAAGCTTCAAGAAAAAACATGACTAGATGACCCCAGGAAAATCTTGCTGGTAGAATTATATTATAGCTCTGACCAGCTCTCCTAGTGTGTTTTTCTCAGCAACCACACAGCTATTTTTCTTCTTGGACAACACCCTGATTGCTCATAATAATAACAGCTCGTAATTTAAACCGCTTTACTCTTATGAAGCTGCTTTCACAAAGATTAACACATTTGAGCTTCACAACCAGCCACCTGTGCTAAATAATTATTATCAAATTTAGCTCATAATATTTCTTTACACATACTCCCCAATCCCCAATGTTGGGGATGATAATGCAAGGTTATTTTTTTTTCTCTGCCTAATTTCCTCTGTGGTGGGCTGCCATTATCATAAGCAGCCAGGCTAAACCTATGACAGCTTGCTAAGGGCAGGTGAAGAGATGTGAACAGAATTACACTAAATTCTGTTTGCTGAAAATTTTGCTCCAGGGCACGCATCGCTCTTCCAACTGGTTTTAACAAGCTTTCAGAGGACAGAACTTGTGGAGGACACTATTTGCTACTGCTGCTAACCACTTCAACAAGCTGGGAAACTTAAATTGAGGGGATGAAGAAATATATGCCCTGATGTGAATATCAGCAAAACAATGGTTCTATGTTTGAATGAATTACAAAAAAAATTAAGTGCAAACAGTAAGCCAAGCACTTAGCACTGCACTAAATGCTGGGAATACAAACACAAAAGTAAAGACAGTTCCTGACATCAAGGAATTTACATTCTAATGGGCGTACAACATAGTTGTAATACAAAGATCCAGGAGAAGTATTCTGATCCAAAAAGCTATAGGAATGCTGAGTGTTTTGAAAGAACAATTGCAGAGTTAATTCAATCTTGGTTCCAAAAGGGTCAGAGAGGAAGAGAAGAGCAGAGAGTATGGAATAAAGTGAGAAGGGGTGGCTGAGGTTTTCCTGAAATAAAACTCTAGGAAAGGTAGATACCAATAAGGATAGAGGCATCCCAAGGTGGCAAGACATTAATACATTCATATACTACTTTTTTTTAACAGCAGTTTCCCAGTTGATGGGCATACACTCTGTTTCTAGTCTTTGTTATCACAGAATGCTATTATGACTATTTTGCTATACCTGGAAACTTTCAGATTTCCTTGGGGTATAGTGATCCTGGGTTCTTGAAGGCTATGCCTACATATATAGAATCCTAGACTTAAGCTCGAAAAGACCTTAGAAGTCATCAAGTCCAAAGCCCTCCTTTTACAAATGAGGAAACTGAGATCCATAGAGTTTAACTGACTCCACCCAAAGGTCAAAGTCCTATGGATGTTGACAACCTACCTGAATTCATTTATCAATGATTAACAAACTACCTTCTCTACTGCAGAGAGCACAGCTGCAATGGAGTGGCCACATCATTCGAATTCCAAACACATGCTTGTCTAAAAGACTATTTTATGGAAAACTCACATGAGGCTCAGAAGAAGTGATACAAGGACATGTGCAAGGTCTCTCTTAAGAACTTTGGAACTGATTGTGTGACATGGAAGACACTGTCATAGGACTGCCCATCATGGTGTGCCCTCATCAGAGAAGGTGCTATGCTCTGTGAGCAAAGCAGAATTGAAGTAACTCAAAAGAAACATGAGATGCACAAATTTATAGAATCCACCCCAACATTCTCATGGACTACTTGTGCCCTACCTGTGGTAGAACATTCCAAGCTCATATTGGCCTGATCAGCCACAGTAGGACTTACTGTAACTTGACTCTAACATAGTGAAGTCATTTTGGTCCTCTTCCAGAACAAAGGACAACAACCAACCAACCTACATTTCCCATTTCTGAACCTACTGCCATCATCATTTAAACCATATTCTCCATCCTCGATTAACCCCTTCTTTAGGCTCTCACCAAAACCTGGCTCCTCCTGACACAGACATTCTTGACCACCTTTTCTAGAACTGGTTGCATTTTGCTTGTTCCTCTGACTCATGATAGGGGACTTGGAATACTTTTGAGGTACACTTAATCCATATGTACCACCCATTAATCCATATGTACCACCCAACTACAATTTGGGTAGCTGTTTTCTACCAACCTCCAAGATACTCATTTCCTCAAAAAGATTACTGCCTGACTCATAGTCTTCCTCTATTCTTGAACTTCTGCCCTTATACAAGGAGAATTAAATAAACATATCGATACTCCTTCAAACACTGTACCCTCATGGTTCCTTAGTTTATTTCATACAACCTATACCTCTACCCTACCCAACTCTGTCATACCATTTCTGTGTTTAGGAACTCGGAAATTCCATTTTATGATTACAATCTATTGCCATTCTACCTCTCCCTTTGAAGTCCAAGCCCTGTTCTTCATCCTCACCATGACCTCCAAACCATCAACCTCTCAATTCTATTTCCCAGGTCACTGCCATTATACCTTTCCCATCTTACCCCTTGCTAAACTGGCTCAATTCTACACTCTCTTCTTTTCTCTAGTCCCTGACGTTATTAGTCTATCACCAATCTTGCCCTGCCAAGCCATACCCACTGCCTTTGCTCCTAATTATACAAATACTGCTAGCTAGAGATGGAGAAAATCATTGTGATTAGGCTTTCACTGTGGCAAGCAGATTCTTTTTTTAAAATATATTTTTAGTTTACAACATTCAGTTCCACAAGCTTTTGAGTTCCAAATTTTCCCCTCCCCCCTCTTCCCAAGATGGCATGCAATCTGATACAGGCTCTACATATACATTCACATTAAACATTTTCATGTTAGTTATGTTGCAAAGAAGAATCATAATCAATGGAATGAACCATGAAAAGAAGAAACAAAACAAAACAAAAAAGAGAAAGAGTAAATAGTATGCTTTGTTCTGCTTTCAGACTCCGTTATTCTTCCTCTGGATATGGATAGCATTTTCCATCATGAAACTTTTACAATTGTCTTCGAACCTTGCATTGCTGAGAAGAGAGAAGTCTATAGAAGTTAGACAATGCACAATGTGGTTGTAAACACTGTACAATGTTTTCCTGGTTCTGCTCCTCCTCACTCAGCATCAATTCATATAAGCCTTTTCAGGTTTTTCTGAAGTCATCATTTCTTTTCTTTTTTTCTTTTTATTTCATTTTTAACAATATTTTTCCCCACTTACATGTCAGGAAAATTTTTAGCATGTATTTATCTATTTATTTATTTGTTTGTTTATTTATTTTCAAATGCTTTATTAACTTCTGGTTTACATCATTCATTTCCATCAGATTTTGAGTTACAATTTTTCCCCATTTTCCCCTACCCACCACTCCAGAATAGCAGTCGCACAGGATATCCCTTCATCCAATCTGCTCTCTCCCATCTCTTCTCCCATAACCCCTTCCACTTTTCCAGCAGGGCAAGGTGAATCCTCATGCCCCAATGCCTGCACATTTTATCTCCCAATTATATGCACAATAGTATTAATCATAGTATTTATCTATTTTTTAAAAATTTGGTTTTAAAAGGAAGATAAGCAACTCAGTATATACTGTACATGTGTAGCTATGCAAAACATTAGCATAGTAGATATATTGTAAAAGACTGACTATATTTCCCTCCCTCCTATCCCACCTTCCACCTGGTCCACTCCCCACTTTGGTCCTGTCCCTTTTCAAAAGCAGATGCTTCCTACTCCCCCCACCCCAGCCTGCACTCCCTTCCATTGACCCCCCTCTCATCTCTCATCCCCTTCTCACCTACTCTCCTGTAGGGCGAGAAACCCTATTTAGTATGTATGTCATTCTCTCCCTGATCCAAATTCAATGAGGATAAGGTTTTGCCTTTTTGCCTTCCTGTTCTTCTCCTCCTTTGTAACCATTTTCCCTTGCTTCTTCTATGAGACAGTTCACCCCATTCTGTCTCTCTCCATTTCCTCTCATTATATTACTCTCTCACATCTTAATTTCACCTTTTAAGTATTATCCCTTCCTATTAAATTCAACCTGTGCCCTCTGTCTATGTATACCTGTAAACATATATACACACATTCACATATGTATTCATATGTGCATATGAATATACCCTTCTTCAACAATTTTCATACTGAGAAAAGTTTCATCGGTTACAGTTATCATTTTTCCCTGTAGGATTGTAAATAGTTCAACTTTGATAAGTTCATAGTGATTTCTTTTCCCTGTTTACCTTCTCATGATTCTCTTGCTTCTGAATGTCAAATTTTCTATTCAACTCTGGTTTTCCCCTCAAGAATGCTTGAAAGTCGTCTATTCCACTGAATGACCATATTCTCCCCTGAAACAAAATACTCAGTTTTGCTGGGTAGCTAATTCTTGGTTTTAATCCCAGCTCCATTGCCCTCCAGAATATCATATTCCATGCCCTTTGATCCCTCAGTGTAGAAGCTGCCAGATCCTGGGTTATCCTGATTGTGTTTCCACAATATTAAAATCGTTTCCTCCTGGCTGCTTGTAATATTCTCTCCTTTATCTGGGAATTCTGGAACCTGGCTACAATATTCCTAGGACTTTTCTTTTTGAGATCTTTTTCAGGAGGTGATCTGTGGATTCTTTCAACCCCTATTTTGCCCTCTTGTTCTAAAACATCCGGGCAATTTTCCTTGAGTATTTCTTGAAGGATGATTTCTAGATTCTTTCTTTGATCATGGTTTTCAGGAAGTCCAATAATTTTTAGATTATCTCTCCTGGATCTATTTTCCATGTCAGTGGTTTTTCCCATGAGATATTTCACATTGCCTTCTATTCTTTTATTTGTTTGGATCCGCTTAATAGCTTCTTGATTTCTCATAAAGTCACTAGCCTCCATTTGCTCCAGTCTAATTCTGAAGGAATGATTCTCCTCAGTGAGCTTTTGAGATTCTTTTTCCATCTGGCAAATTTGGCTTTTTAAGGCATTCTTCTCCTCAGTGCCTTTCTGAGCCTCTTTTGCCATTTGAGTTAGTCTATTTTTAAGGTGTTATTTTCCTCAGTCAGTCTGTTGACTATCATTTCATACTTTTCTTGCATCTTTCTCATTTCTCTACCCAAATTTTCTCCCACTTCTCTTATCTGCTTCTTAAGGTCCTCTATGGCCTGTAACCAGCTTGTATTTTCATTTGGGGCTTTTGGTGCAGGATTTCTGACCTCCCAGTCCTCCTCCTGTTCCATGCTTTGATCTTCTTTGCCCCCAAAATAGAAGTCTAATGTTGAATTTTTCTGTTTATTTTGTATCCTTTGCCTAGGCATGTTGCCACTCAGTTACTTGACTTTTGGGCTTGTTGCCACAGTAGGACTCTGCCACCAGCCAGGGGAGCCTCCATCCCAAATGCTGGGGTTTTCCCAGCTTCCAGAGGTATTAGTTGGGTGGTCTCTCTGAAGCCTCCACACACTCTGGCAAGCTGGTCACACACCCCAAAACCTCCACCCCAGACAGCAATCCAGATCCAAGAAGCGTAAACAAGAGCGATTACCCCCAGACTGATCACCAGATTCCCCTACAGTTTGCAGGCCAGGAGCTGATCCTGCAACATGGCAAGGTGGTACAAGCTGTGCTGGCTCCTTAGCAGCTTCTTGCCCCCAGGGGAAAGAGGCCATGTGCCCTCCCAACCAGTCCATAGGGCACTGACCTCTCACTTTGTCCTAGGCATCTATGTGTTGAGAATTCTGGAAACGCCACAGCTGCTGGTGGTCCCTCCAGCCAGCTGTTGGTCTGGCTGCCCTGTGGCTAAAACCTCAAACTCACGTGGACCTGGTCTCAGCTCCCAGTGTGCTGCCCTGGCTGATCCCTGCTGGGCTGCTGGACTGTCCTCAGCCAGAAGTTAGCTTCTCTATGTCATTTTGTGGGTTCTGGAGCTCCAGAGATCATCCAGAGTCCCCCTTTTACATAATTTTGAAGTGGTGTGGGCAAGAGCTCCATGGAAGTGCAGTTTCTACTCCGCCATCTTGACTCCGCCCCTGAAATCATCATTTCTTATAGCACAATAGTATTCTGTTTCATTCATATACCACAGCTTGTTCAGCCATTCCTCAATTGATGGGCATCCCCTCAACTTCCACTTCTTGGACACCACAAAAAACAAAAAGCTGCTATAAATATTTTTTGTATATGAGGGCTCTTTTCCCATTTGTATGATGTCTTGGATACAGCCCTAGAAATGGTATTGCAGGGTCAAAGGGTATGCACATTTTAATAGCCCTTTGGGCATAATTCCAAAATTGCTCTCCAGAATGGTTGGATCAGTTCACAACTCCACCAACAACAAATCAATGTTCCAATTTTTCCACATCTCCAGCATTTATAATTTTCCTGTTTTTCATGTTAGTCAATCTGACCATTGAGATGTGGTACCTCAGAGTTGTTTTTGATTTGCATTTCTTTAATCAATAGTGATTTATAGCATTTTTCAAATGACTATATATATCTTTAATTTTTTCCTCAGAAAACTGCCTGTTCACATCCTTTGACTATTTATCAACTGGGGAATGACTTGTATTCTTATAAATTTGACTCTGTTCTCTGTGTATTTTAGAAATAAGGTATTTATCAGAGATAGTCATTGTAAAACTTCTTTCCCAGTTTCCACAGGCAGATTCTTTCAAACCTCCCTAATTCACCCACTATCCCACTCACCAAAGTGATTTTTCCAAACTTTTCCATCTCTCCTTAGACCTTCTGTGGTTCCCTCTTCTCAACTGAGAACCTTGTTCATAGTTTGCTGAAAAACAGAGGTTATTCACCAAGAAATCCTTTTCCTCTCTTCATCTAACATCACTGAGATTCCTTTGACCATTGTCTGCTCCTTCACAAGTAGAGAAGAGCTCTTCTCATTGCCAAGGCAAACCTATCTACATGCACAAGAGAGCCTCCTCTAGTCTGTCTTCTCCAAAAGATTGTCCCTCCTATCATTCCCACTGTCTCACCCATCTTCCATCTCTCCTTATCTACTTAATCCTTACTGCTTACATACTCATGTCTTCCCTACCCTAAAACCCCCTTATTTAATCCATCCATTCCCATTAGTACATTTTTCCTCCCTTTTGTATCTGAGCTTCTTAAGAAAGCCACTTACAATCAATGCCTCCATTTCCTTTATTCTCACTTACTTCACAGTCTGGCTTCTAATCTCATCATTCAACTGCAATTGCTCTCTCTAGTTACCACTGATCTTTTAATTGCAAAATCAAACGGCCAGTTTTCATTGATCATTCTTCTTGACCTCTCTATAGTCTATGACATGGTATATCACCCTTTCTCCTTGATACTCTCTTTTCTCTAAGTTTTTTTCTCTTCTCTTGCCTGTTTGATGACTTAGTCATTTTTTATGGATCTTCACCCAGTTTATACCCACTAACTATATGGAAACCCACGAGGTGTTACTGTCCTGGACTCTCTTTTCTTTTTCACTTGATCTCATAAGCTCCCATGGATCTCATGATCACCTCTATACTAATGTTTCTTAAAATAAGAACCTGAGTTTAGTTAGAAACTAGTTAGTTAGTTAGTTAGAAACTAACCTGGGCTTAGTTTCTTAAACTAAGGACCTGAGTTCAAATCTGGCCTCAGACACTTAACACTTATTAGCCTAGCCTATCCAGTCTCACCTACACTCTAGATTTACATCTCCAACTGGATGTCCTGAAGACATCTTAAATTCAACATATCCAAAACCAAACTCATTATCTTTCCTCCCAGATGCTTCCCTCATTCTCACTTTCTACCATCCCCCCCCCAGTACCCCAGGTTCACTATCTAGGTGTCTCCCTTGACTCTTCACTCTCTCATTTCCCGTGTGCAATCTGTTACCAAGTCCTGTCAACTTTGCCTCTGTAACATCTGAACTCCCTTCTCTTCTCTGACACAACCACTACCCTGATGCAGGCCCTCATCACCTGAACCCCTGCTGGTTGGTCTTCTTGCTTCACACCTGTCCATCCTCCGTATAGCTGTCAAAGTAATCTTCCTAAAGTACAAATCTGACCATATCCACCTCTCTTTTCAATCAGCCTCAGTGGTTCCCTGACATTTCCAGGATCAAGTGAAAACTTTGTTTGATATTCAAAGTCCTCCTACCTCCAATCCAAGTACTCTATCTGGTACCTTTGAGTACTACCCTAGTACTCAACCCTAGTACTTTATTCAGATCCAATGGCTTCCTTGCTATTCCTGGCACAAGACACTCTATCTCCTGACTCCTTGAATTGACTGTCACCCATGCTTGGCATTTTCCCTCTCCTTATCTTTACCTCCTGGCTTCCCTCACTTTCTTCAAGTCCCAGGCAAAATCCCACCTTTTATGAAAAGCCTTTCCTGATCCCCCTTAAAGTAATTCCCTTTCCTTGGTTGATTGTCTCCTACTTATCTTGTCAGTATTTTGTTTGTACATAGTTTGCAGGTTGTCTCCCCAATTAAACTGTGACTTGAGGGAGGGAACTGTCTTTTGCCTTTCTTTGTATCCCCAGAGCACAGCCCAGAGCTTGGCACCCAACAGGCACTTAAAAAATGCTCACTGTGGGTGGCTAAGTGGCACAGTGAATAGAGCACCAGCCCTGGAGTCAGGAGGACCTGAGTTCAAATGCAGCCTCAGACACTTAATATTTACTAGCTGTGTGACCTTGGGCAAGTTACTTAACCCCAATTGCCCAGCCTTCCCCCCTCCAAAAAAAAATGCTTACTGACTCACTTGCTAACAGCTATTAAATGTCCAAAGTGGGCTTTAAGATGGTATTCTTTACTCCAGATCTGTCCAATACTTCATTTGATGTATTAGGCCTACTGCCTCTCTTGCAAGGAAAATGAAGTAATACAGGAGGGACTAACCCAGAAATCATGAAACCACATGAAAATTAATCATAGATTGTAATGATTTGCAAAACAATAACCATGTTGTTTTTGGCAACTGCTTCTTAACCATTCAAAAACTCAACTTTTGTCATTGTTCTTACATAGCAAATTAAATCAAGATGGACACTTGCTGCTTTCAGATGATTTTGATTCAAAGACTAACAAAAAAGTCCCTCTTTTTTTTCTAGCCTTGGCTATATAGAAGATACCAGATACTCATAGAATCTCAACCTCCCCCAGTTACTTTAACTATAAATGTTATATACATGAGTGTTCAAGAAAGAATTCTAGAGAAAGAGAGCAGAGTGAGCAGGTAATGTATCAAGTAAACATAGATAGGACCTCTGTCTGGAGGATTTCTGTCTGGAGCATTTCTGGAATAACTAATGTTGGTGCTTTAAGAAAACCGGCTTATTGATACACTGCTAGAATTTGGAATTCTATCTAGAAATCAATCTGAAATTATGCCCCCAAAAGTGTCTAAACTATACATAGCCCATGACTTAGCAATACCATCAATACACAGAGATGAAAGAAAAAGGAAAAGGACCCAGGAGTTAAAAATTATAGCAACTTTCTTTATTATGGAAAAGAACTGGAAACTAAGGGTGTACCCATCAATTGGGGAATGCCTGAATAGTTATGGCAGATAACTATAATGGAAAACTACATACCTTAAGAATTTAAGAAAGATAGTGTCAGAGAAACTAGAAAGACTTGTACAAATTTAAAAAGTGAGCAGAATGATAATGTACTATGGCATCAACATTATAGCAACAATTTTGAAAGTCTTAAGAATTCTGATTAACACAATTATCAACCATGCTTCAGAGAACCAATGAAATGAGACAGAAGTGATGAAATAAGGTCATATTTTTTTCATCATGGCCAATATGGGAATTTTTCTGCTTGACAATGCTTACTTGTTACAATTGTTTTTTTTTTTCTTTTGGGGGGAATAATGGGAGAGATAGAGAAATGGAAGGGAAAAAAAGTAAATGCTTGATAAAAAATAAATTAATTTGAAAAGAAATAATACTTTTTTGTTTTTTAAAACATATTTCAGACAATATCCTTCTCTATGCCAAGCAAAAAGAACATTTCTTGAAATAAGGATCTTTTAAAAGAGAAAAAAATCATTTCAGCAAAACTAATCAACACTTTAGTTACAGCTGACAGTTTATACAGTATTCATCACTCACAGTCAGCCACTCCTGAGATGAAAGGAAGGAGATGCATTTTTTTTCAACTCTTCTCAAGGGTTTAGGTTACCCATTAAAATTATATAACATTCACCGTTTTTTTTTTGTCCTTTCCATTACATTGTTCCAGTTATTATATACAGTTTCCCTGGTTCTACTTATTTCAGTCTATCTCACTTCATATAAATCTTCCCATGCTTCTATAAATTCTTCATATTTGCTCTAATGGCATAGGAATTATTATCTCCATATACCAAAACTGGTTCTGCCAATCTCCAGTCATTAACCACTTATTTGGTTTCTCTTCATTTGCTAAATACCATCCTTTTCACTTTCACTTGCAGGCAAACCAAAAAAAAAAAAAAAAACCAAAACCAAACTTCAGTTTTGCTATTTCTTACCCCACTGAACCTCACACCCCATTTTTGTTTTGTTTTGTTTTGTTTTTTGCTGTTCTTGTGCCTCTTTTTTATTTATATGTTCTATCTAGGATACTCCATTCCTCAAGAGAACCTACCAGTTTACTAAGATATTGAGATCTTAAGATCTACCATATGTTCTAAGCTGTCATACCATAGTGTGTTTTTAACCCTACTCTATTTTAAATGATTTTATTTTCAAAAATATCTTTTGTTGATGCCTTCTGTCTTCACAGAGTTGAAATGACTTGATAGCAGAGTCATTTCAGACCCCATTCCTTGCAGATTGAATCATCCCTTGTGAAAAAGAAAAACAAGTAAGCAAAACCATTCCACATGGTGATTCCTTCTGATGATGTGTACAGTGCCCTTTCTTGACTGTCACTGGCCTCTCTGCTGGGGGGAGCGGGGGGAGAAGAATGATTCTCTCTCTATTCTCCAGAACTGTCATTAGCTTTTCAATTACACACAGTTCAACTTCCTGTTTGTGATATCATTTACACACACACACACAGTCGGGGTTGCTTTGTTTCTTGTCTTGCTGCTTTTACATTCATTTGATATTCATTTACACAAATCTCTTATTTCTGGGAATTTTTCATATTTGTTGTTAAACATGCCATTGTTTTGTCAGCCATACCCCATCCAATGAGCACCTACTTTGTTTCTAGATCTGATCTTTTCTAGACAGGGAGGACTATTAATATATAGACATATAAACATATGTATATGTGTGTATATACAGATGAACATATGCAAAGGTGTTTACATATACATGCATACATATAAATACATTCACATATATTGCTCACATGTAATATATAAATATTATACACTTATGAGTGTGCATGTTTTATATTACAGATATCACACATTGTATATATGTGTTGTTCTTAAGTCATGTCCAACTCTTTGTGACCCAATGATCTGTGGCAAGCCAATACTGTCCATGGGGTGTTCTGGGCAAAGCTACTGGAGAGATTTGCCATTTTCTTCTATAGTAGATTAAGGCAAAGAGTGGTTATGTGACTTGCCCAGGGTCACATAGCTGGTAAGTGTCTGAGGCTGGATATGAACTTGGGTCTTCCAGACTCCAGATCCACTGCTCTAACCATTTAGCAATCATATTATATGACTTATTGAATCTGTACACACACTACGCACATACACATATGTAAGCATATATGTATATATGTACAGTACCTATAAAGCACACCTTTTTTCTGCCCCTGACTTCTCTGAGAAATATTCCCAGTAAGTGAATTGCTAAGCCAAAGGGTATGGAAAGTTTAGTCACACTCAATGTTGAACTATGATTTTTCTCCTTCCATTTATGACAGGCTTAGAAAAGTGGTTTCAGAATAAGTGACATATGCCAGCTTCTTGATATGAAAAGAGCCTTTGGGGACATGTTCCCACTCTTGTTTTTCACCTTCAATTTAGCACTGTAGCTTTAACTTCTGCAAAATAGCAAAGATGGGTATAAAAGAATCAGAAGAGTGGAAGGGACATTTCTGAATTACAGGATCATGAACTAAGTGTGTCTCAGAGGAATCAGAAACAACCTCCCCATCTGACAGATGGAAAAACTGAGGCTTATAAAAGTGAAGTGACTTGTTCAAGGTCACCAAAATGGCAGCCAGGATTCCACTTCAGTGCCTTTTCCACTCTATCTCATCTTCAGAGTGAGAGAGACTGAATTAACTGTGTGTGTCAACGTGAATGAGTGATGTAGATTGAATTGGATTGTCCATCTAATCCAAGCAAATTATTCCTGGATATAGCTGTAAATATTTGAACAGCTGAAAGGAATCAGAAGTAAGGACCTAAAGAGATTAAAATTATACACATACACACATCATGTATTTATGGGCAAGAAGAGCAGGGTCCAAATTCCAGCAAGAGATCAAAGTGGAAAGATAGCTTTGGAGAAAGGAGAACTTGTGCTTGGCACTCACAGTTTCCACATCTGATGACTCAGTAGGGAAATAGGGATAAAAGTAAAAAAAAAAAAAAAAAACCTCTGCAACATGCATAAGCCATCTCTTCTCTCTCTACCCTCTCATTCTGAGTGTCCTCATCAGTTCCAATAGATCTAATTAGCAGATTTATGCAGATAATTTACAGGTGGTTATCCTGTCCCAGTCCCTTCCTTGAGCTTTAGTCCCACATTACAAATTACCTATTGAACATTTTGAATTGATTATCTTGGAGGTGCCTCAAATTCAACATTCCCGAAATAGAATTCATTATCTTTTCCCCCTATGCCCACTCATTCCCCAAACTTCTCCATTTTGGTTAAAAATACCATCATTCTTCTAGTCTCCCAGGTTTGTAACACAGTGTTTTCCTCAACTATCCTCTCCCTCACTCTATTATGTCCAATTAGCTGCCAAATCTTCATCTTTCTACCTCCATACCATCTCCTGAATATGACCCCTTCTATCTCTACTCACATAGCTACCATCTTAGTTCAAGACCCTATCACCTCTCACCCAGATTATAACAATGGCTTCTTCATTGTTCTTGAAGTCTCTCTTCTAGTCAAAATTTTATACTGTTACCAAAATTACTTCTCAAATTTTAATCTGATCATGTTATTTTCTTGTTCAAGAAATTTTAATAGCTCTTCTCTCTTTTGATTTTAAAACCCTATAGAATCTTGTGCCAACCTATCTTTCCAGCTTCATTAGATATTACTCCCTTTTCCACACTCTGTTACCCAGTAAAACTGGCCATCTCTTTTCTTCACTACATTTCTTGTTTCTATGCTTTTGCCCTGGATGTCTCCAATGCCCAGAATGCACTTCTTCCATAGTTGAGTCTCATAGAATCCTTCTCTTTTTTCAATATGCAGCTCACACATTCCTTTCTGTGTGATTTTTTTCTTACTCTCCCCAGAAATGCTACACACACACACACACACACACACACACACACACACACACACACACACACACACTTTTGTTGTCTCCCCTTCTGAATAAGGATTGCTTCATTTGTTGTATTTGCCTGCTCAGGGCCTTATCATAGTGCCTGGCATGTACATGAATAAAACCATATTGGTTGATGGATTAGTTTGGCCTTTATGGGAAGCATTCCTAGGATCAAAGCTTTGAAGTTAGAAGAGTCCCTTAGAATTAATTAATTTCAGTCCCCTGATTTTATAGAGAAAAATAACTAAGGTCTAGAAATAGAAAACTACCATATTCATGGTAGTAACTGGCAGATTTGGGACTTGAATTCAGGTCCTCTGACTTCACATCCAATGCTCCTTCCACTGTACCAACCAGAAAAGAATTATTGGTATAATTGTTGTATTTGTCCTTTGTTTTCAAAGAGGACCCTGACATCAGGGAAATGATGACATGACTTGCAGTTGACTTGGATTTGAGTAAAGGTCACCAGCCTCACTTTCTCCTCCAAAGACTTCTGGGTCCAGTGGCCCAGGATGCAATACTCATCAGAACGACTGGAGATGGCCCAGGATGCAATGGGAGGACCTGGCCCTTTCAGGCTGAGGTCTTTTCATGTTCTCACTTTGAATGAGGTAACGGCCATTCAGTGAATAATTGGCCTCCTACAGAAATGAGTCAAGGGATGGCCCCTTTAATTAAAAGAAAAAAGAATCAAATTGGGAGTGGAAGATCCTCAGGGAAGAGGAAAATGTAAGTAAGCAGGAAAATGAAAGCTAGGTTTTTAATAACCTTGAATTAGAATTAGAAATTCCAGAATCTAAAATTAGAAAGCATTCCATTTCATTTGGGGAGGGGGGCAGACATTTTTAATCAATCAATCAACAAGCATTTATCAAATATTTGTTTTGTGCCAGAGAATAAGAGCTAGAGCTACAAAGAAAAGTCTGTGCTCACAGGGAGCTTACATTCTAATGGGGGAAGACTACATATATAAATCAGAACAAATACAATAAATACAGAGTATATGGAGGAGAACCTAAAAGGAAATGGCACTAGCAGCTGGATGAAATAGGAAAAACCTCCTGGAGCAGGTAGTGTAGGAGGTTATCTTTATGGGAGCCAGGGAGACCAAAACTTAGAGGTTGGGAAGGAAAGCATTCCAAGCATGGGGAAAAGACTGTGCAAAGGCAAGGATTTAAAAGATAGGAGGTGATGTGTGAGAAACAGCACCTAGGCCAATATGGTGGAATGTCCAGTGGTGTAGAATCTAAGAAGGTTGGAAAAGCAGGAAGAGGCCAGGGTTGTTGTCTCCCCTTCTGATTAAGGATTGTTTCATTAAATGCCACACAATGGACTTTATATTTGACTTCGTAAATGCCACACAATGGACTTTATATTTGACTTTGGAGGTAATAAGAAGCTACTGGAGTTGGGAATGGGGAAGGAGGAGGTATCACAGTGTTATGGCAAAATGGCAATCATCTTAGGAATCTGTTACCAGATGTCTCCCAAAGAGGCTTTTAAGTAACTGGTGTTCCAGTGGGGACCTTGAATAAGGACAATGCTATAGTTTACTTGATGATCCAATTATGGTAGATTTTCCCCACTCTACATGGAATTGGTCAGGGAGGTGCTGGTGCTAGCTCCTATTTATAACTCAGAAAGCAGGGCTTCATTTATCATTTTGTTGATTGTATGGATTTAAGAAAACCATGGAGAAAAATACTAATACTGCAGATTAAACTTAAAATCATGTCATGTCTATAAGTTTTCCTCCTCTTCTGGAGAGCTGGTTGTTAAACATTTACCAGCATACCCCTAGATGAGCCTGATTCAAATGAGATGGGATAATAGGTATCCTGCACCTCTGCTGGCATTCAATGGTGGAAGAGCACAGCTTCAACATGTGAGCAGTAGCATCTTGATGAATATATAGTACTCAACATTTTAATCCCTGGACTAAAAATATTCTATATTGAAATACTAAGTCCAAATACTGGATAATATCACTTGGTATGAGGACTATTAAACAGATTACTCTATTACTAAGGGCTATGGAAGCAATTATATGACCTTCTACAACATCCAATTTGGACTGATACATTTATTGACATTTATTTCTCTAATTCCTTAGATTAGTATGAGGTTTTTATTTATTAGGGTTAAGTGACTTGCCCAAGGTCACACAGCTAGTAAGTGTTAAGGGTCTGAGGTCAGATTTGAACTCAGGTCCTCCTGACTCCAGGGCCAGTCCTCTATTCGCTGCACCACCTAGCTGTCCTGATGAGGACCTTATTTTTGCATTAACTAGTGTCCGTTCTCTACATGTTACCTCGGTGGCTATGATAGCCCTATGAGGCAGGGGTTACTATTATCCTCATGTTACAGGTGAACAAATTGAGGCTATCAGAGATTAAATGACTTAAGTAAGGTCACACAGCTAGTTAGTGTCTGAAACAAGATTCAAACTCAAGTCTTCTTGACTCCAAATACAGCACTCAGTAGATACTGTGATACATACTAGATACTGTGCCACCTACATCTGAAATGACATTTTTCTTCCTAAAATTTCCTGCTGGGTTCCACTAGTACTACTACTAATTTTTCTGTACTCATTTGGTAGTTTGCTACTTACCCTATTATTTGGAAGGGTACTTACTAACACTGGTCCTAGAGACAGTGTAGGAATATTTCTTGCCCTACCCCCTGCCCATGCCCCCATCACTTTCATATCTCCCCTTATTTCTATGATTCAGCAAATTTCCTCTTTAAAGTTTGCTCAATCAAAATTTTTCACTCAACCCAAATTATGGTGGCTTTAGTATTCCAAATTCCAGATCACTCTCATTTCCTGCCTCAAGGAGTTCAGCATCTAATTCGATATCTTCATGTCCTCCCCTCCCTAACTCCAGCCCTTATAAGAGGGACTTTAATATTCATGTAGATTCACTACCAAATTTCTGCAGGGCTGGGAAACCTGTGATTTGTTCTATGAAGTTTGGATTCAGTCAAAGGGCCTCACTTGAGGACCACAAGGAGCACATATGACCTCGAGGCTGCAGGCTCCCCACCCTTGTCCCAAACCTTCCAATTCTTCAGCCTTCTTAATCCCACCTCAGTCACACAGAGGGCAACTATCCACTAGGTTTCACCACTGTCCATAAGGGTTTCATTTCCACAATTAGAATCTCTGATATCCCTATCTAACCAGAACTTCCCATCATTCCACCTCTCCCTAACCTATTCTTCACCCACATTGAGACCTCCAATCCTTCCATCTTTTGGTATTTTTTCAGGCCATTACCGAAACTCTCCTTCACTGTTCTCCTCCAGTCTGGACCCAATAGTTAATCCCTTTAACTCTCCCTTGTCCTCCACCTTCTAATCCTCTTACTGCTGGTCCCATTGCTGCTTTTCTTTTGGCAAATAGCAGTCTTGGATTATTCCCACCAACTGCCTCCTTTGCTCCTAGACATTAGCTTCTGAATGCAGTGGGCAAGTCTTACAAAGGTTCTAACTAGCTAGACTACAAATTCATATTATCCAACCTCAAACTGGGCTCTCACATTATCAAGGTAGCCCTTTGATTCTATTCCCTATTCTATTACACACAAAAGTTAATCCAAAAGCCTCTCATACCTTCCCATCCCTTCCCCAACCCACATCTTTGAGGCCTTTCCTTTACTTTACTGGGGAAACTAAGGCCATTCGACAGGAACTCTTTCTTCTCCCAATCTGTTCACCTCTCTCCTCTCTCCATTCATTCTCTGCCAAAGAGATAGCCCTTCTTGTTGTCAAGGACAATTCCTCCACATGAGCACTTAGATCACATTCCCTCTTATCCTCTACAGCAGATTGTAATCTCAATCATCCAAAACTACTTAAGTATCAACTTGGTGAAAAAATGGGTTTAGACCAGAATCTTATTAAACATGCATCATCATAAATCCAAATGAATAAAAAAGTTTTGTGGTGTGGTTTGGTTTTTTTAAATACTATCAACATTTCTCAGGAAAGGGGCGGCTAGGTGGCACAGTGAATAGAGTGTCGGCCCTGGAGTCAGAAGGACCTGAGTTCGGATCCGGCCTCAGACACTTAACGCACACAGAAACAAAAACCTAGCCATGTGACCCTGGGCAAGTTCCTTAACCCCAATAGCCCTCCAAAAACCAAAAAAAAAAAAAATTTTTTTCTCAGGAAAATAGACCTCTCACAATTGTGAACAGGGGGAAAATTCACAATCTGAGCATGGCTAGAGAAGGTTTGCAAAAGACAGAATGGACAGTTTCATACAACTCCAGAATTGCAGACCCACAAGAGACCTCAGAGGTTCTAGTATCCAATCCATATCACAAAAAGAATCCCTTTCACAATATACCTAGCAAGTAGTCACCTGGGTTTTGTTTGAAGACCAACAATAAGGGAGGATCTACTAAATCCTCAGAAAGCTCTTTCCATTTGGGGATAACACTGAGTGTTAGGAAATTTTTCTTGGCATCAAGACTATATTCACCTTCCTGAAATTCTCAACTAGATCTGTCTTTAGGAAAAAGCAGAATAAAACTAACTCAACTTCAATGTAATAATTTATTAGATCCTTAAAGATGCTATCATTTTCCCCAAGTCTTTTCTTCTCCAGATAAAATATCCCCCTAGCCTTCAAATGATCCTCAAATTATGTAAACAGGGGGCCTTTACCAATTCTTTTTTTCCTATTTTCTGGATGCTCTAAGGTTATACATGTCCTTCTTAATATGTGATCCCCAGTACTGAACATAGTCTTTTCTGGCCACATCAGTCTTTTGCACAAATAAATCAATGGAGCTAAAATAAGAAAGGCCACATTTGGGGCAGGGAGTATTTGAATTAAATATTTTTGACAAAAGTCTTATATTTAAAATCTAGAAAGAACTGGCATTAACCTATATGACTGAGAGCCATTAAGTGTTAGACAAATAGTCAAAGACTATAAACAAAAGAATTTCCCCCCCAAAAGAGATATTAACTATTAACCACCATCTGAAAAAATGTTCAAATTCACTCATCATGAGAGAACTGTAAATCAAAACAACTCTAAGGTGAAATTCATCCTCATTAAGTTGATGAAGAAAATACAAATCTAAAAATCTTGACATCAGAGAAGTTGTGGAAAAGACAGGCTAATTAACTGTTGGTGGAGCAAGAATTGCTCTACCCTTGGGGCGGCTAGGTGGCACAGTGAGTAGAGCGTTGGCCCTGGAGTCAGAAGGACCTGAGTTCGGATCTGACCTCAGACACTTAACACACACACAAACAAAACCTAGCCATGTGACCTTGGGCAAGTTACTTAACCCCAATTGCCCTCCAAAAAAAAAAAAAAAAGAATTGCTCTAACCATTCTGAAAAACAGTTTGGAATTTATACTAAAAGTCACTACTTTTTTAATACTCAGATGCAATGCTCCCATTACCAAGTAAACTTATACAAGGAAGTTCAAGACAGTAAGAAAGAGCTCACATTTTTTTTTAACTCATTGCATCATTATGTCTAAGTCAATAGCTGGACCCAAACTATTTAGTTAATGGTTGGGAAACAGCTAAAGAAATTGTATCTATGAGTACAATGAAAAAATTATGCCATAGTGAACAATGAATGTGAAAAATTAAACCAAATATGTGAAGACCTGTAAAAAGTGACAGATGGAAGAGGCAAAAGACCACTATATACTGTACAATTACAATAGAATAAATGATGACTTCATTAAAAGGCAAAAAAAAATCAGGCTAAATACAATGGATGATGTTGATTCCAGATTTATGAAAATACGATAATCCCATTATATATAATACTTTAAAATGTCCAAAGTAGTTTAAATACATTATCTCCAACATCTTTGCAAATGATGGAGTACCAAAAGATAAAATGACATGTACCATCAGTCAAAGTTGGGGGAAATGTTCTCTTTCTGGAGTTGTTTGGGTATTTTCTTGAGCATGTCTTCTGAGTTGAAGCAAATTTTTTTTTATAAAAGTGGACTAGGGAAAGAAAGAGTAACATGTCTAAAGCCACACTGTTAATATAACTGTGAGACTGAACTCCAATTTTCAGCCTCCAAGCCCAGAGCACTTTCTACTTCAACAAATATTTCCAGAATGTCCAACCTTCCAGAGGATATAGGATCATCTAATTTTTGAGCTCGAAGTGATTTGGAGATTATTTGATCCATTTTTCAAGATGAGAAAACTAAGACCATGAATTTAATTAGTTAAGGTCTCACACCTAATAATAGCTGACATTTATATAGCACTAGAAGATTTGCAAGCACTTTGCAAACTTAAACTCATAAGAAATCTGTAAGGCTGGTCCTTTAGCAATTATCATCTCCATTTTATGGATGAAGAAGATGAGGCTGTGTGAGGGACAATTAGAAGGACTGGAGTTTTAAAATACCTGGGAGGACCAAGCTGAATCAATTGACACAGTGCATTATTTTGGCAAAGAAAAGAGAGTAGGATGAAAATTTTTATTTCAAAATAAAATAACAACATATGCCTCAATTGTCACTCAGTTGTCAGTCTTAGTGGGATTGAAACCCAGGTATCCCTCCCTCCAAGTCCAGTGACCCCTTCACTAATGGCATTCTACTGCCTTTTGGACAGCAAAGTACTGGGGTTAGAACCCAGTTTGTCCTAGTTCCTAATCTCACTGCTCTTTTCAGAGAACTAAACTGTCTCCAAAATATACATAAGTATAGGTTAGCCTAAAAAAAATCTTAGTACACTTTTAAGTTTTAATTGATTAAGTTAATTTCACTTAAGCTATTCAAACTTAAAACTACTTTTGGTACATCTTTTATAATGGCAGCTGTCGTTTAATTAATGCTTCATAGTAATCATTTAATTAATACTTGATTATTGATAAGTTTTGTGCTTTAAGGCTTATAAGGCTAAAAGGTCAGTGAAGAGAACACTCTGGTTTATATCGAGAAATAATGTGAAATATTATAAATGTATATCAATCAGTGAACAAGCATGCCTTCTGTGTCCCTGGCACTAGAGATGGGCAGGGCAAGGACCTGGGTGACCAGCAGAAGAGGTTGGATATATTACAGACAGTAGATAATAGGAACTAAGGAAGATTTGAGAAACTAAATGATGTAATAAAAGGAGTGATTACCAAAGATTTCTCAGAAAGTGATTAAGTACCATATAGACTTGAGAAAGAGCAGCCTAGAGCCAGAGATCAACTAAATTTACTATTTACTTATTTACATGGTAGAAAGAAAACCCTGGAGCAGCTGTTTTATCCATTTGTTGATCTATTAAATGCTGAGCAGCTATTTCCTTTATTTGACAAATGTTTCATGTGGCTCACAGAATCATGGGATATCAGGGTTGAGGAGATCTTTTGGGGCCATGTATTCTAAGCCAAGCCTCAAAGAGGTTACACCATACTTGACAAGATATTATCTGGGCCATGCCTAAATACCTCCAGTGAAAGAGAAGTCATTTAGGTTTACCAGCCAATGATACCTATCTCTAGGAAGGCTGGCTCTCTTTAGCTCCTGTGGACATGAAAGAGCCCTTGGTCAGATTACTAGTTATGATGGTTTGGATATAACTTAGTTAATTCTATAATCAGAATGATGACATAAAGGGTAATAGAGTCAAACTATCTCCCTCTGTATCTTTCTGCCAGGGAAGGAGAGTAACAATAAAACTTTGGTAGATGAGGCCCATGGTGGACTTGGGTCTAATGAGAGACTTACTGAAGAGAGATTTATAATAATATATGATATCTATGGGAGTGGTAGTGAAAGGAGAGCCCTATATTCTTCAATACACAAAAAAGTAATTTACAATATTTTCTACCTCCTGTAAAGCCAAGCATGAGCAGCTTTCCAGAGGACTGCTTCTGTGAACAGCTTCAAAGTTCTGATTACATAATATAGTGAACTCTCTATTTATTCAGTAATAAACTAAGACAAAACATTGACAGAAGCCAAAGTACAGTGTTCACAATGTTATGACATAACAAGTTATCACTAAAGTGGCCACATAGTTTTTACTAAAGTGGCCACATAGTTTTAAACAAAAGATAGCATTCAGTAAGTCCTTAACTCAATCATCCTTAAGAAGCAAGCCTCCTTAAGGGACACAAAGTACAAAGGTCAAAGTTCTCCACCCCTAGGTCACAGTAAATTATGATATTCTCAAGTCAGCATTAAGTACCCAAAGAGAGATGTTTTCATCTTGACTCGAGTCTTGTTCTCAGCTTCTTGCCTAAATCTATCCAATTATCACCTGGATTCAAAGGCAGGCATCTCTCAGCTCCTTGTCCAGTTCCCATTCCACACTGTAGCTCACAGTGTCCAGTCCACCTCAAATTCTTCACAGTTCCTGTTTCTGGGAAGACAAATCTTAACAGAGCCACAATAATATTCATACACATTGCCAACACCATCATCAATGCACTATCTGCCTGTGAAATCAACAGAGACCCACAAATAAGGTCCGAGAGATCAACACAAATCATCAGAAAAGTCCCAGGACCCCCAAAACCCTCCTCCAGGACTTCTGTAAACAGACAACCAGAAAATCCTCTTTCAGGGCTTCCAATAAGGTCCTAGGGCTTCTGTACAAAGTATCACAAACAAAAATCAACACATACAGAAAAAACAAACAGAATTCTGGGATACCACAAATTTTCTCCTCTTCAACTCAGCCACCACAAGAGTTGTCTTCTCAGTATGCCACCACAAATTCTTTTGTCAATTCTGTTCTCTCCAAGCTTGGGCTTCTCCTTATATATGGTCATTAGCTCCTCCCCTTCCAGTTGTATCAGGAACAGGAGTTCACAAGTTCTAGCTTTCACAAGTTGTGGGGTTCACAAGTTCTGTTTTTTCACCAAATACTTGATATAATCAAAAGAAACTTGAACTGAAACAAGGTGCTAAATAATTAAATAGCTGAAACAAGGTGGGACTTCTTTGCTTGCCATTATACCCCTGACATCTTTATCAGGTGGGAACAACTATTTAAGATACAGAATTAATCTATCAAAGATGTAAACTAGGCCTGCATTGGATGACTCCGCAAAGGAAAATTTGATGGTTGGTGAAGAGAAATCTGTCCTGCCTTGCCTGTTTTTGCCTTTCTTTGAACCCTCAGCTACAATGTTAAGCACACAGTAAGTACTTAATAAATGTTTTGACTGGCGATTGACTGAAGTGGGGGTGGTGAGAGGCAAGAAGTGGTGTGTAAAGGAATACTAATGATTAGCAATTGCACTAAATTGTGGAGGGAGCTAGGATTTCACGCTTTATCTTTAAAAAGTCAAGAGAACTTGAGCATTTTCTCTTGGTGAAAGAGAAATCTGAATCTGCACACTAAAATCAATTATTTGTATTATCTAGGAATTTCAGTTATACATGTTTTCCCTAGCCCTGCTTTATATATAAAATGAGGAGTTGACTGTTTATGAGCCCACATTATGGGCTATATTTTCCCATGGCCCACTTTCTCTTTGAAATAGCTTGGGGTGGGGTGGGATGAGGGATTTAGAGTGTCTCTATGAAGAGAGATGTGTTAAGACAAAAGTAGAATGTTAATTATGAGCATGGGAACAGATCCATTTAAATGTGTTTTGTTTCATATTAAATCTTGTGTTGCTATGGCAACTTGGGGGAAAATATATGGAAAGACAGAGAAGTATCACAGAATAAGATGGCAACAAAACACTGTCCCTTTGGTTAGTGGAGAGAATACACATATTGAAGGAATAATATCCTTTTCAAAAGTATTAGAATTTAAAAATGAATGTTAAAAATATTTTACATATAATTGGGGAAAAAATATAAAAATTTCCACTTAAAAAGTATTAAAATTAACTCTTCCTCAAGAATTCCAGACAAATCCATACATGCAGAAAAAATGCAACTCCTACTCAGTAGAATGACCAAACAATTTTATATTAGAGGGTCCCATATTAATGAATCTTGACTTGGTACACAATAAAATTTCATTTAGAAGAACCTCATTCCACTGTAGATTTAGTCATAAAGTAGATCAAATCATGCTCCATGTAACAAGTCCAGTGATTAGTGACTTAAATTGCAATGCTTAGTCTGTCTGCTTAGTCTGTTTAGTCTGTAGGATGCCCCCAAGGAAACAATAATGGCTCAGTGGCTCAAGAGCACATTGATCAAAATCAATGGGAAGGACAGAATGTCTTCATTAGCAACCAACCACTTAGTCAAGCCAAACAATGATTAACAAAGTCTGTCATGGACTTACTGAATAGGGCAAAAGTAAAGTAAAAAATAGGAAAAGATCTGCAATAGAGAAACAGGAATTACTTGTTGGGAAATGACTTCTATCTTGGCTACAAATCACGCCATATAAAATTAGATGAAAAGGGGGGAAGTGAAATCAACCCACTTGTTTCACTTATAGCTTCTTGTGCACCCATTACAGAATAAGAAAAAAAAATGTGTTCTTCAAGTAAACAGTATAATTTATTAAAATCAAGACATGAGGGGGCGGAGCCAAGATGGCAGAGAAAATAAATCAAGAGGTTGTGAAATTTTCCTCTCATTTATAACATCCCAACACCTGAACTTCCTTCAGTCACTAAAAACGATGAATGAGCCTAGCCGCATTTGTCTATGATGAGATGGAGGACAGAGGCTATCACTGTGCTGTCTTTACCATGGAGAAACCTGATATATTTAAGGCTCTGTGGAACCAGGGGTAGGGAATCTATGGCCTCAAGGCCATATGTGGCCCTCTAGGTCCTCAAGGGCAGCCCTTTGACTGAATTCGAGCTTCACAGAGCAAATCCTTTTATATAAGTTTGGATTTAGTCAAAGGATGGCGCTTAACGAAGTAGAAGGCCACAGGTTCCCTACTCCTCCTGTAGAGTGTTGTAATAGCAAGTAAAATGGTACTTAACTCTTTGCTTCAGTTATTCAAATCTCTTTGAGTCCCCCCCTGTGATTATATCAAATCTTAGTTAGAAACAGAACCTGTGAAGCCCACAATGGGAAGTACTTGCCAAAAACTGTAACAGGAAGGACATAAGAGGAAGGGGTGGAACCAGAAGGAGTTTATGATATAAAAGCTTGAGCGCTAGGTAGGACTGGGCAGACCTGGGAGGAAGGATGCCTGTGGTGCCAGTACTTTGTCTGTCTGTCTGTTCTGTCTGTGTTGATTTCACAGGCAGAAAGTGAATTGATGATAGTGCCAGCAATGTGTGTAAATGTTGTAACTCTGCTAAGCTTGATTGTGAAGCTGTACCAGGAGCTGGAAGCTGCCTACCTGTGAATCCAGGTGACAGTTAGGTGAATTCAGGCAAGAGCTGGGAGCATGGAAGAGAAGCTATGGAGTTTGGAAGTCAGCCTCCAGTCAAGATAAAAGGACCTTTCCTTGGGTACTTAGTGCTGACTGACAAGATTAAGAATGTGACCTAGGGGTGGGAGACCTTCATACTTTGTCCTCCTTAAGGATGATTGAGTTAAGGAGGATTGGAAGACAATCTCCAGTCTAGATGAAAGAAGACTTTATATGGGTACTTTTATATAGAACATTCCAATTGTGACTCACTAAATGATATCTTTTGTTTAAGACTATGTGACCACTTTAGCAATAAGTTGTTATGTTACCTGTGTGAATGTTGTTCTTTGGTTTCTGTGAATGTTTTGCTTTAGTTTATTGCTGAATATAGAGAGAGTTCACTATACTACGTGATCAGAACCTTAAAGCTGTTTACAGCAGTAGTCCTCTGGAGAGCTGCTTGTGCTTGGCTTTGCAACTATTTAAGCTTCTGGGTTTCTTTTTATTCCCTAGCTCTCAAGGGGTGTGTGTATATGTGTGTGTGTGTGTATGTATGTGTGTGTGTGTACATATTCAATATATATATTATATAAACAAATTATTATACATGAAATATATAAATATATTAAATATAAGAAAATGTATCAAAATACTAAATATAGGTATATTATATCATATCATGTCCTATCATATCATTAAAGTATTATGATTTTATTATAATTATTATATTATCCATATTATAAGCATATTATATATGCATATATGTATATATACACACTTATACATATTATAAGTATATTATATCTTATCACGTCCTATCATATTATTAAAATTCTGAAAGTTTTTATATCTCAACAGGGCAGGGGCCAAAAGATGTTCTAGGAAAAGAGTTCAATTCAACTTAAATGCTTACTATGTGCCAGACACTGTATTAACTCCTGGGGGCATGAAGACAAAAAAAGGAAATAGTCCCCAGCTTTAAGGAATTCATGTTCTCTACTGCGGATATAATATGTAAATAGGTAACTGTGTCTAAACTAAAACAAAAAAAAAATCAAAGTAATTTTGGAGAGAAATATTGTTCATTTATTTCCAACTCTTTGTGACCCTGCATGGGGTTTTCTAGGCAGATATACTAGAGCGGTTTGCCATTTTCTCCTCCAGTGGATTAATAGATTAAGTGACTTGCCCAGGGTCACACACCTAGTACACATGTAAAGCAAGAATTGAACTCAGGACTTCCTGATTCCAGGGCTAGTTCTCTATCATCTGAGCCACCTGGCACCAAGAATTTTGGAGGAAAGTATGAACACCTGAGGTAATTAAGAAAGGCCTCTTATAGGAAGGGGCCCTTGAGCTAAGTCTTGAAGGAAGCTAATATTTTAATAGGTGTAAGTGAAGAGAGAGAGAGAGCGTTGATGGTCTAGGAGATGATGTATGTGAAGACATTATGACAGCAGATGGCAAGTCATGTCCAGGAACATTGATTAGACTAGTGAACGAGTAAATGAAATATGGAAGAGCTCATTTAAGGTACACTGATAAAGTATCTACTATGTGTCACAGCCCTGGGTTAGACCCTGGGGGACCTGAACAGAAAAGAGTCAGAAAGGTTTCCTCTGATGCTTAGTGAGCAGTTGCATTTGGAAAGAGCTTCTGTTCAGGGTTGGGGAACCTGCAGGTTTGAGGCCACACATGGCCCTCTAGGTCCTCAATCGTGGCCCTCTGAATCCAAACTTCTCCAAACAAATCCCCTTAATAAAAGGATTTGTTCTGTAAAACTTTAAGGCTGGAAGCTCCCCACCCTGGTCTATAGGAACCAAGATGATGTGCAGAATTACAGGGCCATGGTAGAGATGATGAAGATAATGATGATTGATGATTGATGATGACGATGGCGATGATGATGATGATGATGATGATGATGATGATGATGATGATGATGATGATGATGGATGATGATGGCAATGATGATGATGATGATGGATGATGATGGCAATGATGATGATGGATGATGATGGCAATGATGATGATGATGATGGATGATGATGGCAATGATAATGATGATGATGATGATGATGGATGATGATGGCAATGATAATGATGATGATGATGATGATGAAGATGATGATTGATGATTGATGATGATGATGGCGATGATGATGGCGGCGGCAGGTCCAGTGTCTGCCACTTCACTATTGCCTTTAGAACATTAAGTGGTGGTAGCAAAGTAGTTAGAAGAGCACGAAGAGATCAATCCAGCTGAGGGCAAACCATCATGGACAATGCAACCACCAATGTGGGGATGGTGGGGGAGGGGAAGTTTAACTAAACACAAGGTTAGTAACTTTGGGCAAGGAACAATAGGAAAATCTGCACCAGCTCATAAAAATAAAAAGTCAATGGAAATCAATTTACTTATTTAAAATGAAAATAAATTCAATCTAAAGTAAAAAATTGAATGTAATTCATCTTTAAGGGATGCACACAGGGTATGAGATGATTTATATGGTATAATGGGTTATAGTAGAAGGGGGGAGGGAAGGAATTACAGAATGGGGATAACGTTTGATTCTCTGAATTACTATGTGCCTGACACAAAGAAATCTCTTAATAAATGCTTTATCTATCTATTTAATATTATAACAGCCAAAGGGCAAAAAAAAAAAACAAAACAAGAATAAACATGAAACTGAAAGACAAATACAGACTGGAATGGTTTCACTTTCTCTCTAACTGAAATAGGCCAGGAGACTGTCTGATTCAGGGGATCTCTGGAAATACACGTGGAAGGAATGGTCTATAGGAAAAAATATGATTATAAGGTTTCAAGCTCAAAGGTTGATTCAAGAACATCAAGCCTAACCCTTTTATTTTTTTTTAAACTTATTTTAGTTTTAATTTAGGGAATAAAACAAACATTTCCATAACAGTGTAATTTTAAAATAATGATTGCCCATGAAACTGCATAGCTACAATATATAGCTTGCTATTCCTTTTAAATATACATATATCACTTATATCAGGCACCGCCACCTCTGAAAAGTCACATGATTTATTGAAAGTCATTTTTGGTGGTAAGAATTACCTTGGAGTAGTGCTGGGCTTCTTTGATTTTAAACCTAGCATTCTTTCCACTGCCTCTGGCTGCAACATAAGATGCCCTTAGTAAGTATTGCTACAGATATGAAGAACCAAAGCCATAAGATCCTGGTGAGGGCAAAGAATTGCTCTGAGAAAAAAAAAATATCACGAAGTTTCAGGGTTGCTGTTTTGTTATAAGAGGATGGGTGGTATCATGTAAAAACGACATCTAATCAGATTTTATGAGTTTTTTGGTTTATAGCCAAGACATAAAGCAATCTCAATGCAGGAAGTCTTACAATAAGCCTTTCCATCAAGTGTTCGACAGAAGTAGAGCCATCTGATATGTATCTCGTGTTCAAACAAAAAAAATAAAAATAAAAACAATAACATTGTATTCATTCACAAGTTGAGAAACATAAAACACAGGCAATGGCGGGTTTCTGGACAAAGAGTTGGAGACATTAGCCCCTTTGCCTCCAACATTCCAATTCATGATTTCCCCCCAGCTATCATAAAATAGTGTTATTGAGCTCGGAAATCACTGGGTTGGGTTCCAAAGCACATGGACTCCATAGTTCCCTATCAATATCCTACAGCTTTATGAAGCCCCATACTGACAGAATGGCAATGTAAAAAGAAAATAAAACCCAAAGAAAACAGATAAACAGCTGTTTGCCTTTGTACTGACTGAAGCATCCTCACTTTTATGTAGAGATGTATACATGCATATAGGTTCACATGCTGCAAAAGCCCCCTTTGTTCCTCAAATCCCAAACGCAAATGGGCTGGCTTAGATTTTGTTTTTCATTTACCAAACATTATTAATAAGTAATTCCTATGCACATGCAGTATAGAACACTAGCCTTCCAAAAAATAAGGACCAGGGCATAGCATTTCATTCTAATATGTTTATTTGCAGAAATGCAATAGAGACCCAACCAATGATTTCACTGATACAAGGAACTCCCAGGTGACGGGACTCCCTCTGCCAACTTCAGTTGGCACCTTCTCTGCAAATTATGACCTTAAGGAATTGCTGAATTGTAAGGACAGCTAAGAAGCCTCAGAATTTATGTGTAACAAGTCCGATGGGCTAAATAATCATGTAGGATGAATTCTACATAAACAGTGCCACAGATGTCAGACACAAATTTGCCATTAAAAAAAAAAGTTGCCTCTCAGAGAAGGCATCTATTATATATCAGAGATAATACTTATCTAGGTTCATCCCAGTTCTAAGGACAGTACTCTACTACCCCCACACTATCTTTCCTGTTTAAGACTTTTTCACTGTAAAGATGCCTTGACTTGTTTTCAGGAGTCATATACTTTTAGGTATTAAAGCAGTGAAAGCAAAATGACATATAATATGTCCTAAAGATGGACGTGATCACCTTTCTTCACTTGGCCACCAGGGTTCCCCTCAGTATGCCATGTCAGTCTTCTACATTTTCATGATTCCATGAAGATAGCTACAATAGCCATTTTGGTTTTTGTACTATGCAAAATCAGAGATGAGTAACCTCTGAATGATAATGTCATGGGGTCACTTCTGGTTATTTAAGAAAAGAAACATGTCCGTCTGCCCTTTAAAAAAAAAGCTGTAGGAGTAAAGTGGAATAAAAGCAGAGCTTTCACATTTGGAGAATATAGAGTAATTTTATTAAATATGGAACACCACACCCATCACTTGGTCGTTTTCGCTATAAAAGTCATGTAAAGATATATGCATAATTCTTTTTATGAGATCTCCAGAGGTCTAATAAATATATTCTCAGTCCTCACAGAAAATGGAATCACACCGAAAAGAAATTTTAGTCAATTTGCACCTCAAACCAAGGCCAATAAAAAGAAATAGCATGGTTTTTTAAATGTATCCACCTCTGGAGGCCCTCATTTTAAAGATAGGGTAACTAACAGAGATGCCAGGAGATCAAGTGGCTTACTTATATGATTAATATCTTATTTGGCTTTACCCAATCAGACCCAGGCTGATTACTTCTCCCCCTCAGGATTAAAGAATCCTGAGGGCTTGCAGTATCTCTAGTACTATAGGATAAAATCCCCACTGAAGTATATTGTCCCCAATGTTAGGTCTAGAGATTAGCACCTCAATTCCACTTAACCTATTAACATCAACTAGTTTTTACCAAAGGAACATTTACTTTGAAGATATAACAAGAACACAGTAGTACAAATATTTTCCCCTAACTGTGGGAGAACATTCTCCTCTATAAAACCATGGTGCCCAGGGTTCAATTTTAATACAGTTTCCATATAGCCTTGGTCCCATCAAGTTCACACTCAAATATTGCATTACTACTGGATGAGTCCCTATATAAGCTACTGCTAGGCTGGATCAGTCCCAAGAGTAATCTCTTTAAGCATGGAAGCTGGGGTGGCCAAAAAGCCTAGCACAGACTTCACTCTTGAAGCTTGAGTGGCTAGCTGACGCTCCTGGCTTCCTGAAGCTCACAATCTCTGATTTCTATTCCTAGTCTCTTTTTAAAAATCTAAAACAAAAGAAGAAACACAAGATCAAAAACCCAGGTCTGTATTTATAAGTCACATGTCCCCCTCAGAGGGAGGGAGGTCCCCAGACTCTTTTCTCTCATATGACACAGTTGGGCAGGAAGAAGTCTTACAAAGAGACAGGACTGATGCTTGGTCACCTACTGCCCTCTCCCTAACCCCCTTTTCTGCCTATGTAGCCAAAGGCAATCAAAGAAGCTCTTTCTTACCAAATCGTTCACAGACCAGAAACAGAACATGTCTGCTTATGCTCCAAATCTGTCCAAAATACTTCTGTTACACATCATCACTCTCATTAGGATTGGACTCAGTGGCTGGTTCCTCTTTACACTGAAGATCTCAGTGCATGGTAGAACTCAGGTCTCCTTATTCATATTCTAACCAAATTGCTTTTAATGACATCCCAAAGCTAGTCCTTTCACATAGGGCACACTATACCTTCTCCCCACTTTGCTAGCCTTTGCATTTGATATCCCCAATACCTGAAATGCAAGAAAGGGAATAAACATTTATATAGCTCCCCCCCCCCCACCAGGCACCACGCTAAGCAATTTACAAATATTATCTCATTTAATACTAACTAGGAGCTAGGGCTTTTATTATCCCAATTTTATAGATGAGGAAACTGAGGCAAACAGGTTGATTTGCCCAAAGTCACATGGTTGGTAAGTATATAAGACAAATTCAACATGTAACTTTCAAAGCTCTCTTGCTTATCTGTTTCCCTCTGAACACTCTTTTCATCTCTGCAGTAAAAAAATGCTTCAGTGGCTCTTTTGTTTTTCCTTTTTTTGGGTGGAGAGAATTAATATCGTTAGGCTTCCCCTTCTTCTGGAATCTTATTGCTCAATTAAGGAAAAAAAAGAAAAAGGAAAACACATATAAAGGAAAACACAAATAAATGAGCATGAAGAAAGAAAAGTCAATCCACAACTGACATTTCAAAAGAAAATATCTAATTCTTCACCTGGAGTTCATCACCACTCTGTCGGGAAACAGGTAGCATTATTGTTTATTATAGATTTTTAAAATTTTATTATACATTATTTGTTTCTTATAGAGTATTTATTAAGATTACAGATTATGTATAATATAATGTATAGTGTAATAATGTGATTCTAATTGCAGATTATTTCTGGATTTGAGGTTAGTCACTGCATTGGTCGGGATTCTTTTTTTTTTTTTAAAGTATAAAAACATATATTTTGGATATAAGGGGGCGGAGCCAGGATGGCGGAGTAGAAACAGCTCATCCAAGCCACTCTGCCCCCAGACTCCCCCGAAACAATGTCAAAGGGGACTCTGAACAATTTCTGGAGCCCCAGCACCCACAGAACGACACAGAGAAGCTAACCTCCCGCTGAGGACAGCCCACCAGCCCTGCAGGAAGGACCAGCGCAGCGGTCTGGGATCTGGCAGAGCTCAGAGCGCAGAGCGCAAGAGCCGAGCCGAGCCCAGGTTCCTGTGAGCCGAGGTTTTAGCCCCAGGGCGACAGGGCCAGCAGCCGGCTGGAGGAACCCCAGGACACCAGGAGCTGTGGCAACTCCAGAATTATCAACATAGACTTGCCTAGGACAAAGTAAGAGGTTAGTCTCCTATGGACTTTGGGACCCGTAATAAGGGAATGCGGCGGCTCCCTCCCCTGGGGGCTAGAAGCCGCTGAGGACAAACGCCATTTTGTAGTTTTCAGAGGCAGCGCCAGCTCCCGGCCTGCAAATTTGTAGGGAGATCCAGCGATCAATCTTGGGGGGTAATCGCTCTTGCTTTAACCTCCCTGGAGCTGGATTGTGATCTAGGGTGGAAGTCGTGGGTGGGTTTACAGCTTGCCAGAAACGGAAGTTGCCCCCCACACATTCGGGACGAAAATTCCTCTATCTAGCCTGAAAGCCCATAGTGTGGCAACAAGCCCAAAAGTCAAGTAATTAAGTGGCAACATGCCAAAGGCAAAGGAAACAGAAAAATGCAACCCTAGACTCCTATTCTGGGGGCATAGAGCAGGAAAAGGACTGTGAGGTCAGAAGTCCTGCTCCAAAAGCCCCAGGGGAAAACATGAGCGGGTTGCAGGCCATAGAGGACCTTAAGAAGGACTTTAAAAATCAAATAAGGGAAGTGGAGGAAAAATTGGAAAGAGAAATGAGAAGGATGCAGGAAAAGTATGAAATGAGGGTCAACAGCCTGACTAAGGAAAACAACACTTTAAAAAATAGACTAATTCAAATGGCAAAGGAGGCCCAAAAGGGCAATGAGGAGAAGAATGCCTTAAAAAGTCGAATTTGGCAGATGGAAAAAGAATCTCAAAAGTTCACTGAGGAGATTCATTCCTTCAGAGTTAGACTGGAGCAAATGGAAGCTAATGACTATGAGAAATCAAGATGCTGTTAAGCAGATCCAAACAAATGAAAGATTAGAAGGCAATGTGAAATATCTCATGGGAAAAACCACTGACCTGGAAAATAGATCCAGGAGAGACAATTTAAAAATTATTGGACTACCTGAAAGCCATGATCAAGGAAAGAACCTAGAAATCACCCTTCAAGAAATTCTCAAGGAAAACTGCCCTGATGTTTTAGATCCAGAGGGCAAAATAGAGGTTGAAAGAATCCACAGATCACCTCCTGAAAAAGATCCCAAAAAGAAAACTCCCAGGAATATTATAGCCAGGTTCCAGAATCCCCAGATCAAGGAGAAAATACTACAAGCAGCCAGGAAGAAACAATTTCAATATTGTGGAAACACAATCAGAATAGCCCAGGACCTGGCAGCTTCTACACTGAGGGATCGAAGGGCATGGAATATGATATTCCAGAGGGCAAAAGAACTGGGAATGAACCCAAGGGTCACCTACCCAGCAAAACTGAGTATTTTGTTTCAGGGGAAAATATGGTCATTCAGTGCAATAGAGGACTTTCAAGCATTCTTGAGGAAAAAACCAGAATTGAATAGAAAATTTGACATCCAGACACAAGAAGGAAGAGATGCCTGAGAAGGTAATCAGGGAAAAGAAATCAAAAGGAACTTATCAAAGTTGAACTATTTACATTCCTATATGAAAAAGCAATAACGGTGACTGATGATATCTTTCTCACTATGAAAATAATGGAAGAAGGGGGTGTGGTCATATGGATACATATGTGAATGTGTGAGTATATGGTTACAGTTATATATGGATAGAGGGCATAGGTTGAATTTGTTGGGAAGGGAAAATACTCAAGGGATGAAATTATGAGGTGAGAGAGGAAAGTGGCAAGAGGAGATGGGGAGAGACAGGGTAGGGTAAACTATCCCATGTAGAAGAAGCAAGGGGAAGTGGTTGCAAAGGAGGAGGAGAATAAGGAAGGCTAAAAAGGCAAAACCACATTCACATTGAATTTGGTTCAGGGAGAAAATGACATACATACTAAATGGGATATCTCAACCTGCAGCAGGATAGGGGAAGGGGGATGAGAGGAGGGATGATGGATGGGAGGGCATCCTTGGGGTGAGGGGAGGTTGGAGGTACCCACTATAGAAGAGGGACAGGATCATGTGGGGAATGGACCAGGTGGGGGGTGGGATGAGTGGGAGGGAATTATAAGCAGCCTTGTACAATATATCTACTATGATAATGTTTTGCATAGCTAGACATGTACAACATATACTGAATTACTTATCTCCCAAGAGGGAATGGGTGACAAGGGAGGAAGGAAATGGATCTGAAATTTGAGGTCGTAACATTAAATGTTTCAGATATATATAAATACTATTGTTAATACTCTTTTGCTTGTAATAGGGAGATAAGATGTGCAGGCATTGGGACACAAAGACTCACCTTCCTCTAATGGAAAAGTCAATGGGGGTATGGGAGAAGGTATGGGAGAGAGCAGATTGGAGGAAGCGATATCTTGTGGGACTGCTATTCTGGGAGGTTGGGTAGGGGAATAATGGGGGGAAAATGATTGTAACTCAAAATCTGGCGGAAATGAATGATGTAAAACAGAAGTTAATAAAGTATTTGTTTAAAAAAAAAAAAAAAAAAAAAAAAAAGAATCATCCCTTCCTTGGGGCAGCTAGGTGGAGCAGCGAGCAGAGCACTGGCCCTGGAGCCAGAAGGACCCGAGCTCGGATCCGGCCCCAGACACCCAACACACAAACAAAAACCCAGCCGTGTGACCCCAGGCAAGTCACCCAACCCCAATTGCCCTCCAAAAAAAAAAAAAGAATCATCCCTTCCCATCAAATTCAACCTGTGCCCTCTATCCATGTATACCTGTGAACATATGCCATGTACCCTTCTTCAATTATTTTCATAATGAGAAAGGTTTCATCAAACACAGTTATTGTTTTTCCATGTAGGAATGTAAATAGTCCAGCTTTGATAAGTTCCTTTTGATTTCTTTTCCTTGATTACCTTCTCAAGCATCTCTTGCTTCTTGTGTCTGAATGTCAAATTTTCTATTCAGCTCTGGTTTTTTCATCAAGAATGCTTGAAAGTCCTCTATTACACTGAATGACCATATTTTCCCCTGAAACAAGATACTCAGTTTTGCTGGGTAGGTGACCCTTGGCTTCAATCCCAGCTCTTTTGCCCTCTGGAATATCATATTCCATGCTCTTCGATCCCACAGTGTTGAAGCTGCCAGATCCTGGGCTATTCTGATTGTGCTTCCACAATATTGAAATTGTTTCTTCCTGGCTGCTTGGAGTATTTTCTCCTTGATCTGGGAGTTCTGGAGCCTGGCTATAATATTCCTAGGAGTTTTCTTTTGGGGATCTCTTTCAGGAGATGATCGGTGGATTCTTTCAACCTCTATTTCCCCCACTGGGTCTAAAACATCAGGGCAATTTTCCTTGAGAATTTCTTTAAGGATGGTTTCTAGGTTCTTTCTTTGATCATGGCTTTCAGGTAGTCCAATAATTTTTAAATTATCTCTCCTGGATCTATTTTCCAGGTCTATGATTTTTCCCATGAGATATTTCACATTGCCTTCTATTCTTATTCGTTTGGATCTGTTTAATAGTATCTTGATTTCTCATAAAGTCACTAGCTTCCATTTGCTCCAGTCTAACTCTGAAGGAATGAATCTCCTTAGTGAGCTTTTGAGATTCTTTTTCCATCTGGCAAATTCGACTTTTTAAGGCATTCTTCTCCTCATTGCCTTTCTGAGCCTCTTTTGCCATTTGAGTTAGTCTATTTTTTAAGGTGTTATTTTCCCCAGTCAGGCTGTTGACTGTCATTTCATACTTTTCTTGCATCTTTTTCATTTCTCTTCCCAAATTTCCCCCCACTTCTCTTATCTGCTTCTTAAGGTCCTCTATGGCCTGTAGCCAGCTTGTATTTTCATTTGGGGCGTTTGGTGCTAGAGTTCTGACCTCACAGTCCTCCTCCATGCTTTGAGCCTCTTTGCCCTTAAAATAGGAGTCCAATGTTGAACTTTTCTGTTTATTTTGTTTCATTTGCCGAGGCATGTTGCCACTTAATTACTTGATTTTTTGGGCTTGTTGCCACAGTAGGACTCTGCCACCAGACAGGGGAGCTTCCGCCCAAATGTGGGGTCTTCACAACTTCCACCAGTTGGGTGGCCTCTGTAAAGCCTCCACCCACTCTGTAAAGCCTCCACCCACTCTGGCAAGTTGGATACCCACCCCAAACTTCCCCCCCAGACCACAATCCAGATCCAGACAGTTTAAAGCAAGAGTGATTAACCCCCAGACTGATTGCTGGATCTCCCTACAGTTCGCAGACCAGGAGCTAGAGCCACTACTGACGCTGCAAAATGGCTTCTGTGCAGCTGTTTCTTCAGCAGCTTTTCACCCCCAGGGGAGGCAGCCACGCGTTCCCCAAATACTGGTCCCAAAGTCCATAGGGCACTAACCTCTCACTTTGTCCTAGGGACATCTGTGCTGATAATTCTGGAATCGCCACAATTGCTGGTGTTCTGGGGTCCCTCCAACCGGCTGAAGGCCCGGCCACCCTGGGGCTAAAACCGCGGACCTGGGCTCAGCTCTGCACTGCACTCTCAGTTCCCAGCTCGCTGTGCTGCCTGCTCTCAGAGCACTGCACTGGCCACTTCCTGCAGGGCTGCTGGGCTGTCCTCTGCATGAGGTTAGCTTCTCTGTGCCGTTCTGTGGGTGCTGTGGCTCCAGAAGTTGTTTGGAGTCCCCTTTCACATTGTTTGAAATTTGTGTGGGGCAGAGCACATTGGAAATGCTGTTTCTACTCAGCCATCTTAGCTCCACCCCCCCGGGTCGGGATTCTTAAATGTTTCCACATTTTTCTTCTTTACAGTATGGTTGCTAATGTACGTGCTATGTGATTTTTTTTTCTGAACTCAACACTTCTCAAAAGAGAAAATTTCCATGTATGTAAGTGAACAGAAAAGGAGCATTAAGTGTGAAACCTTGAATCTCTATTATGTACAACTAGTTTGGTTGTTTTTTTAAGTATATAAAATATACTTAGAGCAGTTAAATGGAGTGGATAAAGTTCTGGATCCAAAAGACCCAAGTTCAAAACTGGTCTCAGACACTTACTAGCTGTGTGACCCTGAGCAAGTCACTTAATCCTGTTTGCCTCAGTTTCCTCATTTGTGAAATGGAGATAATAATAGCACCTACCTTACCAGGTTTGTTGTGAAGATCAAATCATATATTTAGAAAGAACTTAGCACAGTGTCTGACACATAATAGGTGCTATGTCAGTGGTAGCTATTTTTATTATTCTCCTGGATCTGCTCAATTCCCTATTAGTCTATTCCAGTTTTCCCAGATTTCTCCAAAACTGTCCCTTCATTACTTCTTAAGGAGCAATGATATTCCATTACATCCATATTCCCTAATTTGTTTAGCCATTACCCAACTGTTGTGCACCCTCTTCATTTCCAGTTCTTTGCTACAATGAAAACAATTAATATTTATATTTTATTTTTGTAAGTACAGAAGACTACCTCTAAACCAGCAACTCACTGAAACAGCTTTGTCTCTACATTTTTTGGAAGCAGGAGAGTTCCCATTTATTCTCCTACTAGACAAAAAAAAAAATGCTCAAAGCCTGTCTCAGTGACTTGTGGGAAATTCCTCTCTAATGATTTTGTCCCCAATTCCTGAAGAATCACATGCCATCTATCACCACTTAAAACTAACAAATTAACAAAGGGGCATTATTCAAAGGCTTACTATTTATTTGTTTCTTTTCTGCCTGGCCAGTGTTTAGCCTCATGATTTTCAGTTTTGCAATGGGAACTACAAGAATATCCTCTGATATATATTAAACATAGCACTGAATTATGGAAAAAGCAGACACCCTAACGGCTCATAGGAGGGGGCCAGGGCTCTCTGGGTTCAATCCCTACATTTTATAAGTGATTTGCTTGAGATCACATAGCCAGTGAGTATCTGAAGCAGGATTTGAAAACAGGAATTCCTGATCTTTCCAGTATTTTGTTCACAACAAAGGATGTTTATGTAATGGAGGTATATTCATTTCAGAATTGCCCAGTATAGCCCTCCTAAAAGACAATCTAATAATTAAACATTAATTAATTCCATCAGTCCCATTCCACATTTATTTAGTGCTTACTATGTGCAAGGCACTATATTATGTCCTAGGCACAAAAGAATGAAAAATGACCTTGTTTTCCTTCAAGGAACTCATGGAACCAATTGGAGTGACAGATAAAAACATTATATAATGGAGTGATACAGGCAAATGTGCTCTAGAAAAATCAGAGGAAGAAGAGTTTATTCAAAGCCTTCTATAATCTGGCTTCAATCTACTTTTCCACTTAGGTTATTTCCTATGTGGTCTAACCAAACTGGGCAACTCACTATTCCCCTAAATCACCTCATCCCTTCCCACCTTTGTAAATGTCTCCTATCGCTCTCAGTACCTGCAATATACCCTCTCCTATTTTTGTCTGTTGAAATGCTAAGCACCCTTCAAGGTCCACTTTAAATTCTGCCTACTCCCTTCAACCCTATCCTTCAGACCCCACATAGGACATAATTTTGTAGCCCTTGTCTGATTTAGCATTTATTATTATGGATTACAGACAGATCACGGTGTAATGGAGAGAGAGCCAAGACAATTTAGGCTGAATTTCTGCCTTTGACACATAGTGACTATGGTTTGGAACAAGTCACTTAATCTCTTGCTACTCTGAGCTACACTCTTAGACTATAAATTGCAGAGCCAGTGAAGATCTGGGCAGCTACTTTCTCCTGTAGAGGGAGTTTCATCACCTGGGAGTCCTGTCTACCAAGAATATTCCAGGTCTAGTCACCATAGTCTAGTCTAGACTCCTAGTATTACAGTGACATATATGTCACCTCTTCAAGGTCTTGAAGGGCTGGTACCATGCCTCGTATCTCCCCTGCTACACAGTTCTCTGTACTAAGTAGATAATTGATAAATATTTATTGCTGTTAAATTATCTGACCCTTAAGCTCAAAGTATTCTCTCTTCCTCAGATCTTGGTATGTATGCTATGTACTTCTATTTAACTTTGTATCATGACTAGTTTTGTTTATATTTATAATCTACCAGATTGTAAACTGCTTAGAGAACAGTCTGTGTCTTACTCATTTTTGTCTCTCCCCAAAAAAATGGAAGGGAAAGGACAGACTCATAGTAGATATAAATAGTCTGCAGCATATGGCCAATGAAAAAATGAATAGAAGAAACATATCTCCATCCCTTTTTTGTCTTTTTGGAGGGGGGAAGGCAGGGCAATTGGGGTTAAGTGACTTGCCCAAGGTCATACAGCTAGTAAATGTAAAGTGTCTGAGCCCCATTTGAACTCATGTCCTCCTGACTTAAGAGGACTCTATTCATTGCACCACCTAGCCGCCCCTATCTCCATGCCTTTTGACCCAGTAATCCTACTGCTGGGCAAAGACAGATAAATTGCCCTATATTCTAAAACATGCATAATGGCACTTTTGTGGTATTAAAAATGGAAATGAAATTATTTCCAATAGAGTGGGAAATGACTGAAAAACATCATATCATACAATTGCATCAAATAAAAAGAGTGGTCATAATGAATAAATGTAAAGAAACATGGAAAGGCCTTCAGGAAGTGATATAAAGTGAAAAAATCACAACCTAGAAAAAATATACAGAATGATTACAAACCTATAGTTAAATTTTAATGCCCTGTCTTTATCCTAAAGACCAGATAATAAAACCCATTGCCTTCCTCTCGTAGGGTAAGATAATTATAGGTGCATTGTTGCATATGCTATCAGATGTAGTGGTTGATTTGCTTAAACTTTTTTTCTTTAATAAAAGGGAGGATTTCATGTATGGATATGTCTTTGATGCAATATTTATGTGCATATATATGTTTATGTATATGTATATATGTATGTGTGTGGAGAGAAGTGGGGGGAGAGGGGGATGGAGAGAGAGTGAGATGGAGAGACACAGAGAGACAGAGAGAGATTTTTTTGGAGGGCAGTTGGGGTTAAGTGACTTGTCCAAAGTCACACAGCTAGTAAGTGTGTCAAGTGCCTGGGGCTGAATTTGAACTCAGGTCCTCCTGACTCCAGGGCCAGTGTTTCTATTCACTGCGCCACCTAGCAGAAAGAGAGAGAGAGAGAGAGAGAGAGAGAGAGAGAGAGAGAGAGAGAGAGATTGAGAGACTGAGATTTTTTAAGAGTGTTATCATAGACCAAGCCTGGAGACAGATTTTGTCCACTGCTTGAGGGCCAGCCTATATAAGTTTGAAAGAGTTCATTATCAAACAGTGATGAATTTTTTGGCCAAACCTGTTCTCAAACAGGTTTCAATCCAAAGCAACAAACATTCACTAAGCATTTATTATATTCAAGGCACAATGCTAGGTCCTGAAGTACAAAGACCCTGCCCTCAAGAGGTGATATACTGTAACTATCCACTAGTAGAAGGGTTACAACCTGCCTCAGTAGAGAGAGTATCCGCACTGCCAAAATTAGAGTTACTTGAAATACATGGTAAATAGTACAATAGTTAAACAGTAAATGCTTATTGTATTTGCATGTCAAATAATAAATGTTTATTATGGTAGTAGAGAACTGTTCCCAAGAAGGTCACATTCTATAAGGGAAGAAAACTGATGTATATCAAAGTGTAAACAATCAGTCAATAAGCATTTATTAGACACTTACTATGCACAAGAAGTTATGCTAAGCCCTAGAGACACAAAGAAAAAGCAAATACAGTTATGACCCTCATGGGATTTTTTTCTCATATAATATTATGATAATATTCATGTATTGATTATAAAATTATTATAAGAATAGTTAGTATTTATAGTATTTAAAGCTAGTGCTTTAAAGTTTGCGATGCATGGTCACATATGTCTACTTGTTTGAGAATAACCCTATGAAGTAGGTGTTATCTCCATTTTACAGGTAAGGAAACTGAGGCAGAGGAGGGTTACGTACAGAGTAGATGGAAAAGCTTTTTGCAGGAGGTCTCAATTTGAGTTGAGTCTTAAAGGAAGCCAGGTATATGAAGAGGCGGAGGTGAGCAGAGAGAGCATTCCAGATATGAGGGAAGTACAAAGACCCAGAGAAAGGAGACTGAATGTCATACGTGAGGAATAGGAAGAAGGCCTGCATATTGTGATCATGGAGTATATGGAGGGGGATAAAGTGTAAGAAAACTGGCAAGATAGGAAAGAATAAGGGTGTGAAGAGCTTTAAAGACTGTTCTGGATAAGGTCTGTTCAAGCCAGTCCCCTGCTAGTTTAAATTTGATACTGGAATGAAATGAGACATTTGTAGGTTATTCAAGAATAAAAAGAAGGGAATCAGCCATTGAAGGCAAAGTTAGGAATTAAGTAGGACAGTTCCAGATGATTATCTGAGCAAAGCTCCCTCACCGGAGATTTGAACTAAGATCCCATGACCACAAATTTAGTCAGAAAGCCAAATACTCTCCATACCAGCTGTCTGGATTTCTGTTTCCTCATCGTAGTTGACCAAATATATGAGATAAAATTGGAAAAGCAAAAACATGTGCTGAGGAAAAGGAGCAGGTTGGGATTTATGCTGGAGAAAGGAAGGAGAGAGTGAGAATCTAGAAAGGTTCATAGGAGGGGGCTGGCTTTTAGATTTGATTGATGTGGAAGGATCTTAAAAAGAGCCAAACAATTTTAAATGACTGTAGCTCACATTATACAGTGCTTTGCAATTTACAAAGCTGTTTTCTTCCCAACAAATCTATGAGGTATATAGTTCTAACATTATAATGCTGATTTTATGGATGATGAAACTGAGGCTTGGGTAGTTTTTATAGCTTGCTGAAGGCTACACAGTAAGTCATTGAACCAGGACTCATAGGATGCATAAAATCTTGATGCTGGAAAGAACCTTAGGGATTATCTTGTTCATTGGTCTCCAAAGTGGGGGCCATGACATGACTAAGGGTTGTGTATTCAGCCAATCAGAGGGAACAAAGATGGGTGGAATCCCACCCTAACTGTGATAGTTAATTATAAGTTATATCTCCTACATAGTCACACTTCATCTTCCCCATTACAGCCTAATCCTTCCTCAATCCACCTGCTAGATATGTACTGATCCAACCTTCTCCCTTCTGAGTTGAACATCAGCCCCACAGGGCAGTTGCAACTTAGTCCTGACTGAAGCAACTGCCAGGAATCACTGGGAATACTGCCTCTTCTTTCCCACCCCCAACCCATCACCCTAATCTGTATATTCCTACTGAGGGGGGTGGGGAAAAACAACTTATTGATAAGCATGCATGAACAAGTTTGGAAACCACTGATGTAGTTCAACTGCTTCCTTTTATTGCATGGTCAAATTGAAGTCCCTTCACCCCCTCCTCCCCTACCACCACCTCCATGCCTTATTCCTGTACCTGTAAAGGATCATTAGCCCCCCTCCCTATCAGAAGTATTCCACTACCAAGCTTCATCATCTTTCCACTGCCCCAGTAGTGTAGATGGAAAATTACTAAAGCCTTGGGAAAGGGTTTTTCCACTATAATGACAGAGAAATATGGTTCCACATAAACAATGGACTAGAGAAGGAAGCAGCTGTCCTTGACCAGTCTGAATATGGGAAGGTAATAGATAAAGATATCAAAAAGTACCCAAAATTTGAGGCTTGGAGGGCAGATGACAGAGGGAAGTAAATTGGAAAGTGCCCTAAATTAACATAAAGAAAAGTTTAGCAAAAATATAGCATAAAAAAGATAGAGTTAGTTAAATCAAAAAGATTTTATTTTATTTCACTTTGTTTTTTGGCAATGATAAAAACTGGAGTTTGGGAGACAAAGTAAATAGACAAAATACCCTCACATGAAGTTTTTTCAAACTGTGTTCCATGGACGTTTGCTAGGGCTCTATGGGATATCTGGCAAGTGACTTGGGGCTTAAGGCCATTTGTGAAATTGCTATACCTTTTCATTTTTAATGTTTGACTGAGGACATAATTTCAGAATCCAGTTCCTTTTCCTTCAAGCTCTAAATTACTCTTTCACATCTTTGCTCTGTGGGGTGAATTTGTTCCCACAGGCAATCAAGGACTGAACCAGAGTAAACAGAACAAATGTTGTAACCTCTAGGCAGAGAATTCATTACTATTTGGATTTTTTCATTGTTTTGTTGGTTTTTTTTTTTCACTATGGCTTGGATAAATAATAACATCAAAAGGAAAGAAAGAAATATTATTACAACCTTGACAATTTCCATCCAGAGGCAGATATGGAATAGGGGAAAAAGAAAGGGATTTGGTGTTGAAGGGCCTAGATTCAAACTCTAACTGGGTTGCCTACCAGCTGTGTGACCTCTGGACAATTCATGAACGTGGTCCTTCAATTTCTAGTAAAATAAGGATCATGATGCCCATGAAGGTGTTTGGAGTTGAACTGATTTCACATGGTTATTTTAAGTGTCAGGATCACACTAATCACCCCCATCCCCCTTAAAGTGACAAGAAACTATGCCCAAATACTTCAGCCAGGTGAAAACAAATAGCAATTATTCATTAGACAAACCAGACATGTACACTTCTACTGAGTAACCAATCAATCATGCTTTAGACTAGGTTTGACAATGATCTATGTCTTTGGAGGTCACTGGATCAACTGGGGTCATTTTTAGCAGGAAGTCTATTCAGATTGGTGGAGAAATTTGGTCACACCTTGTGGGACTTGTGTAAAGCCAGCGAGCTAGTTGGAATTGAGGATTCAAGTGTCTGGCAGAATGGAGATTCAGAGAACAAGACCTCTGAGAAGGAAATACTTAATTGAGGGAGAAGAACCCTAGCCCCAGCCTTTTCTCTCCTATCTTGTGAGTTTTGGGAGTTCTGAAGATTCACTTTTCCTTGGAGTCGTAACAACATCCCTGGAAGGGTTAATGGCACTGTTTGTATCAGCATCCAAGAAGAAACTGAATATGAGGGAGGAAAGGCAGGTACAGAGCTTTACAAGGAGCCTAACACTAAAACTACACCATACACCATAAGAGAAACATCTTGAAGACTCCAGGAAAAGGACATCCAGGTACTCCACTGACACATGTCCTTTCTAAGCTTGAGCTCACTCTCTTCTGGGTTCTCTTTGTATTTGGGGAAGAGTGTGTCAAAAGACTCAGGGGTAGAGAGATAGTGTTTTGCACCAACTACATAGCAAATGTCTGTTTCTAAAATCTAATTAAGTCTGGCTAATTGATATAAACTGATAATCATGAATAGAAGCCTACTAGTTAGGATTCAAGAACTATAGCATTTGAAAGATACTTCTACCATTTCCTTTAGAAATAACCCTAAAACCCCAAGAGGATATATAGTAGCTATGCTCTAAGGACATAGCCTACCAGTGTGACTGGGAAAGAAATGAGATTATGTATATAAAAGGCTTTGAAAAATGTAAGGCACTGTAGCAATGGGAGTGATTTTTATTATTGTTCAGCATCCATGATTATTATTAATACCCTATTATTATTCAGAAGCTGACACATGGCAGGAAGTTAATAAAAGTTTATTGACTGAGTAATTGTTATTATAATTTTCCACCATTCATTGAACTTTTTGATTGCAAATAGGTATAAAGTTTTTAGGAGGAAAAAAACCACTGGGGATCTGAAATATATGGAGCCAACAAGATGGTGGAGAGGAGGCACCACAGCCAAATTTTCCCAATATTCCCCTCTAAACAACTTTAAAATAGGGCCTCAAATTGAATTCCGGAGTGGCATAGTCAACAAGGTTTAGGTGAGACATTTTTCCAGCCCAAGACAGCTTAGGAAGTTGGAAAGAGAAGTCTATCACATTGGGGCAGGGGCTGGCCCAGCATGCACACAGGAAAAACATCAGCTATGAAACTTGGTATAAGCAACAGCTTTAAGAGTTCTCAATCTGGAGACAGTATGGGGATTGGGCAATTAGACTGAAAGAGATTACAGAGGACCCCTGTGCTAGCATTGGGTGAAGGATAAGGTGCTGTTTAGCAACTCCATTGCCCATATCCATTTTTGAGTTGCAATTCCAGGGCAGAGGGGAGTTCTTTCAGTCATAAGGGAATAGTGGCCCTGAGGAGTAATAGCATTTGCAACTGTAAGGGATTAGGGACCATTCTTGAATAAAGATAAGAGACCAGCACTACTCTCCAAAGAAACATGGAAAACTTCCAAATCCACTTTGAAAATGGCATCATGAAAAGATGCTGAAGTTTGCTACATGCCTCCCCCAGATATGTAGATCCCAATTTTAACAAAGCTCAAAGTTAATAATCATCTGAGAAAATAAGCAAATAATAACAACAAAAAAAGAATCAAGTCATAAAAATCTACTATAGTAACAAGAAAGCTCAAAAAAGCTCAAAGAATGACAACAATTTCAAAAAAGCCATAAGCAAAGACTCAAAGAAAAAATGCAAATTAGACTCAAGCCAAATAAGAATTCCTGGAAGAGCTAAAAAATATTTTAAAGCTCAAATAAGAATGATAAAGGAAAAATTGTGAAGAGAAATGAGAGCAATGCATGAAAACTATGAAAAGACAATTAACAGCTTGGTAAAAGAGGCACAAAACATACTGGAAAAAGTACCTCATTATAAAACAGAATTGGTAAAATAGTAAAAGAAGTAAAAAACCTCACTGAAGAAAAGAGCTTCTTAAAAACAAACAAACAAACAAACAGAATCAAGTCAATTAGAAAAAGAGGTACAAAAGCTCATGAAGAAAATAATTCCTTAAAAATTAGAATTAGGCAAATGGAAGCTAATGTCTCCATGAGATATCAAGAAACAATAGAAACAAAGTCAAAAGAATGAAAGCATAGAAAAATGTGAAATATCTCATTGGAAAAACAACAAAAAATAGATCAAGGGGAGATAATTTAAGAATTCTCTACCTGAAAGCCATGAACAAAAAGTATCATATTTCACACACATCATATTTCAAGGAAAACTGCCCCAATATCATAGATCCAGAGGGTAAAATAGAAGTCAAAAAAAATCGAATAATTACCTTCTGAAAGAGATCTCAAAATGAAAATTACCAGAAATAGAATAACTAAATTCCAAGGGTAGCAATCACAATCTCAGAAGAAGAGAAAAGATTTAATTAGAAGAGATAATAAGGGAGCTTTATATTGCTGAAAGGTAATATAGACAATGAAGTAATACCAATACTGAACATATTGGACATAATGGCAAAGTATCCAAATTCTTAAAAAAAAAAAAAAGGTAAATGAGTTTCAGGAAAAAATATAGAGTAAAATTACAAGGAGAGAGGACCCCAACTTTTCTCTCTCAAGCTATATAAATCTAATGATAAAATAAGAAAGAAGCTAAGGAGGTGAATTCAGAAAACTTAAATATGATGAATTTCTGAAGAAAAAATGAATGGGAATAATAATGAGTTCACCTTTTTCTCAACTGTACCTGGCACTTCAAAATATTTGACCAAACCTTACAGCCAAATGCAGAAATATTAAATGCACAGTTTTCAGACTGTAATGCAATAAAAATTGCATTCAGTAAAGGGTCATAGAGTTCTATATTAAAAATTGAATATTAAATAAGATAACAGAATAAGTAGATCAAAGAACTAATCCTAGAAAAAAATCAACAATTTTATTAAGGAAAATGACAACAATAAACAACATACCCAAAACTGGGATATACCAAAAGTCATACTTAGGGGAAAATTTATATCTCTAAACATGTACATCAAAAAGAGAGAAAGAGGGGCGGAGCCAAGATGGCGGAGTAGAAACAGCTCTTCCAAGCCTCTCTGCCCCCAGATTCCCCTCAAACTATGTAAAAGGGGACTCTGAACAACTTCTGGAGCCCCAGCACCCACAGAACGACACAGAGAAGCTAACCTCCCGCTGAGGACAGCCCAGCAGCCCTGCAGGAAGGACCAGCACAGCGGTCTGGGAGCCGGCAACGCGCAGAGTGCAGGAGCGGAGCCGAGCCCAGGTCCGCATGAGCCGAGGTTTTAGCCCCAGGGCGGCAGGGCCAGCAGCCGGCTGGAGGAACCCCAGAACACCAGGAACCCTGGCGACTCCAGAATTATCAACATAGACATGCCTAGGACAAAGTAAGAGGTTAGTGTCCTATGGACTTTGGGACCTGTATTTGGGGAATGCGTCAGCTCCCTCCCCTGGGGGCTAGAAGCTGCTGAGGAGACACGCCATTTTGTAGTTTTCAGAGGCAGATCCGGCTCCCAGCCTACAAATCGTGGGGAGATCCAGCGATCAGTCTTGGGGGGTAATCGCTCTTGCTTTAACCTCCCTGGATCTGGATTGTGATCTAGGGTGGAAGTTGTGGGTGGGTTTACAGCTTGCCAGAAACGGAAGTTGCCCCCCACACGTTCGGGACGAAAATTCCTCTATCTGGCCTTAAAGCCATAGTGTGGCAACAAGCCCAAAGTCAAGCAATTAAGTGGCAACATGCCAAGGCAAAGGAAACAGAAAAATGCAACCCTAGACTCCTATTTTGGGGGCATAGAGCAGGAAAAGGACTGTGAGGTCAGAAGTCCTGCTCCAAAAGCCCCAGGGGAAAACATGAGCGGGTTGCAGGCCATAGAGGACCTTAAGAAGGACTTTAAAAATCAAATAAGAGAAGTGGAGGAAAAATTGGAAAGAGAAATGAGAAGGATGCAGGAAAAGTATGAAATGAGGGTCAACAGCCTGACTGAGGAAAACAACACCTTAAAAAATAGACTAACTCAAATGGCAAAGGAGGCCCAAAAGGGCAATGAGGAGAAGAATGCCTTAAAAAGTCGAATTTGGCAGATGGAAAAAGAATCTCAAAAGTTCACTGAGGAGATTCATTCCTTCAGAGTTAGACTGGAGCAAATGGAAGCTAGTGACTTTATGAGAAATCAAGATGCTGTTAAGCAGATCCAAACAAATGAAAGATTAGAAGGCAATGTGAAATATCTCATGGGAAAAACCACTGACCTGGAGAATAGATCCAGGAGAGACAATTTAAAAATTATTGGACTACCTGAAAGCCATGATCAAGGAAAGAACCTAGAAATCACCCTTCAAGAAATTCTCAAGGAAAACTGCCCTGATGTTTTAGATCCAGAGGGCAAAATAGAGGTTGAAAGAATCCACCGATCACCTCCTGAAAAAGATCCCAAAAAGAAAACTCCCAGAAATATTATAGCCAGGTTCCAGAATCCCCAGATCAAGGAGAAAATACTACAAGCGGCCAGGAAGAAACAATTTCAATATTGTGGAAACACAATCAGAATAGCCCAGGACCTGGCAGCTTCTACACTGAGGGATCGAAGGGCATGGAATATGATATTCCAGAGGGCAAAAGAACTGGGAATGAACCCAAGGGTCACCTACCCAGCAAAACTGAGTATTTTGTTTCAGGGAAAAATATGGTCATTCAGTGCAATAGAGGACTTTCAAGCATTCTTGAGGAAAAAACCAGAGTTGAATAGAAAATTTGACATCCAGACGCAAGAAGCAAGAGATGCCTGAGAAGGTAATCAGGGAAAAGAAATCAAAAGGAACTTATCAAAGTTGAACTATTTACATTCCTATATGGAAAAGCAATAACGGTGACTGATGATATCTTTCTCACTATGAAAATAATGGAAGAAGGGGGTGTGGTCATATGGACACATATGTGAATGTGTGTGTATATGGTTACAGTTATATATGGATAGAGGGCATAGGTTGAATTTGTTGGGAAGGGAGAATACTCAAGGGATGAAATTATGAGGTGAGAGAGGAAAGTGGCAAGAGGAGATGGGGAGAGACAGGGTAGGGTAAACTATCCCATGTAGAAGAAGCAAGGGGAAGTGGTTGCAAAGGAGGGGGAGAATAAGGAAGGCTAAAAAGGCAAAACCACATTCACATTGAATTTGGTTCAGGGAGAAAATGACATACATACTAAATGGGATATCTCAACCTGCAGCAAGATAGGGGGAAGGGGGATGAGAGGAGGGATGATGGATGGGAGGGCATCCTTGGGGTGAGGGGAGGTTGGAAGTACCCACTATAGAAGAGGGACAGGATCATGTAGGGAATGGACCAGGTGGGGGGTGGGATGAGTGGGAGGGAATTATAAGCAACCTTGTACAATATATCTACTATGATAATGTTTTACATAGCTAGACATGTACAACATATACTGAATTACTTATCTCCCAAGAAGGAATGGGTGACAAGGGAGGAAGGAAATGGATCTGAAATGTGAGGTCATAACATTAAATGTTTCAAATATATATAAATACTATTATTAATACTCTTTTGCTTGTAATAGGGAGATAAGATGTGCAGGCATTGGGACACAAAGATTCACCTTCCTCTAATGGAAAAGTTGATGGGGGTAGGGGAGAAGGTATGGGAGAGAGCAGATTGGAGGAAGTGATATCTTGTGGGACTACTATTCTGGGAGGTTGGGTAGGGGAATAATGGAGGGAAAATGATTGTAACTCAAAATCTGGAGGAAATGAATGATGTAAAACAGAAGTTAATAAAGCATTTGTTTAAAAAAAAAGAGAGAAAGAGGAGATCAATTGGGCATGCAAATAAAAAAAATCTAAAGAAACAATTTTAAAATTCTCAAACACCAAAATGGAAATGCTGAAAGGAGATTAATAAAAAAATTTAAATGAACTAATAAATAAAACTAGGGCCTAGTTTTATATGAATAAATCAATAAAATACATAAACCATTCATTTGATTTTTCAAAAGAGAAAAAAAAAACAAATCACCAATATCAAAAACAAAAAGACTGAATGCACCACCAATGAATATGAAATCAAAGCAATTATTAAGTTATTTTGCCCAATTATATGTCAGTAAAACTGACAATCTAACAAAAATATACAAAAATATAAATTGCTCAGATTAACAAAACAGGAAATAGTATACGTAACTCAATCTTAGAAAAACAAATTAAACAAGCCATAAAGAAACTGCCTAAAAAATGTTCAGGATCAGATGGATTTACAAGTGAATTCTACCAAACATTTAAGGAACAACTAATTTCAATATTATAGAAACTATTTGAAAAATAGATTAAGAAGAAATCCTACCAAATTCTTCTTTTTATAACATAAAGATTATTTTGATACTTAAACCAGGGAGAGTTGAATTAGAGAAAGAAAACTACAGAACAATTTTCAAATAGCAATTATATAACAATATATCATAAAGATCACATACTGTGATCAGGTGGGTTTTATACCAGGAATGTAGGACTGGTTAAATATTACGAAAAATATCAGTATAATTAATTATACCAATAACAAAAATCATATGATTATGTCAATAGACAGAAAAAGCTTTTGACAAAATACAATACCCATTCCTATTAAAAACACTAGAAAGTTAATCCACACAAACAAAAACCTAGCCGTGTAACCTTGGGCAAGTTACTTAACCCCAATTGCCCTAAAGGGGCGGCTAGGTGGTGCAGTGAGTAAGAGCGCCGGCCTCGGAGTTGGGATGACCCAAGATCAGATCCGGCCTCAGAAAATGAGCACCCACGCATAAATAATGACTAGCCGTGTAACCTTGAGCAAGTTACTTAACCCCAATTGCTTTAAAAAAAAACAAAACACTAGAAAGCATAGGAATAAATGGAGTCTTTCTTATAAAGTAGTATCTATCTAAAACCTAGAACATTCATTATCTGTGGCAAGAATAAAATAGGAGCCTACTCAGTAAGATCAGGGGTGAAGTTATCACCCAATATCACCATTATTATTCAATATTGTTCTAGAAATGCTAGCTATAACAAGAAGATAAGAAAAAGAAATTGGAGGAACAAAAGTAGGCAATAAGGAAACAAAACTATCACTCTTTGTAAATGACATGATGTTATACTTGGAGTACCCTACAGAATCAATTAAAAAACTAGTTGAAACAATTAACATCTTCAGTAAATTTGCAGGACATAAAATAAACCCATATAAATCATCAGCTTTTCTACACCAACAAAACCCAGTAGGAACTGGTAGAAAAAGAAATTCCATTTAAAATAAATGTAGACATTCCATCTAGTACAATATGCCTTTGTAACCTGACTAATGTCTAATGTGAAAGTATTTGCAGATCCTATACTGGACTATATGCCATCCTGGGAGGGTAGGGGGAGGGAGGGAATGGAAATTTGAAACTCAAGGAACTATGGAATTGAATCTTGTAAACTAAAAATAGATAAATTAATAATAAAAAAGAAAAGAAATATAGACAATATAAAATACTCAGCAGTTTATCTGCCAAGATACACCCAAGAACTGTATGAACACAATTACGAAACACTTAACACAAGTAAAGACAAATCTAGACAATTAGAGATTATCTAGACAATTAATTGCTTTTATGTATGCCAGCCAATATAATAAAAGTGTCAGTTCTACCTAGGTCCATTTTACTTATTCAGTGATATACTAATCAAATGGCCAAAGAATTATTTTATAGAGCTAGAAAAATAATAAAATTCATCTGGAAGAACAAATTATGAAGAATATCAAAGGAATCACTGGGGGAAAATTGTTAAGGAAGACAGCCTAGCAGTAAAAGATTTCAAACTATATTACAAAGCGGTAATCATCAAAAAATAAAATAAATCTGGTACAGGTTAAGAAATGGTAGTGGATCAGTAGAGTAAATTATGTCCATGATCAGTGGAATAAATCATGTACACAATACACAGCCATAAATGATCATAGTAATATAGCTTTTAATAAACCCAAAGAGTCACATTTTGGGGACAAAATCTCACTATTTGACAAAAATTGCTGGGAAAACTAGAAAGCAGTTTGGTAGAAACTAGGCATAGACCAACATCTCACAGTGTATAATGGGTACATGGATATGGGAAGAGTTTATGGCCAAACAAGAGACAGAAGAGTCACAGGAAATAAAAGGGATAATGTTCATAACATGAAATTAAAAGGTTTTTGCAGAATCAAAACCAATGCAACAAAAACTAGAAGGAAAGCAGGAAAACGGGGTGTGGGGAGAGAATTTTATAGTAAATTTCTCTGATAATGACTTCATTTCCCAACTATATAGGGAGCTAAGCCAAATTTACAAAAAATAAAAATAAAAAAGATTAATTCCCCAACTGATAAATGTTCAGAGGTATGAACAGGAAACTTTTAAAGGACAAAATTAAAGTTACATGAAAATAATGCTCTAAATCATTATTGAATAGAGAAATACAAGTTAAAACAACTTTGAATTACCATCTCACACCTATCAGACTGGCTCACATGAAAAAAAGAAAAATGACAAATATTGTTGGTAGAGTTTTGAACTGGCCCAACCATTCAAGGCAGCTAGATGGCCCAGTGGGCAGGATCCTGGGCCTGGAATCGGGAAGTCTCATATCTCTGAGTTCAAATCTGGTTTCAAATATGTACTAGCTGTGTGACCCTGGGAAAGTCACTTAACCTTGTTGGCCTCAGTATCCTCATCTGTAAATGGAGAAGGAAATGGCAAATAACTCCAGTATCTCTACCAAGAAAACCCCAAATTTGGTCACAAAAAGTTGGGTACAAGTGAGAAACTAAATAATAACAAACCATTCTGGAGAACAACTTGCAACTATAGGGCTATAAAACTGTACATATTTTTTGATCCAGAAATACCATCACTAGGCATGTAACCTAAAGAGATCAATGGGAAAGGAAAAGCATCTATATGTACAAAAATATTTATAGTACTTCTTTTTTAATTTTTTTTTTTTGCTTTTTTTTGGAGGAGGAAGGCAGGGCAATTGGCGTTAAGTGACTTGCCCAAGGTCACATGGCTAGTAAATGTTAAGTGTCTGAAGTTTGATTTGTACTCAGGTCCTCCTGACCCCAGGGCCAGTGCTCTATTCGCTGTGTCACCTAGGTGCCCTATAGTACTTCTTTTTATGGTGGCAAAGAATTGGAAATTGAAGGGATGCTCATCAATTAGGAATGGTTAAATAAGCTGTGGTATATAATTGTGATGGAATACTACTGTTGTATAAGAAATAACAAATGATTTCAGAAAAACCTAGGAACATTGTATGACCTGAGGCAAAGTGAAGAGAATAGAACCAGGAGCACATTGTAAACAGTAACAATATTGTAGTGATGATCAACTGTGAAAGACTTAGTTTAATCAACACAATAACCCAAGAAAATTCCAATAGACTCATGATGAAAAATATTGCTGGCCTCCAGAAAAAGAACTGATGAATTCAGAATACAAATTGAAACATAATTGTTTTCATTTTTATTTATTTTTCTTGCTTTTTTCCAAAATGGCTAATACGGAAAAGGTTTGCATAACTTCATATGTATAATTGATATCATGTTGATTGCCTTCTCAATGGGTAGGGGAGGGGCTAGAGAGAGGGAGAGAATTTAGAATACAAAATGTAAAATAAATGAATGTTAAAATGAAGGAGGGAGGGATAGAAGAGAAGGAAGGAAGGGAGGGACAGAAAAATGAATGAATTAACAAATGAAGCATTGTACTTAAGTCAAAGACATGAAATTAAGATCCATTTCTGGCACATGGTCTATATAGCCCTGAACACAGTGGTAGGTAGGACTTTTGGGAACTCAGTTTCTTCCTTGAGATGCAGGACCCGTAAAAAATAGAGATTATACACATACTAAATAATTCATGAGATTGTTGTACACTGAAAAGTACTGTGGTATGGGAGAGTAGCATTGTAGTTCTAGTTGGTCAATATCTGGATCCAATTTTAGACCCTTCTATATAGTGGTGGGACCATTTTCAAGTCATCCAATGTCTGTGAACTTCAGTTTCCTCATGTTTAAAACTGGATGGCAGAATAGTATAGATAACTAAGAGACAGGGGGTTAAAATTCCACCTCGAACACTTATGTGCTATGTAGGTGGGCAATGACTTAACCTGTTAGTGACCCAGGCCATTCTCTAAAACTCTGAACTGCAAAAAAGTTGCCAAAAAAGGAGTTTGGTAGGATCCTTTCTTTGCATATTATTCCAAATAATTTATTTAACATCAAAATGAGTTGGTCTTTAAATATTCAATAGAATTCACTTGTTAATCTATCTGGTCCCAATGCTTATTTTCTTAGGAAGCTTATTTATGGCCTGTTCTATTTCTTTTTCTAAAATCTAAAAAAAGAATTAAGATAATTTTGATTATATTAAATTGAAAAGTTTTTGTACAAAGCAAGCCAATGCAACCAAGATTAGGAGGGAAGCAGAAAAATGGGAAAGGATTTTTACAACCAGCGTCTCTGATAAAAGTTTTATTTCTAAAATATATAGAGAACTGGGTCAGATTTACAAGAATACAAGTCATCCCCCAATTGATAAATGGTCAAAGGATGTGAATGGGTACTTTTCAGGGAAAGAAATTTAAGCTATCTATAGTCATATGAAAAAATACTCTAAATCACTATTGATTAGAGAGATGCATATCAAAACAACTTTGAGGTACCACATCACACATATCAGATTAACTAACATGGCAAAACAGGAAGGTCATAAATGTTGGAGAAGATGTGGGAAAGTTGGAACACTTCATTGCTGGTAGAATTGTGAAATGATCCAACCATTCTGGAAAGCAATTTGGAACTATTCCCAAAGGCCTATAAAAATGTGCATACTCTTTGACCCTGCAATACCACTTCTAGTGCTGTATCACAAAGAGATCATAAAAATGAGAAAAGGACCCATCATGTACAAATATATTTATAACAGCTCTTTTTTGTGGTGGCCAAGAACTGGAAATTAAGGGAATCAATTGTGGAGTGGCTAAACAAGTTGTGGCAGATGAATGTAATGGAATACTAATGTGCTATAAGATATAATGAACAGTTGGACTTCAGAGATAACTCGAAAGACATATGAACTGATGCTGAGTAAGGGAAGCAGAACCTTGCAAGAGAACATTTCACATAGTAACAGCCACAGTGTGGGAGGACTGATTTTGATATACTTAGACCTTCTCAGAAATACAAGGACCTAAAACAATTCCAAAGGACACATGATAGAAAATGCCAGCCACTTCCAGAGAAAGAACTATGGAGTCAGAATGCAGAATGAAGCATACTATTTTCTTTTTAGTCTTGTTTTATTTTGTTATTTTTCTTCTTTCTCATAGTTTTTTCCCATTCTTTATGTCTTCTATGCAACATGACTAATGTAAAAATATGTTTAACAGGAATATATGTGTACAGCCCATATCAGAATGCAAGCCATGTTGGGGAGGGAGGGGGGATAGAGAGGGAAGAAAAATGAAAACTTAAGGAAGTGAATGTTGAAAAATAAAAATAAATAATTTTTTAAAATAGGTCTATTTAGATATCTATTTTTTCTTCAGCTAATTGAGACAGATTATATTTTTGTAAATATTCTTCCATTTCATTTAAATTTTTAAATTTATTGGCATATAATTGGGCAAAACAACTCCTTACAATTGCTTTGATTCCATCTTCCTTAGTGGTATTTTAACCCTTTTGATTTGCTTTTCTTCTCTTTTTTAAAACATATTAACCAATCTATTTTATTGATTTGTTCATAAAAGCAATTCCTATTATATTTATTAATTCAATTGTTTTCTTACACTCAATTTTATTAATCTCACCTTTATTATTTTACTGGGTTAGAAAAAATAATAAAATTCATTTGGAAGTGCAAAAGGTTAAAATATCAAAGGAATTAATGGGAAAAATGTAAAGGAAGGAGGTTTTAGCAGTACCGGATATTATATTAGAGAGTATTATAAGGCAGTAATTATCAAAACTACCCAGTACTGGTTAAGAAATAGAAAAGTAGATCCAGGGGAACAGAGTAGACATACAATTTACAGCAGCAATGACTACAGTAACCTTATGCTTGACAAGTGTAAAGACTTAGGTTTTGAGGATAAGGATTTAATATCTGGTTAAAATTGTTGGGAAACCTAGAAAGCAGTCTGGCAGAAATTGAGGATAGACCAATATCTTATGTCATTTACCAAGATAAGGTCAAAATGGATATATAATCTAGATATAAAGAGAAATATTACAAGAAAGTTTAAAGAACATAGAATATATTACTTTTCAGACTTGTAGATAGGTAAATAGTTTATGAACAAATAAGAGACAGACAGCACTGTGAAGTATAAAATGAATAATTTTGATTACACTAAATTAAAATGTTTTGTGCAAACAAAACAAATGTAGCCAAGATCAGAAGGAAAGTAGAAAATTGAAAAAAAAATCTGATAAAGTTATCTTATCTCATATATACAAAGAAGTTTGTTAAATCTATAAGAATACAAGTCATTCTCCAAATGATAGCCTATGAATAGGTAGTTTTCCTATGAAGAAATCAAAATAATTTATAGAAATATAAATATTCTCTAAATCATTATTGATTAGAGAAATGAAAATTAAAACAACCTCGGGATATCATCTTATACCTGAAATGATCAGACGTGAAAGAGGTAAATGTTGGAGGGGATGTGGAAAACTTGGGACACTAATTCACTGTAGAATTAGGGTAGAACTGTGAAGTGATCCAATCATTTGGAGCACAATCTGGAATCATGCCCAAAGTGTGATTAAATTGCCTATACCCTTTAACCCAGCAATATCACTACTAAGTCTGTTTTCAAAGATGATTAGGAAAAAAAGAAAAGAATCTCTACATTCTAAAACATTTATAACAACTCTCTTTGTGGTGGCAAAGAAGTGGAAATTGGAGAGATGCCCAATCAACTGGGGAATGGCTGGACAAGTTGTGGAATATGATCGTGATAGAATACTACTATGCTGTAAGAAATGATGAACTCAATGATCTTAGAAAAAAATGGATAGATTTGCATGAAATAATGAAAAGCTAAATGAGCAGAACCAAGAGAATGTTGTATACAGTAATAGTAAAGTTGTTTTAAGAACAAGTTTGAGTGACTAAGTCATTGTGACTATTATAAATACCCAAATTAGCTACAAAAGACTTATGAAGGAAGCTGCTATCTACATCCAGAAAAAAGAACTGATAAATAGAAGTACGTATAGAATGGTTTTGCGCACACACACACACACACACACACACACACACCACACACACAATCTCTAGGGTGGGGGACAGAAGAAAAGGAAAAAAAGAAACTTACATGATAACTTCATTATATATTTAAAACAAATAGCAAGTTATACATCATAGATTTTCAGTTTCATGTGCAATCATCTATTTTTTCCTATTCTACTGTTATAGAAATGCTTGTTTCTTGTCATTTCAGAATAATTTTTTTTAAAGACAGATGCCAAATATTGGTAGAGATACTACCCTCATCAATAGTTCCTAACCCAATTAAATCACAGCTCTGTACCCCAAACAAATGAAATCAAAACAAAAATAAAAAAATAAAACATGGAAATTAGGACAATAATGCTTTTAGTGTCTCTATCCCAGAGTTGTTGTGAGGACAAAAGGAGCTGGTAAGTATCTGAGGTTGAATTTGAACTCAGACAGATGAATCTTCCTGACTCCAGGCCCAGCAATCTATCCACTGTACCACCCCTAGCTGCCCCCTTCAATTTATATATGTGCATATATAATGCTGTGACCCTATAATCAGCATTCTGAATGAAGGTCCAAAATGTATGCCACTTAAAAATGCAACATGATTTGTTCCTTCTTTCACGAGCAACACAGTCACTGAGACATGTCTTCATTCCCAAAATGGTATACTAGAATCTTCACCCTTGGGATATATAGCATCCTTACTATATAGCACACAGTTTATAGAAGATAGCAACAAATATTGAACAAAGATATCATCAAGAGAAAGTATGACCAAAAGACAAGGTGGATTGGTCATACTGACAACAAGGGACATCGGATGCAGTCAGTCCAATTACTGTGCTATACACTGGTCTCAACAAAATATCAAAATGCCTTGAGGAAGGACATTGGTATGTTGAATACATCTTGCTCATCTAAACTATGGAAAAATGTGAACAAGAAAAGCACTTCAATGAGTAAATGGGTTGAAAAATACAGGGATGGCAGGTCTAACTATAATGCTGAAATCACGAGTCCATTGGTGTATTCAGCACAAGAAATAAATTCTAGGAATTACATAGAGGGCCTCAGAAATTATGTTTTTCACTATATAATCACTTGATCAAAGGCATAAAACACAGTAAATGAATAATCTGATAATGGAAAATACTGCTATTTATGAACTGTTTTGTTTTACAAAACATTTTTTTATACTTAAAAACAATGTTTTTACACTTTTGAATTAAAGTTTTATTTTTTAATTGATAGGAATCTATTTTCTTTCCTTCACACCCTTCACCCCATTGGAAAAGGAAAAAAAATAATTCCTTGTAAGAAATATGTATAATCAAGCAAAACAACATCTCATTGGCCATGTTTAAAAAGAAAACAACAACAACATCTGATGTGTTTTGTATAGTTTCTTCATAACTAGTTCTCTAGAACCATGGCTGTTCATTGCATTGATTATATTTCTTACAGCTTTCAAAATTGTTTTTCTCTGTAAAATGTTGTTGTTATTGTATAAATTGTTCTCCTGGTTCTGCTCATTTCATTCTTTGTCAGTATACAAAAGCCTTCAAAATTGTTCATTTTTACAATGTTGTATAAATTGTTCTTCTAGTTGTGTTTACTACATTCTGTATCAGTTCATACAAGTCCTCCCAGGTTTCTGTGAGACCATCCCCTTCATCATTTCTTATACCACCATAATATCCCAACATATTTCTATGTCACAATTTGTTCAGCTATTCTCCAATTTATGAACATCCTCTTAGTTTCCAGTTTTTTTGCCACAACAAAACAGTTGATAGGGGGCAGAGGGAATGGAAAGAGAGGAGAAAAAGGGAGAGGGAAAGAAGACAGAAGGGGGAAGCAAAGAAAGGGAGGGGAAGAGAGAGAGAAATCATTTATTAAATGCTAATTATGCATCAGGTAGAATGGATAGCTAAAGACAGTTACATTGTAAGCAGTAACAGCTGTTCGCAAAGGGGAGCAACAGTGAAAACAATAAAGCATATAGAAAAGATTGATCTCTCTCTGTCTCTGTCTCTGTCTCTCTCTGTATGTGTATGTATATGTGTGTCTGCATATTTAAACTGAAGATCCTTGGCCCATTTATTTTAGGGGCAATAAAGCCCTAAAGAAATGAATCTATGTATTACATCAGAACACATAAATCTCTCTCTCTAGGTGATGACCCTTATCAATAAAAGGTTCAGAGGGCAGAGTGGATACACT